>JARYHS010008074.1:64452315-64522254 GCA_031002005.1 Vandiemenella viatica
TGAAAAAGCTTTGTGCTAGATGGGTGCCACATTTGCTCACAGTTGACCAAAATCGCATCCGCATGAGACTTTCTGAACACTGTTTGGAGTGTTTCAACAAAAATGAAACTGATTTTGTGCGTCGATTCATAACTATGGATGAGACATGGGTTCACCACTACATGACAGAATCAAAATTGCAGTCAAAGCAGTGGACAGAAGCTGGTTGTTCAGGTCCAAAGAAGGCCAAGTCGGTTCCATAAGCAGGGAAGGTGATGGCATCAGTTTTTTGGGATGCTAAAGGTGTTTTGTTCATTGATTACCATGAAAAGGGTAATACAATAACTGGACCATACTATTTCGATCTTTTAGACTCCCTGGATGAAACAATTTGTGAGAAAAGGCCCAGTTTGAGGAAGAAGAAAATCATCATTCATCAGGACAATTCACCTGCGCACAAGAGTCTTTTGGCAATGGGAAAATTAAGAGATCTGCACTACGGCATGTGGGAGCATCCACCTTATTCCCTAGATTTGGCTACCTCCGATTTCTTTCTAGTCCCAAAACTCAAAAACTTTCTTGCTGGTCAGCATCTTTATCCACATGAAGAGGTGATTGCAGCTGTAGATGGATATTTTGCAGGCCTTCCAGAACGTCACTTCACGGATGGTATAATGAAACATCATTGGACTAAGTGTATCAGTGTTCAAGGAGACTATATTGAGAAATAAAAATGATTTGCTAAATATCAAATTGCTCTTATATTTTCAGGCTTAGAATTTTCCAGACCGCCCTCGTAGTTCGTTTACCCTCCAAGTTCGGCTTTACCCCTCGGACTATGTTAGGGATCATTTCCATACTGCTCACATTTGCAGTATCTTGGATCTTAGGATTCACGTAATAATAGATACAGCTGGTGCAGGTGACTGGCCGGATCGCCATGTAACATTAACTTGGATCGATGTAAAAGAAGAAAATGAAATTTTTGAGAAGGAAGGGGGAAAAGGAAGCAGCCGCCCGTAACCTGTCAATCAGGCACTGTTCCGGCATTTGCCTGGAGGAGAAAAGCAAAACGACGGAATACCATGTTAGAACAGCCGATGGTTGGGTTCGAGCCCATGGCGTATTCCACGACCCGTACCCATGAGCTAATCAAGTTGGACATTTGTTTAAGTAACAAAACTACAGTCGAACTGGCTCAGTACATCGAATTAGGTCATTTTAGGTTCTAAAACCCGAATTAGGTTATTTTAGGCCATAACATAAAAATTAGGTTATTTTAGGTCCTATTAAATTTATGAATATTATTAGTTTATACAGTAGACGTAAGAGTAAGTTAAAATTTCGAGGATATTAGGTTGGGAACAAAATAGGTTCGAACCTAAGAATCCGGGGCTTAGTTATTATTATTACTACCTCTTCCTCGACCTCTAACTTTAAAGAAACCACATATATTTGGTCTTCCCCTATTGGAATTAGAAAAAACTTGAGGTTGTACCATATTTTGAGGTTGAGCAATGTTGTTATCTTGTGAAGGTTTGTTACTATTATCATTCCCTTCCTGTTGTTGTGACCTGTTATAATTGTTATTGTGTTTAAATTGCTGTGTTTTTTGTGTTCTTTCTTTATAGTCATTATTATGGCTAAAAAATTGGCGTTGGTTTGAAGGATGGTAACTACGAGTGGCTTGCTGCATGTCTAAGTTGTGTAGTGTCTTTTCAGCTGCATCAATGGTGTTGATACCCAGTAATGCAAAAGAATTTTGAACCTGTTCCGGTAATCTACCCAATATGTGCTTCACTAATTCCTCCTCCGGGATGGGTATGGACAAATGACAAGCTTTTAGCTACTTCAGTAAGAAAGAAATCTGTCATAGTGATGTTACCATCTGATTTAGTTTTCTTAATAGCAAACTGGATATGAGTGAACCAAAATCTTTCTAGGAACCCTTTCTTAAACTGAGCAAAATTGTCACGAGATTCTTTGTGTCTAACTGCCCAAATTCTACTTGTACCGAGATTCTTTGTGTCTAACTGCCCAAATTCTACTTGTACCCGTTAAATGTTGAAACACAATTTCGATTTTTTCTTTATCAGACAACAAGTCAAAAATCCTAAATGCTTTAAAGCTTTGTAAAAAGTCTACAGGATGAACAGAGCCATTTTCGCTAAAGGGTTTGACTTCAATTTTATTGTTACCTAGTACAGGAAGGTCAGATAATAATGACTATAAAGAAAGAACACAAAACACACAGCAATTTAAACACAATAACAATTATAATAGGGCACAACAACAGGAAGGGAATAATAATAGTAACAAACCTTCC
Organism: Vandiemenella viatica; assembly: GCA_031002005.1. NCBI lineage: Eukaryota > Metazoa > Arthropoda > Insecta > Orthoptera > Morabidae > Vandiemenella > Vandiemenella viatica. The sequence goes on from JARYHS010008074.1 coordinate 64,454,621, forward strand.
CAAGATAACAACATTGCTCAACCTCAAAATATGGTACAACCTCAAGTTTTTTCTAATTCCAATAGGGGAAGACCAAATATATGTGGTTTCTTTAAAGTTAGAGGTCGAGGAAGAGGTATAGTGGCAGTCACGAAATTAGTCCTGTGAAGGTCACGGAGTATCCGAACAGTGTTGCAAATCAGCAAAAAAATCTACTTTCAGTAATGAAATTTCTAAAACATAATACTTAAGATGCGGAACAAGGTGATGTGCTTTATAATTCCAAAATATTTGTGTGACTGTTTTTAAAAAAATAGTAATGTGTTTCCATGAAAATTAGAAATCAAAATACTTTTTCACTTCAACTGACAGAAAAAGCAATAAAAATAATAAGTAATAAGTCAAAAAAAATTATGCGCATTCCTGAAAGTTAACAGACTCATACCGAATACATTCTATTCATTAAATAGGGAACAATGTGAATAAAAAAAATAAAATGTTATACGAAGCGCTTAGTTGTTTCGGCTGTGTAATGTAAAATGTTGTCGCTGACTAACTTACGTTTTATTTGTTTACGTAAAAACGTCCTGCGAGAAAGTTTCTAAGAAAATACTGAAATTAATTCTGGTATCAGGCAAAGCCTCTTCAGACAACCCCTTTTGGATTGTTTCACAGTTTATATTTGCGCGAATGATTGCGCGCAGCGCATGCCGCAGTGCCGGCTGGTCGGTCGGTTCGTTTACGACTGAGAAACATATTTCCTGTCCTCCACAGAAAAGCTATTTTCAGCTTCTGTAAGAATTATTATTGTCATTGTACACAATGGCACATACATGACAAATTTCGCGACAAATCTTCAAAAGCAAAGACAAAACGAAAATTAATTTATAAAATGTAAGGGATTTATTATACAAAGAAATGACTGCCACAAATACCTCCATGTCAGTGTCTGTAATTTAGCGAAGTATTTTTATTTTTGGGTATTAGTTATTGGTAATATTCCTTAAAAATACTTTAAAATATCTGCTACAATGATTTTAATTAGGATTCCAATGCCCAGGCGGCCTGCAGGTTCGCGAATATTACTTCTGTCTGTTAATACACTGATTTCATGATTATGTTCCTGAACATCACCACCATTAACATTACTCGAATAGGCCTTAAACTAAGGAAATAAAGCGACCGCGTGTAAAGATACGCATGGACGACCTGCAAAAGCTAATGTGGCAATGTCGCCGGACCAACCAAGGGACAGAGGGTTGGTGCGGGCAGGGGAGGCAGTGGAGACTACGTGACCTTGGCAGGTCTAATTTCATGAAGCCGACTATAGTAATAATAATAACTGACCACAATTGCAAAGTGATTCAGAACATAGTCAACATTTTGAAACTACAGAGGCTATTATTCACTGTGATGGGGACAATAGGCAGTCAAAAAACTAGATTCTGCCAATGTCCTGGTCCAAACAAAGGCAACAGCAATTTCAGGACCACACCATTCACCTATAGTTTCCACAATGTTCCACAATAATCGTAGGGAAGATTTACTACTAGAAGATAGTTTTGACAATGATGATTTGGTACAGGTCCCAATATTACCAATCTTGGTACAAGGTCCTCCTTGATACGGGCGCAGAATTATCCTGTATTTCTGAAGAGCTATTTAACACATTAGATTCAATTACACCAGTCCCTTATTATGAGGTACACACATATGACAGCTATCATGGCAACTGGTAAAAAGAGTAAACCAATTAAAATTCAAGCTTTAATAGAGGGCACCATTATGGATGTACCATTTGATCTGAAAGTTTATGTGATCCCAGGCCTTCAGCCGGAAACTGTCCTAAGAAATTGAGAAAAATACTACTAGTTAGTGACAGCCAAGGTAGGAGTTGCGAAATACTTAGCTCAAAACTGCAATCAGGTAACAAAGTGCAAAGTATCATAAAACCGAATGCCCCTATTAGGGAACTATTAAAAGACATTAGAAATAACACAAAAGACTTTAGTACCAATGATATCTTAATTGTAATGTGTGGAACAAATAACCTAAATGACATTGACATTATTGATGAAGTAGATCAGCTCGTAGCACAAGTGTTACCCTTAGCACACAAAAGGAATGTTATTTTTAACTCAATACCTTTAAGATATGATGAAGTCAAATTTAATAGCCTTGTCAGAAAAGCAAATAACCGCCTCAGAGAAATGATTAATAGATCCAATAGTGCAAATAAAGCAAAAGTAGCTATAAACTTTGAATGTGAGAGGCTTGTCAGGAAAAAAAAATATACCAGCCATGGTCTACACATGAATAGACACGGGAAAAACCAAATGTGTATTAAGCTAATAGATCTAATCCAAACTTTTGATAAACAAATGGAAACTAAAAATAGATGCGGAAACAAAGGGTTGAATCAAACACTATTAGACAAATGGTTATTAAGTGACAGAAAAGATAGCAATAATTGTTTTTTAGAAGTTAGCAACATCCCACTATCACGAATATAGACCTAGCTACAGGGCATCAGTCAGACAGTCAGTTAAATTTTATCCCTACAGCACCAAAAATAAAATAGCAGAGAAATTAAACAATAAATCAACAAATTATACAAATAAATTATGGCAACAACATCACAATACAAATGTTAATGGATTAAAACAGTTAGAATCAGGATGTAATAAACACCAACTTAGAATTCTTCATTTAAATATACAATATTTATCCAATAAGATAGAATTGCTTGAAAATTTTATCAATATTGTTACTGCAGATATTGCTATAATCACTGAGCATGGTCTAAAAAATGATGAAATCAAATTATGTAAAATCAAAAATTACAAACATATCAACTTCTTTAACCGTACAAATCACAAAGGTGGTGGTGTTGCAATATATGCAAAAAATGGGATAAGAGTAAACAAACTGAAAGGTATTAGTAAATTTTGTTGCGAAATGTCTTTTTGAGATTGCAGGAATAACTGTGTCAAACAGCTCCAGGAAGCTAATTATAATAGGTATATATAGATCTCCTAGTTCTAAAATAACTGATTTTATTGACCAGATGGACCTGCTACTAAGAAACATTGACAAATGTAATACAGATATTGTTCTAGCTGGAGATTTCAATGTAAACTTAGACAAAAATGATGTAGTTTATATAAAACTTTCTGATATTTTAGACATGTACAATATTAGAGACACAATATTCTCCCCAACAAGAATCACTGTAAATACTTCAAAAACAATTGACCATATTGCTACTAATTTAAATGGGAAATGTATTCTGACCAATGTAATAAATAGCTACTTGTCAGACCACCAGGCTCAGTACATAGATGTACTAAACTTTTCAGGAAAAAAGGGAACTTAGAATAATAACTGATGATAACACCACTGAACTTAAGAATCACCTTTCAAATGAGTCCTGGATAGATATATACACTCTTGATAGTGTAAACTGTAAATGGGATGCATTTTTCAAAACTTTTAATAAATCATACAATCATTTTTGCCCAACTATCATAAAGAAAGTAAAGATAAACCAAGTAACCAAAATTAAGCTACCACCAAATGTCAAAGCAAATCATGAAAAAATGAAAGATATGTACCACAAGTACAAGTCCTCGGGTATTACTTATTACAAAGATATGTATAAACATTATAATAAAACATTTGAAGTAGACCTGCGGAACCTGAAGGCTGAAGTGTATAGCAAGAAAATAATTAATTCCAATAACATTGGAAAGACTAGCTGGGGTATAATAAATAACCTTAGAAAGGATTACAATGAGATGGAAAACATAGAAATAATCTCAAATGGGAATGTAGAAGTAGATCCCAGTAATATCAGTAATTTGTTTAATGAGTACTTTCTCAATGTAGGTGATTCCTTGAAGAAGAATAGTGTAAAATCAGATAGTAGGCCCAATTACTCAATTAATAAATCAATGTATACTTAATACTATTAATAATCTAAAAAATAAAAATACTTGTGGATGGGATGGTATAACAGTATTTGTATTGAAACAATGTAAGGAAGTGCTGGTGAAACCACTGACGTATCTTATAAATGAATCCATTGAGAATGGAATATTTCCAGAGTGCTTGAAAATTAGCTTAATTAGACCTGTTTTTAAAAAGGCCACAAGAGAGAAATTAGTAACTACAGGCCTATTACTCTAACCTCTGTTCTAAGTAAAGTATTTAAAAAAATTATCTTAGTAAGAATCAAATAGTTTCCTGAGCCAAAATAGTATTATTAACCCATGCCAATATGGTTTTCAGAGAGGTCTATCCACTACAACTGCAGTCACTCATTTTGTACATGAAATTTCTAAGAAAGCTAGATGAAAAACAAAAAGTTTCTGGTTTATTTCTTGACCTTTCAAAAGCTTTTGACTGTGTTGATAACCACCACTTACTTGGCAAATTAGAAAATTTATGGAATTAGGCGATTGGCAAATAAATTACTGTCTTCCCACCTCAAAAACAGACAACAGGTTACTGAAATACATTTTAAAAATGGTGATTATATAATAAAGATAAAATCCAAAACTGGTATAGTTAGATGTGGAGTTCCTCAGGGATCTGTATTGGGTCCTATATTATTTGCCCTTTATATAAATGACATTTTTTACACCAACTAGCTGTAGAGTTATAACATATGTAGATGACACTACAGCAGTATGTTGGGATAATGATGATTATCGTTAGAAGAAACTACTGCTAATGCCACTAATGAATTAACAAATTATTTTGATAAAAATGAGCTAATTTGTAATAAAAGTAAAACAAATTTAATGAAATTGGAACTTCGAAATCATAATGTAGATAATGAGTTTTAATCTGATTACAGATGAAGGAAACATCTATGAAATAAATGAGCATAAGTTCCTTGGAATATAACGTGGATAAGTTTTTAAGTTGGAAAGCTCATGTTAATTATGTTTGTAAAAAAGTAAGTAAGGGAATCTTTCTAATGAATCAGTTGTCTAAGGTTGTGGATAGAAGTGTATAAAAATTTCATACTGTGGAATAATCTTCCCACATATCCTGTATGGAATTGAAGTTTGGCGATCTTGTTTCCATTTCTACATGAATAGATTATTAGTGCTCCAGAAAAGATGTATCAGGATAATATATAAGTTGGATAGGAATACACCCTGTAAAGAAATATTTAGGCAAGAAAATATTCTTACTATATTTTCACTATTATATATATATATATAGGGTTTTGTTACTGATTAGATGCAATCCAAAATTTAATAACACTAATAGTGAAATTCATAAATATGGACACTCGAATAAAAAACTAACTTACATATCAAAAAGATATAACTCCAAGGCAGCAGATAAAAGTGCGTTTGAAATGGGAGCAAGACAATATAATAACTACCAACACATTTAAAGTCATTGACTGGAAATGAATTTAAAACTGAAGTAAACGTTATCTATGTAATAAGGCATTATATAATCTTAATGAGTTGCGAACTGTATGTAATAACATTTGTATTGAATCATTGTAACTTAATGTTAATTACTAACCTCAAAGTTCCTGGCCTTGCTATGGAACTTATTTATATTGGAATTCATTATATTATAAGGTATTCTTGTTGTGTAGATGTATCATTGATATTGGAATTCATTATATGTACTATAAGGTATTTCTTGTGTATGATGTATTGGTCTTTGCTAGAAACTTGTGCACACAAGTACATTGGCAATAAACAATAAACAGTGAAAAGTGTATCACTCCGTGAATTTTTTTTCAATTCAAGCCATCCAAAGTTTAAAAGAATCTTCATTGGGTGGACTATTTTGCACGTCCCCCATGCTGCTCTAAAGTGAAATTAGTGGCAAAGATATGCCACTTACGCACTTACCCTGTTTTGTGGGGGCAAGTGCGTACGTTGCTTCTTCTTTTGTTTATTTGCTCTGAAAATTCAGATTTATTAAAATAAAATCTTTTGAGCACATAACTTCAAACAAAACATTCTGCTAACTGCTTTATAAAAGTCTTACATTTCAGGCTAAATATGCCAATTTTTTAGGATCAATTAAAGTCGAACTATGTAAATTTTGGTCCGCACTTACCCCGACGCACCTTAATGTGAAATAACCTATTTCCTACCAAACTAATGTTTTCTTACTATCATAGAAAGTTTATTTAGGTCTTTTATTAACCTTTAAATATCTTTACTGCTTTTGAAAGAGCTTATTTAGTCAGTTTGGTCATGGTATCTGCATGCTCTATAATGCGTCCCTTTCCTATCCTATATAAGCAATGAAACTATCTGTTACTAGAATGTTAGCTTCCTCCCATATACCTAAAGTGAGGAGCTAGAATTTGACAAAATTCTAAGATGCTTACAATTGTCCAGGTATAACAAACTGTTAACCGCTGACAGTGTTTTTATTAACATTTTTACAGATATTTTAAGTAAATATCACACTATTAGCCCGGTGTATACGGATGGGTCTAAGCAGGCTAACAGAGTAGGGTGTTCAGTAGTGTTTCCTCGAGCGACTTACAAATACAAGCTGGATAGCCAGGTGCAGTGTTTACACAGCGGAGTGCTATGCCCTGCTAAAGTCGCTCCAGCATATGAAGGCACGCCGCGGCAAGAAGTACATCATATGCTGTGATTCCCTCAGTCGTTAGCAACTATGTACTCAGCAGACCGTCTAGCCCAGGACATCCAGGACGCCCTCCTTGCCCTCCAATCCTGTGGGAAGGACGTTTTATTCTGCTAGGTACCGAGCCATTGTGGGAATCAGGGGGAACAAGGCAGCTGATGTAGCTGCCAAGTTAGCCTGCGACAAGGTCCGAGTCGACTTTGCTCCGGTCCCAAAGTCTGACCTTGCCTCGGGAGCGAAGAGATTTATTTTTGATATTTGGCAGAGGCAGTGGCTGGAAGTCGAGCATAATAAGTTCTGCCAGGTCAAACCAACCGTTCAGCCGTTGGAGCAGCTCCTTCCAGCGGCGAGGAGGGAGAGTTCCTCCTTACTCGCCTCCGTATAGGGCACTGTCCTCTGACACACAGCTTTCTTCTCCGCGAGAGGACCCTTCGGAATGTTGTGTTTGTGGCGTACCTCTGACGGTGCGCCACATTTTAATTGTTTGTGAATTGTTTTTAGACTTAGGGAGACGTTGGCCTAGCCAACGATCTGTCCCTTATTTTAAACCAACACCGTGTTGTTGTTTTAAAATTTTGTGTTTTGGCTGGTGTTGTGCTTAAAATTTTAGGCTAATCGGCCTAGTTTTAAGACGGACGGGTGGCCTCTATACAGCCACCCATCCATGTGCATTGTTTTTTAATTTTTATAGTGTTAAAATTCCTATCTCGCTGGCCACTTTACAGCCAGGGATACATGTAGTGTTTTTAATTATTTTGGAATCAGTATGGCCCCTTTACAGCCATCCAGGTGTTGTACGGTCTTGGGTCCTGGTGACCCCTTTCTAAGTCACGTCTTATATTTGTGAATTATTTTTTGTTGTCTGTATGGCCGAACCCTTCTCAGTCGACCATTCAGACAGTATTTTAGTATACTTTTTAACCAAAGCATTAGGGGGTCATTGTTAGGGCGTAAATGACCTCGCTATCTACGCGCCCTAAAGCCATAAAAACAACAACAATCAACCAGTTCCAATCATTGTTTCACACTATATTCGCCACTCGTTGACTTGGCAATGTTACGCATGCTTCAGGCAGACATTATACAGTTTAAAATCACGGCCAGTCTGCCACTGACCACCTGTAATCACCAAATCCTAACTAATCACTTATGCACAGTCCTGGCAAATTAGTTTCACACTAGTGTTGTATAAGTTATTCACCTTTCTTAGCACTTTGTGTCCAACCCATCGGTGTATAGTACTTGAAGCAAGTCTTGACTTCTCCCTTGCGAGACCAGTTCTGCACAGTGTCGACTCCGTTTATCTCCTCGAATTATCTTACTCTTAGAAGTGGAATATTACATACACAGACGGAAAAAAAAATCCCAACACCAAGAAAAAATTATTGTAGAGTAATGAAATTTGGACAATGCATTTGTCAAGTTAACATGTTTAATTGATTAAATTTTCAAGATCACAGGTTAATTTAAGCTCAAGAAAATGCATTTCAAATGTGAAATACTGTTAAATTAATAGCCGGTGTAACCTCCAGAATTTTGAATGCAAGCCTGCAAACGTGAATGCATTGTGTCATACAGGTTTCGAATGTCACTTTGTGGTATGGAGTTCCATGCTTGTTGTACTTGTGCTGTCAATACTGGGACGGTCAGTGCTGGCTGTGGATGATGCTGGAGTTGTCGTCCAATGATATCCCATACGTGTTCAATTGGAGACAGATCTGGTGATCTCGCAGGCCAAGGTAACATGTCGACACTCTGTAGAGCACGTTGCGAGACAACAGCGGTATGAGGGCGAGCGTTATCCTGTTGAAAAACTCCCCCTTGAATGCTGTTCATGAATGGCAGCACTACAGGTTGAATTACCAGACTGACGTACAAATTTGCAGTCAGTGTGTTTGGTATAACCACAAGAGTGCTCCTGCTGTCATAGGAAATTGCTCCCCAGACCATGACTCCAGGTGTAGGTCCAGTGTGTCTAGGCCGCAGACAGTTTGGTTGCAGGCGTTCCCCTGGCCTCCTTCTGACCAACACTCGGCCATCACTGGCACCAAGGCAGAACCTGCTTTCATCAGAAAACACAACAGATCTCCACTCCGTCCTCCAATGAGCTCTGGCTTGACACCACTGGAGTCGCAAACGGCGATGGCTTGTAGTCAGTGGAATGCACGCTACAGGGCTGGAGTCATGGTCTGGGGAGCAATTTCCTATGACAGCAGGAGCACTCTTGTGGTTATACCAAACACACTGACTGCAAATTTGTACGTCAGTCTGGTAATTCAACCTGTAGTGCTGCCATTAGTGAACAGCATTCAAGGGGGAGTTTTTCAACAGGATAACGCTCGCCCTCATACCGCTGTTGTCTCGCAACGTGCTCTACAGAGTGTCGACATGTTACCTTGGCCTGCGAGATCACCAGATCTGTCTCCAATTGAACACGTATGGGATATCATTGGACGACAACTCCAGCATCATCCACAGCCAGCACTGACCGTCCCAGTATTGACAGCACAAGTACAACAAGCATGGAACTCCATACCACAAAGTGACATTCGAAACCTGTATGACACAATGCATTCACGTTTGCAGGCTTGCATTCAAAATTCTGGAGGTTACACCGGCTATTAATTTAACAGTATTTCACATTTGAAATGCATTTTCTTGAGCTTAAATTAACCTGTGATCTTGAAAATTTAATCAATTAAACATGTTAACTTGACAAATGCATTGTCCAAATTTCATTACTCTACAATAATTTTTTCTTGGTGTTGGGATTTTTTTTCCGTCTGTGTATCATACGGCATTTCTTCATGTTCCCTGTAACTCTCATCAACGCAGGTGTGGAGCTTTCCATTTTTCTGTAATTTTCGGTGGTGTTTTTTCTGTGAATTTCCATGTTATACGTTCTCCTTGATAGTATGAATGTTTCGCCTAACTTTTTGGTTTGTTTGATTGTAACTATAAAGAATTCATTTATTTATATTTCAAACTATTTTAAATGTTTATAACTGCGCTTCTTTTTTCTCCTAATGGAACTACATTGAAAATATCTCGTACCCAAAGATGCAAGGTTTTTCTTATTGCAATGACCAGTATTCTTAGGAACTGGTGTATATCTTACAAAACCCTCGTTAGTTCCTTTCTTGGCATATCACTATAGTATAACCTACACTTTCTTTTTCTTTTCTATAAGAGTAAACATTATCTAATTTCGTTGATGCTCAAGGAACAAAATATAATTCTCTTATATAATATTTCCATTGTGTCACAAAAACTTCATTCTATGTTAGTAACCAGAGATTCCACAAAGAACACACTAGTTTCTGCTCCGAAATACGTTAATACTATTTGACCATTGAATATATTAATGAAGAGGATACATGACGTAGCAAGTTTTCTCCGTCAGTAAAAAGTCGATTAAGAGAAGATAAAGTTGACGTGTAAAGACGTCAGGTGGATGAATGACGGATCAGACAAACACAGCTTTGAACCAAATAATAGGTTGATTAATATTTTAATTCCCCAAAAGTGATGTGACGGGTTAAAGACGTTTCCATCTTTTAAGGCAAATTTTCAGTTTTCTTTAAAGATTTCCCCAATTACTGTGCTCGTAGGCTTCTGCGTGGATATGCAACAATTTCACGTTTAAATCATATGATGTTGTGTGACGCGTCTGTTCTAAAAGTCATGTTCCAGAGAAGAGTTCTGCAGATTTTATGTAGTTTAGGCTGACACCTGATGTTTCAAAAATAAAATCCTTTGTAATTCCGGAATACTTTCATTATTTACTAGAAAAACTGTAACTTGGTGTATGCTCATACGAGGAATGGACGAGGATACTTTGTATTTGTAGTCCCCAATGTTGATGGCGATATAGAGACTAGTGGTTCAGTTGATATCGTAAATAGTATTCCTGGAAACAGGTCGCCCTGCTTTAACCACCCAATAACGCAAGACGGTGACATCATACTTTTCCCCATTCGTATGAGACCTTGTGTGAGCATACTGTATAGTTTTGATATTATTTCTTCTGGGAACCATAACCCGCTCCTCCCCCCCCACCCCTAAAATAACGTGAGCTTTTGATGAGTCACCACCCCCCTCCCTGATAAACGACTCCGCAGCTTTTTAATACTTTCTTCTATTTTTTTTTAGCTATGCTGCCCTTCAAAAATTTCAAAATCTCACGTGAGATTTCCGTAGTTTCCCCCCCCCCCCTTCCCCCTTGGTGAGATTTCGCCGACCCCCCTATTTCACCTCACGTAATTAATGCACGCCCCCTAACTTACACAATAAATATTTCTGTGTCTTTCATTTGCCAATAGTCTGGTAAGGCTCATTGCCTACTGTTGACTTGTCTTGTTGGAGATCTTCAGATGGGCACCATCACTCTTAAGAGAACTACGAAACAATATAAAAATTTTCACATTCGATTATTAGGGAGCGAGTATAACAATTTCGGTGAACCGTACTTTATTCTAACATGACGTGATGTGGTGCAATACTCTGCTGACAAGTATTACACACAATTGTGTCTCGTTATGTGATAATACGTAAAGGAACAAAGATGACGTAAACACACCTATCTGAATTCTTTGATGGCGATACTTCGAAATCTGTAAAAACAAAAGGACCTTCGAGCAGACAAGAGGTGTCTTGGGAAAGATGACATTGTGTCTACTTGTCATTTCACTATCTGCACAGTGTAGCCAAAGCACTTCTTTACATTTCTTGGGATTCAAGATAAATGCGTTATCTGTACACTGTATTTCGATTGCGGCGTGCTCCCAACTTCACTCAGATTGTCGACAGAGCGCGCACCTTTCAGTCCCACGTGAGTATCACTTGTCAAACCAGAGTTGCTTTCTACTTGCTGAAATCCGTATTCTGTTTTAGTTGAGTACAAGCAACCAGTTACACAGCACTGGTATTATTAATCACATACGGTGTTACTGTTTCCATCATATGTTGTACTGAGAATAGTAATTACTTCCAGTACTTGTTCTACAGTTTTCATTGTTCAGGACCCCTTCTCGATTCGTTCATAGTGTAAACATGGTTTTGTATTATCTGAGATACGATTTCTTACTAAATGTTATGTCTTTAGCTGATGCTAAATTCGATCTTGACATGCCTGTTAGCTACAACAAAACAAATTTCCGTCGTAAATTTGTGTTGGCTAACAACTACTGACATAGTTTGTTTTATCACCGCACTTTCTTTAGTTACTGACTAGCTGACCCGGTGAACTTCGTATCACCTACATCATATATGTATAAGGTATTGAAATGGCAACACCTGACGTTACCGATCAAAAACTCATTATTGTCATGACTGTACAATAGTGTCTCTTTTGTGCACGTCACGGTTTATACAGTTGTTCTTCTACAGACACTTATCTCAAGAAATAAGGTGCCTACAATTTTTTTTCAGTCTGTAATATAATCTGCATTGCCCATTTTGCAAAAAGTGGATCGAACGGCAGGACAACCGAAGTTCATGTCCTAGTTGTTATAACATTTTGTTACGTTGAAACGAATGTAAAACAATAATAATTTTATTTCGGGTGGATATGTTTTAGTAACAACACCACATATACATTTCACAAACAGCCACACGCACACCCTCACACACATTCAGCATACTATATCTCACACTGTTTTAATTTCATTCGGTTATTAAACGAATTTTGCTAACAAATCAAATGAATACAAATTTTTTTATCTACATTAAATACAACACAGTAATACACTTAATCAATTTAAAGTTTTCTGATAAACTATATTATTTGTCTTTTTTGCGGTGCGTAAATATATAAAGATGATGGTTTTCCGACGCGCGCACGGAAAATTGTAGACTCTTAATATCGAATGGCAAATCCGTTGGAATCGTCGGTATACGCGGAATCAAGAAATCGTCTCCTTTGTATTTTCCCTTGATGATCTTGGCCTCGATCACGTTATTCATTAGCTTTTTCACAGCCAGTCTCGTTCCATTGCACAGTCGTGTTTAATGCTACGCAGCATAATCACAACTGATACTACTTTCAATTGTAAATTTTCAGGTGTTAGTCCAGGCAATTCCAGTGAATTTAAAAACTTTGTGGGATAGTTGACTACATCATCCTAGTTTGTAACTGTGTCAACTGATTTGTAAGAAAACAACTCCCCTGGAAGAAACTTCTGAATGGTCGCATTGAGATCATCGACATCTTTGTTTTTGGCCGCCAGTATTGCTCGTTCACTCAGCCAATTATAGTTACTGAACGAGTGTTCTATGTCCGTAAAAACACGCTGAATAAGCTCCTATTTTGAGTCGGTGAAGTGACAAAAATGCGTGAGTAGTGTAATTAATCCGGTCGAGGTGTCAAATGCGACCTTACCATTTCCAATATGTAATAACTGCTTCAAAAACACAATCGTAGTTTGATCTTGTTGCAAAAACACTCGCATGTTAGTTGTTAATTGGAGTGTCTTTACACGCCGCCACAAATTAGATGATTTTAGGCATGTGTTTAGTTCGTCAGCAACAGTTGATCAGGGAATAATTGGAAGAGTCTGACGAAAATCACCCGACAACAGAATCATGGCTCTATCAAAAATATTTTGGCTGTCAGGAAGATCTTTTAACGTTTTGTCCAGTCCTCCAGTGACCTCTTGTGGGCCATCGTACTTTCATCCCAAACGATCAATTTGCATATCTGTCGAATTTTCCCCATTGCGCTGCTTTTGGAGATGTTTGCAAATGGGTACTCCCCAGGGGCATGGTACGCAAGTGCCAGGTACGGGTTTGGCGAACCCGCGGTGCCCGAGATGGAAACTTGTGAGCGCCGCAAGTTTCCCACATCGTAAACTCCTATCATGCTTCAACGACCGCCGCAGGGCGTGGCGATGGAACGTTGTGTGCCTAGGAGAACGGGGATCGTGGCTTCATCGCCCGGATCGCGAGGATTGTACAAACCTCTATAAAGGTCAGACACGTGCCGAGGAGGTGAATGGGTGATGAGGGAGATCACTCGCTAGCGTGCAACATCAGCGGCACCTGTTGTATTAGCATTTCCTCACATGTTTTCATACTCGTGCGACCAAGATAATAGCTCTTAAGGGGGTGTGTATAGTTAACACATACAAATATTTGTAGAAATTTAAATTTCATTTTCTCCAAATCTATTTAAATTTGAAGATTCAAATTTTGTTGCTCCATAGAACTGTCATATTATATATAAAAATTGATTTTTAAAATAAAAATATTAATTAAAAATATGGTAATCTACCATCCAAACTGACAATTAAAAATATGTCGTCATTAAGGTCTTTAATGATAGGAAGCATAATATTTGAAATTTTGCAGATATCTTATTTCAATATTGTTGACTAATATTCAAGCAGTTAGTTATACCGAAGAGTAGGTGATACACCTTACATATGTGATTCACCGAGCGGCTGATATTTCCATGCCTAGCAGCTCTGGAGCGGTGCTCAGAAAGCGCGTCCTCTGATGGAACGGCGATTGTCGTTCCACTATCCAGGGTCGCAGACGGGCATTGCGTCGGTTTAAGTTGCACCCGACACCCTACAACCTAGAGCTAGAGCTAAGGAGTTCAGGAATTAATGAAATTCAGAGGAAATCTTCCCCATTTTTTAAAATCATTTTAAGCGGTACAGAGTCGGTAGTGAAGTGTTAGAACTTTTTATCCAGCAAAACGGTGTACCTCAAAGATCCACATCTTAAAGATGTTAAAGCCATAGCCCTAAAAGCCCTTAATATTTGAAAATATCTATGTGGCAGCCGGTGGGGCGGTGACCTCTCCTGCCTGCTACAATTCTATAGAGCCTTTGTACGGTCGCGTTTGGAGCACGGTTGCGTTGTATACGGTTCAGTAGGGGAAAGCTTTCTCCGTCTACTGGGCAGTGTCCACCATGCAGGAATTCGTCTCGCCACAGGTGCATACCGCACCAGTCCGAAACCCAGCATTTGTACTGAGTCTGGCGATCCACCGCTTTCCATCCGCCGGCGCCTTCTCATGGTGCGACACTACGGAATATACATATTGCCGCAACTCCTGGCAGTCCCGTGTACGTGGTGGTAATTCATCCTAACTTTGAACGGCATTTTACCAACCGCCAAAGAGCAAGCAAACCGTTCAGCTACCGTACAAAGGCTATTACAGAGGAATATGGGTTTGAGATGCCTCCTTTTCATCACCAGGGTTGGAGTAAATCTCCTCCCTGGCTTATAAATAAACCCAGAAGGATTTTATACCTGGCATGGTACCGCAAGCTGTGTACCGCTGACACTGTTTTTATTAGAATTTTTAAAGATATTTGAAACCAGTTTCATGATTTCAACCTGGTATATACGGATGGGTCTAACGGAGTAGGATGCTCCATAGTGTTCCATCAAGCAACTTTCACATATAAGCTTAATAGCATGTGCAGCGTATGTATTGCAGAGTGTTACACATTGTTAAAGTCGCTCCAGCATATGAAAGTAAGTCGTGGTATGACGTACATCATATGCTGTGATTCCCTCAGTTGCATCCAGGCCATAGGAAGCATGTACCTGCAGATCGCCTTGTACAAGACATACAGGACACCCTCCGATCCCATCAATATTTAGGAGATTGTAATCTGCTGGGTACCTGGTCATGTGGGAATCAGGGGGAACGAGGCAGCCGATGAAGCTGTCAAGTTAGCCTGCAACAAGATCAGAGTTGACTTTGATCATGTCCCAAAGTCTGACTTTGCCTCGGCGGGGAAAAGATTTGTTTTTGATGTTTGGCAGTGGCAGTGGCTGGAGGTAGAGCATAATAAGCTCCGGCTGGTCAAACCGACGGTTCAGCCGTGGAGCACCTCCTTCCAGCGGGCGAGGAGGGATGAGGTTCTCCTTACTCCCGTGTAGGGCACTGCCCTCTGACGCCTAGCTTTCTTCTCTTATAGGCAGATCGGCCTAGCTTTATGATGGATAGGTGGCCTCTTTACAGCCACTCGTCCATGGTCATTGTTGTTACTTTATATTTTTATAATTCCTGTCTCGCTGGACACTATACAGCCAGCGAGACATGTAGCATTTTTATTCGTTTTAAATGTGTTTGGTACCTTTACAGCCATTCAGATATCATACAGTTTTGGATTATGGTGGGCTCTGTACATCCACGTCATTTTTTTGTTATTTTATTCTGCTGTATGTATGGCTGACCTCTTTACAGTCGACCATGCAGATAGTATTTGAGTTCATTCTAGAGCTATAGTTATTGCTGGTTCTTGTTCTAATGGTCTTCCCGTCGACGCGCCCTAAAGCTGCAAGAACATTGTGCTTTCCTTTAATTACTCCATGCTTTACTAGGTGACCTCCACAATTAAAGTCGGCCAGATCTTTGTTTTAGAAGTATCAGGGCACAGCTAGCTCTTCACCTCTGATAATAATTTTAATGTTTTAACGCAGCAACATGAATTTACTCCGGCACATACAGGCGGTTCTAAGCAGGCTAACGGGTGGGATCGTCTGTTGTGTTCCCTCGATCGACTTACAATTACAAGCTGAACAGCAGGTGCACCAATCCAAGGATCAACACGAAGTACCATCATATGCTGTCATTCCATCAGATTCATTCACGCAATAGAAAGTATGGTGCATAATCCAGGACACACAGGACGCCCTCTGATCCCTACAGTCGTATTGAAAGGAGTGTTCTGGCCATGTGGTAATCAGCGGGAAAAAGGCAGCTAATAAGCTGGTAAGTTAGCCTGTAGCATGGTGAGAATCACCTTTGCTGGGCGGCGAAAGGAATTATTTTCCATGTATGGGGAAGCAGTTGCTGGAAGTAGAGCAAAATAAGCTCCAGCTGGTCATTCCTGGAGCAGCTCCTTCCAGCGGGCGAGAAGGGATGAATTTTTGCTTTGTCTCCTTCGCATAGGGCACTAGTATTCTTCTCCACCGGGAGGACCCACCAGAAAGTGACCTTGAGGCGTATCTTTGACGGTGCGCAATATTTGACTGATTGTGTGTATTTTTTGGAATTAATAGCAGACGTTGGTTTATGTAGCGATCTGCCAGTTGTTTTAAATAATAATGTCGGCAACTTATTCAAGGTTTTAAAATTTTGTGTGATGCCCGTTCTTGTTTCGGAAGTTTGGACAGTTCGGCCCAAAGGTGGATGTGTTGTCTCTTTAAAGTCTCCCATCGATGTACATTGGTTTTTAATGTTTTAAGTTTTTTTATGCTATACAGTAGAACTACAATTATCTGAATCAATTGGGACCGGACCGCATTCGGATAGTTGGATTTTAATTAATTATTGGATGTACTTTATATTGAAAATGGGAGAAAAACAGCTTTTTATTAATTAAATGAAAAGGCAACACTTTTACATGTTAAGCGTACTTACAAGTGCTGTACATCAGTACAGTATGTATGTACCGTACTGTAAATAAGTCATTGCTTGCTGAACATCTCGGTCAAAGTGAGCTGTTTGACAGTACTCATCCGTTTTCGGGCAGCCAAGTCGCGCAAACGCTTGACAGTTGCATGTGGTCACACTCGGAATGACGCTCCATTCACATCAACGCTGATGGTCCCGTGACTGCTTCAACTTAAGGTCAACTTCTTCCTTTCTTCTTTCATACTTTCAATAAGTTCATCATCGTTTAGAATTTCATACCCACCGCCTGACGAATCACACACCACCCACTCTCCTATGTCTTCAGCACTAACTTATGAACACCCATGAATTTTCAAAAGAATGTTTCTGAATTCTTCAAGTCACACGTCATCCCCATTTTCTACTGTATCTTCCCCTTCTTTTTTTTTGAGTTTCTTTTTCCTCTTTTACTTCTCTTCTTCAGTTGGTATGCCTTTCCCCGTGTTCCATGCACGTCTTAATGTAAATGCCTTAACCAAACTCCAAGCTTCAGGCACCATGTAAGCGCGCAATCTTTCAAATTTATTTTTTTGTGGTTAGCCAACACTCCTTCTTCGTCTTCGCCCTCCACCAAAAGTTTCCCTAAAATTAGCTTCTGTAATGTCGTTTCATGGCTTTGATAACAGACTGGTCCATTGGTTGCAACAAGCTTGTGACGTTTGGCGGTAAAAAGGTAGTTTTGAACTGGCCATTCCCTTTTTCCAAAACTTCTTCGGTGTCATGAGTTTTTGCATTATCAACAACCAAAAGCACTTTACTTCCTCCTTTTCCAAGAGATTTTTGGTGCTTTTTTCACTTCAGGGATGGAAATTTCGCCGTATCATTCTGTAGACAATGCTGCCGTCATCCAAGCTTTTGGTTGGTTTTATAAAAGAGCGGAAGCTTTTTTCGCAGTACGTTTCAATCTTAATTAAAAAAGCGATTCGGTTAATCAGCAATTCGGATAATCGGAGTTCGGATAGTTGGAATTCTACTGTGTTTCTAATTTTGTTGTTCACTATACAGCCTGCCAGACATTATATGGTTTTAATTTCTTTTTATACCAGGTTTGGCCCCTTTCAGCCAACTACACACTGTAAGGTTTTTGGTTAAGTGGGGCTTTCAAAGTCAAGACTTATAGTATTTTGCTTTGTTATACCACCCCTTATTGCCGATCTCTTTACAGTCGGCCTTGCAGACTGTAACTCCGTTTATTTCGAGCCATGTTGACAAACTAAATTGTTTATGCGGTAACGACATCGTTGTCGACGTGCCCTACCTCCTGAATAACATCAATAAAGGTTTGCTTTACACATTCTTAAGAATTTCTATTTAGTAGATAGATTTGCGCTGTCTGATTATTGTATATAGGTCTAAATACCTTCTGCCACTTCCCCTTAACAAATGAATTTGAAATTATTGTTTTGAAAAACACAGTAACACCATCGCATTTTTTATTGGTATTCGTTGTCTATAGGATTAGTTTAATACGGAAGAGTTTAAAGATCTTTCGAAAGATCCCAGGTGCCGCTGCGTGCCACCTAGTAATTAATATCCTTGAATGATGTCTGTGACTACTAGGTGTAGCCAGCATGATCCTTACAGAAATATATTGGCCTGCGTTAATAATTGTGCAGCAAGTGTTTATAAATCTGTTAAAAACAGTTCTAGACAGTTCCTTTCTGGAAGGTCATACAAGATTCACTTTATACGACATATATAATGAATGGTTTGCGAGTGTTTCTTTACCTCCAGCGTAAGATAACAACAGCAACCAGCTTATCTCAACAAAATAATGTCTCCTGGCGCCTGACGACTATGATCTTCCATGATTATCGCTAATCGTTTGATAAGTAATTTTATTGCTGTCTTCGACTGCTCAAGTTGAACCTTAAGACCTCTTTAATAGATATCGTTCTGGCCTCGCATTCGGGAGGGTGGCGGTTCGAATCCCCGTCCGGGCATCCAGATTTGGGTTTTCCATGGTTTCCCAAATCACCCCAGGCAAATGCCGGGATGCTTCCTTCAAAAGGCCATGGCCGAATTCCTTCCCATTCCTTGACTCCCATCCTTTCCCGACTCTAAATACCTCGCTGTTAAAGAGACGTTAAGCAGTAAAAATATTTAATAGATATCGATATTTCGCAACTGATATTCATTTTACAGTAATGGTATATTGGACATAAATCACTGCACGGACTGAAAACGACTGATTTGCATCTTCTTTTCCGACCTCTCATAGACTCATAAAATTTTGTAGAGAATACTACTCTGCCGTGTAGTTAACAATACAGTAGAACTCCAATTATCTGAATCAATTGGGACCGGAACCCATTTGGATAATCAAAAATTCGAATAATTGGATTTTTCCGAAAAAGGGCCTATTTTAATAAATTACTGTATGTTTGTTGGAAAAGAGTTTTTAATTAAATTAGATGGCAACACTTTTACATGTTAAGCGCACTTACAAGTATTGTACATTAGCACAGTATGTATGTATCGTACTGCAAATAAGTCATTGCTTGCTGTACATCTCGGTCAAAGTAAGCTGACTGACTGTATTCATTCATTTTCGGGCAGCCAAGTCGCGCATCCGCTTGACAGTGAGAAGTTGCTGACGCTCCATTCACTTCAACGCAGTTTCAAGGCCGGCAAATGACTATCTGAGGGTCCCGTGTCTGCTTCAGCTTCGACATCTTCTTCCTTGAGACTTTCTTCTCTCACATTTTCAATAAGTTCATCATCATTTAGAATTTCACACCCAGGTCACACACCATACACTCTCCTATATCCTCAGCACTAACTTCTGAATATCCAGGAATTTTCGGAATAATGTTTCTGAATTCAAGTGATACGTCATCCCCATCTTCTCCTGTCTCTTCCCTTTCCTTTTCTTGAGCTTCTTTTTCCTTTTTCTCCATTTTCTTCTCTTCAGTAGATATGTCTATCAACTTGTTCCACGCGCGTCTTAATGTGACTACCTTAAGCGATTCGGATAATCAGCGATTCGGATAGTCGGAGTTCGAATAATTGGAGTTCTACTGTGTCATAGAGATGATTATTGTTTTTGATTCAATATTCCTCGTTTGTCTCGCAGAGTATAGGAATATACGATATTGCCCTTGTATGGTGGATCACTCGAGAAAGTAGGATTACTGACAAATACGGGGAAGTTGTCACGTCGCAATACACCTGGAGTTGCTTCAGGGAAGTATGAAAATCCGAAACATAGTTGATGGGATCTGGATTTGGACCAGGGCTCTGCCGCCGGTTGTATTAGACTTTGCAGAAAATGATACGGGGACTCCATGTTGGTAGACGTCGGTTCCTCCGGACTCGTAAGAACAAAACATTAACCCCCGTATTGAAAAACCCCATTGTGACGTAAGTGGGACACAATTTTCAATAAACTAGGTGTGTCAGTCCACCTATTTCACTGAAGATAATGCCCTCAGAAAATGTTTATTAATCGATTTTTGTTATGACCACAATGAAGTGTTCCTGTCAAAAGATACCCCGTTCTATTTTGAAAGACTTGAGGGCTATTGCAGCTTCTCGTCGATGTCTTTAGAGACGGGAAAGGATTGGGGTAAATTAACGGAAAGGAATTCGGCCACGGTCTTTTGAAGTAACCATCCTGGAATTCACCTGGAGTGATCTGAATCGTCTTCCCAAATAATGGCTGGAGCTTCACTGCTCACCCAACACGGTGTGTGTTAGTTGTCAGTAGAAACGATTAATTTTTATATTGGCAGTAATGATTCTATCAATTACCGTCAAAATTGGATTTTGCTTTAGTAATTTGGAAAGGAGATATGTCGCTGTTTGTAGTTGCGTAGAAATTTAAGAAGCTATACATTTGAAAGAAATTCAAAATAAACATTATTGTGTTTCATTTCAGGTTATAAATACGCTTTATAACAAAAATTGTACGGGATGGAAGTGCTGGACGTGTTAATTCTATGCAAAGTTGTTTTGCCCGCAGGACCTTTCGGGGATGGAACAATCCAGCGGAGAAGTTACAATCGAAGAACTTCAAAACTGGACTCCACTGCGCTTCGCAGAAGAGACGAACGCCTGGAACTGGGTGGAGCGCTTCCTCCAGAGCGGCTCCCCTGAGAGAGATATATCAGTCACCAGACAGAAATTGACGAACCATGACTCGGCTGGCGCACTCATGCGTGAGTTTTGCTCTGGGGGTTACATCCATCTGGTGAAGTTCGCGCTCTCCCACGACCGCCAGTTGGCTAACTGTCCACTGGAGGCCCCAGCTGGCTGGCGCCCTCTACACGCCTCTGCCGCTGGTGGGCAGCTGGAGGTGGCAAAGACACTTCTAAAGGCTGGTGCAGACGTTGACGCTGTCGACGTCGACGGCCGGACGCCAGCTCACACGGCCGCGGCCGCTGGTAGTGTCGCGGTATTCCGCGCCCTTCTGCTGGCAGGGGCCGATCGGCATGCTAGGGACTACGCCGGCAAGGTGCCCAAACAATACGCCACACCAGACTCGCGGAGTGGTATCCGCAGGTACATCTGCAGTTATTTCTGATTCAGCCTTTTGAAAATAATAATTATTTTTGTCTTATACTAAACAAAGAAATTATCTATATAAGTAATTAAAGCTTCTGAGAATCCCGCAGGGGCCTGGTACGGAAGTGCCAGGTACGGGTTCGGCGAACCCGCGGTACCCAAGCTGGAAACTTGTGAGCGCCGCAAGTTTCCCACACTGCAAACTCCTACCATGCTTCAACGACCACCGTAGGAGGAGAACGGGGACCTTGGCTTAATCGCCCGGATAGCGTTGACGGTACGAACCTCTAACAAAAACCCCTCAACTTCAAGGTCAAACACGTGCCGAGGATGTGAATGGGTGAGATAGCAGATCACTTGCTAGCGTGCAACCTCAGGAGCACCGACGCACTCCTGTTGTATTAGCATTTCCTCCCATATTTTCATATTCGAGGGACCAAAATGAAGTATCTTAAAACCATAGAAAAAAAACCTGTGTTACGGGTGTGCCGCTGCATATTATAAATACACCCAGTTCAAAGAAGCGGGTGAGGGTTGAAAGCCCTCCTCCAGAAAATGGATTAAGTAACAGGAATGATTTTTCTAATAGATAATGCCTTCGTAATAATGACAAGGTTGGAGGAATCTTTTGAAAAGATCTCTCCGTATTATATCCACAAAGGGTTAGAGGGTATTGCGAGTACCCTAAAATCTGTTAAAAAGTTGAGGAACGGGACCCTGCTTTTAGCTACATCTATTAATAAGGAGGCCTTAAGTGTGAGAAGTTCGGGGAATTCGCAGTAAAGTGAGAACCCCATAAAACTCTTTAACTCGAGTAAAGGCGTGGTCACCTCACGAAGGGTTGACGTCTGTCTTGAGAAGACAGCCACCTTCGTCTTAACGTTCGACACTCCGACGTTGCCGAAAAACATCAAGGCAGGCTATTTGAAGCTTAATATTCGCCCGTATGTAACGGACCCAATCCGCTCTTTTAAGTGCCAGCGGTTCGTTCAACCACCCCACCCGTGAGAAATGTGGAAAAGCAGCTAATGAGCCAGGTACTAGTTCCACCCTCCCGCAGGTGTGCTCAACTGCCGGATCACATCCAGCCTGGAGTGTCGAGTGTACCTTGATGAAAAGAAGGTACAGGAGTTGAAAACCAAGGAGCGACTCTCCTATGGGGAAGCTAAGAAGCGGTTTAAGGCGCTTGTGCCACCCGTCTTTGCCACTAGCTTCGCAAAGACCTTGTCAACTCCCGGCAGGAAAGAAAGTGTTGTTACACAGACGTCCTTTGCAACCATGGGCACATCTACCACGTGTTCATCTCAGTGCAAATGTGGCGCCATGTCCACCATGGTCATAACATCTAATAACGCGGATCACACATCTGACAGCCGAATCAATTTTAGATCTGTCTCGGTATAACAAACTGTGTACCGGTGACAGTGTTTTTATTAACATATTTAGGGACATTTTAAACCAGTATCACACGTTTATCCGAATTATAAGCGATTGTTTAAATCAGTTTAACGATTTCACCCCGGTGTATTGGTATGGGTCTAAGCAGGCTCCATAGTGTTCCCCCGAGCGACTTATAATTACAAACTGAATTGCTGTTACAGTGTATACATTGCAGAGTGTTACGCTTTTTTCAAGTCGCTCCAGCATATGAAAGTATGTCGTGGCATGAAGTACATCATATGCTGTGGTTCCCTCAGTATCATCCAGGCCTTGGGTAGGTTGTACCCAGCAGATCGTCTTGTCCAGGACATACAGGACACCCTCCGATCGCTCCAAACTTATGGAAAGAAGGTCGTATTCTGCTGGGTACCCAGGCATGTGGGAATCAGGGGGAACGAGGCAGCTGATGATGCTGCCAAGTTAGCCTGCAACAAGGTCAGAATCGACTTTGCTCCGGTCCCAAAGTTAGACCTTGCCTCGGGGGCGAAGAGATTTGTTTTTGATGTTTGGCAGAGACAGTGGCTGGAAGTTGAGCCTAATAAGCTCCGGCTGGTCAAACCGACCGTTCAGCCGTGGAGCAGCTCCTTGCTACGGGCGAGGAGGGATGAGGTTCTCGTTACTCGCCTCCGTATAGGGCACTGTCCTCTGACACACAGTTTTCTTCTCCGCCGGTAGTAACGACCCGAATATGATGCTTGTGGCGTACCTCTGACGGTATGCCACATTTTAATGGATTGTTCATTGTATTTAGTCTTAAGGGCAGACGTTGGCCTGGCGAACGATCTGTCACTTATTTTAAACAATGAAACCAGCAGAGAGGCGATTGTTTTAAAATTTTCTGTATTGGCCTGACTTGTGCCTAAAATTTTGGCTCATCGGCCTAGTTTTAACATGGATGGGTGGTCTGTTTACTACCTGCCATCCATGTGCCAGTGATACACGTAGTGTTTTTAATGCTTCTGTGAACCTGCTTGGCCCCTTTTCAGCCACCCAGGTGGTCTACGGTCTTAGGTCCTAGAGGCTCCTTTAAAACCACGTCTTATTTTTGTGAATTATTTAAATTGCTGTCTGTATGGCTGACCTTTTTACAGTCGACCATGCAGACAGTAATTTAGTTTCCTTTTTAGCCACAGTATTAGCTGGTCATTGTTAGGGCGCTAATGACCTTGCTGTGGACGCGCCTTAAAGCCACATAAACAGCAACAACAACATCAATACTCAGTTTTTTAACTATGGATGGAAATTTGTAACATAAATTTAGTTGTCGCGGGCTCTCAACTTCAGTAGTCAATGTATTATATGTTTTTAAATATATATGACGTTCTTCGTTTTGTAGTCATAGCCTAGACTTTTTGTTTGTTTTTATATTTTTGGGACATTATTTTTATATTTATAGCCACATTGAGTAACTTAATGCTAATTTTATACCGATTTAGTATTTTGTTATTGAAACTAGGTTTTTCGGCCTCATTAATGTTAGCTAGATTTCTCCAGTGTATCCGCAATTCTCTATTCTTCAACTCTTTCATGGCTCCGTGATTATCTTTTGTGAGTTTAATTATCATCACCCTTATTCACACTGATTGAAGCCCAAACAAAATTAGAATGGAATTCTCTGTTTAGGGATGGTTGAAGACGTGCTACTGACTGTTTGCCGTCCGTAGGGTGCTGTTCGAGGTGGGTGAGCAGCTGCCGCTGGCGAGGCGCCGGTTGCTGCTGGCTGCTGAGAGCGGCTGTGTGGACACAGCTCGTGAACTTCTCAAGTTCCGGCCGCCCCGCCCCGGCACCTGGACGGTGCTGCACTGGCTCGCGCTGCGAGGCTCAGAGGTGGCTGTGCGCACGTTGGTAGCAGCGGGTTCTGACCCCAACCTGAGGGATGGCGAGGGCGCTACACCGCTGCACGCTGCCGCCGCCAGGGGTTCTTCAGGCGCCGCAACGGCGCTGCTGGATGGCGGGGCGGATCCGGATATGCGCGACGCCAGCGGATCTACGCCTTTACACTACGCTGTTCGCACCGGCAATATGCCCGCGGTACAGGCTTTGCTGTCACACACGCGGGGGCGACTCGACGTGGACGCCACCGACGGAGACGGCGATACGCCACTGCACCGCGCTGCCGTCAGGGGCGCCGTGGATCCGGTACGCATGCTCGTCGAGGCGGGGGCAGACCTCACGGCTGTCGACCGCAATGGGCGGACGGCCTTCGAGGTGGCGCGAGCAGCTGGACATACCGCTGTATTGGCGCTTTTGCGCATCAACAAATCCTGCCCGTCTTCGCCGACTGTTGCCGCTCCTGAGAGACACTTCTCCAACCTCTCTGCTTCACTGCTGTTGGGACGTCAAGTTTTTCCCACATAGTTAAACCGTTTTTTAACGTATACAGCTAATACTTATTCGATCAGGAAATATCCCTCTGTATATTTCACCATACCGACGCTTCTAGACAAATTTCTTGCAAAGATCTGTCCAGTTGGTGTCGGTGTGCAACGATCACGCTAAGGCTGCGTCCTTTGCAAGGTATCTGATTTGCTTGCACATGACCTCCAAGTATCTGCTGCTGCAGCTCTGCTGACTGCCGACAGTGTCGGCTGAATTTGTTAGCTCTTACTTTCAAAATTGCCTCATGTTCGCAAACATCGATGAGACATAGTACACTGTGTCAGTGATCAACATTCACTCTTCCACATCTGACTTGCTTTTGCCTCTACACCACCAACTTGTTGCCCAGATCACAGCCGTCCACCCTCTGCCCCCTCAGTATACCAGCTTCTCGTCACGACGCCTTTATGCACAGATAGCGGAGCACATGTGTCTCCCGCTTTCTTCACGTAGCATGCTAGGCCACATACAAGTGGTGGGATAAATTGTTAGAGCGAACTCAAAATGAGTAAGCCGAAGTAGAATAAGTGGGTTGACAAACTAAACTTTGTGGTCGAATTCTGAACTTATCTATAATTATCGTTCTTTCGAAACAGAAATTTCTCATAATGGTGTTGTGCGTTCTTCTCCGGACAGGCATATTTATTAGACCAAGAGCTTAAAGATGTAACCACTGCCTCTTGTTGAGGTTAGTGGTAATATTAAAAATCATTTACTCTGCTTTCGAGAAAGGATTGAGTTCTCTTTGAGCCTTAGTTTATTGTGATTTTTGTATGGATCTTATTCATTTTATCCATGAAACCACAGTATTAATTCTTCATTACTTTTTATAGCTTGATCATTCAGGTTTTGTAAATGTTCAGGATTTGTACTCTTATCTAGTCAACTTTTGGAATAAAATTATGAAATTTTTTTCTGTATAACTCTTTAATGTGACTGCTGACTTTCTGTGTAAAGCTCACCCCATCCCAAGGTGGTAACCATCTGTGGCTTTGAAGGGTTGTATGGTCACACTACAGTGACGCAGCATAGAGGAGGTATATGTGCACAGAATCATTTATGAAGATTATTCTGCTTCAAAGTAGTATATTTTTCGTATCCAGCATGTTACAATTACACGAAGAGTTGCAAATCTTCGTGCTGAAGCAGATGAACAGCCGGTGGCATCTCATATAGCTGCAACACTTAGTAATTCCGTAGTTACAAATCCATGTTATTGATGACACTGCTTTAACCCTACATCTAACTGGTGCGATAATTTGAACTCTGGATGATTGCTGTCTTTAAATTTTGTATCCATAAGAAGCTTTTTACCTGGAGTGATTTATAACGCTTCTTACACACTGAAAGAGTGTTTGTTCTTTGAAAATATTGGTTTAAAAGCAGTAATAGATTTTCCAATTCACAAGTTTTGTGAAAACATTTGAATTTTCCCTAGTTACCTTTCGTAAGCACGTTAATGATTTTAAAAATCTCTGTTAGATTGTACATGAAATTTCGATACTCGTTATTATGGTTTTGTACTTGTTTGCTGCAGTTTCTGAGTGAAATAAATTCTAGGTAGACTATTCTCATCTAAGTAATGGTGTTTCTATACTGGGATTTTGATTTGCGTGTTTCTTATTAGAAGGAATCGTTCTAGAGAGATACTTATGGCCACTAATCAAGACGTGAAGATCGAATTATCTTTTGTGAATGACGTCTAAGGTGTTTTGCTAGTGCTAGGTACAGATTTGGCGAACCCATGGTAGGTACCTCAGCTAGAAATTTGTGAGTGCTGCAAGTTTCCCACACCGTGAATTCCTTCCCTGCTTAAACGACAACCGTAGTGCGGAACGTTGTGTCTCTTGGAGAACAGGGATCTTGGTTGCAACATTGACTTTTTACTTCCAAAGCATGCTCTTGAAATACTGCATTCAGTAATTACAGGGCTGTACCAAAATTTTACTTTTTAAGAGTTGCAACTTCTCAGTACTAACAATTATGTATCAGAGAGAACTATCCAAGTTTGTGATGTTAGAATAATGGTTTTTAGTTCTAAGAGGCGATGAAGGAGACAGAATTCGAGTCTCGGTGTAGAGCTAGGGTAATGTCTACACGAGCAGCGAAACTACTTCGCACCCCGCGCTCCCTTGACATGTTTTTGTGTCGTCATCCCTCCCCCTTTCAGTTTAATAACTAGAGGGACTTTTGGGTTCCCTAGAATCTGTCAAAGAGCTGAGAAACGGGAACCTGCTGTTGGAAAATATTATCAGAGTCTGAGAAACTCCGGGAGTTCCCAATAAGTGCGAATTACGTAACTCTCTAAATAGTAGTAAAGGCATCGTCAACCCATTAGGGAGTGGGAAGTATAAAAAATGTTTGAGGTTCGTCAGATGAATTTAAAAGGTCGCCACTTTCGTCCTGACGTTCGACACTCCAACGTTGCCTAAATCGGTCAAAGCACGCTATTTAAGTCTCAACGTTCGCCCGTAGGTACCAGACCAGATACGCTGTTATAAGTGCCAACGTGGCGCGCATATGACGTCGACTTGCAAAAGCAACACTACCTGTGGTATGTTATTATTAATTCCAATGGAGCTAACGCTCCGGTGACAATTCTCCTAGTCATCAAATTATCCCTTTTTATATTATTTGTTAAAATTTTCATTCGTGATTAGAGTGTTAAATTTATCCCCCATTTACTTTTTCAATTTACAAATTTAATTTTAAATTCATTAAGCGTTTTTGGCAAATTATTCATCACGTCACTTGGTAATTTATTCCAATCCCTGACACCCTTACCAACAAAAGAATATTTTCTCACTCCCTTATGCATGAAGTCTATTGCCAGTTTGTCGTCATGGTCGCATTTCCACTTCCATCCTCTATTCCTAATTCTTTTACCAATATCCCTCCAAGCCCATCACCAATATAAATGTGGCATGAGCGCACATAAGCGAGTGCACGCTTCTACAGGTGTGCATCAACTGATCGGCCACTCCCAGCCTGGAGCAGCGAGTGTCTGACGTTTCCAGAAGAGTGCAAGATATAGGATTCCATAAAACGAAGGAATAAGGTAGTGTAAGACTTTTGAGCCTACCATTTTTCGCTTGAAGCTTTGCTACGGCGCCCCAAACTCACTTCCGGAAAGAACATTGTGGTAAATGTGGCGCAAAACCCGCAAAGGTCGGAACAGCTGAGACCGTGGATCAGCAGTAGCAACACATCTGCAACCCTTACCACTGCAGCAGAGTTAAAGCTCTAACAACTGTAGCATCATCATCATTTCAAACTAAACCGACTCCTCCCGCAGTTGATGTGCAGTCAGTTTACATCTACAGATGGCTGATTGTAACTCAGGAGAGCGTGCTGTCATCCACCGTTAGCTATTGGGAGTATGTTACCCACCCGGTGACTCGTATAGTAATCTCTGCTGAGAAAACCCGATGTGTACTTTTTACTCGTAACAGAAGCCTTTTACCAGAGCCCCCCCCCCCCTTACCTTGAGGAACACTGTTTTACGTTTTACTGAAACTGTTCGGTTTCTGGGCCTCATTTTAGAGACAAGCCTCAACTGGCTCGCGCTCATTAAAGATGTAAAAGCCAGGACCTTAAAAGCTCTTAATGTTTTAAAATGTTTGTGTGGCAGGTCATGGGGCGCTGATCGCTCCTGCCTGCTACAATTTTACAGAGCCTTTGTACGGTCGCGGCTGTTGTTGTTGTTGTTGTTGTGGTTTAAGGGCGCGTCGACGGCGAGGTCATTAGCGCCCTAACAACGACCGGCTTAGCAATGTGGCTTAAAATCCATGTTCTACCGTCTGTATGGTCGACTGTAGAGGGGTCGGCCACACAGACGGCAAATAGAGTAAAATGTTAAAATGTTGGCTGTAAAGGGGCCATTAAAATACAAAATCTCACAGCTTATGTCCGGCTGGCTGTAAAGAGGCCAGCCAGACATAAAAACTTAAATCTAATAGTAAAACAAACACAAATCAGACAAAACAAAACAAGAGCTATGTACATGGATGAGTGGCTGTAAAATGGCCATTCATCCACCTAAAAAGATTAGGCCGGTCTTCCCAAAATTTTTGGGATCAGACCGCCCAATACACAGAATTTTAAAACTTTAGCCACGTTGCTAGCTTCATTACTTAAAATAAGGGACAGATCGTTGGCTAGGCCAACGTCTGCCCTTAAGTCAAAAAATAAAACACAATCTGTTAAAATGTGGCGTACCGTCAAAGGTACGCCACAAGCATCACATTCCGGTGGGTCCTCCCGGCGGAGAAGAAAGCTGTGCGTCAGAAGACAGTGCCCTATACGGAGGCGAGTAAGGAGAACCTCATCCCTCCTCGCCCGCTGGAAGGAGCTGCTCCACGGCTAAACGGTCGGCTTGACCTGCCCGAGCTTATTATGCTCGACTTCCATCCACTGCCTCTGCCAAATATCAAAGATAAATCTCTTCACCGCCGAGACAAGGTCTGACTTTGGGACCGGTGCAAAGTCGATTCGGACCTTGTAACAGGCTAACTTGGCAGCTTCATCAGCTGCCTCGTTCCCCCTGATTCACACATGGTCCGGTACCCAACAGAATAAAACCTCCTTTCCAGATGATTGAAGTGAAAGGAGGGCGTCCTGGATGTCCTGGACTAAGCGGTCTGTTGGGTACATGTTTCCTAGTGCCTGAATGCAGCTGAGGGAATCACAACATATGATGTATTTCATATAACGACTTACCTTCATATGCTGGAGCGACTTTAGTATGGCGTAGCACTCGGCAGTATACACGCTGCACCTGCTATCCAGCTTGTATTTGTAAGTCGCTCGAGGGAACACTACGGAGCAGCCCACTCCGTTAGCCTGCTTAGACCCATCCGTATATACCGGGGTAAAATCCTGATACTGGTTTAAAATGTCCCTAAAAACTCTGTTAAAAACACTGTCAGAGGTAGACAGCTTGTGAAACCTTGACATTTCTAAAATAAATCTGGGCCTCTTTAAAAGCCAGGGAGGAGATTTACTCCAACCCTGGTAATAAAAAGCTGGTAGTTCACAACCATATTCTTCTAAAATCGCCTTTGTACGGTGGCTGAACGGTCTGGTCGCTCTACGGCGATTATCGTATAGCTGACCATAATTTGGCGTCATTACTACGTCGTGCACGGGACTACCGGGTGTTGCGGCAATGTGAACATAGTGTCGCACCATGAGGAGGTGCCGCCTGGTGGAAAGCGGCGGCTCACCAGACTCAGCACAAATGCTGGGTATAGGGCTAGTGCGATAGGCATCAGTGGCGAGCCGGATTCCTGCATGGTGGACACTATCTAAAATGCGTAGGTAGCTGTCCCGTGCCGAACCGTATCTGATGTAGCCATACTCCAGACGCGACCGTACAAAGGCTCTGTAAAATATTAGCAGGCAGGAGCGGTCAGCGCCCCACGACCTGCCACACAGACATTTTAGAAGATTAAGAGCTTTCAAGGCCCTGGCTCTCACATCTTTTAGATGCGCAAGCCAGTTGAGCCTTGTGTCTAAAATGAGGCGCAGAAATCTAACAGTATCAGTAAAACTTAAAACGGTGTTCCTCAGGGTAAGGTGGGGCTCTGGTAAAAGACTTCTGCTGCGAGTAAAAAGTACACACCGGGTTTTCTCAGCAGAGAAACGAAAACCGGTGTGCACGATGCAATAAAAATTAAAAAGTCGTCCACATATAAGGAGAACCGTAGGGGACTCCTTATGACGACTGATATACTGTTTATCGCTATGGCAAAAAGAGTAACGCTTAAAACTGATCCCTGAGGGACACCGTTTTCCTGAATAAAAAGATCCGACACTTCACTACCGACTCGGTACCGGAAGCAACGACCAGATAAAAATGATTTAAAAAAACGGGGTAGGTTACCTCTAAAACCCCATTCATGTAACTATTTTAAAATTACATGCCGCCAGGTAGTATCGTAGGCCTTTTCAAGATCGAAAAAGACACCCACAAGATGTTGGCTGCGAATAAACGCATCCTCTATTGCCGCCTCCAGGAGGATCAGGTTGTCCAAGGTGGAACGGAACTTCCTGAATCCACACTGAAAGCGGCTCAGTAGGTTACGGGATTCAAGACACCAGACGAGGCGGCGATTGACCATCCTCTCCAGTGTCTTCCCCACGCAGCTTGTCAAGGCGATACTACGATAACTACCTGGCAACAACTTATCCTTTCCAGGTTTTAAAATAGGGATAAGCGTTGCTTCTTTCCACGAGTCGGGGAAGTGTCCTCCGGTCCATATGCCATTAAAAATATCTAGAAGGTACTCCTTAGCATCTTTATTAAGATGCCTCAGCATCTGGTACTGGATCAAATCAGGCCCTGGAGCAGTGTCGTTGGCGCTGTTTAACGCTGACTCCAGCTCCCAAAGTGTAAATGGGCAGTTGTAGGCCTCTGTATTCGACGAGTCAAAGCATAGCGCGCGCCTCTCGGCAGCAATCTTGCATTGCTGGAACCGAGGGTCAAAATTGGTGGATGAAGTGATAGCGGCAAAGTTTTCCGCCATCAGCTGCGCAATGCTTCTTTTGTCGGTAATAATACGTCCGTCATCCAGTAAGCCAGATACTGGTGGACGGGAGTACCTTCCAGATATACGGCGGATAGACTCCCATACTTTCGACGAAGGTGTGGAACGATTTATGGTGCTCACAAAGTTCTGCCATGACCTTTTCTTGCTCTCCTTAATAACACGACGCGCCTTAGCTCTGGTTATACGGAACGCTGCCAGGTTGTCGGATATAGGGTTCAACCTGAAACGCCGCAACGCCCGTCTGCGACCCTGAATGGCGGAACGACATTCATCGTTCCACCAGGGGACCGGCGTCCTTCGCAGCGTTCCGGAGCTTTTCGGCATGGAAACGTCAGCTGCCTGGTGAATCGCCTGTGTAAGGTGATTCACCTTCTCATCAATACTGTCATACTCCTTTAGAGTAAGGGAGCGGCGGTAGAGTTCCCAGTTTGCTTTGCTGACGTTCCATTTGCGTCGGTTATTACCTCTTCCACGGTCTAACTCAACGTGCATCCATATTTTGAAGTGGTCGCTCCCGTGAAGGTCCCGAACCACCTCCCAATGCACGGAGTCCGCGATTGAGGGGGATCACAACGAAAGGTCAATGGCAGAGGACGATCCGGGTGCAGTGGTGAAATGTGTCATTGCACCAGTATTGAGGATACATATTTCTTCTTGCTCTATTAATCTACCAACCATTCGACCTCTGGGGCAATCGGAGTTTGAGCCCCACAACGCACTTTGTGCGTTGAAATCTCCTAACAGGAGGAGTGGCCGTGAAAGCTGCCGCAAGATGTTGTATAGGTCGTCATAGCTGACGGGCGTATTTGGTGGTAGATAAATAGAGCATATGGTCAATTTTATAGGGCCATGAATCCTCACTGCCACTGCTTGTAAATCAGAGGTGGAAGCTACAGGTTCGGAGTGGACAGTGTTTCGGACAAATACCGCCACTCCACCCTTCGCTCGATCACCCTTGGTATCGTCCTTACGGTACACATCATATCCTCTTAGCACAGGTTGGTGTGATGGTCTGAAATGTGTCTCTTGCAGACAGAGACACAAAGGATCAGACCGTGCTAAGAGGTGTAACTCCTCTTTGTGAGCTGTAAATCCATTGATGTTCCACTGAAGTATGGGAGCCATCCTTACCTATTTAACCTCACGGGCCCCGGTTCGGGTGGGTCTTCGGTCATTTCCTGCTGAGGAACGGGACCAGACTCGTCCACCAGCATTTCCGTTTCTTCCTGCCCGGAAGCGGAGACAGACATCTCCGACCCCGAGGACTCCTCAAATTCCTCGTCGTTCTTTTTCTTCTTCTTCTTCTTCTTCCCCTTACCCTCCCTACTGATGGACAGTCTGGGAGGAGACGAAGAAGGGGACTTGACAAACTGGGTCGGATCAGTCTGTCTAAACTTGGGACTTCTGATTTTCTGGTCACCTCTATTTCCACCGCTAGCTAATGGTATCGCTACCATTTCAATAGCACGCGGTGGAATAGGAGGTGCCGTCAACTTGATTGCTGGTGGAGTCTTTGATACTGCTGCTGGAATGGTCGAGGTTGCAGATGTGTTGCTAGCGACAACCGCGGTCCTCGGTGTCATGACCTTGGTGGTTTTTGCACCACACTTGCACTGACATGAGCACGTAGTGCTTGTGCCCATGTCTGCAAAGGATGTCTGCGTAGCAACACTTTCTTTCCTGACGGGAGTCGAGACCTTCTTGGCAAAGCATGTTCCAAATATTGGAGCGGCGAGCGCTTTCGCCTTCTTCTTTGCCTCTATATAAGGTATCCGCTCTTTGGTCTTCAACTCCTGTATCTTGCGCTCTTCAAGATACACTTGACACTCCCTGCTCCAGGCCGGGTGCGACCCGGAGCAGTTGACACACACCTGTGGGAGCGTGCAATTGATACCAGGCTCATGTGCCCCCTTGCCGCATCTACCACAGGTGGGGTTGCCCTTGCATGACGCCGTCGTATGTCCGAACCTCTGGCACTGGATGCAGCGCATTGGGTCCGGAACATACGGACGGACGTTCAAGTTAATGTAGCCGGCTTTAATACACTTGGGCAACACTGGAGCGTCAAACGTCAGGACGAAGGTGGCAGTCTTTTCAAGACTGCCATTTACCCTCCGTGTAATCTGACGCACCTCGACCACTTGCTGATCCTCCCACTCCTTAACGAGTTCCTCGGTTCCTAAATCCATGATGTCACGGTAGCTGACGACGCCTTTTGAAGAATTCAGGGATTTGTGGAGTTCGCATTTAACAGCGAACTCCCCGAGCTTCTCACAGTTAAGGAGCTGGGATGCCTGCCTACTGGTGGTTGTTTCCAGCAGCAGCGTCCCGTTCCTCAGCTTTTTAACTGATCTCAAGGTTCCAACCAGTCCTTCCAACCCTTTATTAATATAAAAAGAGGACACCTTTTCAAATGTCCCCTCTACCCTTTCTATTACAACGAAAGCGTTCGGTATCGAACAGACTTTCCCGTGACTATGGCTTTCTGAAGCGGGAGGGCTATCAACCCTGGCCCGCTTCTTAGTACTGGGTGTATTGGGTTTAGCCTGCGGCACACCCGTACCGCAGGGTTTGGTGGTTTTTGTGGAAGACTTAATTTTGGTCCCACGAGTAAAACCAGTTTAAAAAGATGCGCTAATACAACAGGGGTGCGCAGGTGCCCCTGAGGTTGTACGTTAGCAAGTGATCTGCCTCTCACCCATGCACCTCCTCGGCACGTATCCGACCTTGAGGTTAAGGGTTTTTTTTATAGAGGTTTGTACCGTCCTCGCGATCCGGGCGATGAAGCCAAGATCCCCGTTCTCCTAGGCACACAACGTTCCACCGTCTCGCCCTACGGTGGTCGTTGAAGCATGGTAGGAGTTTACGGTGTGGAAAACTTGCGGCGCTCACAAGTTTCCAGCTCGGGCACCGCGGGTTCGCCAAACCCATACCTGGCACTTGCGTACCAGGCCCCTGCGGGGACGGTCGCGGCTGGAATACGGTTGTATCGTGTATGGTTCGGCACGGGACAGTTATCTGCGTATATTGGATAGTGTCCACCATGCTGAGATTAGGCTCGACACGGGTGCGTACCGCACTAGCCCGATTCACAGCATTTGTTCCGAGTCTGGCGAGCCGTCGCTTACCATCCGCCGGCGTCTCCTAATCTTACGACATTACCTGCAGGTTGCCGTAATACCTGGCAGTCCCGTGTACGACATAGTCAAACAACCGAGTTTCGAGGGGCTTTATACTAATCGCACTAGAGCCACCAAACCTTTTTGATACCGTGCAAAGGCTGTTTTAGAAGAAAATAGGTAAGAGCTTCGCTCGTTTTATCACCAGGGTTGTAGTAAATCTCCTCCCTGTCTTTTAAAGAGGCCCAGAATAATTTGAAATTTGTCTTTGTATAACAAACTGTGTACCGGTGACAGTGTTTCTATGAACATATTTAGGGACATTTTAAACCAGTATCACACGTTTATCCCGGTATATACTGATGCGATTAAGCAGGCTAACGGAGTTGGCTGCTCCGTAGTGTTCCCTCGATCGACTTACACATTCAAACTGGACGGCAGGTGCAGCATTTACACTGCCGAGTGCTACGCCGTCTCTGCAGGGGCCTGGTACGCAAGTGCCAGGTACGGGTTTGGCGAACCCGCGGTGCCCGAGCTGGAAACGTGTGAGCACCGCAAGTTTCCCACACCGTAAACTCCTACCATGCTTCAACGACCACCGTAGGGCGTGACGGTGGAACGTTGTGTGCCTAGGAGAACGGGGATCTTGGCTTCATCGCCCGGATCGCGAGGACGGAAGAAAACTCTATTAAAAAAACCCTCAACTTCAAGGTCAGCCATGTGCCGACGAGGTGAATGGGTGATGAGGGAAATCACTCACTAACGTGCAACCTCAAGGACACCTGCGCACCCCTGTTGTATTAGCGCTTTCTCTTAAAATGGTTTTACTCGTGGGACCAAAATTCAGTCATCCACCAAAACCAAAAAACCCTGCGGTACGGGTTTGCCGCAGGTTAATCCAAATACACCCAGTTCTAAGATGCGGGTGAGGGTTGACAGCCCCCCCCCCCCCCCCCCGCGTCTGTAACCGAATGTAACTGAAAAGTTTGTTCTCTTGCGATCGCTTTTGTTGTAATGGAAATAGCAGAAGGTAACTTCGAAAAGGTGTCACCCTTCTACATCTCTAAGGGTCTAGAGGGTCTTGTAGGTACCCTAAACTCTGTTAAAAAACTGAGGAATGGGACGCTGCTGCTGGAAACAACCACCAGTAAGCAGGCTACCGTTGACAGAAACTCGGGGAGTTCGCCGTGAAATGCGAACTCCATAAGTCCCTAAATTCCAGTAAAGGCGTCGTCACCTGTCGTGATGTCATGGATTTAGGGACAGACGAGCTTCTGAATGAGTGGAAAACGGAGAAAGTGGTCGAGGTACGTCAGATCACACGAAGGGTGAATGGCAATCTTGAAACGACTGCCACCTTCGTCCTGACGTTTGACACTCCAGTATTGCCCAAGAATATTAAGGCCGGATATCTAAACCTGAATGTCCGCCCGTATGTTCCGGACCCGATGCGCTGTTTTCATTGTCCGCGGTTCGGACATACGACGGTGTCATGTAAGGGCAGCCCCACCTGTGGGAATTGCGGCAAGGGGGCACATGAACCAGGTGTCTGTTGTACGCTACCACAGGTGTGCGTCAACTGCTCCGGATCGCACCCGGCCTGGAGAAGAGAGTGTCAAGTGTATCTTGAAGAGCGCAAGATACAGGAGCTGAAGACCAAAGAGCGGATTGCCTATGGGGAAGCTAAAAAGAAGGCCAAGTCGCTCGCCGCTCCAATTTTTGCCACTAGTTTTGCTAAGATGGCTTCAGCTTCCGTCAGGAAGCAGAGTGTTACTACCCAGACGTCCGTTGCAGACATGAGTACCAGTACTTCGTGTTCATGTCAATGAAAATGCGGTGCCAAACCCGCTAAGGTCGTAACGCCTAAGACCGTGGACGTCGGTAGCAGCACGTCTGCTACCTCGACCAAACCAGCAGCAGCAGTAAATGTTCCAGCAGCAACAGCAGCAGTTAAAGCCACTCCACCTCCATTTCCTCCACGTGCAGTGCTCGGAAACGCAACATCTGCTTCCAATGCAAATGGAGGTGATCAAAAGATTCGGGGCCCGAAGTTTCGGCAGATGGACCCAACTCAGTATGTGAAATCCCCCTCTTGTGTTTTGGCCGGTCTAGTGCCTAAAAGTTTAGGCAGATCGGT
Source organism: Vandiemenella viatica (assembly GCA_031002005.1). Lineage (NCBI taxonomy): Eukaryota > Metazoa > Arthropoda > Insecta > Orthoptera > Morabidae > Vandiemenella > Vandiemenella viatica. The sequence continues at coordinate 64,491,791 of JARYHS010008074.1, forward strand.
CTAGTTTTATGATGTATGGGTGGCCTCTTTACAGCCACCCATACATTTGCATTGTTTTTGTTTTTTATAATTTTAATATCTTTATAATTTTGGTCTCGCTGGCTTTGTGAACCTGTTTGGCCCCCTTACAGCCATCCAGGTATTTTATGGTCTTAGGTCCTAGTGGCCCTTTTAAAGCCATGCATTATTTTTTGAATTATTTTATTTGGTGTCTGTTTGACCGACCCTTTTACAGTCGACCATGCAGATGGCATTTTAGTATTCTTTTTAGCTAAAGTATTAGCTGGTCATTGTTAGGGCGCTAATGACCTCGCTGTCGACTCGCCCTGAAGCCACAAAAACAACAGCTACGCCGTATTAAAGTCGCTCCAGCATATGAAAATAATGGGCGATAAGTGGTTCATCATATGGTGTGATTCCCTCAGCTGTATTAAGGCCATAGGAAATATGTATCCAGCAGACCGTCTAATCTAGGACATCCAGGACGCCCTCCTTTCCCTCCAATCTCACGGAAAGGAGGTTTTATCATGCTGGGTATCAGGCCATGTGGGAATCAGGGGGAACGAGGCAGCTGACGTAGCTGCCAAGTTAGCCTGCGACAAGGTCAGAATTGACTTTGATCCGGTCCCAAAGTCAGACCTTGCCTCGTCGGCGAAGAAATTTGTTTTTGATGTTTGGCAGAGGCAGTGGCTGGAAGTAGAGTATAATAAGCTCCGGCTGGTCAAACCGACCGTTCAGCTGTGGAGTAGCTCCTTCCAGCTGGCGAGGAGGGATGAGGTCCTCCTAACTCGCCTCCGTATTGGGCACTGTCCTCTAACTCATTGTTTCTTTCTCCGTCGTGAGGACCCTCCGGAATGTGAAACTTGTGGCGTACCGTTGACGGTACGCCACATTTTAACCGAAAGTGGACTGTTTTTATATTTAAGGGCAGACGTTGGCTTAGCGAATGATCTGTCCCTTATTTTAAACGATGACTGTGACAACGTGGCTAAGGTTTTAAAGTTTTGTAGCTTGGCCGGACTTGTACCAAAAAGTTTGGGTAGATCGGCCTAAATTTTAGATTGGATTGGTGGCCTCTTACAACCACCAATCCATGTACTGTTCTTAGTTGTGACCCTGTTTATTTGGTTGGCCCTTTTACAGCAAGCCAGGTAGTTGTTATAAACTGGTTGGCCCTTTTACAGCCAACCAGTCAATGTATGTATTTTTAGGCCCGTCTACAGTCATAGTTTCAGTTTTATAGTTTATGTTGCCGTCTGTGTGGTCGATCTCCTTACAGTTGGTCATGCAGACGGTATTTTAGTCAGTATTTTATTGTGGTGCCTCTGTGGCCGACCCTTCTACAGTCGGCCGCAGAGACGGCAATTATCCACATTGTCACGCCAGGTATTAGTTAGGGCGCTAATAACCTCGATGTTGACGCGCCCTAAAGCCCGAAGAATAACAACATCGTATAGTCAACAGACTCCGCTTACGGGAAATTCAGGAGATGGTCCAGGGGATCTGATGTACCTGTGGTGTCGATGAGAACCTTTTTCATATTCGTCCTGAATAGTATCTATTAATATAGTAAACAAGCTGACATGTATGACGTCACCTGTCATGTCATGACGTCGCGCAATAACTTCACGCTTTGCGTCATTATTCTTGGTAATGGACGTTATTTAATTTTTCCAAGCATCCGCGAATAAATTAACTGATAGAACACTGAAATAAAAGTATGTATTGCGTTAAAATCGAAATATCAATCATTAGATGCTTACATTTACGTAATATTCTTTTGATATATAGAAGTATTCCTTAAATTCTTTGTCCATAGATATGTAAGCTAAAATCTTTGTGTTTCGAGCAACAGCGTAGGAATGTTTTGTTTAGATTGTTACTTAGCATGGGTCAGAATAACAACTGCAATTTGACGTTACGGGAGAGAGCATGAATAATTTAGTTTTTTTCCAAAATAATTTAAACTGTGTCCTATTATTGAAATTATTAATTCGTTTAAACGGAAATAGTTACACACTGATCCCGATCTGTGCATCTTACATTACACTTGAAACAAATATTACGTGGCATATTGTAAGTTTATAAGACTTATTTTAATTTCCTTTGCTTCCACTGTGTAATATTACTGAACCTATTATTCCAGCAACTGTGTCAGCCATTCAAACGTTTTGATATCGGTCTGAATCACGGATAAAAAAATAATAATTATGTAAAAATCGTTGAAGATTTTTGATCAAACTTATATCGCGATGCATTATTGCCACTAAAACGCGATACTGTTCATGCGTGAGATAGAAGTATTGTTCTCCTGGCGGCAAGTTTATCTTAGTATGAGGTTAGGTTGAAATGCAACCTGAACCGGGATGGAAACTGAAAGCTTTTGCTACAGCGCATGGCACGAGGAATGACACTGAATTTTCTTTTATAGCAATTCTATTTAGTTAAGCAATTGCCAAGACATGAATTGTCTGAACACTGAAAGAAAAGTATGTATTGCGTTTAAATTGGCATATTAATTATCAGGTTTTTTCTTACTAAAATCATTACATGGTTCGAATGAAAGAAGTTCTAAATTGATTGCGATATATGTAGCCTAAACCACAATTAAATATTAAGTGGCGTTGTGTAAGTTGTTCAGATTTATTTTTAGCATCCTTCGTTCTCACTGGGGTCATGTAAGCTGTCTCAGCCGTTAAAATATCAATCTTCATCACAGGTATTAAGAAAGAAAGGTGTCAGAACCTGAGAAGATTTGGGATCAAGTTAATTTCAGCATGCGATACAGGAAAAGTATTAATTCGCGCGTGATTATGCTTTTCTTTTCTATCAGCAATATTAGCGGAGATTGTGGTTAGGCTGAAATGCAGCCTGGACCAAGTTGACAACTGAAGGTTTTTGCTACAGCTCAAGGGACGATAAATTACAATGAGCTTTACTTTATAACAATTCTATTTAGTTAAGCAACTGCAAAGAAATAAATTACCATAACATTCAGTTTAACCCGTCATTTTTGACGGGCTCTTGTGCTAGTTTCTATAATAATTACCTATAACGCTACTCGACATTGAGTCTGATATTATATGCTAGACTGTCGAGCATTCGCTTTTGTTTGAGTTTCGTAATCACTGATAGAAAATTTTTCTGGACCTTTTGTTATATTCCTGTCAGTAACTGAAATTCATATCGATTTTGTATCTGAAATGAACGTAACTCTTATTTCTTAACGAAGTATAGTATTTTAGAAAAAAGAACATAACCGAAGATAAGCATGGAGTGGACTATTTTTTGTCTAACTAAAATAAAAAAAAACTCTTCTTGTATACAAGCATAATATATGCTAGCAAAGTCCTTGTGAAAATCAGATGTTCTGTCCGAAGTGACCTTACGTTTAACTGTAAATTTCTTCTCGGCTTTATAGTGGCACCTGTATGACTACAAGCTAAATGTGATCCCACATTTTTCCTTTTGGGTACCAGCGGCTCTATTTCTTTTTGCGCGATTATAACCTACATCCTCTAGTATCTTATTCAAGCACTTAATATTTAGGCATTGTCTATAATGCCTCTCCATGAAATTTAAAATTAAACGCTTATCAAACTCCCATAAAGTAAATCACGTTTGTTCGCAATTCTTGGTTAATCTTTTTTCCAAAAAAATATTTTTTTTTGCGTCCATGTTTTCCAGAATTATGTCATCAATCATTTGTCCACTTCATTTTGGTCGTCATTTCACACATCCATAAAGTGTAATAGTTATTTCTATGTTACAAATATAGTTTAATGTTAGTTTTAAGCACTAAAATTTCGGAACAACTTCTACTGCAACTATTCCAGTTTTGAAATTCATTCTGCTTCAGATAATGATCCTTGTTTTTCAGTTATTGCTACATAAAAAAAAATTTCTTTCACATTAATGAATTTCAAAAGCAGAATGTTCTGGTTAGCGTAAAAAGTGGAGTATTGTTTTGTGGAATAAGTGTTGAATTTTTACCAGCGATTCCTTTCAGGAAGAGCTATTTTATGTACTCATTTCCCACAAATAATTCTCTTGAACATAGAAACCAAGTGGTTAAGTGGTAAAGAATGTATAAAAGGATCACAGTTTAAGGGGGAGAGAAAGGGGGAAAAACGCTCTTTAAACTCATTATGTTTCATGTCATTTTTTGTATCCCTTTCCTTTATGTTCCCGTATTTTGAGCAGTTTACATCATTGAAACACCTTTAAATTAAAGAAAGTCTTGGAGTAGATCGAGAAGTATGTAGTAATTAGCTTTCTGTCTTCATAGTCTCTAACTGCGGGTAGGTACTCATCAATCGTGAGCGTTTTGAACAGTTAATGATGACCAAACCTGCCCAAGATTTCGGTGAAGCTCGATCACAATCCATTTTACTTTTGTACAGTAAGACAACATTGTTTTCTCCTTGACGTCTGTAATTTAATTTTGACGCATAAAATTATTAATCTATTTTGAAGACTACTGGGCAGTTAACGTCAAATTGTTCTGCGGCACGGATCTTATCACTGTGAGCACCGGAGTTTTCATTCGTTATAGTCGACGTTCTTATCCTGTTTAAAACACGCTCGTTATTAAGAAGATCTTTGTGTTTCATATAAATACTTTAATCGTTTTAATCACGCTGGGTGGATAAACCCGGTGACTTTACCGTTTATCGTAAGTCTTGATAGTAATGCTTGTTTAATCTGAGTTTAACTAGAGATTATTCTGAGGTTGGGCTACGCGCATAACGATTGAATTTGTTTGTTTAAATTTCATAGTAAGGAAATATCCGTGTTTTTTACGCGGAAACTATGTTAAGTGTGGTTTGTCTGCAACAAGGTCAGAATTGACATAGATCCGGTCCCAAGTCTGACCTTGCCTTGGCGGTGAAAAAATTTGTTTCCGACGTTTGGCAAATGCAGTGGCTGGAGGTACAGCATAATAAGCTCCGGCTGGTCAAACCTACCGTTCAGCTGTGGAGCAGCTCCTACCAGCGGGCGAGGAGGGAAGAGGTCCTCCTTACTCGCCTCCGTATAGGGCACTGTCCTCTGACTCATGATTTCCTTCTCCGCCTAGAGGATCCTCCGGAATGTGATGCCCGTGGCGTATCTTTGACGGTGCGCCACATTTTAACTGACTGTTTTTTATATTTGACTTAAGGGCAGATGTTGGCCTAGCCAACGAACTGTCCCTTATTTTAGGTAATGAAACTAGCAATGTGGTTGAAGTTTTAAAATTCTATGTACTGGCCGGTCTTATCCCAAAATTTTTGGGAAGACTGGCGTAATCTTTTAAGATGGATGAGTGGCCGTTTTACAGCCACTCATCCATGTACATAGTTTTTGTTTTGTCGCGTTTTATTGGTTTTGCTGTCAGTTTTAAGTTTCTGTGTCTGGTTGGCCTCTTTACAGTCAACCAGACATGGACTGTGAAGTTTATATTTTAATGGCCCCTTTACAGCCAACATCTTAGCATTTTATTTGATTTGCCGTCTGTGTGGTCTACTCCTCTACAGTCGGCCATACGTACGGTAAAATTTGGATTTTAAGCCACATTCCTAAGCCGGTCGTTGTTAGGGCGCTAATGACCCCGTCGACGCGCCCTTAAATCCCAACAACAACAACAACAACAACAACAACAACAACGAAAAGAGAGATAATATAGCTAGGTTGGAATGCACCCTGGATGAAGGTTGTATCAATGGATGAGGCAGTTCAAATGAAGAGGTTTCAAATATTTATTTATAATGTTTGGTAGAAATGCACCATCCACAATGGGGGGGGGGGAATTGTACAGAAAATATATCAGTAGGATAACTATGATTATCGCTCTATACAAATTTACTGTGAAAAGAGTAGATTAAGTATGTACTTTTGGTATTTCTCAGAATTGTGCTGAATCAGATTATTCAGACTGATCTGTGTAGAGGGTTCTTACCGTTTCCACCACATGAACCAGTCGATGCGTTCAGCTACTCGAAGAGATGCAAGGACTTTTCACGAACAGAGATGTTCCTTGAGTTTACTCCAGTAGCATTCCACATGGTTCGTACAAGTTCCCGTGGTGGGATGTACGAAGAATCGCTTATGGATTACCGTCTTGTGAATATAGGGATATATCACCCCCAAATTTGACAAGCCGACACACCTTCTCCAACAGTCGATCCAAATCTCCGTGCCAGGCAAGACATGTCTTGAAATAATTGACTGCAGTGTCCGGGCGGAATTGTCTGCTACAAACGTGATCAAATCACGTTTTTCGATCACACTGTACTTGCAATCCATTTCTCCGGAACATATCCTACCCGATGGTAATTGGCACGCGTGATAATACTCTGGTTCATTTGTACAATCTGGCCTACCCTGTCAAGTAGAAAAACTTATGGAGCGCGAAATATTTTCCAGGAACAGATATCTGTAAGATACCTCAAAATATGGTTTATTAACTTTTGTGGAATGCTAAATAGGTGTGGAATACTAAATAGGTCTTTTGCCTTCCCGGGAGAAATTTTGGCACACCATGACCACATCAACAGGAATGAGGCGGGGATATCCATGTCAATGCGGCCAAAGAAAATACTTTCCCGAATATTCCACTTTTTCCTACACCTCGTACACCGAGAGATATGTCCCAAGAATATTCCTTGCTTCCTCACAAGGCCGACATTTCCTTTGCAATTTCTAACTTTGCACTTTTTCTTGAAGGTAACAATTCCCTTCTTTGCAATCTGTCAATTTTCCGCACATCATTCTGTGTTGCAATTGTATCTAAAACATCAAGATCAGTTACAACCGCCATTTTAATGTAGTATAGCTGTACCAACTGAAGAACCAGAAATAAAGATCGGTTAATTGCTTTATCAATATTTCATTTCTTCGCAACGGATGCGATATTTTTCAACCAATAACATGTAACTCTTTTTAATAGCTCCACACAACTAGCGACGAGTGAACACAATCTCTTAGGTGATTTGAAAAATTTAAACCCTTCAATTACTGTCTCCCAGCTATCAGTTAGATGGCGACCTCCATGGCTGCGTGCTGTGTTGTTTCCATGGGCTGCTCAGGGCGCTGTCCCAGGATCGGCGCCCCACCTGGCCGGCGCGGCGTCGAGTCGGTATCGAACGAGAATGACCTCTTGAAGTGGCTGCAGGGGTCTTATAAAGCCTAACCTCTCACAACGATCCAGGATTGGAGTCCATACTTGGTAAAATCAACAAAGGTCGATATGCTACGTTGCTGGGCGCCTTTTGGTACCTGTCAGCGGTCCACTGACAATTACATCGAAGTTTCGCAAGCATATCCGCTCTTCGTCGCTATTCGCGGTTTTCAAATAGGCGTACTTATCACAGTTTGATATGTGGCTGATACTAAGATAACTAAAAAAAAACCACGCGGGGCTAGGTACGACGTGTTTTGTAATCGATACATGACTAGAAGCAACTGTCCATTTGATTTGCTAATAGTTAAAACAATTTAAAGCTAACAGACCTTGGAATAAGTATTGCATACCGTTATATTAAAATTATATTATTTACCTTTTGGATGATTTTCTGCTACGTAAACATTGTGAAACGTCGTCAAAACATTAGAACGAACAGATTAAGGAAATTTTCCGGTGGATTTTCTGCAGTGCTAACGGAATGTACTAGCTGCGCTGCCGTGGCAAATTCCATCATTTATATATAAATTAGTGGAGACTCCGGGAAAAAGGAGAGTGCGGAACGTGAAGAAAACGTCGTGTTGAAGCAGTTAATCCAAATTTTAAAAAGGTCAGTGCCAGTTTCGGAGTGATAGAGGCAGCTCCTCTCCCCAAAATTTCTTTCTGGTGGATCACAGGGCACATAACGTTCCCGCCTACCACAGTATTGCAATTGTTATTAGAATATGGATACTCATGTCTGTAACTTAAAGAGATCTCCGAAATCCATGAGAAGGAGGAGGCGCCGAGAGGACGGCGGCTCGAATCCCCGACCGGGCATTAAGATTTGGGTTTTCCATGGTTTTCCAAGATCACTCTAGGGCAATGCCGCTGCTTCTTTCAAAAGACCATGGCCAAATTCCTTCTCGTTCCTTTCCCCAGTCCAATCCCGCCTCTAATGACCTCGACGTCTATGAGGCGTAAACCCATAAGTAATAAAAAAAAGAGAAGATAGTGTGTTGACTAGACTGTGGCTGCATAGCACACAAACACGTGACATTATGATACTGCTTGCAACGGTCACGCTAGAGTTGGCATCCACCGATGAGTTGAAAGGAACCAATTCCATACCTATTTTCATCTGTACCAGCAATACTCAGCTTGTCCCCGCAGAGGCGTGATACGCAAGTGACAGATACGGCGAGGGGGGGAGTGGCGGTGTTTGTTTTAAACACCGTCCATTCCGAACCCGTCGCTCTCACCTCCACATTACAAGCAGTAGCGGTGAAAATACACGGTTCAATCCAACTGACCGTATGCTCTCTCTATCTGCCACCCCCCCGCAGGGGCCTGGTACGCGAGTGCCAGGTACGAGTTTGGCGAACCCGCGGTGTCCGAGCTGGAAACTAGTGAGCGCCGCATGTTTCTCACACCGTAAACTCCTATCATGCTTCAACGACCACCGTAGGACTTGGGGGTGGAACGTTGTGTGCCTAGGAGAACGGGGATCTTGGGTTCAACGCCCGGATTGTGAGGACGGAACAAACCTCCATAAAAAAAACCCTCAACCTCAATGTCAGACACGTGCCGAGGAGGTGAATGGGTGATGAAGACAATCACTAGCTAGCGTGCGTCCTCAGGGGCACCTGCTGGCCCCTGTTGTATTAGCCCGGTGGGAACACAATGAAGGTACACGCCACCGGATCTCTGACTCGTGGGACAAATATTGAAGCTAACAATAAAAAACTAGAACAACAAACTAAAATAATTTAAAACAATTCCACTTCTTGTGCTTCGGGTGGACTGCAAGGTACCATCCACAATTCAAAGAAGTGGGGCAGGGTGAATAGTACCCTCCCCTTTCCCTCCCGATTCAGACAGTGAAGGTAAGAGAAAAGTGTGATCGATATAAAACATTTTTATTGTAATGCAAGGAATAGATGAGAATATTGAGAAGTGGTTCCCTTTCTACATCAACAAAGGTCTAGAGTGTCTTGTAGGCACCTTAAAGTCAGTTAAAAAATTGAGGAACGGGATGTTGCTGCTGGAAACATCCACCACTAGGCAGGCATGTCAAGAAACTTGGGAAGGTCGCCGTCAAATCGAAGTCTACAGAACCCTGAACTGTAGTAAATGCGCTGTCACCTGCCGTAACGTTATGGAACTCGTTAAGGAGTGGGAAGATCAAAAAGTGGTCAAGGTACGTCAGATTAAACGGAGGGTAAATGGCAGTCTTAAAAAAATGGACGTTTGACACTCCAGTATTGCCCAAGTGTATCAAAGCAGTACACGTTAGACTAAACGTGCTCCTGTATGCCCCAGATCCAATGCAGAACTTCCAGTGCCAGAGGTTCGGACATACGATGGCGTTATGTAAGGGCAACCCTATCTGTGTTAGGTGCGGCAAGGGGGCACATGAACCGGGTGTTAGTTGCACGCTCCCTAAGGGGTGCATCAAATGCTCCGGGTAGCACTCTGCCTGGAGTAGTGTGTGAGGAGCGCAACATACTGGAGTTTAACACCAAAGAGCGGATTCCTTACGGAGAAGCAAAGAAGAAGGCCAAGCCGCTCCATTTTTTGTAACTAGCTTTTCCAAGATGGTCTCATCTCTTGTCCGGAAAGAAAATGTAGCTACCCAGACGTCCATTGCAGACATGAGCACAAGAACAACGTGCTCATGTCAATGCAAATGCGGTGCAAAACCCGCTAGGGATGTAACATCTAAGATCTCGGACGTCGCTAGTAATACGTCTGCGACCTCGACCACACTAGCACTGAGGATTGAGGGGTGCTCGGAGTAAACGGTTTTACAGACTTTTCATGGAATAGTGGATCTGTCGGTGTCGAGTAAGTTCCCCACAGTATCTCGGCAAACATGTTGGCTTTTTCGTCTTCGGAGGTGGATACATGGCCATTAATGACCAGTGGATGGGAGCGGCGTGGGTACTGCCCTGTGGGGATTTTAAATCTATTCCGGTAAAACCCTCTGACTCCTATAGTGTCGAGTGGAGCAAGTACAGTGCCTCTGTTCTTCTCTGTGGAGGACGATGGATTTGCGTATGTAAGCATTGAAGCGATATTCTGTTCTCAAAGTTGAGTTTGGATCGCGTTTACGGCGTCTGATGTAGTCGTCATTTGGTTTTTATGAGTGATAGGACCCCTGGCGGAAGCGTAGGCTTGTCTTCTTGGCGATAGCTGCTTCAGCAACGGCCGAAAAGGCGGATTCTATCTCTCGCGATATTCGAACAGGAAGTATTTTGAAAGGCCAAAGGAGGGAGAATTGTATAACAGATCTAAATGTAGGCCAGACGGCTCTTTTTCTTTTTATACTCCTTGACAATTCCGTAAGGTGCGGTGCACTTAGAGAAATTTTGATTAGGGAGGTCGAAAATATTATCGGAATGTGGTCGCTCGTGATAGAGCCAGCAAGGCGCGCAGGGAATAGGGTGTCATGCAAGGAAGGACTGTAGAGGATGTGGTCTGGACTTGAATAGCCTTGGGATGATATGAATGTTGGGGATGGCATAGGAAGGTGGCATATTTTAAAGTAACAAAGGGTGTTGAAAAGAGTGCGGCCACCACCACGGCAACAATCTCTTGGGTTACATTGTCCCTAGAGTGCAGGGAAGTTTTTGCGCTGAGCGCATCTCCTTCCAAGTCATGTCAGGTTGTCATCACAGTAGGGCTAGCATTGTTCGACTTGCCAGGTCGTATATGGTTGCATAGGTTCAATTTAGAGTTGCATCATTTACCAGTTTTACTGGCCATCTTGTGTTTTTGTTGTACTGAACGTGGGTGCCCAGCTGTTTTATCAGTGGGTTGTCGTGATTGGGGCACTGCATGTATAACTTCGTTGCAGTAGTTCGGAAGCGTTCGAGCAAAGTTGGAAGTCCGCTGATTCTATGTAGTTCAGTTGTCGGGGTGTCCCTTGGCAAATTATATGCAAACCGTATGGCACGGTTTTGAACTCGTCGAAGTCGTTTTATGTTTGAGGGAGCGGCGTTGCCCCAAACTGGTGATGCGTATTAGAGGATGGGTCGGATTGTTGCAGTGTATAGGGTAACTGCTGTGTTTGGATGTAGAGGTGATTTTGGATTTAACACCGGATAAAGCTGCCTCATCCTGTTCATGGCTTTGGTCCGAGTGTTTTTTATGTGCGTTTTCCATGTTAGCTGTTTGTCAATCGTGACGCCAAGGTAGAGAGCCGTGGGTGACCATTTGATACCTTCGCCGAAGAGTTTCACTGATTGAAGAGGAGGTACAGATCTTGGCTCTTTGACGCATTAAAAGCCAGGCGCCATTTCTTTGCCCACTTCTCTATGTTGTTGCAGCCATTCCCTTGTCAGCTGGTTTTTGAGGGTGATGGTCTGTAGGATGTTGGGAGGTAGTTGTCTTGATTTTTCCGGCTGTTGTTTTACCAGCTGTGTTGCTTGGTCTGCAGCAGCATTGACTAATTCGGTTAACATGGTCATAGCAGCACAGGCTCCAATTTCGTCAGGGGACTGTGCATTATTGAGCTGTTCAGCAAGGAGGGTCTGATAGAGGTTCCAGTTGATGTTCTTCGTGTTTCTGGTAGTGGGAGAAGCTTCAGTTGCCATATAAAAAAGGACAGGTCCGACGATAAGGCTGTTTTAGTGACGACGGCGATATGGTGTTGTAGGCCTTTCATGATTGCTATGTCTAACACATCAGGGGGGGATCTTCCTTTATAGAAGGTGGGTGCAGTTGGTCCCCAAGCCACGGCGTCGTGTTGTTCGATGACTCGAAGTAGACATCGGCCTTGCGAGTTGGTCAATCTTGAGTTCCAGACTGTGTTTTTGGCATTGAAGTTGCCAACGATCAAGATATTTCCGGGTAGGCGGAGGAGTTTTGCTATCTCTCCTTCGTCTACTGGGCCAAGAGGAGGTCGGTAAGCAGAGACGAGTAGTATTTTTCCCCTTGGGGTTGCGATGGAGACGCCTGTTGCTTCAACTGTGGTGAGCTGGGGTAGGATGACTTGATGGTGTTTGATAGTGCGTCTGCTGAAGATGGCCGTGCCACCGTCGGCAGTCAGTCTGTCTATCATTACGATAAGTGACGTAATTTGGAACTGAAGTTTTTATCCCTGGTTTGAGGTGTGTTTCGTTGACGAGGCAGATGTCAATCTGCTCATGAATTCTCTGAACTCACCAATCTGCCTCCAAAGGCCGTTGGCATTCCAGGAGCAGATTGTTAAGTCGTTAATTCTGGTCCCCATGTTGGTTTCTGTGAGTGCTATTGCAAGTGGTTTGCACCACTGTCTGTACTGCGGCAGCAATCTGTCGCGGGAGATCTATGATCATGGCTTGCATAGTGTTCATTTTTTGAAGCATTGATTGCATCATATTAAGTAGCAGTAACGGGTCAATCTGCTGGTGCTGTGGTTGTTCCTGGGGTGGTGGTTGTTGCTTCGGCTGCTGCGATGTCCCGGCCTCGTTGGCACGGCTGTTGGGTTGTGCTGATATACTGGGAGCCTCTGTTACATCAGTGTGGCGGTTTTGGGTTACGTCACGGTCAGTAGTCTTCTGTCCAGAGGTAACTACAGCATAGGCGGTGTTGTCTGCCTGATGGCCTGTTGGATGAGGAGCAGTTGGAGGTGGTGGCTGCGAGTTAGTGCTCGTGCCAATTGGAGGAAAGTTATCATTCGTGACGCTTGGAGGAGCCGGTTTTTTCTTTTCCTTCTTCATTCTTAGTGCGGCTTGGGTGGCGTTTTGCTGCTTTTGATGTTCGGAAAATCTGCTGAACGCCGGGGACTTCCTGTAGCTAGCTACGTGCGGGCCACAGCAATTTGCACACTTGGGTGCGTGCTCTCCTTTTTTGGTGGCACAGTCGTTAGAGGTGTGATCCCCAGCACATTTTACACACTTTGGGGGCATGTTGCAGTGCCGCGATACATGGCCTACGGCTTGGCATTTAAAGCACTGAGGTGGGCCCCTTGTACTGTACTTATGAGTTTCCCAACTGTAATTTTTAGGGCACATAGGGATGAGAGCTTATATATAGCTCTGTTCTCTAGCGTGTCTCGAAGTACAACCAGGTATAATGGAACCTCCTGTTGGGTTTTGGGGGAGCGGAGGCGAACCACTATTCTGGCATCGAAACTGCAATCTTCAAGTTCCTCTTTCACATTGTCTGGGTGCATGCTGAAGGGGATACCTCTCAGCACCACTTTCAGGGTTTTGTCCGGCTCTGTGGCGAAAGAGTAGTAGCCAATGCCTTTCTTAGAGATGTGGTTGGTTACCTCGATGTAGTCTTCATTTGTCTTGAGGAGGACTTTATACAAGTCTCGGCCAATTGGTCTAGCTTCAAAAGCGGCTTAGCAGGATGGCTTCAGTAGACGGTAGAAGGTACTGTAGTCCTCTTTATATTGGATGATTAGGGGTGCTGGGTTAGTCTTCTTGGGTACATTTTCAGTAATTTCCTCGTCAGCGGGCAGCAGTTCGAACTGATTTGCTGTCGCCGTAGGAGGGGTGTCTGTGGTTAGTTGCGCAGCCGGAGCTGTGCGGTTTGGCTTAATGAAGCCGTCTTCGTCTGTGGTTGTGTTTCTGCGGGTCCGGGTAGCCGCGGGTGTCTTCCTCGTAGCGCGGATTTCATGTCTTGGTGGGTTGGTCTTGTAGGATGTGGTGGTAGCGCGCTTCTTCTGCTGATCAGCTTTCTCAGCAAATGAGGCAGCATCTCTTTTCCTCGAAGTAGGAGTGTTGCATGTTTCGGTTGTTAGGTTTTCATCGTTGGGTGTAGGGGTTTGAGCTCGGAATTCAGTTGTGCCTATCTCATCACTTACCATGTTAATCTTGTGAGTTATGTTAGCCAGGTTGTTGGTCATAGTGGGCATAGCTGCGGTCGCTGTGGAGTCATTCAGCGGTGAGGGCGAGCGAGGTGACTCTTGGTGGAGTTCAGAAACATAATTTAGTTGGTTGCTGCCGTCGTAGGAGATCTCGGGCGCTGATGAACGCCGACAGCCGCCTGGGACAGACATCATTCTTCCTGTGTTGCGCCTGGAAGGGCACCTACTGCTGGGAGAGGAGTGTTGCACTGACCCTTCGTTGTCACCGTTTGGTTTCCAGGTCAGTGACAACCCTAAACTCACGCCAGGGGGTCCCACTCCACCTGGAAGTGGGCCGTGTGGCGGTTAGGGATTGCAATCCAGCAAAGCGGGATCCCGCATCATTAGACAGTCTGGCGGATCCCGCACAAAATTAAGCGGATCCGCAATCCGCAAAATCCGGCGGAAACACGTGTCAGTCTGCGTGAGTCGCTGCCCCACTCGGTCTCTGTCGGATATTTTGCACTGTTTGCTTGTACCCTTGCAGTTGGCATTTGACTCATGTGAACAAGCGTTTTTTTTGTCAACCTTCGTCATTCGTAAGTAAATAAATACACTTTTACGTATTCATCAAAACTTACGTTTGTTTCGAGTACACATTTCTGTAATTTGAGTTATGTTGCGTATTTAGTACGATTTTGTAACTATATAATTATTTTTTATGTGTTTCAAACGTTATCTGAACTACAAAGTTACAGCTTTTTATTTACGGTTTCATTATTCCCTTTTTCTGTATTTGCAGATAAAGTAATTGTGCCAATTTCCTAATTTGCGGCTGAAAATTTGATTATTCGCTGAAATGAAACTAATTTTATCGTAATTTTAACGATCGCGTACCTATTTATTTAACAGCTATCGAAAGGAAGTTCTATATCATTTGACTTATTGTTGTTTTGGCCGCTGCCTCCATGCGTTTCTTTAACGAAAGCCACCTGCTTACATGTGCCGCTCAGGCTTTCGATTAATCCCTCTTCTCCTTGTTATTATTTCGACTAAAGGTAAAAAAAGTTATAGTGAAATTTTCACGGGTGTAGGAACACCATACTTCGACGGCTGCCTCCGACGTCTTCCTCACGTGTGTAATTTCGTGTGTTTGCAATGAAATCCGGAGATACAACCTATGAGGACTTCACTGTAATCACTCGACGAGAAAGTCTCCTTTCTTACTAAAAAATAATAATTTACACATTAAAAACGTCGTTACGCCACGAAGTAAACCTGAAATACTTGACAGTTTACGTGTTGGTGAGTAGTTTCTTTTAATAACATTGAATCAACTGTAATATCAATCAAGGAATCAGGAGATATAATAATGAATTACGCAAAAAAAAGGCAACGTTTCGTGCTTGTGCAGTGGCAAAAAGTTATGAGATCTTGTTCTGAGCCAAGTCTACACTTTACAGAGTATATTCACTTCACTTTGTGAAATGGAATGCTTTTCTCGGCGTTATAGAACGTTTATTTAGATTTTTTTTTTTTTTTTAAATCTGGTAACTTGGCCATTAAGCATACCATATTTTAAAGTTATGTGAAGTATTGTAAGGCACATAATATGACCTAAGACTCAATATTTTCCATTTTTATTATTTATTTAAAAATTGGTTTAGATTAAAAAACAAAAATGTAAAACCTCGAAATGTACTTAAGACACGCTAAAAAGTTTTAATGTCATTTTGCCAATCAAAATATTGTTAACTGTTGATTTTTATCATTTAACATTAAAAATTATTTATTAATTTAATTATTATTTAATTTATTAACATTTTAAGTAACTATGTTTTAAATATATTCGTTAAAAAAACTGTTTGTACCAATCCCGCACGGATCCCGCGGGATTGGCGCAAATCCCGCGCGGATCCCGCCGGATTGAAAACACTGCGGGATTGCAATCCTTAGTGGCGGTAGAACCCTATCTCTCGGAGGGCAGGCTGACAAGGCCAAGGCAATCCCCAAAGTAGAAGAAATAAGCGACTTACGCCGACAATCGCCTTCGCTGCGTGAGCGAGACAGAACGCGCATATACCAGTGTAACTAGTACACAGCCATGTAATGGTCCAAATATTATTATGGGTATGAGTATAAATGTTGTAAGATTGATTCGTGAACATTCGAGAGAGCTGCTCCACTTAGCGCTCCACCATTGTAAAGGATTAGCCGTGGTTGTAGTGGTCTTACACTTTGTGAGCGTTTTATGATATTAGTACATTGAGCAACTATCAAGTGGGCATATTGATATAAAATTATATGGAATTGTCAGGCTGACACCAGGCGAGTTTAGTGAAGCAGATTCGCCAACTGCGTTAATTAGTAGTCAATGAAGTTAACATTATTCTTAGCAATAGACAAAACATGTACTTCTTACCTTGTGGATATATTACTCACATCATATACATTATATCTGAAACAACTGGGTATCTTACTCTAACGACTGATAAGTGATTTGGGAACACCAGAAGAGTGGATTGAATGAGAGTATTTATTCTTTAGATACCGAACATAATACATGCGTCCGCATTTCCAACTAAGTTATGATGAGAGGAATAACACGCGCAGTAACTCCCAGAATTACCAATATGGTATCGACAATAATGGAACTAAGTCTCCTTCAGACGTGTGATGGAACCAATGACAACTGTTAAGATTATGAATACCCAACGCGAACATTATAAAACAATGATGCACGAGACTCAAGGTATAAGTTAAACTATGAATTTAGGAATGCATGATGATGCTGGAACTTAGAGACAGACAAGCTATATAACAGAATGAAATACTAATACTACAAGAAGACTAGAACAGACTAAGTCTAACTGCCATGCGGCAGCAGACCGACTCGCAACTATTACCTTGCTACATCGTGCCAGTCTCGTTGGTCAACTGAACTGCAGAGAGCGAGACAAGATGGCGTCTCCCTTTATATACTATCATGTTACTGACACTAGCCAGGGCATTGCTCCGCGGCATGTGTATGGAATTCGCGACTTAGCAACTGAGGTCGCTACGGCTGAGCGCTAAGTGGAGCAGGTCTCTCGAATGTTCACGAATCAATCTTACAACATTTATAGTCATACCCATAATAATATTTGGACCATTACAGCCATATGCGAGCACTGACCAGTCGCACTGAATGGGGTCTACGGGGTGGAGTTACAGTTGGCTACTAGGAGCGGATGCATGTTTTCCCCGATAATATTGACTGCGACACATTCTATTTCTGTATTTCTGATAGATGGGTTGGGAGAGGGAAACCACGAGGAGGCTACTCCCCCCCCCCCCTTTTCCTCCCTGGTACTCGCCAGGTCTGTCACAGTGGAAAGCATTAAAGCCGAGAAGTAGCATGCTAATGACAGAGTAAGCGTAAGTCACCGTCAGGGCTGCGATTGCTGTCAGTTAATGAAAGACGGAGGAGCGTCTCTTAGTGTCGGTAGCCGCCGATGTTAACAAAGTAAAACTGCAGGGTACTATTCTCTGCTAATGTCACGTCTGTCTAATCTGGTTGGATAAGGTTTGTGGGGTTTAGAAATGGTTACATGTAGTTGATTGTTTTGACTGATCTGTTTAAGAAATGACGGGATTGTTGAGACAAGGGTTTTACTACATTTGCTTTACGATCATGGAATACATTGATTGAAGTGGTTAGGAGGAAGCGTATTAAGAGGCCCGCACATGAACAAGTTTTTTGCGTATTAAGTCTGAGTGGCCGCAATGTTGCTGCAATATGGTCTTGTGGCCGGGCAATAGTGCCGAGTTGAGCGACAATATGCCCGCCTTGTTGCCGGTATTGCTGTGTATTGCAGAGTGTGGCCGGCATTTTGACGGTGAGATCGCTCGCCGGCCGAACATCGTGGCAACTTCCCGTGTTGTCGGCTCCGGTAACATAGAGGCTGTAGCGGTGGCCTCACGTACTGCAGGCCGCCGTTTCGATTCAGGCTGAGGGCACAGGTGGTTTAAATTAAACGTTGTGTAAATCTTGTCTTCCATACCATACCAGATAAACGTATACTTGAGCAGAAAACATTGTTTCAATGGAACGACTGATTGTCATTTTTTTTTAAACCAAGAGTGTTCGAGTACATTGCGTTTTATACTTCATTCATTCGTAAGGTAGGCATATTGCACAATTTTTTTTTCATTTTAATGAAATCATTCAAATAGTTCAAAGTATAGAAATGAATAACGGGTCAATCGGAAAGACTCTAAATTTCATCAAAGACATACACTTACACCCAAAGTTGTGGGATCTACTTAACCATTATGTATTCCTTTAGATCTTTCATCATCTAGAAGCGAAATTAATCTGCACAGGTGCGTCCTCAGTAGGATTGAGCGTCTCTTCAGTAAACCCGACTGTATTGGTGCTATCCACTGAAGGAACAACTGCAGCACGTTTCTTCTTCTGCAGCGGCTGCTCGAACACTGTCTACGGGTACCAGTTTTTTGATCCATTTTCAACATATAGGAAATGCTGATGTTGGATATGTACTCCTAGCAGTTGAAAATCTACTTCCAATAAAATTGAAAATAGCAAATCCGTGAAGCCAGTAGGCCCCTACTGCGCGCGACAGTTTTAGTCGCGTAATCGCTGTTTCTAGTTGACTCGCCAGAATAATTAGAAGGGAGTTAGTGTGCTTGAAATTAGAGTCACTATACACTGAAAATGTCTAACGCCATAAATAAGAAAAGACTTCAGTGTGTTACTGGCTCCGTATCATATAATAATTTTCCATCAAGTTCTTCAGTTGAATGTTTAACGGTTAAATTGTATGAGTTTTGATTAATTTAGTTGATGCCTCTAGTGGTATCTGGATTCCGATATCCATCCCATCACAGCAGATTGGTTTGGATGTCTGTTTTTGCAAAATATAGTTCAAAACATTCCAGAAAGAGATAACTGTATTATTTATAAACATTCTAAAGATAAATAAATCATGGTGATGAAGAGTAGGACTGTTATTGTGCACTAAGAGAAATGTATCTTTTGTATCATCAGCAGTTCCTTAATGTTTTAATATTGGAAAGCATATCAAGAACCCCAACACCTCACTAGTAAATTCAAATAGTAGTTATTAATTACTCTTTAGCAAAGACAAGATGTTTCCGAGAAGATACTAGGCCTTAATCATTTATTACAATCAACAAGAATAACATAAAATAAAGAAATACTTTTAAGGATTGTTGCTTTTTATTTCAGTATTACAAAAGTCCTTTCTCACCAGGGATTATGGAACAGGAGTAATAACTAATATAAACACATGCAAATAATAACCATGTCAGGAATCGGATTTGCCTGTTAATACAGCCTTGATTGAACGTCTTCAGATAGCGATGAAAAGTAATTAGTGTTAGTTGTTTAAAACAGAGTTTACTATATTATTGGTTCATTGTGTCCATTTTGGATACAGCAATACAAATAATAATAATTTATTAAGATGTTTTGAGAATTAACACAACCAAATAAGTTTATGTTCTGACTTTAGAGTTAAATTATAAACAAATTTGACTTTGACTAACCGTCAGTCACAACGATTATTTCGACGCCTCTGATCAACAGTTCCAGATTCATAAATTTGTTTGTGGAATGCTTATCTCCTGTAAATTTATATACAGTGAAATATAATTGTAAATCGGGGAAGAACAGTTGCTATGTCAGGACGGTGTGTGAAATACTGGAAATGACTAGAGCTTTGGCTTGTCTATTGTAACTCAAAAAATTACATCTAAATCGTTCCTATCTTATTTCAGTATGCAGTTAAGATCTCTGGTTAACTGTTTAAAATCAGTTTGAATCTACGTCACACTCTGCTTTTCAGAGAAGTCTTCTTCAATACTGCGAAAGATCTTTATTTATAAAAGTACTGACGTAGTATTATACAGTGAACAGCAATGTTGATTCCATTCCTATTTACGTATTCGCCTTGTCTATAAAAATTTATCCATTCCGTTCGAGATCAGGTGTAAGCTGTGCATTGTGTTCACTGTACTTAATTTCATTATTTTCATGTGATATATTACAACACTGCCCTCTTAGACATCTTGATGCAGTACCGTCATTTTGTGTATAGTTGCAGCAGGATTTTGCAAAAGGGTAAACGAAATGTCTCCATGCGATCTGGTGAGCTCGTTGTAGGTAATAATTTCTCAGTAAGGATAGATTAATTTGTTACCCTTTCCTTGGTTTATGGACTACTAATAGCTTTATGCCACTGAGTTTGTTTGCTTGGTCATCGCACCTTACTGACTTGCGTTTGATCTACGTGAACTTTAGGTGTCATTGGTGAGTGAAGGATTCAGGATGGTTTTCACTTTGGGGAGTAGTTTCTTGTACAGGTCAGATTTACCATTTTGTTGATAAAAAGATGGTTGATGGTTTTAGGGGAGAGGATTTTTATGGTGTTATTTCACGTGTAGCTTAAAGAAATATCATTGATTTTTATTTACTGTTATTCGTTTGTAATGCCATTTTTGTTGACATTGGCTAATGTTTCATTTAGGATACGCATATGATCTTTCGACGTTTTTATTTCCTTAAGCTAATCGCAATACAAATCTTCTACATCTGAGTCAAGCTTATATAGTACTGCATTTGAAGTTTGGCAAAAGAGATAAATTCTGGTTTCATACTTTGGGACATGCTATTCGGAGGTTTCTTTGCAGTTTAAAATATCGTACATCTTTCTCCTCATGGCCGATTTATTCTTTAATAGTACTGATTGTTTATTGCATTTTAATTGGTCTAGGTGTTTCAGCGTAAAAATTAGTTTCCGAGTTTAGTCAAGTGACAGCCTGTATTTGTTGGTCTGCGGGTGAGTTCGGTAGCAGTGACATGCTATGATTTTAGACTGAGATCTTTCGACTGTTCCAGTGCTTGGCCAGCAAGTCAAAGAGCATTTTCCCCTCTCCTTCACCGTTGTTCACTGTTCTCGTGGTCGTGCTGGGTCGGCTGGTGCTCAGTGAGCGCGAGCTGCTCTGTGGGTAGCTGGATACCGCCGGTTCGGCTGCTATCTGCGCCACCCGCCTGGTGGTTCCGCCCCTTGTCTTGCGCAGCCGTCTGACAGCAAAGCTGGCGGAGAACAACAGCGTAGCAGACGACGAGGCCTGCTACAAGCAGCAAGCCCACCGCCAGCGACAGCACTACGGCGGCCATCGGGCCCGCGGACATGGCCTAAAATCAACACCACCCTGCGCACACAGAAAGAAAAAGACAATCAGCACCAACACAGCACAGACAAACTGTTACGTCTAAGAGACTAGTATGGGTTACATAGTGTAGAAGTAGCTATTCGATAGAATCTATTCGTAAGTGTAAGCATTTCAGTTAACGGTTTTTAGTGTAGGTGATAACATTTCCACTGTTTTGGACTGATCTGTGAGTGGCATGATAGAGCAAATCGTGCTCTTCTAGTGCCTCTATAGTAAAAACCCTCCGCCTCAGGGATACAGGCCACAACCCTGTTGTAGAAAGCTTCGTTGAAGATACGAGGCTTCCACGTTATCTGACCTCAGTTCAGTATAACAACAATACGGCTTGGGTTGGTAGCCCACCCGTTTCCCCAACTGATAACAGTAACATAAAAGCTTGTTTGTTGGAAAACATTTTTGTAATCATGAAAAGAAAGAAGGGAACCTTTTTGAAGTTGTCTCCTTTTTTACACTTCTAAAGGGCTTATGGTATCTTGTAGGCACCATGAAATCCGTGAAGAAAGTGAGGAATGGGACCTGCTGCTGGAAACTTTTAGCAGTGGGTAGGCTTCCCAACTCCTCAACTGCGAGAATCTCGAGGAGTACTCCCTTAAATGCGAACTCCGCAGTTCCCTAAACAGTAAGTAGTAAAAGCATTTGACATCATGGTTTTAGTATTGAGAAACTTGTTAAGAAGAGTGAAGACGACAGTAGTAGTAGCACGCTTCCACAGGTGTGCCAGCAACTGTTCCGCTTCACACCCAATCTGGAGTAGAAAACGTCGATAGGATATCGATAAACGCAAGATCAGGAGTCGAAAACCACTGATCGAATATTGTATGGAGATGCTAAGAAGCGGGTCAAGCCTTTTGTTCCAACCAACTGCTTTTCTAGCATCTCAAATGATGATAACTCCTGGCCGTTAAGTAATTGTTGTTGCTCAGAAGTCCGTTTCAGTGCTGATGTTAATACAAATGCGGTGAAATACGATACGCTCGTAACACCAAAGACAGCGGACATCGGAAACAACTCACCTGTAACCCCGACCATTCCAGAAGTAGTTACAAGTTTTCAACCAGCAGTAACAATAGCAACAACCAGCAAAATAGCTGCAGCTACAGTACCACCAGCAGCAGAGGTACCAGGCAGACGTAGCGGTAGCAACAGATATTTTTACCAAAGAGAAGTAAGTCGATGAAAAAATCCAAGAGCGAAGTTTTTAGACATACAGACCTCACAAAATTCGTGAAATACGTTTCGTCGGTCCACCAGAACACTGAGTGGTAGAGAGAAAAAAGAGAAAAGACCGACTAGGAATAAGAGCCGTAAAGTTTACGAGGCCTTCGTGGATATGTCTGTTTATTCTTCGAACCTGGAAGAATATGCTGATGGACAAGCCTGTTGCAGTTCCTCAGCAGGCAATTAACGAGGACCCACGCTAACAGGCGCAGGTGAAATAAAATAGATACGGTGGCTCCCTTACTTCAAAGGAACGTAAAATATTTTATGGTTCACTTGGAAGAACTCTGATCACGGTCTAAATCACTGTGTCTTTTTCTCCAAGAGACACATTATAGAGCAACATATCACAAAGTGTTGTGACGATATGACCTATACAGAATGGACGACACCGACGGTGATCGAACGAAGTGGGGAGTGACTGTTTTTATCCACAATACTGTCCACTTCGAATCTGTTGCTTTCACCTTTCTCTTACAAGAAGTAGGAGTGGAAATACGTCCCCGCAGGGGCCTGGTACGAAAGTGCCAGGTACGGGTTTGGCGAACCCGCGGTGCCCGAGCTGGAAACTTGTGAGCGCCGCAAGTTTCCCACACCGTAAACTCCTACCATGCTTCAACGACCACCGTAGGGCGTGGCGATGGAACGTTGTGTGCCTAGGAGAACGGGGATCTTGGCTTCACCGCCCGGATCGCGAGGACGGTACAAACCTCTATAAAAAACCCCTCAACCTCAAGGTCGGACACGTGCCGAGGAGGCGGATGAGTGGTGAGGCAAACCACCCGCTAACGTGCAACCTCAGGTGCACCTGCGCACCCCTGTTGTAATAGCATTTCTCTTTAAAATGGTTTTTACTCGTGGGAACAAAAATTCCTTCCACAAAAAAACCAAAAAATCCCTGCGGCCCGGGTGTGTCGCAGGTAAATAAAAATACACCCAGTTCTTACAAACGGGCTAGGGTTGAAAGCCCTCCCCCGGATGTAAATAATAGTAACGGACAGGGTTTTTTCATTGAGAATGCCTTTGTAATTATGACAAGGGTGGAGGTCTCTCCATTCTATGTTCAGAAAGGTTTAGAGGGTATTGCGGGTACCCTCAAATCTGTAAAAAAGCTGAGGAATGGAACGCTGCTTATGGAAACATCCACCCACAAGCAGGCTGTCCAACTCCTTAAGTGTGAGAAGCTCGGGGAGTTCGCAGTGAAGTGCGAACTCCATAAAACTCTAAATTCGAGTAAAGGTGTCATCACCAGCAGGGACCTTATGGATTTAGAGACCGAGGAACTCCATAGGGGGCATCCATAAATTACGTGAGGTGAAATAGGGGAGGGGGGGTCCGGCGAAATCTCACCAGATCTCACCAAGGGGGAGGGGGGGGGGTCTATGGAAATCTCACGTGAGATTTTGCGAAAAATTTGGGGACAGTAGAGCAAAAAAAAAAAAAGGTCTACAATTTGCGGCAAAGTCGATTTTAGGAGGGTATTTCGTCAAAAAAGTTAGAGTGTGACCTAAAAAAAAAAGTCTACAAAAGTTTCCAGGGCGATTTCTAGGGGGGGTTCTCACGGACCAGATCTCACCAGGGGGGGGGGGGGTTCGGCAAGATCTCACGAAATCTCACCAGGGGGGAGGGGGGGGGGGTCCAGAAATCCGGAAAAACACCTCACGTAATTTGTGGATGCCCCCTTAAGGAGTGGTCAACAGAACATGTGGTCGAGGTTCGTCAGATTAAACGAAGGGTTAACGGCAGTCTTGAGAAGACAGCAACCTTCGTCCTGACGTTCGACACTCCGACGTTGCCCAAAAACATCAAAGCAGGATATTTGAATTTGAATATTCGCCCGTATGTGCCGGACCCAATGCGCTGCTTTAAGTGCCAGCGGTTCGGCCATACGACGGCGACCTGCAAGGGTAACCCCACCTGTGGGAAGTGCGGAAAGGCGGCTCATGAGCCAGGCACGAGCTGCACTCTCCCACAGGTGTGTGTCAACTGCTCCGGGGCACATCCAGCCTGGAGCAGGGAGTGTCGATTGTATCTGGAGGAAAAAAATATACAGGAGTTGAAAACTAAAGAGCGGATTTCTTATGGCGAAGCCAAAAAGAAATATAAGGCTCTGGCTCCACCAGTCTTCGCTACCAGCTTCGCGAAGACGTTATCAACTCCCGTCAGGAAAGAAAGTATTGCTACCCAGACGTCCGTTGCGGACATGGGCACAAGTCCAATGTGCTCATGTCAGTGTAGATGTGGTGCCACACCCATGAAGGTCATTACACCTAGGACCTTGCACGTCGGTAGCAATACTCTGACAACATCGACCACATCGACAGCAGGTTCAGCAAGTCCACCAGCAAAGATACTGCCATCCGCTACAGCAGTGGGTCCCTCTGCAACAGCAGAAGCGGCCCCTGTAACAAGAGATTTGGTAACGGCAACGCCATCTGCCGGTAGCGGATGGCAAACAGTGCAAAAGGTTAGGGGTCCGAAATTTAAGCTGACGGACCCCGCTATGTTTGTGAAATCCCCTCCGACTTCTCCTCCCAGATCTCCCTCTGGAAAGGAGAAGAAGGGGAACAGGCCTCGGCGGAAGAAAATTCCGCAAGACTCCGAGGCCTCACAACGAAAATCGTCTTCGGACACCGAAGACGATATCATGCTGGTGGACCTTGTTCCGTTCCTCAGCTATCAGAGAAGGAAGACCCACCCGATCCGGGGGGGGGGGGGTGGTGGTTTTAAATAGGTAGAATGGCTCCCATACTTCAATGGAACGTAAACGGCTTTCAGGCTCACAAAGAGGAAGTCCAGCTCTTAGCACGGTCTAATCCATTGTGTCTCTGTCTCCAGGAGACACACTTTAGACCACAACATCAGCCAGTGCTAAGAGGTTATGACATATTCCGAAAGGACGATACCGAGGGTGATCGGGCGAAGGGCGGAGTGGCCGTGTTTGTTCGGAACACTGTCCACTCCGAACCCATTGCTCTCACCTCTCATCTACAAGCAGTAGCGGTGAAAATACACGGTCCAATCCAACTGACCGTATGCTCTGTCTATCTGCCACCCAGTGTGTCAGTCGGCTACGACGACCTGGTTGGCATTATACGACAACTCACTCGGCCCTTTCTCCTTTTGGGAGATTTCAACGCACACAGTGCGTTGTGGGGTTCCACCACCGATTGCCCCAGGGGCCGAGTGGTTGGTAGATTGATAGAGCAGGAGGAAATTTGTATCCTGAATACAGGGCAAATGACTCATTTCACCACTGCTACCGGTACGTCTTCTGCCATTGACCTTTCGTTGTGCTCCCCCTCCATCGCGGACTCCGTGCAGTGGGAGGTGGATCGCGACCTACATGGTAGCGACCACTTCCCAATTTGGATGCACGTCGAGTGTGAACGTGGAGGAGGAAATAACCGACGTAAATGGAACGTTAGTTGTGCAGATTGGCAGCTCTTCTGCCGTGCTGTACAACTGCAAACCCTGTGGCAGTATACAGGATAAGGTGAATCACTTGACAGAAGTGATTCACCGTGCAGCTGACGTCTCCATGCCGAAAAGCTCCGGAACGCTGCGAAGGACGCCCGTCCCCTGGTGGAACGACGATTGTCGTTCCGCCATCCAGGGTCGTAGACGGGCGCTACGTCGTTTTAAGCTGTGCCCAACAGCTGACAACCTAGCAGCGTTCCGTATTGCCAGAGCTAAGGCGCGCCGAGTTATTAAGGAGAGCAAGAAGAGGTCATGGCAGAACTTTGTGAGCACAATAAATCGTTCCACACCTTCATCGAAAGTATGGGAGTCCATTCGCCGTATATCCGGAAGGTACTCCCGCCCACCAGTATCTGGATTACTGGATCATGGACGTATTATTACCGACGAACGAAGCATAGCGCAGCTGATGGCGGAGAACTTCGCCGCCGTCACTTCATCGGCCAACTTTGAACCTCGGTTCCAGCGACAAAGAGTTGCTGCCGAGAGGCGCGCGCTGTGCTTTGATTCGTCGAATACAGAGGCATACAACCGCCCATTTACATTTTGGGAACTGGAGTCAGCGTTGAATAGCGCTAACGACACTGCTCCAGGGCCTGATCTGATCCAGTACCAGATGCTGAGGCATCTTAGTAAAGATGCTAAAGAGTACCTTCTGGATACTTTTAATGACATATGGACCGGAGGACACTTCCCCGACTCGTGGAAAGAAGCAACACTAATTCCAATTTTAAAACCTGGCAAAGACAAATTGTTGCCAGGAAGCTATCGTAGTATCGCCCTTACAAGCTGCGTGGGTAAGACACTGGAGAGGATGGTTAATCGCCGCCTCGTCTGGTGTCTAGAATCCCAAAACCTACTGAGCCGCTTTCAGTGTGGATTCAGGAAGTTCCGTTCCACCTTGGACAACCTGATCCTGCTGGAAGCGGCGATACAGGATGCGTTCGTCCGCAGCCAACACCTTGTGGGTGTCTTTTTCGACCTTGAAAAGGCCTACGATACTACCTGGCGGCATTTGATTTTAAAACAGTTACATGAATGGGGTTTTAGGGGAACCTACCCCGGTTTTTAAAATCATTTTTATCTGGTCGTTGCTTCCGGTACCGAGTCGGTAGTGAAGTGTCTGATCTTTTTATTCAGGAAAAACGGTGTTCCTCAGGGTTCAGTTTTAAGCGTGACTCTCTTCGCTATTGCGATAAATAGCATTTTAAGTGTTATAAGGAGTCCCATACGGTCCTCCTTGTATGTGGACGATTTTTTAATTTTTATTGCATCTTCCAGCCTGAGAAGCGCAGAGCGGCAGCTGCAACTCGCGCTGAACAGGCTGGATGAATGGTCAGTGCACACCGGTTTTCGTTTCTCTGCCGAGAAAACCCGGTGTGTACTTTTTACTCGCAACAGGAGTCTCTTACCGGAGCCCCACCTTACCCTGAGGAACACTGTTTTATGTTTTACCGGAATCTGTCCGGTTTCTGGGCCTAATTTTAGACAAGTAGATTAACCTGGCTAGCCACATCTCAAAGATGTGAAAGCCAGAGCCTCAAAAGCTCTAAATGTTTTAAAATGTCTGTGTGGCAGGTCATGGGGCGCTGACCGCTCCTGCCTGCTACAATTTTACAGAGCCTTTGTACGGTCGCGGCTGGAATACGGTTGTATCGTGTATGGTTCGGCACGGGACAGCTATCTCCGTATACTAGATAGTGTCCACCATGCTGGAATTCGGCTCGCCACGGGTGCATATCGCACCAGCCCTATTGTCAGCATTTGTGCTGACTCGGGCGAGCCGCCGCTCACCATCCGCCGGCAACTCCTCACGGTGCGACACTACCTTCATGTTGCCATAACACCTGGCAGTCCCGTGTACGACATAGTTCTACACCCCAACCACGAACGGCTCTATGCCAACCGGCATAGAGCCACTAAACCGTTCAGCTACCGTACAAGGGCTATTTTAGAACAATATGGATTAGAGCTTCCATCTTTTTATCACCAGGGTTGGAGTAAATCTCCTCCCTGGCTTTTAAAGAGGCCCAGAATAATTTTAGACTTGTGTCGGTACAACAAAGTGTGTACCGCTGACAGTGTTTTTAATAATGTTTTAGAGACGTTCTAAATGAGCATCATATTTTTACCCCGGTGTATACGGATGGGTCTAAGCAGGCTGACGGAGTTGGCTGCTCCGTCGTGTTCCCTCGAGCGACTTACACATACAAACTTGATGGCAGGTGCAGCGTTTTTACTGCCGAGTGCTACGCCGTGCTAAAGTCGCTCCTGCATATGAAAGTAATTCGCGGAAAAGTGTTTCATCATATGCTGTGATTCCCTCAGCTGTGTTCAGGCCATAGGAAATATGTATCCAGCAGATCGTCTAGTCCAGGACATCCAGGACGCCCTCCTTTCCCTCCAATCTCGTGGAAAGGAGGTATTATTCTGCTGGGTACCGGGCCATGTCGGAATCAGGGGGAACGAAGCAGCTGATGTAGCTGCCAAGTCAGCCTGCGACAAGGTCAGAACCGACTTTGTACCGGTCCCAAAGTCAGACCTTGCCTCGGCGGCGAAGAGATTTGTTTTTGATGTTTGGCAGAGGCAGTGGCTGGAAGTTGAGCATAACAAGCTCCGGCTGGTCAAACCGACCGTTCAGCCGTGGAGCAGCTCCTTCCAGCGGGCGAGGAGGGATGAGGTTCTCCTTACTCGCCTCCGTATAGGGCACTGTCCTCTAACTCATAGTTTCCTTCTCCGCCGAGAGGACCCTCCGGAATGTGATGCTTGTGGCGTACCTTTGACGGTACGCCACATTTTAACTGATTGTGTTTATTTTTTAGACTTAAGGGCAGACGTTGGCTTAGCCAACGATCTGTCCCTTATTTTAATCGATGAAGGTGACAACGTGGTTAAGGTTTTAAAGTTTTGTAGCTTGGCCGGTCTTGTCCCAAAAATTTTGGGCAGATCGGCCTAGGTTTTAGATCGGATTGGTGGCCTTTTACAGCCACGAATCCAAGTACTTTTTTTACTTGTGACACTGCTTATATGGCTTGCCCTTTTACAGCCAGCCAGCTAACTTGTTTTTTAAATGGTTGTCCCATTTACAGCCAACCAGTTAATGTATGTGGTTTTATATTTTATTGCATTGTCTTAGTTTTATATCTTATGTTGCCGTCTGTGTGGCCGACTCTCTTACAGTCGGCCATGCAGGCGGTATTTTAGTTGAGTATGTTAGTATTTTATTGTGCGTCTCTGTGGCCGAACCCTTTACAGTCGGCCACACTAGACGGCAATTTCGTCACGTTGTCACTCCTGGTTGTTGCTTAGGGCGCTAATGACCCCGTCGTCGACGCGCCCTAAAATCCTAATAACAACAACAACAACAACGGAAATACGTGGTACCATACAACTGATCGAATGCTCTATCTACATGCCACCCAGTACACCAGTTGTTTACAACTAATTGGCAGTTTTTTTCGTGTAACTTACTCGGTCATTTCTTCCACCGCGCGGGGAGGTATCAACGCCCATAGTGCGTTGTGGTGTCCACTGCCCGATAGCCCCAGAGGTCTGGTAATTTGCGCATTAATAGAGCGAGAGGACATATGTATCCTCTCTATTAGAGAAATAACTCATTTCACCACTGTTTTCGGTTCATCCTCTGCAATGGACTTTTCGTTATGCTTTTTTGCCACATATTGTTGCACGAATAATTTTGATGTGGACGAAGAAACAACCGACGCAAATGGAACTCCAGCAAAGCCGATTGACCCCCGCAGGGGCCTGGTACGCAAGAGCCAGGTACGGGTTTGGCGAAACCCCGATGATATTTTCTTATCTTTAAACTCAACCAGAGGGATAAGAATGCATGTTGGCTAAAAGGGGTATTTTAACTTACTCTGTTATTTTCGTAGATTATTCAGTACACCCATCTGAAATATAGTACAATACTCTACTACAGAGTACGGGTAGCAATCCTAACTAATTGTCAGAGAATTTAGTTAACACCACGTTGGGCACCTTGGACGTTGATTTGTTTTTCATTAGTTTAATATCTCTGTTATTAGTTTCAATTTCACAATTTCTTAAATGATCGTAATTTGTTACTATTTACTGTCTGGTTATTTTGGTTTATGTTTCAGCTTCATTATGTAAAGAAAGGTGGAATAACTTGAGGTCAGTTTTTGTTCGATACTTGAGACCCTTACCTTCTGGCTCAGGATCAAAAGAAAGGAAAACGCATTATTTAATGGAAGCAATGAAATTTGCGCTACCATTCGTGAAGACGAACACACCTGCTGCCCCTGGAAATGTGCCGTCAATCTAACAACTACCTCACCCTGAATTCGACGAAAGTGTCGATGACATTCTGGAAAACCCAGGTACATCTCAGCAGATCACCCTCCCCCTGTCACTACCACAACAATCGGCTTCCAGTATGGACCTATCTTCACAGAAGCCACCATCAATCAATATCCAGCAATTACCTCTATGTCAACCACCAACTGGACAACCTCAGCCCTCCAACCAAAATAAAAACAGACCTGACCATAAACGTGGAATATCGAGCACTGATGTAGATACCACATTCATGGAGTTTCT
>JARYHS010008074.1:64523254-64603210 GCA_031002005.1 Vandiemenella viatica
ACTCTCTTGTTGTTTTATGTATTCTGTTTCTTTGACAGTGGTTTCCTCATTTTCGTTCATAAACTAGATCCGTATAGGCCTACAAAATCTGGGTAACGAAGATCTCATATTTTTCCACACAATAACGTCTTTATTATTGTCATCACAATATACGAGTTGTAACGGCACGATTGAAGTAAAAAAAATATTTGCATCTGTTTTGGTTCCGTCATCATTACTAAATGGTTGTTTGATGTTCCCATCGCAGCCCCATTTGCAAATCAGATTTAAGTGAAGACTACTAATCTCCTCAGATGTCAGACTTTTGATAACTTCAACTTGCATTAATATAATACGATCAATTGTATGATCGAGCAGTGATTGCAATGTAACTTCAGCACTAGACTCTGTTATCGTAATGCTAGATTTATGGGGATAACATTTACGTTTAGATGCTTGCACGATTTTGTAAGACGGATACAAGTGACAATTATTCTGTATGCTTATGTTTCGTAGGCCCTGGTACTGATTTATAGATAGTTGATTCTCTATCATAAGTGAAAGAGCAGAATCACCTGATAGCACGTTTTCTGGAACAAATGACAATGAACTTGTGTATGTTTTTGAGGTTGATAGATTGCCCGTAGTTACATCTTTAAGTAGTTTAGCAGCTTCCAATTGTCCAGAAGCTCGGAGATTCATATGAGTAGCATGAATCAATTCTTCTGTACTTGCTTGCGACCGCAAATTTTCTACTTTTCTTCGTTTTGTACTGTCACTAGAAGCACTGAATTCAACAGAAGGGCGACCAGATTTTGTTTCCTTCCTCTCTTCACAAGTTTCGGTGTCTTGTAAAGAAATAAAGACGCTCAACCATTCACCAAACTTTTCGAAAAAAACGTCCTCTCTCCTTTTAACTTCCTGCCACTTGCTTCTGAATTTGGTCATCAGTTTCCTTATTTCGGGTTTCACTTTTTCTGGTAGTGTAAAACTGCGTTTCAGTTGACTCGACATAAACTCTTCAATTTCTTTGTAAGCAACAGTCACGTTTTCGTTAAAGTGGCCTCTTACAAAAAGAAAAAATTCCTTTCGTGTGAAGCCAACTTTATCGTCGCTCTCCGTGGTTGGACCAGCAGATTCTGGAGCAATAAAATATAACTTGTATTAGCCTTTTATATCCCATAAAATCTATTAAAAACTAACCCAATACATACAGGTATTATTAAAGATTATTTTAAGAAAGAAGTTAATTTCGCCAATAACAAACTAAGTTATAAACAAACATTTGGCACACCTATGTGTATACCACCATCTCCAACTCTAGTGGACTTAGCTATGCGATATTTGGAAGCATTAAGCTGCACAAAATGTGGAATAACAGTTTATAGCAGATTTTTTTTTTTTTTTTGAGATTTCAACAGATAAATAGTAGAGAATGAAGTTAAAATAAGGTTCGTTGAGGGACTCCGTGGAACTTATAGTTGTTTTCAATTTTGAAAAAGTAAAATACAAATTAATTGTTTAAATTTGTTTAAAAATTACTTATTAAATAAATAACTTTAAAATGTTTTTTTTATGTATTTGTAATACATGTAAACATTGTACTCACCATCACGATCTCCGTCCATTTTGAATGATAAAAATTGCTCAAAACTGAAAACTTTTACACCAGTTCAAAGTAACGGTTGATTCACTTCCTCTGTATCTCGTAATAGTTGCTCGCTCTACGGTCACGTTTCAAATGGTGTACAGCGTGTATGTCAAGTCTCGGACCACTTCTAGCAATGAAGTTAGACAATTTGGGAGTCAGTATACTCAACTGTATACTTAAAATTCCCCCCCCCCCCACAAAAAACTTTTTTTTTCGACTTTTGGCCAGCTTTTTGAGATTTCGACCCACTGTGCGCCGTCCTCCCGAATGCGAGGCCAGAACGCTATCCGTTACACCACCACGCTCGGTACCACCGTAGGGCGTGGCGGTGGAACGTTGTGTGCCAAGGAGAACGGTGATCTTGGCTTCATCGCCCCCTCAACCTCAAGGTGAGTAACGTGCCGAGGAGGTTTGTGTTTTGACCGGTCTAGCGCCTAAAATTTTAGGCAGATCGGCCTAGTTTTAAGATGGATGGGTGGCCTCTTTACAGCCACCCATGCATGTGCATATAATTTTTTTATATTGTTATGATTCATGTCTCGCTGGCCACTATACAGCCAGCGAGACATGTAGTGTTCTTAATTCTCTTTTGAACCTTCTTGACCCCTTTGCAGCCATCCAGGTGCTGTACGGTTTAAAGTACCGGTGGCTTCTATAAAGTCACAGCCTGATTTTATGATTTATTTTATTTGCTGTCTGTAAGGCCGATCCCTTTACAGTCGACCATGCAGACAATATCTTAGTAAATTCTTGATCCACAGTAATAGCTGGTGATTGTTAGGGCGCTAATGACCCCGATGTCGACGCGCCCTAAAGCTACAACAACAATATTTATTTTAAAACGTTTGTTCAGAGACGTATGTGAAGCCAAAAATACTAAGAACAACTGCAAACTTCTTCAACTCTTTGTATGAATCCGTCAAACTCTTTTTTTTTTTTTTTTTTTTTTTTTTTAAGTTTAACTTAGAAATAAGTAGAATAAGATAATTTCGTTTGTCCATTGTACGTTTCTTATATCAGTTAGCATGTTATTTGAAAGTATCAGTATCAAGTCGTATAAATTTTGATTTCCTTAAAACTATACTAGCCACATCTAGCACACGCATTTCAATAGCTGCTATTTGAATTCTGAATAGATGAAATATTAATTCAGTAATTTTTGGTAAATGCCAAAGTTTCTTTATTTTTCGAAAGTCTTGAAACCTCTTTAGAAAAGATTCATTCATTTTTAAAATTGTTGTTTTGGATCAGTTTATACATCAGTTATTCAATTTATTTATTGTGTATATCACCGAAGGGATAAGTTGAGACAAATGAGCCAAGCTTTATTTGAAAGTGTCTATCCTCGTTCAACTTCTTATTATTTGCAAATTGCTCTTTATAAATAAGACATGTGGGAAGACAATTTGACTTAGCAATAAACGCATAACACTCAATTGATTAACTTTTTAATTAGCGACGCTCATCTGTTATTCTTCGTGTTTTTTTTTTATCAGCCATTTAATGGTTTCTTTAAAGAAAAGATATTTTTAATTATTAAATAAGGAAAAAAAAACATTAAAACTGTAAATGAAATTAAAGATTATGCAATACCTGGGATATAAATATTTTAAAATCACAAACAATTACGAAACCACACCATCGCGACAATATACAAGACAAAGAAAATAACCGGTGTGAACGTACATCAACAGCTTACCTAAAATTACTGTGGTGCGTTATTTAATACATTGTTATTATCAGTAAAAGGTTGGTAAAATAACTTTCCGAGATCTGACAGCTTGCATTTTCCGACATTACTACTACTATCCCTATTATTACTACTATTGTCGGTAAAGATGCACGAAAACAATATTATCAAGAGCTGCACTGAAAAACTCAAATAGCCGCATGCGGCTCGGGAGTCGCAGCTTGCCTACCCCTGCTTTACAGCCATCCGTCCATGTACATTGTGTTTTTTTATATATGTTGTAAAAATTCTTGTCTTGCTGACCATTATACAGCTAGCGAGACGTGAAGTGTTTTTAATTTCTATTTGAACCCTGTTGGACTCCTTATAGCCAACCACACACCCTAAAATCTTTGGCCCCAGTGGACCCCCTTGCAGCAGCGATTTTAGTGATTTACTTTTTCTACTGTCTGTGCTTCCGACCCCCTTACAATTGGCCATACAGACAGTAGAATCGTGTTAACTATTAAGTCACGTTTCTGTACCAGTTGTTTAAGGGCGCTAATGAACTCGTCGTCGCCCTGAAATACCACCACCACCACCATTAATAACAACAGCAGCAACAACTTAAACTGATTGCCTATTAACAATATATGTAATGACCACGCTAAGCCTCTGTCTAAGCACCATCATCCGACACTGTCCTACTCACATACTCTATATTACGCCATCAATACCAGAGTGCTCTGCTCTTTACTCAGCGAAAAATAGTTCTGCTTAAAACTCCCAATAGTCTTGACATGCTACTGGTATACAGAATCTTTCTTGCACAACCGATATTAAAACTTTTTTTTAATACATTGTATTAAATACGAGTGTTTTGCATAATAAATGATTGGTGGGTAGGGAGACAACACTCGACAATGCAGAATGCTTCGACTGTAGTAACGGAAAGACATTCAGTATAGTTAATGCAATTGTAATAATATTAAAGAAGCAGGAAGCTTTTGAAATGGTCTCTCCGTTTTGTATGCAGAAGGAGTGGGGGTCTTGATAAAATTATCGCTGAATAAGCTGAGGTAAAGGGAACTGCTCCTGGAAACATTAGTCTTTTTAAACCTGAGATGTACTGGGATTTTCACTTTAAAATGCGTATCATCTGTCGTTTCTGAGCGATTTGGAGAGTGACTAACTTCTCAATAAGCTGGAATCAGATAAAGTGGTTTGAGGTTCGTCAGATTACAGGAAGGGTATATGGAAGTATTGAATAGACTGCAGCTTTCATCCAAAATGTACAAAACATATTAACACTATTCCACGCCCGAATGTGTCGTACCCAATGCGGTGGTTTGAGTGCCAGCGGCAAGGTATGCTGAAGAATAGAATAAACAGGAGTTGCGGAGAGCGAATATCTTTTGACGAAACAAAGAAGTGGTTTAAAGCCTTTGCGCCATTCAGGTTCGCAACGACGTTGACAACTCTTGTCATGAAAGAAAGTGTGTGATGCTTGTATCGATGTATTCTAGAGATTGTGTTTTATGTTTTAAGTGCAGATGTCGGTACAGCCGATGGCCTCACTCTTCTTAAATAACGACAGTGACATTGTGGAAAAAGTTTTCGATTTCTGTGTATTAGCCGGTATCGTTGAAAACATTTTTGTGTAGGTTTTAAAATATATTTGTCGTCCCTTTAGCATGTATTGTGTTTTACCGTTTATAGTTTTAATTATCTTATGTTAGGATTAATTTTTATATCTAGCTCGTCCCTTTACAGCTTCCAGACATTTCTTTTATGTACATCTGGTCTTTTAACATCAAACCACACATTGATTATTTGAAAATTTTTAAGTTTTTCTGGTCCCCTTAAAGCCGTGATTTTACTATTTTACTTATGGCAGTCGGCCATACAGACGGCAATTTAGCCAATTTTTGAGCTACGTTATCATACCAGTTGTTAGGGCATTATTGATCTCTACGTCGACGTCACCTAAAACCCCAGTAACAACAACAGTAATCAGTATGTCTCCTCGAGTTTCTCCCGGAGCGCTGATAAACAGTTACATTACATTGCTAATGCCTACAAGGTTACTATAGGTGGTTTATAAAGTTGGGCGCCGAGATTACCAATGCAGCGCACGTCCTTCCTGGAACAGCAGAGTTGTAGCATGAGCCGCGCGTAGCACAGGACGAGGCCGAGTACAGCTAGCGTAACAACCGCTATGGAGGCAGCCACCACCAGAGACTCCCGGTCCATCGAGCACCGCGCCGACCTGCATAGACAATCAGGCTCTCAGTCAAGGGAATCATTCTACGCCGAGATCAGAAGTTTGTTCTAGGAACTAAGATTCCGTTCACGTTCTGAGGAATTAGGGTTCGATTTCATGGGGTCCCTAACTACACATTATGCCGGGCGTTTCCTTTATAAAGGTTACTGCTAATTTCAGTCCAAATAATTCTCAACAGTAGTTTAAGAGGTAGCCCTGATGCCGACAGCTTGCAAAGAACTACTTAAAATTAAAATTTACTTTCACCCTAGATCCAAATAGTCCTTGTTGCTTAGACATGAGTTCAGTTTGTTTCTATATCACAAAACTCCTGAATCAAGAATATATTTAAACTTTGATTATGACATGTATCCAAACTGTTCTCTACCATTTGTTTCACAGTTGCTGCTTCCGTCGGACTATCCTCAGGTAGATAGAAAACGAAGGTACATCATCCAAATTTTGTTACGGATAGATCGATCGATTTTTGGACTATACAGTTCGCCACATGCACTTTCCAAGTGCACATAATTTAAAAATTTATTTTTCTCTCTTACATGGTGGCGTTAGAAGTCTAAGGCGATTTTTATAGATTTGTTAAGCCTCGTATCCACTTGAGCACACTCAGGCGAATGAGCCGCTCACTCATTTGAGCGCGCTCGTTCGAGCGTGCTCAAGGAAGAGGAAATTTTGGTCGAAGGAGCCTGGTTTCAGTGCTCAGAAAACGCTCGGCTATTGACGTGTCGTCACGCATAGCTGCGGCCTTTATTATTATCCATACGATGTCAAAACAGAGAAGAAAATTACAAAGTTGATGGATTAGAGAAAGTCATCGTCAGCGAAGAAATTAAGTTAATAAATTAATTTGCGAATTGACTTTAGAAGAAGACAATGAGCTATTTCAAAACTTTACGAGATCGATTTGCTGTCATTAGTTTGACCTCAGATTAAAATGCACGATACGCTTATTCGTGAGGCGATCCCACCAGAAGATAAAATTTATAATATCTTTAAGATTCCTAGCCTCAGGAAGTCCCTACACAAGCCTGCAGTATATGTTCAAAGTATATAAACAAGGCATCATCCGTTTAGTACGGGTAGTCTGTGATGGCACTATTGAGTCACTCAAAAATTATATGAAGGCTGGTAAATATTTTTAATTTGTGTTTACAAATATAGATTTAAAGGTTATTTTTATATATTATTTTAAATAATGGCATTGATTTCAAGTTTTTAGTAAAAATTGGTAAAACAATTATATTGCCTTTCACAAAATCAATATGATTTTAGGCACTTAGGATCTGAATTTCGTAACACCAAATTCAATCAAAATCCGTTCAGCTGTGAGAAATACTATTAAAAAAGACTTACCACTTCCCGTTATAGAAGTTCTCTTCTGTTTTGATCGTTCTCGCCTGAATGACCCTAGCTGGCTTGTTATTTTTTTCTTTATATCATCAATACTGTAGTGTCCCTCTCTGTATGTCTGGGGATTTACTACTACTATAAACAGTTTTACTGATTATCACAAAATAAATGATTGTGGGTGGGGTTCTCTTCCGAAGTGGTCCTTCACATTGATACCAGTGAAACATAATATATTAATGAGAAACATACTGATTTTATTGATTTTTATACATTGAAAAGCAAAATTTATTTCGATGAAATCGTTATCTTAATGGGTAAATGGTTGTTCCCTCTTTGGTACTGGAATTTACAGTTCTTTAATTTTGTTGGAGCTCATTGTGGTCTCTGTAGACGATTGCGTTACCGTAATGTCGAGCAGCGCAATGAGAAGAGTCTTGTCGGTGACCCGCGACGAGGGCTGTGTCGACGACCGCGGCGGCGGCGGGCAGAGCTGTGTCGTGTTTCGGCAGGCCAGGTAGTCGCATCAGCTGAGCGAGGGTGGAGTGGCGTCTGGTGTCTCTCCTTCTCGACAGCCGGCAGCTCGCCCTCAACCCTGGGGACCATAGCGCAGATCGCCCGCTGCTGTTCTGTGCCACGTCACTCCACATTCTGTCCATACCGCCTTTTATATCAACTATCTTCACCTCCGATGCTTGCGTTTCAGAACGTAAATCATCAATACATTGCTTGGTTCGTTCCCGCGTTTCTTCCAAACGTTCGGTTAAATTTTCTTGCCCATCTTTCAATTCCTTTACATGTTCCTCGAGAGAAAGATTTGAACTTTGCAACAATTTTATTTCTTCCGACATTCCCTCCTTGGAAGCGTTCAATTCTTGTTCGAGAATTGTACGAAATTCGGATCTCAGTTCTGTTCTTATTGCAGCAAATTCTCCCCGAAAATCGTCCATTTGCGATGTCACTTCATTTAATTTCTGATCGATTGCGTCACACCGCGAATCTACTCCTTCCAAACGCGAATCTACTCTTTCCATTTGTGACTTCACTTCAGTCCGAAAATCATCCATTTGTGATTTTATTTCGGACTGCATGCCTCTCAAAAAATCCATTATTGATCCCAAATTTATCGGTTGCAATTCAGCAACAGTTTCGTCCCGTGAATTTATGTTATCGGTTGGTAACACCGAAGCTACAACTTCCTGTATTTCGGACTGATCAACCGGTTCTACTCCAAAACTTGTCCCCGGTAACACAGAATTTTCCTCGGCATTCATATTGATGATTCTATTCCTTAATCGCATTAATATCAAAATTAAAAATTGGACTTCAAAATAATACGGAATTTACCCCAACAAGCAATGAAATTTAACACAACAACAAAACACGGCTCATATACGAAACAATTGTAATCAATCCGGCATACCATAAGAAATGACAATACAACCCCACGTCAAATCACAATAAGGCAAGACAAACAAATGAAACAACGCCGCATTGCAACGAACATACCACAACAAATTTCAATGAAACCAATATACCATCAGAAAACTCAATACATTACGACACAACAAAATGTGATAAAACAAACGAAATAATTGACACAACACCTGAACACCGGACTGCATTAAGCTGAAGCTGGAAAGAAAATGCACACTGTATATTCTACAAGCTCTGCAAATAGGAAAACAAACATCAAATATAAGAAACACAAATCATTCACTAAGCCAAGACAGAAGTTCACCTGCTTCGCCATCTGAAATTAGCTGACATGCATATTCAAGCATTAACTTAATATCTCATGAAGTGAGAAAAATTAAACTGAACAAAACAAGCTCCAATAAAAATTTTGAATTCAACTTGAGGGTTAAAATGTAAATTTTGACCATCGGAAGCCACG
The DNA here is from genome assembly GCA_031002005.1 of Vandiemenella viatica. Lineage (NCBI taxonomy): Eukaryota > Metazoa > Arthropoda > Insecta > Orthoptera > Morabidae > Vandiemenella > Vandiemenella viatica. The sequence continues at coordinate 64,532,079 of JARYHS010008074.1, forward strand.
AGTTGGGCGCCAATTATGTAGTGTCCCGCTCTGTATGTCTTGGGATTAACTACTTTATAAACAGTTTACTGATTAATACAAAATAAATGATTGTGGGTGGGGTTCTCTTCCGAGGTGGTCCTTCACATTGATACAAGTGAAACATGAATTATTAATGAGAAACATACTGATTTTATTGATTTTATACATAGAAAGCAAAGTTATTTCGATGAAACAGTTACTTGAATGGGTAAATGGTTGTTCCCTCTTTGGTACTGGACCCCGCAGGGGCCTGGTACGCAAGTGCCAGGTACGGGTTTGGCGAACCCCCGGTGCCCGAGCTGGAAACTTGTGAGCGCCGCAAGTTTCCCACACCGTAATCTCCTACCATGCTTCAACGACCACCGTAGGGCGTGGCGGTGGAACGTTGTGTGCCTAGGAGAACGGGGATCTTGGCTTCATCGCCCGGATCGCGAGGACGGTACAAACCTCTATAAAAAAACCCTCAACCTCAAGGTCAGCCACGTGCCGAGGAGGTGCATGTGTGAGAGGTAGATCACACGCTAACGTGCAACCTCAGGGGCACCTGCGCACCCCTGTTGTATGAGCATTTCTTTATTAACCTGTTTTGCTCGTGGGATCAAAAATTCCTTCTCACAAACAAAACAAAAACCCCTGCGGCCCGGGTGTGTCGCAGGCTAATAAAAATACACCCAGTTCAAAAAAGCGGGCGAGGGTTGAAAGCCCTCCGCCAGAAAATGATTACAGTAACAGGAAGGACTTTGTAATTGACAATGCCTTCATCATAATGTCCAGGAAGGAGGGATCCTTCGAGAAGGTGTCCCCCTTTTATATACAAAAAGGGTTGGAGGGTCTTGCTGGGACCCTTAAATCAGTCAAGAAGCTGAGGAACGGGACCCTGCTTTTGGAAACATCTACCCATAAGCAGGCTGTCCTTCTCCTTAAGTCTGAGAAGCTCGGGGAGTTCGCAGTTAAGTGCGAACTCCACAAAACTCTTAATTCGAGTAAGGGCGTGGTCACATGCCGCGACCTTATCGATATTGAGACCGAGGAACTCCTTAAGGAGTGGTCAACAGATCATGTGGTCGAAGTAAGGCAGATCAAACGAAGGGTTAATGGCAATCTTGAGAAGACTGCCACCTTCGTCTTGACGTTCGACACTCCAACGTTGCCCAAAGCCATAAAGGCCGGCTATTTAAATCTAAATATCCGTCAGTATGTCCCGGACCCTATGCGCTGTTTTAAGTGCCAACGGTTCGGGCATACGACAATGACGTGTAAGGGCAACCCCACCTGTGGGAAATGTGGAAAGGCTGCACACGAGCCAGGTAGTAGTTGTACCCTCCCGCAGGTGTGTGTCAACTGCTCCGGGTCACATCCAGCCTGGAGCAGGGAGTGTCGATTGTATCTCGATGAAAAGAAGATACAGGAGTTAAAGACCAAGGAACGACTACGTTATGGCGAAGCGAAGAAGAGGTTTAAGGCCCTTGCGCCCCCCGTCTTCGCTACCAGTTTCGCCAAAACCTTGTCTACTCCCGCCAAGAAGGATAGCGTTGCCACACAGACATCCTTTGCAGACATGGGCACAAGTACAACGTGCTCATGTCAATGCAATTGTGGCGCCAAAGCCACAAAGGTCATAACACCTAAGACCGCGGACGTCGGTAGCAACGCGTCTGCAACCTCGACCAGCAAGACAGCAGGTCCAGCAGTCCCACCAGCAGAGGCACAGCCTTCCGCTACAGTAGCCACAGCCGTGGTATCGTTGGCTACAATACGAAAAGATGAAGCTGTAACAACGCCATCAGCTAGTAGCGGATGGCAAACTGTGCAGAAGGTTCGGGGTCCGAAGTTTAAACACACGGACCCCACTGTGTTCTTGAAGTCCCCTTCTACTTCCCCACCCAGTTCTCCAACTGGCAGGGAGAAGAAGGGGGGAGGGCCTCGGCGGAAGAAAAGTCCGCATGACTCCGAGGCCTTCCAACGAGAATCGTCTTCGGACCCTGAAGACAACATAATGCTGGTGGACGATCCTGGTCCCGTTCCTCAGGAGACACCGGACTCTGACCCACCCGACCCGGGGCGGGTGGTCCTGCATAGGTGAGATGGCTCCCATACTGCAGTGGAACCTGAATGGTTTTCAGGCTCACAAAGAGGAAGTAGAACTCTTAGCGCGGTCTAAACCCTTGTGTTTGTGTCTGCAAGAGACACACTTTAGACCGACACACCAACCTATGCTAAGAGGCTTACGACCTGTACAGGAAAGACGATACCGAGGGTGATCGAGCGAAGGGGGGAGTGGCGGTGTTTGTCTTAAACACCGTCCATTCCGAACCCGTTGCTCTCACCTCCCCATTGCAAGCAGTAGCGGTGTAAATACACGGTCCTATCCAACTGACCGTATGCTCTATCTATCTGCCACCCAGTTTGTCCGTCGACTACGACGACCTGGTTGGCATTATACGACAACTCACTCGGCCCTTTCTCCTTTTGGGAGATTTCAACGCCCACAGTGCGTTGTGGGGTTCCGTCACAGATTGCCCCCGGGGCCGAGTGGTTGGTAGATTGATAGAGCAGGAGGAAATTTGTATCCTAAATACAGGGCAAATGACTCATTTCACCACTGCTACCGGTACGTCTTCTGCCATTGACCTTTCTTTGTGTTCTCCCTCAATTGCGGACTCCGTGCAGTGGGAAGTGGATCGCGACCTACATGGAAGCGACCACTTCCCTATTTGGATGCACGTTGAGTGTGAGCGTGGAGGATGTAATAACCGGCGTAAATGGAACGTCAGTGGTGCAGATTGGCAGCACTTCTGCCGTTCTGTACTACTGCAACCCTGTGGCAGTATACAGGAGAAGGTGAATCACTTCACAGAAGTGATTCACCGTGCAGCTGACGTCTCCATGCCGAAAAGCTCCGGAACGCTGCGAAGGACGCCCGTCCCCTGGTGGAACGACGATTGTCGTTCCGCCATCCAGGGTCGTAGACGGGCGCTACGTCGTTTTAGGTTGTGCCCAACAACTGACAACCTAGCAGCGTTTCGTATTATTAGAGCTAAGGCGCGTCGAGTTATTAAAGACAGCAAGAAAAGGTCATGGCAGAACTTTGTGAGCACTATCAATCGTTCCACTCCTTCGTCAAAAGTATGGGAGTCCATCCGCCGTATATCCGGAAGGTACTCCCGCCCACCAGTATCTGGATTACTGGATCATGGACGTATTATTACCGACGAACGAAGCATAGCGCAGCTGATGGCGGAGAACTTCGCCGCCGTCACTTCATCGGCCAACTTTGAACCTCGGTTTCAGTGACAAAGAGTTGCTGCCGAGAGGCGCTCGCTGTGCTTTGATTCGTCGAATACAGAGGCATACAACCGCCCATTTACATTTTGGGAACTGGAGTCGGCGTTGAATAGCGCTAATGACACTGCTCCAGGGCCTGATCTGATCCAGTACCAGATGCTGAGGCATCTTAGTAAAGATGCTAAAGAGTACCTTCTGGATACTTTTAATGACATATGGACCGGAGGACACTTCCCCGACTCGTGGAAAGAAGCAACACTAATTCCAATTTTAAAACCTGGCAAAGACAAATTGATGCCAGGTAGTTATCGTAGCATTGCCTTGACTAGCTGCGTGGGGAAGACACTGGAGAGGATGGTTAACCGCCGCCTCGTCTGGTGTCTTGAATCCCGTAATCTGCTGAGCCGCTTTCAGTGTGGATTCAGGAAGTTCCGTTCCACCTTGGACAACCTGATCCTGCTGGAGGCGGCAATACAGGATGCGTTTATTCGCAGGCAACACCTTGTAGGTGTCTTTTTCGACCTCGAAAAGGCTTACGATACTACCTGGCGGCATGCTATATTAAAACAGTTACACGAATGGGGTTTTAGGGGTAACCTGCCCCACTTTTTAAAATCATTTTTATCCGGCCGTTGCTTCCGGTACCGAGTCGGTAGTGAAGTGTCAGATCTTTTTATCCAAGAAAATGGTGTTCCTCAGGGATCAGTTCTAAGCGTGACCCTTTTCGCCATTGCGATAAACTGCATATCATATGTAATAAGGAGTCCCATCCGGTACTCCTTGTACGTAGATGATTTTTTAATTTTTATCGCTTCGTCCAGCCTGAGAAGCGCTGAGCGGCAGCTGCAACTCACGCTGAACAGGCTGGACGAATGGTCAGTGCACACCGGTTTTCGTTTCTCTGCTGAGAAAACCCGGTGTGTACTTTTTACTCGTAGTAGAACTCTTTTACCGGAGCCCCACCTTACCTTGAGGAACACTGTTTTACGTTTTACTGATACTGTTCGTTTTCTGGGCCTCATTTTTGACACAAGGCTCAACTGGCTGCCACATCTCAAAGATGTGAAAGCCAGAGCCTCAAAAGCCTTAAATATTTTAAAATGTCTATGTGGCAGGTCATGGGGCGCTGACCGCTCCTGCCTGCTACAATTTTATAGGGCCTTTGTACGGTCGCGACTGGAATACGGCTGCATCGTTTACAGCTCAGCACGGGATAGTTATCTTCGGATGCTGGATAGTGTCCACCATGCAGGAATTCGGCTCGCCACGGGTGCCTACCGCACCAGCCCTATTGTCAGTATTTGCGCTGACTCTGGCGAGCCGCCGCTTACCTTCCGCCGGCAACTCCTCATGGTGCGACACTACTTGCACATTGCCATAACACCTGGCAGTCCCGTGCATGATGTGGTTATGCGTCCGGATTTCGAACGGCTGTATATCAATCGCTACAGAGCGACTAAACCTTTCAGCTTCCGTACAAGGGCCGTTTTAGAACAATTTGGGTTTGAGTTACCTTCTTTTTATCACCAGGGATGGAGTAAATCTCCTCCCTGGCTTTTAAAGAGGCCCAGAATAATCTTAGATCTTTGTCGGTATAGCAAATTGTATACCGCTAATAATGTTTTTATTAGTATTTTTACCGATATTTTAAAACAGTATCACACATTTACCCCGGTATTCACGGATGGGTCTAAGCAGGCTAATGGAGTGGGATGCTCTGTTGTGTTCCCTCGAGCGACTTACACATACAAACTGGATAGTAGATGCAGCGTTTACACCGCCGAGTGTTACGCTGTTTTAAAGTCGCTCCGGCATATTAAATTAACCCGCGATAAGAGGTTCATCATATGCTGTGATTCCCTGAGCTGTATTCAGGCCCTAGGAAATATGTACCCAGCAGATCGTCTAGTCCAGGACATCCAGGACGCCCTCCTTTCTCTCCAATCTCACGGAAAGGAGGTGCTATTCTGCTGGGTACCCGGCCATGTGGGAATCAGGGGGAACGAGGCAGCTGATATAGCTGCCAAATTAGCCTGCGACAAGGTCAGAATTGACTTTGCTCCGGTCTCAAAGTCAGACCTTGCCTCGGCGGCGAAGAGAAATGCTTTTGAGGTGTGGGAGAGGCAGTGGCTGGAAGTAGAGCATAATAAGCTCTGGCTGGTCAAACCGACCGTTCAGCCGTGGAGAAGCTCCTTCCAGCGGGCGAGGAGGGACGAGGTTCTCCTTACTCGCCTCCGTATAGGGCACTGCCCTCTGACGCACAGTTTTCTTCTCCGCCGAGAGGACCCACCGGAATGTGATGCCTGTGGCGTACCTTTGACGGTACGCCACATTTTAACTAATTGTATTTTATTCTATGACTTAAGGGCAGACGTTGGCCTAGCCAATGATCTGTCCCTTATTTTAGGTAATGAAGCTAGCAATGTGGCTAAAGTTTTAAAATTCTGTGTTGTGGGCGGTCTTATCCCAAAAATTTTGGGAAGACCGGCCTAATCTTTTAATGTGGATGAGTGGCCATTTTATAGCCACTCATCCATGTATTGTGCATAGCCCTTGTTTTGTTTTACTATTAGATTTAAGTTTTCACGTCTGACTGGCCCCTTTACAGCCAGCGAGACATGTGCTGTGATGTTCGTATTTTAATGGCCCCTTTACAGCCATCATTTTAGCTTTTTACTCGATTTGCCGTCTGTGTGGCCGACCCCTCTACAGTCGGCCATACAGACGGTAGAACTTGGATTTTAAGCCACATTGCTAAGCCGGTCGTTGTTAGGGCGCTAATGACCCCGCCGTCGACGCGCCCTTAAGCCCCAACAACAACAACAACACAACACCTTTGGTACTGGAATTTACAGTTCTTTAATTTTGTTGGAGCTCGTTGTGGTCTCTGTCGACGATTGCGTTACCGTAATGTCGAGCAGCGCAATGAGAAGAGTCGTGTCGGTGACCCGCGACGAGGGCTGTGTCGACGACCGCGGCGGTGGCGGGCAGAGCTGTGTCGTGTTTCGGCAGGCCAGGTAGTCGCATCAGCTGAGCGAAGGGTGGAGTGGCGTCTGGTGTCTCTCCTTCTCAACAGCCGGCAGCTCGCCCTCAACCCTGGGACCTCAGCAATGTGCCTCGATAGCGCAGATCGCCCGCTGCTGTCTCGTCGCGCCGAACTAGAGTCCCTCTCCTCCAGTCTCCGCCGGTCCGACATTGAATGTCCGTCCTCCGTCCATTCTGCCTTCCTCGTAGACTCGCCTTGGGCGGAGTTCGTTCCTCTTCTCTCTCCCGATTGGTCGAATATATAATAAAAAAACAAAAATATCAGCAACCAGCGAGAATGAATTTCATTGGCTGGGATATCCCCACCACCAGCGTCATTTTCTTGGTAGGTCATCCCCCTCCATATAACCATAGTCTCTGTGGGCTGCACTTCTTAAGAACAAACAGTTTATTGTTAATGAATGTTTCTTCGCCAGCGACGTCTGCGAAATGTCTGACAGCTCCGCTGGAACATTTTATGATTGGGGCTCTCAAAGAAACCTTTCATTCGTCGAACATCCACACAGGGGAGCTCACAATCTAACACTGTGTCCATTGTTTTAAACAAACCTCTACTATATCCGAGAAGCTCTCCATCACTTCAGTAAATTAATGCCCCAAAACACTCGGTAACACAAGGGAAGTCTGTTATTTTGAACGTCAACCAGACCTCAATAAAGTACAATCTTTATTACTCACTAGCCTGTCCACTAGGTTACAACCATTATCCCTTTATTCTCGGCAATCAGTCTCTCTGCTTTGACAACTTCCAGCTTGGTTCTTTCCAAGACTGGATTCTCAGTCAGTTCCTTTCCCTTTAATTCTGGAGCACGAGATCTGGAACGGGTATTCCTGTAATTTTCTGGTGATGTTGTTCGTGCTCTGGCTCTTCTCATTTCATTACTGTCCTTAAGAGCAGAATCCGTTTCTTCAATATTTCAAACTTAATTTCTTTTGACTTTATTAAAATTTCTCTTCTCTTTAACTTGGACTCACTCTTAAAAATGTGGAACGCTTCACGATTTTGCGTGTCATCCTTGCGCAGGGGCTATGCTAATCTTCTCTGTATCGTTCCAATTTTAGTATATGTATCGTGAAGCGTTCCACGTTTTTAAGAGTGAGTCCAAGTTAAAGAGAAGAGAAATTTTAATAAAGTCAAAGAAAGTAAGTTTGAAATATTGAAGAAACGGAATTCTGCTTTTAAGGACCGTAATGAAATGAGAAGAGCCAGAGCACGAACAACATCACCAGAAAATTACAGGAATACCCGTTCCAGATCTCGTGCTCCAGAATTAAAGGGAAAGGAACTGACTGAGAATCCAGTCTTGGAAAGAACCAAGCTGGAAGTTGTCAAAGCAGAGAGACTGATTGCCGAGAATAAAGGGATAATGGTTGTAACCTAGTGGACAGGCTAGTGAGTAATAAAGAATGTACTTTATTGAGGTCTGGTTGACGTTCAAAATAACAGACTTCCCTTGTGTTACCGAGTGTTTTGGGGCATTAATTTACTGAAGTGATGGAGAGCTTCTCGGATATAGTAGAGGTTTGTTTAAAACAATGGACACAGTGTTAGATTGTGAGCTCCCCTGTGTGGATGTTCGACGAATGAAAGGTTTCTTTGAGAGCCCCAATCATAAAATGTTCCAGCGGAGCTGTCAGACATTTCGCAGACGTCGCTGGCGAAGAAACATTCATTAACAATAAACTGTTTGTTCTTAAGAAGTGCAGCCCACAGAGACTATGGTTATATGGAGGGGGATGACCTACCAAGAAAATGACGCTGGTGGTGGGGTTATCCCAGCCAATGGAATTCATTCTCGCTGGTTGCTGATATTTTTGTTTTTTTTATTATATATTCGACCAATCGGGAGAGAGAAGAGGAACGAACTCCGCCCAAGGCGAGTCTACGAGGAAGGCAGAATGGACGGAGGACGGACATTCAATGTCGGACCGGCGGAGACTGGAGGAGAGGGACTCTAGTTCGGCGCGACGAGACAGCAGCGGGCGATCTGCGCTATCGAGGCACATTGCTGAGGTCCCAGGGTTGAGGGCGAGCTGCCGGCTGTTGAGAAGGAGAGACACCAGACGCCACTCCACCCTCGCTCAGCTGATGCGACTACCTGGCCTGCCGAAACACGACACAGCTCTGCCCGCCGCCGCCGCGGTCGTCGACACAGCCCTCGTCGCGGGTCACCGACACGACTCTTCTCATTGCGCTGCTCGACATTACGGTAACGCAATCGTCGACAGAGACCACAACGAGCTCCAACAAAATTAAAGAACTGTAAATTCCAGTACCAAAGGTGTTGTGTTGTTGTTGTTGTTGTTGGGGCTTAAGGGCGCGTCGACGGCGGGGTCATTAGCGCCCTAACAACGACCGGCTTAGCAATGTGGCTTAAAATCCAAGTTCTACCGTCTGTATGGCCGACTGTAGAGGGGTCGGCCACACAGACGGCAAATCGAGTAAAAAGCTAAAATGATGGCTGTAAAGGGGCCATTAAAATACGAACATCACAGCACATGTCTCGCTGGCTGTAAAGGGGCCAGTCAGACGTGAAAACTTAAATCTAATAGTAAAACAAAACAAGGGCTATGCACAATACATGGATGAGTGGCTATAAAATGGCCACTCATCCACATTAAAAGATTAGGCCGGTCTTCCCAAAATTTTTGGGATAAGACCGCCCACAACACAGAATTTTAAAACTTTAGCCACATTGCTAGCTTCATTACCTAAAATAAGGGACAGATCATTGGCTAGGCCAACGTCTGCCCTTAAGTCATAGAATAAAATACAATTAGTTAAAATGTGGCGTACCGTCAAAGGTACGCCACAGGCATCACATTCCGGTGGGTCCTCCCGGCGGAGAAGAAAACTGTGCGTCAGAGGGCAGTGCCCTATACGGAGGCGAGTAAGGAGAACCTCGTCCCTCCTCGCCCGCTGGAAGGAGCTTCTCCACGGCTGAACGGTCGGTTTGACCAGCCAGAGCTTATTATGCTCTACTTCCAGCCACTGCCTCTCCCACACCTCAAAAGCATTTCTCTTCGCCGCCGAGGCAAGGTCTGACTTTGAGACCGGAGCAAAGTCAATTCTGACCTTGTCGCAGGCTAATTTGGCAGCTACATCAGCTGCCTCGTTCCCCCTGATTCCCACATGGCCGGGTACCCAGCAGAATAGCACCTCCTTTCCGTGAGATTGGAGAGAAAGGAGGGCGTCCTGGATGTCCTGGACTAGACGATCTGCTGGGTACATATTTCCTAGGGCCTGAATACAGCTCAGGGAATCACAGCATATGATGAACCTCTTATCGCGGGTTAATTTAATATGCCGGAGCGACTTTAAAACAGCGTAACACTCGGCGGTGTAAACGCTGCATCTACCATCCAGTTTGTATGTGTAAGTCGCTCGAGGGAACACAACAGAGCATCCCACTCCATTAGCCTGCTTAGACCCATCCGTGAATACCGGGGTAAATGTGTGATACTGTTTTAAAATATCGGTAAAAATACTAATAAAAACATTATTAGCGGTATACAATTTGCTATACCGACAAAGATCTAAGATTATTCTGGGCCTCTTTAAAAGCCAGGGAGGAGATTTACTCCATCCCTGGTGATAAAAAGAAGGTAACTCAAACCCAAATTGTTCTAAAACGGCCCTTGTACGGAAGCTGAAAGGTTTAGTCGCTCTGTAGCGATTGATATACAGCCGTTCGAAATCCGGACGCATAACCACATCATGCACGGGACTGCCAGGTGTTATGGCAATGTGCAAGTAGTGTCGCACCATGAGGAGTTGCCGGCGGAAGGTAAGCGGCGGCTCGCCAGAGTCAGCGCAAATACTGACAATAGGGCTGGTGCGGTAGGCACCCGTGGCGAGCCGAATTCCTGCATGGTGGACACTATCCAGCATCCGAAGATAACTATCCCGTGCTGAGCTGTAAACGATGCAGCCGTATTCCAGTCGCGACCGTACAAAGGCCCTATAAAATTGTAGCAGGCAGGAGCGGTCAGCGCCCCATGACCTGCCACATAGACATTTTAAAATATTTAAGGCTTTTGAGGCTCTGGCTTTCACATCTTTGAGATGTGGCAGCCAGTTGAGCCTTGTGTCAAAAATGAGGCCCAGAAAACGAACAGTATCAGTAAAACGTAAAACAGTGTTCCTCAAGGTAAGGTGGGGCTCCGGTAAATGAGTTCTACTACGAGTAAAAAGTACACACCGGGTTTTCTCAGCAGAGAAACGAAAACCGGTGTGCACTGACCATTCGTCCAGCCTGTTCAGCGTGAGTTGCAGCTGCCGCTCAGCGCTTCTCAGGCTGGACGAAGCGATAAAAATTAAAAAATCATCTACGTACAAGGAGTACCGGATGGGACTCCTTATTACATATGATATGCAGTTTATCGCAATGGCGAAAAGGGTCACGCTTAGAACTGATCCCTGAGGAACACCATTTTCTTGGATAAAAAGATCTGACACTTCACTACCGACTCGGTACCGGAAGCAACGGCCGGATAAAAATGATTTTAAAAAGTGGGGCAGGTTACCCCTAAAACCCCATTCGTGTAACTGTTTTAATATAGCATGCCGCCAGGTAGTATCGTAAGCCTTTTCGAGGTCGAAAAAGACACCTACAAGGTGTTGCCTGCGAATAAACGCATCCTGTATTGCCGCCTCCAGCAGGATCAGGTTGTCCAAGGTGGAACGGAACTTCCTGAATCCACACTGAAAGCGGCTCAGCAGATTACGGGATTCAAGACACCAGACGAGGCGGCGGTTAACCATCCTCTCCAGTGTCTTCCCCACGCAGCTAGTCAAGGCAATGCTACGATAACTACCTGGCATCAATTTGTCTTTGCCAGGTTTTAAAATTGGAATTAGTGTTGCTTCTTTCCACGAGTCGGGGAAGTGTCCTCCGGTCCATATGTCATTAAAAGTATCCAGAAGGTACTCTTTAGCATCTTTACTAAGATGCCTCAGCATCAGGTACTGGATCAGATCAGGCCCTGGAGCAGTGTCATTAGCGCTATTCAACGCCGACTCCAGTTCCCAAAATGTAAATGGGTGGTTGTATGCCTCTGTATTCGACGAATCAAAGCACAGCGAGCGCCTCTCGGCAGCAACTCTTTGTCGCTGAAACCGAGGTTCAAAGTTGGCCGATGAAGTGACGGCGGCGAAGTTCTCCGCCATCAGCTGCGCTATGCTTCGTTCGTCGGTAATAATACGTCCATGATCCAGTAATCCAGATACTGGTGGGCGGGAGTACCTTCCGGATATACGGCGGATGGACTCCCATACTTTTGACGAAGGAGTGGAACGATTGATAGTGCTCACAAAGTTCTGCCATGACCTTTTCTTGCTGTCTTTAATAACTCGACGCGCCTTAGCTCTAGCAATACGAAACGCTGCTAGGTTGTCAGTTGTTGGGCACAACCTAAAACGACGTAGCGCCCGTCTACGACCCTGGATGGCGGAACGACAATCGTCGTTCCACCAGGGGACGGGCGTCCTTCGCAGCGTTCCGGAGCTTTTCGGCATGGAGACGTCAGCTGCACGGTGAATCACTTCTGTGAAGTGATTCACCTTCTCCTGTATACTGCCACAGGGTTGCAGTAGTACAGAACGGCAGAAGTGCTGCCAATCTGCACCACTGACGTTCCATTTACGCCGGTTATTACATCCTCCACGCTCACACTCAACGTGCATCCAAATAGGGAAGTGGTCGCTTCCATGTAGGTCGCGATCCACTTCCCACTGCACGGAGTCCGCAATTGAGGGAGAACACAAAGAAAGGTCAATGGCAGAAGACGTACCGGTAGCAGTGGTGAAATGAGTCATTTGCCCTGTATTTAGGATACAAATTTCCTCCTGCTCTATCAATCTACCAACCACTCGGCCCCGGGGGCAATCTGTGACGGAACCCCACAACGCACTGTGGGCGTTGAAATCTCCCAAAAGGAGAAAGGGCCGAGTGAGTTGTCGTATAATGCCAACCAGGTCGTCGTAGTCGACGGACAAACTGGGTGGCAGATAGATAGAGCATACGGTCAGTTGGATAGGACCGTGTATTTACACCGCTACTGCTTGCAATGGGAGGTGAGAGCAACGGGTTCGGAATGGACGGTGTTTAAGACAAACACCGCCACTCCCCCCTTCGCTCGATCACCCTCGGTATCGTCTTTCCTGTACAGGTCGTAAGCCTCTTAGCACAGGGTGTTTAAACTTCGGACCCCGAACCTTCTGCACAGTTTGCCATCCGCTACTAGCTGATGGCGTTGTTACAGCTTCATCTTTTCGTATTGTGGCCAACGATACCACGGCTGTGGCTACTGTAGCGGAAGGCTGTGCCTCTGCTGGTGGGACTGCTGGACCTGCTGTCTTGCTGGTCGAGGTTGCAGACGCGTTGCTACCGACGTCCGCGGTCTTAGGTGTTATGACCTTTGTGGCTTTGGCGCCACAATTGCATTGACATGAGCACGTTGTACTTGTGCCCATGTCTGCAAAGGACGTCTGTGTGGCAACGCTATCCTTCTTGACGGGAGTAGACAAGGTTTTGGCGAAACTGGTAGCGAAGACGGGGGGTGCAAGGGCCTTAAACCTCTTCTTCGCTTCGCCATAACGTAGTCGTTCCTTGGTCTTTAACTCCTGTATCTTCTTTTCATCGAGATACAATCGACACTCCCTGCTCCAGGCTGGATGTGACCCGGAGCAGTTGACACACACCTGCGGGAGGGTACAACTACTACCTGGCTCGTGTGCAGCCTTTCCACATTTCCCACAGGTGGGGTTGCCCTTACACGTCATTGTCGTATGCCCGAACCGTTGGCACTTAAAACAGCGCATAGGGTCCGGGACATACTGACGAATATTTAGATTTAAATAGCCGGCCTTTATGGCTTTGGGCAACGTTGGAGTGTCGAACGTCAAGACGAAGGTGGCAGTCTTCTCAAGATTGCCATTAACCCTTCGTTTGATCTGCCTTACTTCGACCACATGATCTGTTGACCACTCCTTAAGGAGTTCCTCGGTCTCAATATCGATAAGGTCGCGGCATGTGACCACGCCCTTACTCGAATTAAGAGTTTTGTGGAGTTCGCACTTAACTGCGAACTCCCCGAGCTTCTCAGACTTAAGGAGAAGGACAGCCTGCTTATGGGTAGATGTTTCCAAAAGCAGGGTCCCGTTCCTCAGCTTCTTGACTGATTTAAGGGTCCCAGCAAGACCCTCCAACCCTTTTTGTATATAAAAGGGGGACACCTTCTCGAAGGATCCCTCCTTCCTGGACATTATGATGAAGGCATTGTGAATTACAAAGTCCTTCCTGTTACTGTAATCATTTTCTGGCGGAGGGCTTTCAACCCTCGCCCGCTTTTTTGAACTGGGTGTATTTTTATTAGCCTGCGACACACCCGGGCCGCAGGGGTTTTTGTTTTGTTTGTGAGAAGGAATTTTTGATCCCACGAGCAAAACAGGTTAATAAAGAAATGCTCATACAACAGGGGTGCGCAGGTGCCCCTGAGGTTGCACGTTAGCGTGTGATCTACCTCTCACACATGCACCTCCTCGGCACGTCCTCGCGATCCGGGCGATGAAGCCAAGATCCCCGTTCTCCTAGGCACACAACGTTCCACCGCCACGCCCTACGGTGGTCGTTGAAGCATGGTAGGAGATTACGGTGTGGGAAACTTGCGGCGCTCACAAGTTTCCAGCTCGGGCACCGCGGGTTCGCCAAACCCGTACCTGGCACTTGCGTACCAGGCCCCTGCGGGGTCCAGTACCAAAGAGGGAACAACCATTTACCCATTCAAGTAACTGTTTCATCGAAATAACTTTGCTTTCTATGTATAAAATCAATAAAATCAGTATGTTTCTCATTAATAATTCATGTTTCACTTGTATCAATGTGAAGGACCACCTCGGAAGAGAACCCCACCCACAATCATTTATTTTGTATTAATCAGTAAACTGTTTATAAAGTAGTTAATCCCAAGACATACAGAGCGGGACACTACATAATTGGCGCCCAACTCGTGGCTTCCGATGGTCAAAATTTACATTTTAACCCTCAAGTTGAATTCAAAATTTTTATTGGAGCTTGTTTTGTTCAGTTTAATTTTTCTCACTTCATGAGATATTAAGTTAATGCTTGAATATGCATGTCAGCTAATTTCAGATGGCGAAGCAGGTGAACTTCTGTCTTGGCTTATGAATGATTTGTGTTTCTTATATTTGATGTTTGTTTTCCTATTTGTAGAGCTTGTAGAATATACAGTGTGCATTTTCTTTCCAGCTTCAGCTTAATGCAGTCCGGTGTTCAGATGTTGTGTCAATTATTTCGTTTGTTTTAACACATTTTGTTGTGTCGTAATGTATTGAGTTTTCTGATGGTATATTGGTTTCATTGAAATTTGTTGTGGTATGTTCGTTGCAATGCGGCGTTGTTTCATTTGTTTGTCTTGCCTTATTGTGATTTGACGTGGGGTTGTATTGTCATTTCTTATGGTATGCCGGATTGATTACAATTGTTTCGTATATGAGCCGTGTTTTGTTGTTGTGTTAAATTTCATTGCTTGTTGGGGTAAATTCCGTATTATTTAGTCCAATTTTTAATTTTGATATTAATGCGATTAAGGAATAGAATCATCAATATGAATGCCGAGGAAAATTCTGTGTTACCGGGGACAAGTTTTGGAGTAGAACCGGTTGATCAGTCCGAAATACAGGAAGTTGTAGCTTCGGTGTTACCAACCGATAACATAAATTCACGGGACGAAACTGTTGCTGAATTGCAACCGATAAATTTGGGATCAATAATGGATTTTTTGAGAGGCATGCAGTCCGAAATAAAATCACAAATGGATGATTTTCGGACTGAAGTGAAGTCACAAATGGAAAGAGTAGATTCGCGTTTGGAAGGAGTAGATTCGCGGTGTGACGCAATCGATCAGAAATTAAATGAAGTGACATCGCAAATGGACGATTTTCGGGGAGAATTTGCTGCAATAAGAACAGAACTGAGATCCGAATTTCGTACAATTCTCGAACAAGAATTGAACGCTTCCAAGGAGGGAATGTCGGAAGAAATAAAATTGTTGCAAAGTTCAAATCTTTCTCTCGAGGAACATGTAAAGGAATTGAAAGATGGGCAAGAAAATTTAACCGAACGTTTGGAAGAAACGCGGGAACGAACCAAGCAATGTATTGATGATTTACGTTCTGAAACGCAAGCATCGGAGGTGAAGATAGTTGATATAAAAGGCGGTATGGACAGAATGTGGAGTGACGTGGCACAGAACAGCAGCGGGCGATCTGCGCTATGGTCCCAGGGTTGAGGGCGAGCTGCCGGCTGTCGAGAAGGAGAGACACCAGACGCCACTCCACCCTCGCTCAGCTGATGCGACTACCTGGCCTGCCGAAACACGACACAGCTCTGCCCGCCGCCGCCGCGGTCGTCGACACAGCCCTCGTCGCGGGTCACCGACAAGACTCTTCTCATTGCGCTGCTCGACATTACGGTAACGCAATCCTCTACAGAGACCACAACGAGCTCCAACAAAATTAAAGAACTGTAAATTCCAGTACCAAAGAGGGAACAACCATTTACCCATTAAGATAACGATTTCATCGAAATTAATTTTGCTTTTCAATGTATAAAAATCAATAAAATCAGTATGTTTCTCATTAATAATTCATGTTTCACTTGTATCAATGTGAAGGACCACCTCGGAAGAGAACCCCACCCACAATCATTTATTTTGTATTAATCAGTAAACTGTTTATAAAGTAGTTAATCCCAAGACATACAGAGCGGGACACTACAATACTAAATATCATATCTTGCTGATTTCACTCCATGCACCTTATTTTTTAGTTCGATTATAATACTGGAGCTATCGCATAACACCCTCTTTGATTCATACGCTTCAATTAGAGTTAAGCAAATTTCATTGTCCCACGTTCTCGCGCTCATTGTAGAAACCGCCAAATACCGTCCACACTGATCGCCGAACAAACACTGGCTCGCCTTTGAGCATTCCAAAATACCGACAACCGATCGGCTCGCCCCGAGCGCGCTCTCTGTCGTTCGTTGCGAGCGTGCTCAGGCGTCCACACTTGAGCCGCTCGCTTCACTGAGCGGCTCATTCGCCTGAGCGTGCTCAAGTGGATACGAGGTCTTACTGGTTGTTCGTGAGCATAAACTCTCAGATTCTTAGCGCTTGCCATGGAGTAACGCAGTAGTTGAAAACCTGGGCTAAGCAAACCTAAGCGACAGGTTATTTTTGTCAGGGAAATGGCAAAGTCGTAAGATTAGTGAGCTAGAAAGCAAAGCGCAGTATGAACGAAGAAAATTGATCAGTTCCAGATAGATAGTGCGCTATGTAGGGGAGTGGCTAGCACAATAGTTTTTGCAAGGGAAATAAATGCGGGAATTTGCGATAGGCTAATGGAAGGCACGTGATGAAATGAGTGTATCTGATTGGAGGAACGGAACAAGAAGATGAATAGCCATGCTGTTTCGAGTGAGTAATATTTTGCATCTCGGCCGGAAAAAAGTTTATCCGTAAAGTTGTGTGCGGTCTTTAATTTCAATAAACTTTGGTATAAACACCTGGTGTGTGTGTGTTTTTTTTTTTTAAAGAAATATTTCAAGTAAGTGAATTCCTTTTGTGAAATCTGTTACGAAGAGTAACTGGGAAATTTTCACTGACTAAGCGATGGCGGGCGTTTAAGCTTCTAATTAATACTTGTGGCTCTTAAATCTGCTAGTGGTTGTTTTTATCTCTTAACCAGGTATCACGAAAATTGATTACAAGACAACCAAATCTGTGAACTCGATTGTTTTACTGAACGGTGGTAATGGCACAAGTTCGCGTTCTACTTAGTCTTTATTGATCATTAATTCAATCACCACAATTTAACCACCACAATACCGTTAGCAAATTGTACCGTAGAAAGGAAAATCATTTATTTTTGTGAACGTAACTCCTCTGACGTCTGTGTAGGAGCTAGACTAGTGTTCACATAAGTTAATACATGTAAAATTACAACACATATAATAAAACTAATAATAAAATACAGTGAATCGTTACGATTTTTCAGTTCTTAACTGCTTCAGGTTTTCTTCACTTGTGTATTTTCTGCGGAACGGACTAGAAATAATGTGATTAGCAGAAATTCACGACAACGCATAGGAGCCTTACTGCTCTTGAACTAACGGCTTTGGATGTTATTAGATAGCTGAAACGGAATGCAGCTCATAATGACTGACATTATTTTTTTACAGCCGCAAGTTTATATCGGGTGAAAAATATAGCATACTATACAATAGCTGGTTACATTACCAATCAGGTAACGAAGGATGTACACAGATATTGTATACACTACTGACTTATTTATAAGGAAATATAAATTATACCCAAACAATTATCAAAGTTGAAGGCAGGAGAGCGCATATCTTCCTTTCCATACATAATTAAAATATCTATATTTATAAGTCACCGCGGAATGTTACGCTTTACTGAAGTCGCTCCTGCATAAGAAAGAAAGCCTCGACAGGAAATATATTGGAAACATGTACCCAGCAGACCGTTTAGTCCAGGACCATTTAGGAAACCCTCCACTGCTCCCAGTTTTGTAAAAAGCAGCTGTATTGCTACAATTTTATAGTGTCCTTTCCAACTCTGTCATGTCGAATGGTTTGAAGAGAGGGTGTTCCTGATTTGTACTTGGTTGCAGCCATATGTAATTGTGTGCTGCAGGGGTAGTCAGCCTGGCGAGTATATTTTCTGCAATTTCTAGCTTTATCTCTGGAGGACGTGTCTTCGACAGCATGACGAAAGCTCTTCACACGTTTCCATATTTGTGACAACGGTGTGTTTTTGTTCAAGGTTTCGCAAAGCTTTCTCCACCCTTGTCTCTTCTTCTCTATAAACGTCTAAGCTATTACAATCATTGCCCCACCAAGGGGGGGGGGGGAAGGGAGGAGGGAATTATACGTGGGTATAGCTTTCTCGGTTTGTTTACTGGTATCGATTGTCTTGCCCTATCTATTGTATCGAGGATATAATTATAATTCTTTCTTAAGTATTCCGATATACGGTCTTCGTCTATAAATGCTTTTATTGTATCACAATATTTTATGCAATCAGCCTTAGCCAAATTCCATTTGTATATTGGAGAGGGTGCACTTTCTTTCGGTTTGCGACATCTCGATCTAATCAGGATAGGCAGGTGATCCGGACCTAACAGTTCTTGAAGGACTTCGTATTCGTAGAGATGTGCAAGCGAAGTTGACGTAATGGTAATATCCACCGCGGAATTACTTTCTGATGGCTTGGTAATCCGGGTTTCCGAGCAGTCATTTAGGATTATCAAGTTTTCTTCTTCTATTGTCTCCCTAAGAATTCGACAGATTTGATATGTGTTGCTACTTCCTCAAGCTGTATGGTGCCCGTTAAAGTTACCCATGATGATATCCGGTTGTGGAAGTTTCCTTAAGAGGATTATCTGTTTTTGTTTAGAGATAGCTGTATTGGGTGCTCTGTATACTCTGCTACTGTTATTTGGGCGTGTTCGCTTCTGATACTAGCTGCACAGGCCTCGATGGCTGTATTTATGTTGGCCAGCTTAACAGTACTGTATTTTATGCTTTTTTTTTAATGAGGAGCGCTGCCCCACCATATACCCTGTCACATCTGACTATGTTGTAGCCTTTAAATGTTAGTTTTTCTTCTGGGGGTAGCCAGGTTTCTACTACTGCCCGAATAGAATAATGATAGTTTCAGGATGGGCAAGGTTGTATCTTACCCATAAAAGTTTCGGCTAATAGGTGTTGCGTTTAAGATAATTGGTGGTATCTTTACAACCACTAATCCATGTATTTTGTTTTTATTGTATTTATTTAAATGTTTTTCTTTTATATCTGCCTTGCCCTTTTATAACCAGCCAAAAATTGTCTGTCTGATAGATTTAAGGATGTTTTTTTTGACTGCTTTACAGCAATGTCTTTACATTTTACATTTTTGTGCTGTCTGTGAGGTCCAAGTCGGCCATACAAGAAGTAGAATGAAATATGCTAGCAGGCATAACTTTTATTTGTAGCGTGCCTTTAATCGTTCGTCGTACCATGTCATGGGATCATCTTTACTGCAACTTTCTTGAAAAGCCTGATAAGATCCGTTTCTTAAGGACATGTTAAACGCTCATGATCTGCGAAGTATAAGCCATTAATTACACCAATACACGAGTATTGAAATAATGCTTATGTTATCGGATTTGACAAAATTAAATTTCATTAGTTTTACCACCTTCTTTCCCAGTATGAGTCGCTAGTATGTTTTAGTTGGTCTCTTACTTCGGTTGTGAAGGACGGTCAGGCTTTAATGCAGCCCTAGATATAAGGCTTAATGTTTCGGAGCAGTCGCTCTGACCGCAGTTTGTGTTCGCTTAGTCCACACAACAAGTAAAACGGACCGGCAACTAACGCAACAAGCCTACACATTGGCCTTTCGCTTTGTTGACATTTAATTTAGACAAGAGTGACGAGAAAACCACCCAGAAAACAGTTTTACGAGTGTTATCTCGTTCAGACGCAGTGTTTTCTTTCTTTTTTTCATTTACTGCATCTACACAAATGGTCTGTTCGCAAAAGCATGGATTGCAAAGCCGAGGTATTAATTTGGTGAACCTGCTCCATCTGAACTGAAAAATAAATTGATAAATAAACAAACAAATAAATAAATTGCTCCCAGATTCCAGTTACCGTATTCTCCAAGTAAACTGTAATGGCCACCGTAGAGCGTGACGTGTGTAATGGAGAGCTACGATCTTTGCTTGGCTACCTGCAACACTGTAAACTTCTATATATATATATATATATATATATATATATATATATATATAAAAGTAAAACAAAGATGAATCCAACATCTTAGCAAGTAACGTGTCGAGGAGGAATATGGGTGAAGAGGAGAATCATTATCGCGGGTGCAACCAATAGTGCACAGACCACAAACACACAAACACCAACAAATCAATCACCCATGACTCAAACAAGCGGGCGAACGTTGGTTACCCACCTGCTTCTGGAACAGTAGAGAGAATGGAATGGCTCACCCATTATTAAATGCTATTGTGATTATGTACAGAAAGGACGGAACCTTTCTCAAAGATTTTGGAAAACTATTAAGAAATTGAGGGATGGGACGCTGCTGCAGGGTAAGTGTACCAGCAAGGAGGCCTTCCTAAACCTTGAGTGTGAGAAGCTCAAGGAGTTATCGGTAATAAGTGAACTCCAGAAACCTTTAATCGTCAGTGAAGGAGTCATCATCTGCCGCGAATTTATTAATTTGCAGAAAGAACTCCTTAAGGAATTGGAAACCGAATTAGTGATTGTAATACAGTCAAATAAGGTGAAAAAAAGTGGCAAACCTCGGAATGAAAGATAACAAGCTGAAAATTTGCATAAACCTTTGTTTTTGACATTTTATAAGTTGGTTAAAAAATCTCATAGAATCTCGTGTACGCTAGTCAAGGTATTCAAGGTCAATGGTCACAATTTTTTTATTTTTTTTTTCAAATATCTTTATTCCTTTACTCTAAATGTTATTTTGAGTTATTAGAAAAGTTTTAGAGCATAAAATTCTCTTCAAATTTCTTTAAAGGCAATACTTGATAGATTTAACCCTTCTTGAGATAGAGCGTG
Organism: Vandiemenella viatica; assembly: GCA_031002005.1. Lineage (NCBI taxonomy): Eukaryota > Metazoa > Arthropoda > Insecta > Orthoptera > Morabidae > Vandiemenella > Vandiemenella viatica. The sequence continues at coordinate 64,553,114 of JARYHS010008074.1, forward strand.
GAGAGTGGGGAGCTCTTAGCCGTATGGATGATAGTGCTACTGTACAATACGTTCGATTTATAATGTTAATTATTTATTAATAATGTTGTAATTATTTACTAATTAACAAATTGTATTTATGGATATTATATTAATTATGAATCATACATAAATTTAATAAGATATTTAAATGTAATTGTTTAAATGCATTTTGATTATATTTTTGTCTCCCAACAGTTTATCGTAAATCTATAATGATTCAAGGTTTAAAGTAAAGAGAACTGAAGGCCATTCAAGGTCGTACGAATTGATTTTTTGGATGAAACAATGATTGTGCCAATCAACCAAGAAACTTTTTTATCGAACCTATGTAATAAAAAAACTTTAATGAAATGCTTATTAAGAAATTAAAAACTGTTAACATCGCTACAAAACATGCCTGAGATGATGCTGATGTTCGAAACAGCTATTGAAGAATCTAATCAACAAAAGACTGTCTACATCATAGGAGAAGATATCGGTATGCTAGTTCTTTTAATAGAACGTACTTAATCACATCAGCAAAATTATTTTTTAAAAAAAAAATCGGTAAGGTTATTGTGGAAACACACATATATTTGACTAAATATCCTCGTTCTAAGAAACAAATTATTTCTGTATTCATTTTGTGGATGTGACACAAAATATGCACTTTTTTAAAAAGGAAAACTCTCAATTATTAAAATGTTCGAGAAACATTCCGATGTGGATCAGTCAGCTCAAGTTTATCAGTAAGACAACTGTCCTCTAGAAAAATTGTTTGAAAATTGAGTACTTGTCTTTTTAGCAATGTTTAATGCTCCAAAATCAGAATATAGCATAGACGATTTTCGATATACGCAATTAATCAAGTCAGCTAGGTTTAACAAACCAATCCAGTTATCCACTCTTCCACCTACAAGTGCAGCAGCTCGACAACATATCCATCGTGTCTACTGTCAGATCCATACTTGGTTAGGGAATGATATGGAACCCCAGGAATGGGGGTGGATGTTGCAAAATGAAGTTGTAGTTGCAATGAAGGCTGTGGTTCTAATTGCGGATGCAGAAAAGTTGAAATGCTCCTCAGTTTGTGATCAGTGTAATGGACAAGTATGCCTCAACGCTTCATTATATCCAGATAATCTGAACGAAGGAAGTAAATATGTACCTAAAATTCTTGAAGCTTTAGAATCAAATTTAATGGATGACGATGATGATAATAAATTAGAAATTCGAATTGAGCGACAAGAAGAGGAATACGGCGACGAAGATGAAGTATATTTGGCTTACTTGATGTAAGTAATAACAACAACAAAATTATCTATATATTACAACTTGAATTTTAATAGATTTGTGATAAACTGTCGCGGAAATAAAAAAATAATTAGAGTGCATTTAAGCTATTTCATTTAAATATCTTCATATTAATATTAAACTAATATATGATTTAGAAATAATATAATGTCCAAAACTACAATTTATTAATTAGTAAAGTTTACTCATAATTACAACATTATCGTACAGTTACATTATCGTCCATACGGCTAAGCACTCGCCACTCTCCATGCTCTATCTTAAGAAGGGTTAAATATATGAAATATTATCTATAACAAAATTTTTAGAGACTTTTATGCTCTACGACTTTTCTAATAACTCAAAATAACATTTATAGTTCCCCGTGGGAACGCAATGAAGGAACCCGCCACCGGAGCTAATCTCCACCTTTCTCGTTTGACCAAAATTCAGTTAAATCACACGAATACTCTCATTAAAAAAAATTCTACTTCCTGCGGCATGGGTGTGCCGAAAGAAACTTCAAACACCGACCATGTGAATAAGCGGGCCAGGGTAAACACGGTTTCGTTTTAATGGAAAGACTTTAAGGATATTTTGAGAAAGTTTCGCGCTTCTATATTTCAAAATGTGTAAAAGGTCTTGTAGGAATTTTAATTTCGTTAAAAAGCTGAGGAATGGCACACTTCTGCTGGAAACAACCACCAGTAAGAAGGCTACCCAACTCCTTTAATTATGAAAAGCTCGGGAATTCGCTGTAAAATGCGATCACCATAAGTCCCTAAATAGTAGTAAATGCGTTGGAATCTGCCTAGACATTATTGATAGAAGGACCGTGGAACTTGTTAAGGAGTAGGGAGTTCGTAAAGTAGTCGCGGTGCGTCAGATCACTCGAGGGATGAATGATGCAAGCCTGACGTTTTACAATCCCGTGTTGCCCAAGAATATTAAGGCAGGATATTCAGACCTAAATTTCCGTCGGTATGTTCTCGAGCCGATGCGTTGTTTCCAGTGCCCAGAGTTTTGGGCCTACTATGGTGTCGTGTTAAGGCAGCCCCAGCTGTGATAGATGCGGCAAGGCGGTACATGAGCCTGGTGTTGCACGCTCCCACAGGTGTGCATCAACTGCTCCGGAGTGCACCCTGCCTGGAGCAGGGAGTGTCAAGTGTATCTTGGAGAGCGCAAGATACAGGAGCTGAAGACCAAAGAGCGGATTCCTTACGGGGAAGCAGAGAAGAAGACCAAGTTGCTAGCCGCTACCGTTTTCGCAACTAGCTTTGCTAAGATGGCTTCAATGATGACTTCACGGGTGTACCGTCGGATTGTGCTTTGAAAACACGATATTTCGACGATTAGCTCCGTCGTCTTCATCAGGAGTGGAGACATCTGCACTGGTTGGCTGACCATCAGATACTGAGACAGCTACGACAGACATCTTCATCCAGGAAGCTTCAGGCCTGGAGTGTTAGGAAGTTCTTGCGAAGGTTTCACACCTCCTTCCTTTTGATCAATATTGGCTTATCGTAAGAGGTGTGTGATTTCTTGAATTGTCAGTTCTTGGTGGTTCATTTTATCGAAGAAGGTGAACGGACACCTTGTATTTTCGTGTATATGTTCTCTTGAGCGAAGACTCTCTATCAGTTGATTATTGGATTTGAAACATTTTTCATTAGAGCCAGTGATGGTTTTCACAATTCGCTGTTTCAGCGCTTTCAGACTCCTTACTTGGAGCAGGACGTCGCTGGGCGTGTCCCTCGGCAATTTTTACGCGGATCTGATGGCGCGATTCTGTACAACTTGAGATCTCTTGATGTGCGAGGTGTCGGCGTTACCACATACTACAGCAGCATACTCTAAGATTGGTCTGACAAGGGATGTATAAAGATTAATTGTCTGGTCAGATTTTAATGTAGTAGATGGATTAAGTAGTGGGTAAAGCATCCGCATCCTCCCCTGAGTTTTAGCTCCAGTGCTGTTAGTATGATGCTTCGAGGTTAACCTGTGGTCTAAGGTGACACCAAGATATACCGCTGTTCTGGTCCATTGATCGCCTTCGTTGAAGAGCATGACTGGTTGAAGTTAGGGTGCGCCTGGCTGTCGTAATGGCTTCGCTTTTGTGGGATTAAAAGCTAAGCGCCACTTCTTTGCCCATCGTTCCACATTTCTGTAGGCTCTTTGGAACTTAGATCTTATGTGGGTTGCCCTGATGCTGAGCGCGAACATAGCCGTGTCTTTCGCATAGAGAGCTGTTTCTACCTGTTCCATTTTCGATGTGTCTGCAGTGTACATGTTGTACTGTATGGGGCCTATAACAGAGCCCTGTGGAAATTCCGCGTATAGGTTCTTGATAGATGACACTGCATTTTGAGACAGTACGCGGAACGTCCTGTTGGAGAGATTGCAGTAGTTTCACATGCGACATGGAGTTAGCCTCACCCCCGGTCACTTCATCAGCGCTAGGATCTTTCATCACGGGACCCGAGCAGTGCCCATAAACTCCCTCGAGAACCAGACCAGAACTACCTTGCCACCTATAGGTTGCATCCACCCCCGCCGCGGAATTGTAACTCCTCCCCCCCCTCCCCTCCACTCCACCATATCCGTTGGAGAGAGAGTACGGACTCTCGGAAGAAACGTCTTTAGCCACCCTTGCGGCTGCCCAAGGGAACCTAGTGGCGGCGGCGCTGTCATGGAATGGAGTCGACGAAAATCCGTCTGCCATTTTGACGTCCTTTATAATTCACTGAAAAACGCTGGCTATATAGTGGCCAGCGAGACATGTATTATAACAATATAAAAAATAAAAACAATGCATATGGGTGGGTGGCTGTAAAGGTGTCACTAATCCATCCTAAAATTAGGCCGATCTGCCTAAAATTTTAGGCACTAGATCGGCCGAAACACAAAATTTTAAAACACTTGCCACGCTGCTGGTCTCATCGTTCAAAATGAGGGACAGATCGTTGGCCAGGCCAACGTCTGCCCCTAAGTCTAAAACAATACACAATCAATTAAAATGTGGCGCACCGTCATAGGTACGCCACAAGCATCACATTCCGGTGGGTCCTCCCGGTGGAGAAGAAAACTGTATGTCAGAGGACAGTGCCCTATACGGAGGCGAGTAAGGAGAACCTCATCCCCGCAGGGGCCTGGTACGCAAGTGCCAGGTACGGGTTTGGCGAACCCGCGGTGCCCGAGCTGGAAACTTGTGAGCGCCGCAAGTTTCCCACACCGTAAACTCCTACCATGCTTCAACGACCACCGTAGGGCGTGGCGGTGGAACGTTGTGTGCCTAGGAGAACGGGGATCTTGGCTTCATCGCCCGGATCGCGAGGACGGTACAAACCTCTATAAAAAAAAACCCTCAACCTCAAGGTCAGCCACGTGCCGAGGAGGTGAATGGGTGGAGAGGAAATTCACTCGCTAACGTGCAACCTCAGGGGCACCTGCGCACCCCTGTTGTAATAGCATTTCTCTTTAAAATGGTTTTTACTCGTGGGTCCACAATTCCTACTCACAAAAAACCAAAAAACCCCTGCGGTCCGGGTGTGTCGCAGGTAAATAAAAACACACCCAGTTCATACAAACGGGCAAGGGTTGAAAGCCCTCCCCCGGATGTAAACAACAGTAACGGCAAGGGTTGTATTATTGACAATGCCTTCGTTATTATGACAAGGGTGGAGGGATCTTTTGAGAAGGTCTCCATTCTATGTTCAGAAAGGTTTAGAGGGTATTGCGGGTACCCTCAAATCTGTAAAAAAGCTGAGGAATGGGACACTGCTTTTGGAGACATCCACCCAGAGACAGGCTGTCCAACTCCTTAAGTGCGAGAAGCTCGGGGAGTTCGCAGTGAAGTGCGAACTCCATAAAACTCTAAATTCAAGTAAAGGAGTCATTACCAGCAGGGACCTTATGGATTTAGAAACCGAGGAATTCCTTAAGGAGTGGTCAACAGAACATGTGGTCGAGGTTCGTCAGATTAAACGAAGGGTTAACGGCAGTCTTGAGAAGACAGCCATTTTCGTCCTGACATTCGACACTCCAACGTTGCCCAAAAACATCAAGGCAGGATATTTGAACCTGAATATTCGCCCGTATGTACCGGACCCAATGCGCTGCTTTAAGTGCCAGCGGTTCGGTCATACGACGGCGACCTGCAAGGGCAACCCCACCTGTGGGAAGTGCGGAAAGGCGGCTCATGAGCCAGGCACTAGCTGCACGCTCCCACAGGGGTGTGTCAACTGCTCCGGGGCACATCCAGCATGGAGCAGAGAGTGTCGATTGTATCTGGAAGAGAAAAAGATACAGGAGTTGAAAACTAAAGAGCGGATTTCTTATGGCGAAGCCAAAAAGAAATATAAGGCTCTGGCTCCACCATTCTTCGCTACCAGCTTCGCGAAGACGTTATCAACTCCCGTCAGGAAAGAAAGTATTGCTACCCAGACGTCCGTTGCGGACATGGGCACAAGTCCAATGTGCTCATGTCAGTGCAGATGTGGTGCCACTCCCATCAAGGTCATTACACCTAGGACCTCGCACGTCGGTAGCAATACACTGACAACATCGACCACATCGACAGCAGGTTCCGTATGTCCACCAGCAAAGACACTGCCATCCGCTACAGCTGTGGGCCCCTCTGCAACAGCAGAAGCGGCCCCTGAAGCAGAAACTGTATCTGCAAGAGAAGTAGTAACGGCAAAGCCATCTGCCGGTAGCGGATGGCAAACAGTGCAAAAGGTAAGGGGTCCGAAATTTAAGCTTACGGACCCCACTATGTTTGTGAAATCCCCTCCGACTTCTCCTCCCAGATCCCCGTCTGGAAAGGGGAAGAAGGGGAACAGGCCTCGGCGGAAGAAAAGTCCGCAAAACTCCGAGGCCTCACAACGAAAATCGGATACCGAAGACGATATCATGCTGGTGGACGAACCTAGTTCCGTTCTCAGCAGTCAGCGAAGGAAGAAGCAGTCAGCGAAGGAAGACCCACCAGATCCGGGGGGGGGGGGGGGTGGTTTTAAATAGGTAGAATGGCTCCCATACTTCAGTGGAACATAAACGGCTTTCAGGCTCACAAAGAGGAAGTCCAGCTCTTAGCACGGTCTAATCCATTGTGTCCCTGTCTCCAAGAGACACACTTTAGACCACAACATCAGCCAGTGCTAAGAGGTTATGACATATTCCGAAAGGACGATACCGAGGGTGATCGAGCGAAGGGTGGAGTGGCCGTGTTTGTTCGGAACACTGTCCACTCCGAGCCCGTCGCTCTCACCTCTCATCTACAAGCTGTAGCGGTGAAAATACACGGTTCAATACAACTGATCGTATGCTCTGTCTATCTGCCACCCAGTGTGTCTGTCGGCTACGACGACCTGGTTGGCATCGTACGACAACTCACTCGGCCCTCTCTCCTCTTGGGAGATTTCAACGCCCACAGTGCGTTGTGGGGTTCCACCACCGATTGCCCCAGGGGCCGAGTGGTTGGTAGATTGATAGAGCAGGAGGAAATTTGTATCCTGAATACAGGGCAAATGACTCATTTCACCACTGCTACCGGTACGTCTTCTGCCATTGATCTTTCCTTGTGTTCCCCCTCAATTGCGGACTCCGTGCAGTGGGAAGTGGACCGCGACCTACATGGTAGCGACCACTTCCCTATTTGGATGCACGTCGAGTGTGAGGGAGGGGGAGCCAATAACCGACGCAAATGGAACGTCAGTAATGCAGATTGGCAGCTCTTCTGCCGATCCGTATTACTAGAGCCCTGTGAGACTATACAGGAGAAGGTGAATCACTTCACAGAAGTGATTCACCGTGCAGCTGACGTTTCCATGCCGAAGAGCTCCGCAACGCTGCGAAGAACGCCCGTCCCCTGGTGGAACGATGAATGTGCCCAACATCTGACAACCTAGCAGCGTTCCGTATTGCCAGAGCTAAGGCGCGTCGAGTTATTAAGGAGAGCAAGAAGAGGTCGTGGCAGAACTTTGTGAGCACTATAAATTGTTCCACGCCTTCATCGAAAGTATGGGAGTCCATTCGCCGTATATCTGGAAGGTACTCCCGCGCACCAGTAATCTGGGTTACTGGATCACGGACGTATAATTACTGACGAACGAAGCATAGTGCAGACTGATGGCGGAGAACTTCGCCTGCCATCACTTCGTCCGCTAACTTTGACCCTCGGTTTCAGCGACGTAGAGTCGCTGCCGAGAGGCGCCCGCTGTGCTTCGATTCGTCGAATACAGAGGCCTACAACTGCCCATTCACATCTTGGGAGCCTGGAGTCAGCGTTGAACAGCGCAAATGACACTGCTCCAGGGCCTGATTTGATCCAGTACCAGATGCTGAGGCATCTCAGTAAGGGATGCTAAAAAGTACCTTCTAGATATTTTAACGACATTTGGACCGGAGGACACTTCCCCGACTCGTGGAAAGAAGCAACACTTATCCCTATTTTAAAGCCTGGCAAGGACAAATTGTTGCCAGGTAGCTATCGTAGTATCGCCCTTACAAGCTGCGTGGGTAAGACACTGGAGAGGATGGTTAACCGCCGCCTCGTCTGGTGTCTGGAATCCCATAACCTTCTGAGCCGCTTTCAGTGTGGATTCAGGAAGTTCCGTTCCACCTTGGACAACCTGATCCTCCTGGAGGCGGCAATACAGGATGCGTTCATCCGCAGCCAACACCTTCTGGGTGTTTTTTTCGACCTTGAAAAGGCCTACGATACTACCTGGCGGCATGTGATTTTAAAACAGTTACATGAATGGGGTTTTAGGGGAAACCTACCCCGTTTTTTAAAATCATTTTTATCTGGTCGTTGCTTCCGTTACCGAGTCGGTGGTGAAGTGTCTGATCTTTTTATTCAGAAAAACGGTGTCCCTCAGGGGTCAGTTTTAAGCGTTACTCTTTTTGCCATTGCTATTAATAGCATAGCAGCCATTATAAGGAGTCCCCTACGGTACTCCTTATATGTGGACGATTTTTTAATTTTTATTGTATCGTCCAGCCTAAGAAGCGCTGAGCGGCAGTTGCAACTCACGCTGAACAGGCTGGATGAATGGTCAGTGCACACCGGTTTTCGTTTCTCCGCTGAGAAAACCCGGTGTGTACTTTTTACTCGCAGCAGAAGCCTTTTACCAGAGCCTCACCTTACCCTGAGGAACACCGTTTTAAGTTTTAGTGATACTGTTAGATTTCTGGGCCTCATTTTTGACACAAGGCTTAACTGGCTTGCGCAATCTAAAAGATGTGAGAGCCAGGGCCTTAAAAGCTCTTAATCTTTTAAAATGTCTGTGTGGCAGGTCATGGGGCGCTGACCGCTTCCTGCCTGCTACAATTTTACAGAGCGTTTGTACGGTCACGGTTGGAATATGGCTGTATTGTCTATGGTTCGGCACGGGACAGCTATCTGCGTATATTGGATAGTGTCCACCATGCTGGAATTAGGCTCGCCACAGGTGCATATCGCACCAGCCCTATTGTCAGCATTTGTGCTGACTCGGGCGAGCCGCCGCTTACCATCCGCCGGCAACTGCTCATGGTGCGACACTACCTGCACGTTGCCATAACACCTGGCAGTCCCGTGCACGACATAGTGCTCCATCCCAACTACGAGCGGCTCTATACCAACCGGCATAGAGCCACTAAACCGTTCAGCTACCGTACAAAGGCTATTTTAGAACAATATGGATTCGAGCTTCCTTCTTTTTATCACCAGGGTTGGAGTAAATCTCCTCCCTGGCTTTTAAGAGGCCCAGAACAATTTTAGAATTATCGCGGCACAACAAGCTGTGTACCGCGGATAATGTTTTTATCAGAATTTTAGAGATGTTTTAAACCAGTATCACACGTTTACCCCGGTGTATACGGATGGGTCTAAGCAGGCTAACGGAGTAGGATGCTCCGTAGTGTTCCCTCGAGCGACTTACACATTCAAATTGGACGGCAGGTGCAGCGTTTACACTGCCGAATGCTATGCCGTGTTGAAGTCGCTCCAGCATATGAAAGTAATGCGCGATAAGTTGTTCATCATATGCTGTGATTCCCTCAGCTGTATTCAGGCCATAGGAAATATGTATCCAGCAGATCGTCTAGTCCAGGACATCCAGGACGCCCTCCTTTCCCTTCAATCTCGTGGAAAGGAGGTGTTACTTCTGCTGGGTACCGGGCCATGTGGGAATCAGAGGGAACGAGGCAGCTGATGATGCTGCCAAGTTAGCCTGCGACAAGGTCAGAACCGACTTTGAACCGGTCCCCAAAGTCAGACCTTGCCTCGGCGGCGAAGAGATTTGTTCTTGATGTTTGGCAGAGGTAGTGGCTGGAAGTTGAGCATAATAAGCTCCGGCTGGTCAAACCGACCGTTCAGCCGTGGAGCAGCTCCTTCCAGCGGGTGAGGAGGGATGAGGTTCTCCTTACTCGCCTCCGTATAGGGCACTGTCCTCTGACACATGGTTTCCTTCTCCGCCGAGAGGACCCTCCGGAATGTGATGCTTGTGGCGTACCTTTGACGGTACGCCACATTTTAACCGAATGTGTACTTGTTTTTAGATTTAAGGGCAGACGTTGGCTTAGCCAACGATCTGTCCCTTATTTTAAACGATGACCGGTGACAACGTGGCTAAGGTTTTAAAGTTTTGCAGCTTGGCCGGTCTTGTCCCAAGAATTTTGGGCAGATCGGCCTAGGTTTTAGATTGGATTGGTGGCCTTTTACAACCACCAATCCAAGTACTGTTTTTACTTGTGACACTGCTTATATGGCTGGCCCTTTTACAGCCAGCCAGCTACTCGTTTTTTAAACTGGTTGGCCCTTTCTACAGCCAACCAGTTAACTGTATAGTTATATTTTATATGCCTAGTCTCAGTTTTATATTTTAAGTTGCCGTCTGCTGTGGCCGATCTCTTTACAGTCGGCCACGCAGGACGGTATTATAATTAGTATGTTAGTATTTTATTGTGCTGTCTCTGTGGCCGACCCCTTTACAGTCGGACCACACGAGACGGCAATTTGCCAGGTTTCACGCTTGGTTTCTGTTAGGGCGCTAATGACCCCGTCGTCGACGCGCCCTAAAACTTAAAAACTTAAATAACAACAACAACTGTATGTCCTGGACAAGACGGTCTGCTTGGTAAATGGTTCCCAATGCCTGGATGCAGCTGAGAGAATCCCAGCATATGATGTACTTCGCGCCGTGACTTACTTTCAAATGCTGGAACGACTTTAACAAAGCGTAGCACTCTGCAGTGTATACGCTGCACATGCTATTCAGCTTAAATGTGTAAGTCGTTCGGGGGAACCCTACTGAATGGAGTAGCGGCTGGAGACTCACCATTCAGATGTCTTATCCTGTGACGTGTCTCGTTACAGGCCATGGCTTTCTAAGTCTGTTGTTCTAGAGGGGGACTGAACCCTCTGACCGCTGCCACTGCGAACAAATAGAGGATGCGGACCACATCATTACGAAATGCTCTCAATATGACGAAGCAAGAAGGCAGCTACGCAGAACAGTAGATCTTCCGGCGGACTATTGGAGGAAAAGACTCCTCAGAAAGATTGAGACTTTTCAGACCTTTTCAGAATTTACACAGCCTGCCTTCCAAACCCGGGTTAGTGGAAAGAATGAGAAGAGAGATAAGGATTCTTGACTAAACGGAAAATTCATGTCAACACATGAGGTTTCCAGAGAACATCTACAACCTCAACCCACGTCAGGAAGTAAGCATCACCCACCAAAAAGAAGTGGGGTCCAGGTTACCACAACTTGAGAGATGAACACGAATCAAGAGGACTTTCATCGAAAAAGAAGAATCAGGAAACTCTCGTTAGTTCCTGTAAAAAAAGACTTGATTGGAGCCAGTGGAATCCTGCATCCTCATCAGATGATACTAACCCTACACAAGTGGGGTCAGTAATGCATGACGACACCAGCTGTTTCAATCGGCAATAGGCCACCTGCGTTTCTAAGTGGATTATAACGGACGTCAAAATGGCAGACGGGTTTTCTTCGACTCCATTCCATGACAGCGCCGCCGCCACTAGGTTCCCGTGGGCAGCCGCAAGGGTGGCTAAAGACGTTTCTTCCGAGAGTCCGTACCTTCTCTCCAACGGATATGGTGGAGTGGAGGGGAGGGGGGGGGGGGTTTAGCCATTTACAGCCATCTAGGTGTTGTACGGTCTTTGGTCCTAGAGGCACCTTTAGGGCCTTGTCTGATTTTATGATTTGTTTTATTTGCTGTCAATATGGCCGACCCCTTTACAGTCGACCTTGCGGACAGTATTTTAGTATATTCTTAAGCCACACCAATACCTGGTAATTGTTAGGGCGCTAATGACCCTGCTGTCGACGCGCCCTAAAACAAGAACAACAACCATTCACTAGGGGACTCTATCCACTGGTATGTGTGCCTTCATGTTTCTTCTTGTTCCTAACTTGCTTGCCATGCTTCACGCAGTCAGGAACCCAGTCTTCTTGTCACTTGTTTTTAACATTTCCTGAAGGGTACGCTTCCCCCTACCAGGTCTGTTCCCTGAGTATTGAAACCTGAGATTTCTGTCGCCGCAACTCATCGAATGTTGTAGTGCAGTGCCCTCTTTATTACTTCAATACAGAGTCGGCCTTTGGGGGTGGCGAACAGGGCAATCGCCCAGGGCCTCGCTCTTGGAGGGGCCTCGCGCACCTACCCGAGTTGATTAATGTTTATGTTTACAAAAATTATTTTATTTTCAGCTATTAGTGGTAACAATAAAGTAAAGTTGGTTAATTGGTTGTAAAGTATATATTAATTACTAACTAACCAAAATTTCTCAATTAGATTAATTTAATGTCACATTCCTATAATAGCAGGAGAAACATCAGATATTGATGGACAAGAACTGTATGAATAAAACGAATGCGGTATATCGGTGATGAGATAAATAACAGAAAAAAACTGTGTTACTGAAGTGTACCCCACTATCGAAGTAGTCTTGAGAATTGTCGCCACACGTAATACAGTTGCGTCCGCAGAAAGAAGTTTTCCATGGTTAAAAAATATTGAAACATATTTGAGGAATTCGATGACAACAACATTGGTTTTCAGCCCTTTCTATTCTTTGAATTGAAAATGAAATAGCTCATTCATTAGATTCTTGTGCTTTTATTAAATATTTTATTCTCAGGGAAAGGCGCAAACATCATTTTTAAATCCCCGCGTATCTTCCAACACCTTAATGTACTTCAGTTTATCCTTAATAATTTGTCATCTTAATGTTTGTTAACTTTTAATAGCTCTTCTAACATAATATTTTAAAACTCAAAGTTTATTTTTATGATGTTTGCATTTTTCGTTGATACCTACGATTAATATATCTTGTACAAAGGACAAGGGCCTCGCAAAGATCTGCCGCCCGGGGCCTCGCAATGGCTAAGGCCGACGATGTTTCAATATCCAGTGTCATGCAGCTGGTAAGGATTTGAAGAGCATTATAAGATACAGTGCGGCATGTCCTCTCCATCATCATCATAATTAAGTATTTCCTTTGGATGGAAAGGAGGACTCTGCTGGTGGGCGTTTACTTCCATGCGCGCCTATGCTGCCGCTCCGTACGTAGCAATGAGAACACAAATTGCTTTATACATCAAGCTGACCACGCCCATGATTTAGGCCCCATTCCTTTCTTGTCACTAGTAACAGACTTGCAGCGCCTACGGTCAGCTTATCCCTTGTTGTCCTCAAGTGAAGGAGAATCGACCTTGTGTCGTCTACTACGACTCCGTGATACTGAACTTGGTTTGCAAATTTTATTTTATTCCCAGAAAGTCTAATTATAGGTTGCCTATCAGCATCCAGTCAACCTTGGAGGAACATGGTCTGAGTCTTTTGGATTGAAATGTTCAGTCGATGTTTGTGGCCCGCCTTGAATATCTTTGTGGCCCGCAAGATTCATCTCACTTTTACAAAATATGTTTATTTTATTATGGCCAGACTAGTGAAAACCAATGTATTAAAAATTACAATATTTGTGCAACCATATTTCATAATTTATTTCATTTATGTCTATATATGTTTTTATATATTATTTTTAGTGTATCATATTTCTTTAAAATATGCGATTAGTGTAATTATTATTATAATATCTATGTTTACAAGTAAGAAAAATAGTAAAAACAACAATAATAACAACTCAAATTTCAATTTTTCACTCCAAAAAAAGTCTACAGTGACTCTAAAATAGGGACATGTAATTTTATATGCAGCCTGCGGAGTGATGATGCATTTCCAAAGCGGCTCCCAAGATCATTTGGGTTGGCCAACCAGGCCATAGGCCATTATATCCCACGGCTAGCCCTCAAGACTCCTCCAACATTTCTTCCAGGCCCACATTCCAAAAGAAAGGCCCACAGATCTAGTCTTGCGGGCAACTCGTGGTTATTATCTTTTGGATTTCATCGGAGTTACATGCCACTCTTGTTACTCTATCTTTGAAGTAATCCTTTAGGATGCGGTATAATGATTTATTGTAGTTTGCACGTCTTACCCTGCGCAATATACTGGGCAACCATACATTGTGGGAGGCTCCTGCAATGTCAATGAAGATGGCCACAGCATGTTTACTTTCTGAGCGTGGTATCTGCAACAGCGCCCTAATGGCATCATCTGTTCCCATGCCTTTCTTGAAACCGAATTGTTTTGCAGAGGCCGCGGGTGCGTGATACACAACTGCCAGGTATGGCTTTGGCAAACCCGCGGTGCCTGAGCTGGAAACTTGTGAGCGCCGCAAGTTTCCCACACCGTAAACTCCTACCATGCTTCAACGACCACCGCAGGGCGTGACGGTGGAACGTTGAGTGCCTAGGAGAACGGGGATCTTGGCTTAATCGCCCGGATCGCGAGGACGGTACAAACCTTTATTTAAAAAAAAAACTCAACCGCAAGGTCAGACACGTGCCGAGGAAGTGCATGGGTGAGAGGCAGATCACTCGCTAATGTGCAACCTCAGGGGCACCTCTGTACCTCTGTTGTATTAGACCGAGCGTGGTGGTGTAACAGATAGCGTTCTGGCCTCGCATTCGGGAGGACGGCGGTTCGAATCCTCGTCCGGTCATCCAGATTTGGGTTTTCCATGGTTTCCAAAATCACTCCAGGCAAAATGCCAGGATGCTTCCTTAAAAAGGCCATGGCCGAATTCCTTCCCATTCCTTTCCCCCATCCTTTCCCGTCTCTAAAGACCTCGCTGTTGAGATACGTATAGCAGTTAAAAAAAAATTATTAGCCGGGGGATGTATGGAGGTAAGGCCCACCGTACGCTTCCTCCCTTACTCGTGGGACCATAATTCGAACAAAAAAATATAAAAATCCCCCTTGTGTCTCGGGTGGACCACAAGGTCTTCAAACACCCATACAGAAAAGAAAAGACCTAGGGTAGAAAGCCCTCCTCCTGAAAAGGATAATGGTAACAGGAAGGACTGTCAAATCGATAATTCCTTCGTCATAATGAAACGGATGGAGTGATCTTTTGAAAAGATCACCCATAAGCAGGCTCCCCTACTCCTTAATTGTGAGAAGCTCGGGGAGTTCGTAGTAAAGTGCGAATTCCATAAAACTCTAAATTCTAGTAAAGGTGTCATCACCTGCAGAGACCTTATGGATTTAGAGACCGAGGAACTTAAGAGGTGGTCAACAGAACATGTGTTCGAGGTTCGTCAGATCACACGAAGTGTTAACGGCAATCTTGAGAAGACTGCCACCTACTTCCTGACGTTCGACACTTCAACATTGCCGAAAGACATCAAGGCAGGCTATTTAAATCTCAATATTCGCCCGTATGTACCGAACCCGATGCGCTGCTTTAAGTGCCAGCGGTTCTGTCATTAGACAGCTACCTGCAAGGGCAACCCCCACCTGTGGGAAATGCGGAAAGGCGCCCTCCCACAGGTGTGTGTCAAATGCTCTGGGGCACATCCAGCCTGGAGCAGAGAGTGTCGAGTGTATCTGGAAGAGAAAAAGTTACAGTAGTGGAAAACGAAAGAGCGAAGCCAAGAATCGATATAAAGCTCTGGCGCCATTAGTCTTCGCTACTACCTTCGCGAAGACGTTAACAACTTCTGTCAGGAAAGAAAATGTTTTTACCCAGACATCAGTTGCAGATATGGGCACAAGTACAACGTGCTCATATTAATGGAATTGTGGTGCCAAAGCCACAAATGTCATAACACCTAGGACCTTGCACGTCGTAGGAACACGTCTGCAACCTCGACCAGCAAGACATCAGGTTCAGCAGTCCCACCAGCAGATGCACAGCCATCCGCTACAGTAGCCACAGCCGTGGTTCCCACAGCTTCAGTACTAGAAACAAACAAAGAAGTACCTGTAACAACAATTCCATCAGCTAGTAGTGGATGGCAAACCGTGCAGAAGGTTGGGGTTCCGACGTTTAAACACACCCACCCCATTATGTTGGTGAAGTCCCCTAACGCTTCTCTTCCCTAATCCCCAACTGCCAGGGAGAAGAAGGGGAAAAGGCCTCGGCGAAAGGAAAGTTAGCAATCCAAGGCCTTAACGGAGCGGGAATCGTTTTCGGACCATGAAGATGTTGAAATGTTGGTGGACGAATCTGGTCCGGTTCCTCAGCAGACACCGGACGATGACCCACCCGATTAGGGACGGGTGACGATGAATAGGTAAGATGGCTCCAATACTGCAGTGGAACCTGAATGGTTTTCAGGCTCACAAAGAGGAAGTAGAACTCTTAGAGCGGCCTAAACCCTTGTGTTTGTTTCTGCATCAGAGACAATTTAGACCGGCACACCAACCGGTGCTATGAGGCTACAACCCATACAGGAGAGACGATCCCGAGGGATATCGAGCGAAGGGGGATTGGCGGTGTTTGTCTTAAACACCGTCCATTCTGAACCTGCTCCTCTCACCTCCTCATTTCAAGCAGTAGCGTTGAAAATACACGGTCCTATCCAACTGACCGTATGCTCTATCTATCTGCCACCCAGTCTGTCCGTCGCCTACGACGACCTGGTTGGCATCATAAGACAGCTCACTCGGCCCTTTCTCCTTCTGGGAGATTTCAACTTACATTGTGGGATTCCACCTCTGACTGCCCCAGGGATCGGGTGATTGGTAGATTGATAGAGCAGGAGGAAATTTGTATCCTGAGTTTGAACGTGGAGAAGTCAATAACCGACGCAAATGGAATGTCAGCAAAGCTGACTGGACGCTATATCGCCGATCACTATGTCTCCTGCCTTTGCCAAGGAATCACGGAGATAGTGAATCGCTTCACGGACACAATTCACCAGGCGGCCGACGTCTCCATGCCGAAATACTCCGGAACGCTGCGAAGAATACCCGTTGCCTGGTGGAACGACGAATGTCGTTCCGCTATTCGGGGACGCAGTAGGGCGTTGAGTCGATTAAAGATGCAATCAACTGCTTACAACTTAGCAGTGTTCCGTATTGCTAAGGCACGTCGTTTTATTAAGGAGAGCAAGAACAGGTCATGGCAGAACTTTGAGTACCATTAATCGTTCCACAACATCGTCGAAAGTATGGGAGTCCATCCGCCGTATATCTGGAAGGTACTCCCGCCCACCAGTACCTGGATTTTGGGTCGCGGACGTGTAGTCACCGACGAACGAATCACGATGCCTATTTATTAACCATCAACACTTCAATAGGAACTAGCTCTAAGAGTAATGGTTTAATCTTCAGCGTGCAATAAGTGAAGAGTCAGTTACTTGTTTTAGAAAAATGCCTCAATACCGCAAACTGGGAACACGTGTACAGTGCACAAGGAATGGATGAAGAATACAAAATTTTTAGTAGCATTGTATTAAATTACTTTGAAAGTTGCTTCCCCTTGAAAAAGTGTGCTTTTAAAAAAAAAAAAAAAAAAAAAAAAAAACCTGGATAACTATTGGCATTAGAACATCACGCATTTATAAAAGGAAGTTGTATATTGCCTCTAGGAACAGTGGGAATCTATGTAACTGCGAGAAACTCTGGGAGTGTGTCAGATGTCACGAAGGGCAAATGGCAGTATGCCATATTTGCACTGACGTTCGACACTTCGATGTTGCTTAAGAATATCAAAACCAAGTTTATCAACCTAAAGGTACGCCCTTATGTTACGGATCTGTCGAGAGGTTCAAACATACGATGACGTTCTGCGATGGCAATCCTACCTGTGGCAAGTTTGTAACAGACTCACATGAGCCGTACGGAAAGTGCACACTTTCACAGACCTAAAACATCTGCTCCGGGTCGCACGCTACCAACTAAAAGAAATGTCGGGTGTATCTTGAAAAAAACGAAAGAAATATGAATTAAAAACCACCAAGCGAATTCCGCATAAGGAAGTCATTAGGCATAAGGCTATGACACCACTCGGATTGGCCACCAGCTTTGCTCAACTGGTTGAAACTCCTGTCAGCAAGAGTAATGTTGCTACCCAGTCCTCCAATGCTGGCGAGGCAACAAGCTCAGCCTGCTTATGTCAATGTAAGTGTATTGCAAAAACATCAGCGGCTAAAACAGCTAATACCACCACTTATGTTTATAGGAACACAATTGCGACGTGGGCCATTGCAGCAGCAGGTCCAAAGATAAGCCGGCACTAGCAGCACCGCTGTTATCTGCTAAAAACATGCCCACGACGCAAGTTGCATCAAAAAATGCAAAACAGGTACATTGTATGGTCATATGTTAGAAGTTCCAGCATCGAGAACCTGCCAAATTTGTGAAGTCCCCATCTACGTTTCCTTCCAGGTCACTTAGTGGTTGGGAGAAAAAAGGGATGAGGCCGAAGGGTGAGATGAAGATGCGATTTTTTAAAGGCCTTTAGGCCGTATTATCTGTTGCTTCTTCGGACCCAGAAGATTCTGAGATGCAGGTGGGTGAACCTGGTCCCGATCCCAACAGACAACCAACGAAGACCAGCCCGAATCGGAACGTGTGTGGTCAACTACACAGGACCGCTCTCATAATTCAGTGCAACTTTGATCACAAACAGGAATCAGAACAATTGGCTCAATATAAACGTTTGTGTTCCTGTCTAAAAGAGACATATTTTGGACCATCACCTCACACACTGCTGATACACGAAGGACGTTACTGATGGCGGTCTAAATAAGGGAACAGTGGCTGTATTTTTTCCAAGCACTGTCCACTCCGAACCTGTTTCTTTTTACCTCTGTTATAAAAGCAGTAGCAGTGAGAATACACTGTCTCTTCCAGCGTACCGTATGATCAACCTACCTACCGCTCAGTGCGCCCCTTCTTTACAGCGAAATGCCGCTACTTAATCTACCGTTTCTGTTATTTGCAAATTCCAGTGCCCAAAATACTTCGAGGGGCTGTATTTGTTTTGTCTGTTAACGACCACTGCACTTGGCCTATTTTTACAAGAATTGTTTTACGCGGAATGAACACCATTACATCATTATAAAAATCAACATTATGAGCGTTGTTTAATAACAGTTTTATTTAAGTAAGCGACTTGGGGAAAATGAATTGCCTATTCACATCATTCAAACCATCTTTTTGAAGGGCTCTTATTCGCTAGCTGTGCATAGAGACCACTGGTTCTTTGTCCTTTGTTACCTCTGATAAAACTGCAAAATAATGTATGCGTAACATATATTTCTGCCGCATTTTGTTAGATGCGTCATGTATTACCGTTTCGCGAAATTTTCGCAAGCTGTCCATTTTTCTACGCAGTATGAGTAACAAATTACATAAAGCATTATGGAATTGTCAGTGCTCCTTTCTTAATACTGAACTTTGACAAAAAACTGTTCTTCTGTACTACTGACTAAACCATTTACATTCAACGATAACCCTAC
This sequence comes from Vandiemenella viatica, assembly GCA_031002005.1. Lineage (NCBI taxonomy): Eukaryota > Metazoa > Arthropoda > Insecta > Orthoptera > Morabidae > Vandiemenella > Vandiemenella viatica. Next base: position 64,572,232 of record JARYHS010008074.1, read on the forward strand.
TTTCTTTTTAGATATTTGTAATTTTTGTGCTGATACACTGCGCTTGTATAAAGCAAAGAACTGTTGTATTGGGGTAACGACTGTGTTTTTACTCTGAAGTTTAGCACCTTTAAATTAATTGATAGTGACTAACGATGCTTCATAGATCAGGTATGGGACAGCAACAAAACGATTTTTTTATCATCCTTGATAAGATTTTTTTACATTTTCTATAAGTTTGGACACCTAAATATGAGCTTATGTGAAAATTTAAAGTTCCCACTGCAGAAGTCTATTGTGTGTGTTGTAAGAAGAAATAAATGTGCAAAATTTAGCGAAAAGATTGTATGTTTTATGGGGACTGTCTGTCGCAAAATTGTCCTTTAGTTTTGCTGACAGTTTCACAGATTATAAAAGAACCCGAATAATTTTCCAATCATTCTTGTATTTAAGTTTTCATAGATCCCAACATCAATAACGCGCATTTTTTTTTTTTTAAAAAATCTGATTACAGGTTGTTCCCGTGTTTAACACCGTGGCATAGCTGGAAGCTGTTGTGTGGTCATTAATCTGGGCTACAAGTTAAGCGGTGTCCCTCCAGCAGATGGTCGTATCGACTTTTATCTGGCGAGGCTGGCACAGTGGTAGAATTCATCACACTCATTGTCCCTCTTTGGATTCTGTTACGAATTTCACAGCAATATACTCGTCAGCAACTGTTCGTCCTCCGTTCCGTATTGATCTTGACGTGCCGGGTGACCCGTATAAAGTAATACCGGCTTTAAAACAAAAATATGGTTTTGCTATGCAGCCGTTGCGTGGCACACTTGCGCTCTGTTGCCACATTTCTCTCAGAGAGTGGAGCTTTCTAAACATTGGTTTACGAGGAATGATGCCATTGCATGTAGTAGTTACACGGTTTCTGCTTGTCACTCTTGCGTTTCAGTCTAAATTCTGAATCATTTAAAAATAGTGGCATGATGAGTTTATTCACTAGTCTAGAATAAAGCTTATTGGCTTCTTCATAACAGAGATAGTAAAACTTTTTGATTTACTCTGGGATTAGTTTAATTCGTCACTAACACTTCCATTCAGTCTGCTGTTGAATATTAACGAAGGTGCTTGGTTCCCAACTGTCAGGTAAACGTCTCTGCACCCGATTTGGTGTCTCGACTTATAAATGGGTCTGAGTTTCCACATACGGCGGACTTCATTAGAGTAATGGTCGCTTTGTTGCCATCACTGTCAGTTGTGACCCTCGAGTTCGGCAACGAATTGGCGATATGCCGAATAGTAATCGTCCTCAGATTGTGCAAAAAAGTCTGGTCTTATAATCAACCAGATGCTGAGGCAGCTCAGTATAGACGCTGAAGAGTACCTCAGATATTTTTAATAGCATTTCTTTAACGAGCTACTCTGGGAAGAAATTACAGCGGACGGCGAACCTTCACCGAATCTAGTGTCTCAAATGTCAAAAATCTGCTGAGCAGTTTTCACGGTGAATTCAAGTAATTTCGTTTCACCTTGGATAGCCTGATCTGGCGGGAAGCGGCTATACAAGACGTATTTGTCACTAGCAAGTACCTTGTCAATGTGTTTTTTGATATACTTAAGGCCTATGATACCATATAGTGCCGTGGAGTTTTAAATCAGCCCTATGAATAGTGTTACAAGAGAAATGTGCCTAGTTACAACATTGGTTGCGGTACCGTGTCTGTTGTGATTATAAATGATTTTTGTAATTTGTAGACGATTTTGCAAATTTTGTACATCATCTAGCATGCGAGATTCTGAGGAAAAACTGCAACACACACTAAGCAGTAGGTTGATCCTTAACATACATGCAAAAAATTGTGTTACTGTAAGTCTCACACTCTATTTCTTTTCCTTTCTGGTTAGTAGGTAACTAGTAAAAATTTCAGCAGAATTAATAAAGTCTGACAATTGCCCCAATTTATCGGAATAAAAATGGTAATTGGAAAATTTCACAATTTGTTGTCCATTTTTAAATATAATATATTTTTAATCAGAAGAACAATTTAAATAAGGCTTGGAACAACATTAATAGTGTAACTAGTTTTTATTACCTGCATGGCTTACAAAAAAAAAGGGGGGGGAAAAAAGTTTAATATGAAGACTGCTTTGAGCTTGCGAGAAAATGGCAGCGATAGTATTTTAATACATCCAACCGGTAGGTTTTTGCTCTTCATCTTGGGCGATAAAAGACTTAGATTTTTCCATAACTTTCACACCTCTCTCTGCTGTATAATTCACTACTGAGAGGTTTCTAACTACTGTACGGCCATGTTGATAATCTTGAACAGAATTTCAGGATGATGAGTAGTAAAATCAGGAAGTGTATCATCAAAAAATGTCAGCAATACAGTTTCTTCAGTAAGATACCACAAAAAAAATTTTTTTTGGGTTGCTCGAGAATCCTTTTAATTAATTTCTTTGCAAAATTAAACGCCTTTATAAATACTAATTAATGGAACGTCGCATTACTGTCTGGCTTAATGAGCGAACAAGAACACCTTAAACGAGCACTCAAATATATTGGCTATGGGTCTTATATGATAATAAAGGCAATGACAACTAAGCAGAAGAAAAGCTGTCTTGATGAAGACCAGAAACAAAAAGCCATGCTGCCATAAGTGAAAGCTGTCTCTGAAAAAATTGGTAGAATTTTAACGATATCTAATATTCTACCCATATTTAGAAGTCAAAAAATATTCTTTAAATGTTTACTTATATGTATACGATTTAGTTCTTTTCGTCTTTTTGCTCAGTGTAATGATAGACGCCATATTTAGAGTGTGCGTTTGTTTATTGGAGAATCATGGTAATTTGGCATTCCGCTATCGTTGTAATATTGTATTTCCAACGCTAGTTGGGTATCCATTACTTGATATGAAACTGTACTTAGGCATTGTATTGCATACGCAATACAAAGTTTCGCACAAGTGACATACATAATGTGTAATGATGGGGACTATGCATTTTAAATCCGTCAGAATCGTCTTTTGCAAATCAGTAAAGAAATAACAAATGGAAAATAGGTTCAACTAAAATGAAACTACATGTTTTGGTCTCACAAATTGCAGTTGTACAGGTAACTACCATAACTGTGTCTATTAACTTATAAACTGGGAAGTATAATATAGCCAAATAGTTATTTCAAAATTGTTAAGTTTTAGGTTCCATCTGCAGTATGATTGACTTTTACAACGTACGTCATACGAGCATGATTTTATTCGTCTTGTTTCTACCCACTTTTAAGGACCTTGATGTCTATAATGTTAAAATTAACGTAATTGGTCATGAAAATATACGTTGGAATATCTAACTCAATAATTTGGCACAGTCAATCTTCTTTAAGATGGATTTGGAATACAGTAGACGCCCTTACTACAATCGACTGCCAAGGACCAAAAGCAATGATACTTTGAATTGTTTCTGGTTAGTATTTGTGATCTTTAGAGTGGCAAACGCAAATGCAGTAGGGGCCCGGACAAATTTTCAGAAAGTGTTTTAACTTGGCCTTGTGGATACATTTAACCAAGAAAAGTAGTACTTAAATAAAGCATTATAGGTACATAAAACCATGTGTAAATGTTATACTGTTTAAATTACCGCGCGAACAGTATATCACGTGATCTCATCGCGCGTGAAGTCATAGCTGTGTAAAGCAACTTGATTTGCTATTTATTATTCCAACAGTATTAAGTGATTTGAAGCGTTTCGTGAAGTTATAGTGGTAATAAAACGAAAGACATATCGTTGGTGCGTATTACGAATACTTCTGTTTCTTCTCTAGACAAATTACTTAATTGATGTACAACGAAAAGCAGAAATACGAATCAGTGGTTGCAGCTAGCAAGACGTCAATACGACGGAATTTCAATGGATAAGATTTCGAACGAATTTTGCGTTCTGTTCACACCTAGCACTTGATAGTACATATACACGAATCACGACGAAGTTGTGCATATCCTATGGCATCATCAACATAGGATTGTCTCGGCAATCTAAAAATACGAGAAATCAAATCTTTAAGTCTATATGCTAATAGATTTTTAAAAAATCACACGACATTCTTAACAACGATTGAATTTACACTCGGTAGAGGTTATCTTTTCTTTTATTTCAAAATTCAGTTAATTAGGCAAATAGTTGTAATACAAGATGTTCGCCGGGAAACGCTACCCGCTGCTATATAGCACTACAACGAAGAAACTGCTCGCGGCGAGCGAGCGGCCAACTTCCCACATACTTCGGCCGTCAACCGCGGAACTACTTAGAAATAATTAAGTATCATATACATGTATAAGTATGTGACAGCATATAAATATTACATAATTCATTAACTTACCTTACAAAAGATGCTGGAAGTGTCGCCCGTCTTGCGTGAAGCGCATTTAACATCTTTTAAACATGTTTCGAGACACACGCTGGATTTCACATCTCTCCATGTACATTATTACTTGACAGATTTTGTTTTCAAGTTCTTCGAACGTGTGAGGATCTCCTTCATACACCTTTCCCTCAAGCTTTTCCCAAAGATAGAAGTCACAAAGGTTTAAATCGGGTGATCTGGCGCCACAAGCCACGGCCGGTTACACGCTTCTCTTAATTTTTTATCTAAACGCGGAATCGTTGTTTTAGCGGGCAGTAAGGCGCCGGATATTTGCGACGTAATTTATTGTGACACCTTTTAAAGGACTTTTTCTTCACATTCGTATCATACACGAATATTTTTTGTTCCATAATTCAACTCGCGCTCATATACGGTACAGATTAGTAAGAGACTGAAGCCACAGAATAGTTAAACCGCAAAGAAACGTTCACAGACAACACTGATTAGTAAGAGACTGAAGTTACAAACCATCCAAACTGCAAAGAAATCGATTTAAACAATGGAAAAGTTCGCATTATATTACGCGATTTGACTGTTGGTGGAGGGCTGTTGTTTAATATCGCTGGTAATTCACTCTGCTGTTTGGCGCGGGCTGGCCTTTCGCAGTGAGATGCCGTCGGCAATACAGTAGGCGGATAGCGTTTCCTGGCAAACACCCTGCACTTACAAAAATGTTTTCATACTTCGAAACTCAGCAGCACTACAATCCAAATTAGTCGCAAAGAAATTCCGAACCATTATTTTATTCGCTCTCCGGAGATTTCGATTGTCTGCTTTAGTAACTTCTGGATTCATGATAACAGTGGTTAAAGAATCTGCAACCAACGTCTACTTGGAAGACCGTTACCACGTCCCTTATAAACTAATTATTATAAGCGTCCTGTTACAAAAAACTCAAATTAACGTAAAAACAGTAAAAAAACAAAACAAAACAAAAACACCACACACACAAGGCAGCGCCGTATAGTTTGTTTCCTTACGTATGACGTCACGCGCTGTGATTGGTGGTTCATTTGACGGTGACGAATAGGCTAAAAATCAGGTTTTATTTATTGATTTAAAAATATAAATCATTATTATTTCACGAAAAAAATACTGGATGATGTTTCTAAATTTATAAATATTAGGCCTATTTCTAACTAAATTTCAGATTGTGTTTGTAACACCTGTCCGGTCCTCTATTCCGGCGCAAAGACGCCAAGATTTACTTTGTAAGTCCTGCGGGCTGTCTAACTAGTGTCCAGTAGGCGTCGGGAGCACAGACAGGGCTTCTGGCAACAAACAAGGAGCTTTGTGAAGAGAAGTGCTGCGGAGCAGACAATAGGGCCTATTGTTTGCTCGGTGAATATTCTCCGAGGGTCGTCACCCAGACAAGCTAAAACAAACGTAATATTCACGATATAGAGAAACCATAACACAACAATCACAACATTTTCACGTAATGGAAATAATTAAATTATCTTTGTGAAAATTGAATATGCACTTGCTTTAACCTACCGCTATTTGAAGAATGGAATTAATTATGTTTTTTTTCGTCTCAATTACATGAATTAGAAGGCCATGTTCGAAGTAACTGGACTCATCAGTAAAAGAGGGAATATTATTAAAAATAATGATTGTAGGTGTATATGAACATTTTATAGTTCTGGAGGAAAATTTCTCATTCTTGCAGTTATCGTTTTAATGGAAGGATTGCAATTATTTGTCAGTAGAGAAAAATGATTATCGTTGCATACAGTTAAAATTATAAAAAAAAGAGAAGAGATTTACGGTATCTGTTTAGTTCAAAGAATCATGGTTTACTATTAAATTGCGAATAATATACCACTTTTCAAGAGCTTCGATAGAAAAGATAAGGGTCGAGCTCAAAGAAAGAATCATAAGTTCCTATTTTCAATCAAGGAAGGTTAAGGTGAACATATATTTAATCATTTAATTGTTTATGCTGTATATTATCGTTGGTGGCCGAGTGTGTATGTTCACAGATGTCTGCCTTTCTTGGATCCCAAGACACATTATGGCATAAGGATACAAAAGTTGTGGATGATACTTTTTAACACAGATATTCATAGCAAACTATTTACCCAACGTTTAAAATAAATAAATACGGAGTTATGTGAAACATGGAATGTGGGACGAAGAATTCAAGTATACCAAATACACAGCTCATTCGTTACGTTGTGCACGAGAGTAAGTAAATTCAAATCACGGAATCTACTATCAGCGTTGAAATTACATCGTTTAATAAATTTCTTATGCCGCATTTACTCGCCACGTGCACGACCGCCGACACGAACTTCCGGTTACACCATATATGGGCAAGCCCTCCGCCAGCTTCAATCCGGCCCGCAAGAGATTCAGAAATTTCATATACAGAAGAAAACTATTCAAAGCTGAGAGTTTTCTTACGAAAAATAATTTGCACTTTCGGAAGCAGGTATAAATGTGAGCAGATTTTTTCAATCATTAAAATTAATAAATATAAGCATCGTACTCAGTTTAGAGCATGGTTGGCCAACCCGCGGCCGCCTTGGAAGATTTTCCGCCCCGCGTGATTCATTACATTTTTTCAAAGTATACTTAGTTTACAATTGCAAATGTAGTGAAAATCAATGTATTTAAAAAATACATTATTTGTGCATCCATATATTTCAAAATTAACTGTCGAAATTATAAGAAAAAATTTGCTTTGATTTTAAAATAATACTTTTGAGAATATGTGACAGATATTGCATGTTTTATTTATGAGTTTACAGTTCGCAGATTAATTATGTTATATTCTGCGAACTCATAATGCGCGGGCATCTCGGAACATCTAATTTAATATACCATATATAATTTTATATGCGGTCCGCGGAGTTATGACGCATTTTCAAAGTGGCCCGCAAGATCATTTGTGTTGCCCACCCCTGGGTTACACTCTCGCAGGAATTCATTCATGGATGACTAGTGGGCATTCCAGCTTTCGTGGTGGGCAGTAGGGGTTTTGTCCGATTCTGAAGCATTATCGTTTTTTTTTTTGTTTTTTTTTTTTTAAGTGAAAGTTTTATTCTATCACCTCAAATTTTTCCCGTCCATCTATTGCATGTCGCATTACAGCCGGCCAGGCGCATGCGCGCGGGTATGACGTGACCTAGTGCGGAGGGCTTATGTTTGGGAAATAGTACGTCACCTCTGGTTTCTCGCCATAAATCAGTTCTGCTTGGTGGGCCTCCGTTTAAGAGAAATCGGGGATTAAAAGTGCTTAAATTGTATGTAAATGAGCTGTACTTGTACGGAAGACCGTTTGTTTATAATGTCTGTTTAGCCGTGCTCGTTGAGGCGGCGTGATCGGTCCGAGGTTCGATCCCTTCACCCGCGAGTTTTTTTTTCTATTTTTATGTTTTTAATTGCTATTCTATGTTGTAGCATTAAAAATTGTTTTGAAACTAATTCTACATTTTTTTTTATTTTCCTTTGACAAATACGCAAATATTAGGATGGTACCACCGAAATGTATGCTCTTATGTCAGCCATGTGATGTGTATTTCTATCATCAGGTAAAAATACAATTAAAAAAGCTTCAAAATGCGCCGGAACTGTTGCATGATAACCGTGCAATATCTTCTCGTGAAGATGCTGTTAAGCTATATTCTCTTATTCACCACATTTTGCGAGCGCCTGTATTTTATGGCACGGTAAAATATTCCTGGTATGGTTCATAATTAATGAATTAAAGGCCGAAATTTACAAATATTAACGAAACCTGCTTTCCTAAATCAATAATATATACTGTATGTGACTGTCGAAACATATCCTTCGTAAAATGTTCCTGGTGTGCACGTAATTTTTGTTTCAAATGTTTTTATGATTTATACCATCCTAATGTTTGCGTATTTGTCAAAGGAAAATAAAAATATTGTAGATTTTGTTTCAAAGCAAATTTTTAATGATACAAGATGGAATGGCAATAAAAAAATAGAAAAAAAATTTCGCTTTTGGTGGCATCGAACTTCGTACCCATCGCATCTGATCCCTCCGCCTTAACGACCACGGCCAATTAGACATTATAAACCAACGGTCTTCCGCAAAAGTATAGGTCATTTACATACAATTTAAGCACTTTTTTTAATCCTCAATTTCTCTTAAACGGAGGTCCACCAGGCAGAACTGCTTTAGGGCTAGAAACCAGAGGTGACGTGCTGTTTACCAGACTTGTTCGTTCTACGATTGCGATTTCCACACTGAAAACCTCTCCTAGTCGGTTGAGATCTGTCTGGCGTCGACTACAGTTGAACTGAAGCAAGGTAATCGGCAACTGACCGGTGCTTTCTAATCTTCTCTTCCGAAAACAGGAAGTGTTATTTTTTCGTCCATCTATCGAATGTCGCATTACAGCCGGCCGCGGAGTGGGGATAAGGTGAAAGGCTCTCGGCAGAGCAGCCAAGGCCAATATGGCGGCACCCATAGCTCGCATCAGTTGACCGTTTAGCATTTACATTCTCACTTATTCGTGCGATTGTATTTATTATGTATTCCGTACTCTAATACATAGATTGAAATTAAAATTTATAGTTGGATATCTTGTTTACTATTGATTTCCCATTATCATTCCCATTTTCCAATTATTAAGTTAAGATTAAGAATGCACTTTTAATACCCTGAATCGAATAATTTACCAAAAATTTTCAGTTAAATGCTAAAAAATGTTTCACTTGCTTCTTGTTGCATTGCTAACTTGGCAGCTACATCAGCTACCTCGTTCCCGCTGATTCGCAAGTGGAACGAGGCAGCAGATGAAGTTGCCAAGTTAGCCTGCGAAAGGTCAGAAACGACTTTGCTACGGTCCCAAAATCAGACTACGCTTCCACGGTCATAATACAGAATAATTACAAAGAAAACTGCATTCTTAATTTTTTAAATTCTATTATATTTATTACATTAATCTTAAATTTTTGTTGGTTTGATAAAAGATTGAGCAACTGGAATTTTTATTTATAGTCTCAGTATGTACTAAGACAATAGAAAGTGTCAACAGTTGCAATTTTTGACCGGATGTCAGTCACAACACTGACCACTCCAGATTGGTATCAAGTGTTCGGCCAACTATCGGTTCCGTATTGAAACAGGCGCCTGTGAAAGTTCGAACTGGCATTCCGAGACCGTAAACTAGACCGCAGCAGTCCTATGGCTTTGTCGATCGGTTAGGCAAATCCATTGGCTGTTGTGCGCTACTGTGACCGGCGGACCAAAATTCTCTCTGTTTGGCGATGCTTCGATTATCGATAGCGGCTCGCAGTCAACTGGGACTCAGGTCACACCTGCTACTCCGGTCTCCGCCAGCAAGTGGCGACTGCGTTAATTATACATTAAGTGTACTTGATACTTGAAAATGCTTGCTTTTACACCCTCAAATTCCCTCATAGAGAATCCCGACGCAAATGGTTGTGGTTCTTAACATCTAGAACTGAGGTTATTGCGTTTGCAATATGATTGTGTTACTGCTTCCCTTAGAATAAAGAGTAGCACCAGTGATAGGCAGCACCTCCGTTTTTGTTAGTATACTAAAAGTATTGGCAACAAATTAGTATTTACGACAATCGTTCTGATTGAACTTATCATTTTGACTGGACCACCAAGAATAATAATTTTTTGCACATTATTTATCAGCGTCGATGCCATGTATTTAATTGCAAATTGATATTCACAAGTGAAAGGACAACACAGGACGAACACAACACTGAATTAAAACCACCCATGCCCTCAGCCGAATTGTCGGTGGCGTTTAGTGGCAGTAGTAACTCCAACTTTCAGTTCACCTGATGAAGACAGTGGAGGAAGCTGTCGAAACGTCGTTTATGGCAGAAGAACGTATCCGGCAGAACATTTTTTTTTTTTTTACGTCTCTCAATAGCGAGGTCTTTAGAGACGGGAAAGGATGGGGGGCAAGGAATGGGAAGGAATTCGGCCATGGCCTTTTGAAGGAAGCATCCCGGCATTTGCCTGGAGTGATTTGGGAAACCATGGAAAACCCAAATCTGGATGCCCGGACGGGGATTCGAACCGCCGTCCTCCCGAATGCTCCGGCAGAACAGCCGGGAAGAATTTTTACTTAACCGCATTTGTATGAAAATCTAATGTTATTATTATTTATTATGCTATAATAATGTTATTATCATTTATTATGCTATAAGAAATTTGTGTGTGATATTTAGTATCCATTATACTATAAAGATAGAAGATATTGAATTACGTGCATACCATTCGACGGCGCATGCAAGTATTGCTGTGCGTGTTTCTTCTCGTATTAAATGTTTCTCACTGCAATCGCACTTGTTTCCCATCAGCGTTGCAGCATTATTCCGTTCATATAAGCCGATCACACAGGGGTTCCAAACAGATGTAGCTCTCGCGATATTAACTGTTTTATCTGGCGAGAACTCCGGGATGACGATAATGATTGTTTTGTGTGTCGATATGTTGTCTGAACACGGATTCTACACAATAGCTGGATCAGAACAATGCCGTCCCATTGTCATGATAACGCAATGCAAATTCTCTTTCAAACAGTTTTTAATCTGTCTTATCGCAGTGCAATTACATAAATCGCAGATGCTCTACCACATTAGTGAATTTAGATTAGCAGCAAGCTATGCAGGCAGTAACAGCAGGAGCCAACCGACAAAAGCCAGCTGTCGCAATGTTGTATTTTCACACCTTTCTGTTACACACCCACGAAGATTGCGTTGCAGCAACACGCCAGGAAAGTCTCGTCTCAAACAAGCTATACAAGATTTAACTTTTATGGTCCTTCCTTAGATCCAAAGTTTTCTATTGTTGATCTTTCCTAGACGATTGTAACTGAGGGCGCATAATAGCTTTTCCCAATGCTGATTGGTGTCGTTCTGATGTTTGCTCGTCCGTCCTTCTTTAACAAACCTAAAACTCTTAACCGGAGTAGCTTACAGAATTGAAATTTAACATGTAAAGAAGCGTTTCAGTGACCCAAAACTTAATAACGTAAATAAAATTTTGTAAAATGATAACCAGGGTTATTCCACAGAAATAAGCTACAAATAGAAAGAAGTAACATCAAGTACGGTTTCTAAATTGCGGTTGACTGCAGTTAGGAAGACCTGTGTTCGATTTCCGATCAAGCCGATGATGTCTCTTGAAAGAGAAATGGTTCCCCAGGCCCACTAAACCTACTGTAGAATGTGGGCAAGGTAAACAACACCTTGTTTGTAGTACCAAATACGGTAACCGGAAACCGAGCCCGATGGACGGGCGAAATTATTGACACAGGTTGAAATGCCATTCAAGCCATCCAGGTTTCTCGAAATTATGGCCTGCAAATGCTGGGATGGTTCCTTCAAAAGGCAACAGCGGAATTCCTTCCCTTTCTTTGAACCATATTCCCCCGCCATTTATGAACACACTGTCGACACGATATAAATCCATAACAAAAAAGCGGTATGAAGTCCAGCTCCTCGAATACCACCCAATAAATTTGATAGGCCTGAAAAGAGCCCATCATCACATTTCCGTACTACCCGAAAAATTATTTTCACAAAGTTTCAGTTTGTTTGCATGTACCAAGTGGAGAATTTTCTTTTGCTGCCACAATGACATACAAATCTTTACTGTTAGAACCAAGGAAAACAAAGATATCAACATTCTAGATTAGGAAGTATAAAATCGAGAATGGCAGGAATATTTGTTATCTTTCCGTTATTTTTTCGTAAATTATTAATTTCTTGGCGCTAGAATCTATGAGGAAAGGTTAAAAGTGACTTTCACGTCTATTCGAGTATTCTCTTTGCTCAACTTTACGCCTCGTAGACGCCGAGGTCATTAGAGGAGGAAATGGCCTGTGAGCAAGGAACGGGAAGGAATTCGTTCATGAAATTTTGATGGAACCATACCGGCATTCGGCTGGAGTTATTAGGAATCAACTCACTTGTGCTGGAAGTGAATGCAGGTGTGAGAGAGTCGATCGTGCGCGGCTTTAAAGGCGAACACACTGCCCTTGCTCGAAGGACTGAATCGCCACTTAACGTCCTGCACTCTTTGCACCGCTGTGTCATTTACTGGCTCACGAAATTCATGAGTTTACTTTGCTGGACTAAATATATCCCTATGATTTACTATTAATACGTGGACAACGTTTTTCCATTGCAGGCAATCAATTTTTGTTTACAATTATTTAACGCCAAACAGTTTATTTAGTTCTTCCTAACAATTTCACCCGCCTAAGTCACCAGTGATATTCCCTCCACGTAAGCCTTATGTTTGTCCGATATTGGTCCTGTGGCTTATACTGTCGAATATGTTCTCTAGTCTATGCGCCACAAGACGATCCACTGCCACAACTGCAGGAAATTTTATAGTGTGATTTGGAGTTTGTTTAAGATCTTCCATCCTAGTCATCGACTGTCCCAAGCTTTCAATGTACCTTGTAAACTGTAGATATTTCCACTTTACTCATCAATTTTATTGTTCCGGCTGTAAATCCTGGTATGAGCGGAAAAATATCAGTCTCTCCTAGCAGGACAAATTTGAAGAGAGTGCTACATACATCTGATGATTTTTATAAATAATCTCGCGGTATGATCACAATGTCCAATACATAACCAACGGTAATTATTATTTGCTAGAGCCCTAAAGATCGCCATGCTCACAAGCCAAAAAACTCCAACAACAATAAAAAAACGTCCACCTTAGGTGAGCATTGCTTTATGCCACAGACTAGTAATTCTTTATTGTCATATTGTCCTTCTGGACATACGATAATTTTTATCCCGAAAACTTACAAAACTTCTGATGAAAAAAATTTCCAAAACCTTAAGTTGTTATGTTTGTGTTTATCTGTACACTCATGACGCAAAACGTGTTGGACTGATTTTAACGAAACTGTACATTGCGATAGCTTATGACAGATACAGATTTTCCAATGACACAACGCCCAAAACAGAAATTTTTTAAAAAAAATTTAAACAAATTTCAACGAAATTGTGTATAGTGATAGTTTATACCATCAGTTAACTGATAGGATACTTTTCTTTCTGAGTAGTACCGTATTTCGTCCATGATACAGGGGACTAATCCGTAAATTTTTGAATTTTTTATATCCATGGTTGCATACTTGTTGTAGTTGAAATTAATATCTGTCATTCTTGTACCTGTTAAGAAATTTATCACAGTTTATATTTTTTGAAAGCCTTGGTGTCCCGGTTGTTGAACATGACTTCTCCCATTTATGAGAAATTCTTTGTTTCTAGAGGATACATTTTCTACATAATTGACAGATCTATGCATAATTTAAAGAAGCGGTATGTAAAGTGTTCATTTGTTTATGAAATTTGGAGATTTAGGCCAGTCTAGTTGTAGGTGGTGGCTACAAATGCGGCAGAGGAATCACGAAGAACAAAGAGCTTGGCGGATGACCGGTAATGCTTTGACCTGTCTTTGGGAGGATGTGGGTTTAAATCCTCGTCCGGACATCCAAGTTTGGGTTTTCCATGGTTTCCCCAAATCACTCCAAGCGATTGCCGGGTTGGATCGTTAAAATGACCATGGTCGAACTCGTAATCCTTTCCCGCCTCCAATGATGTAGACGAGACGTAAAGCCACAAAAAAAAAGCAAAACAATCTTGAGTACCCTAGAGGAGGTAGCAGTTGGGTCGAAAGGGTTTAACTAAAACGCAGAGAATAGGGACCATTTCGGAGACTGCTATAGCATCGGCATGTAAGACACCCGCTGCTAGCTGCGTCGGTCATTCACATGAAAGACAGGCGTTGCAGTGTCGCAGTTCAATTCCTCCATCCAAGCCGTAAGTAACGTGAGCTCAGATGATAGCAGTCGGCCAGTCTCACTTTAATACAGACTCAGTACGTTTCTAACTTTTGACGCATGTGCGAGTGTCAGCTGGAGGCGTGCTCACTAGAGAGCCCCGGCCGCTGCACGGTCAGCAATAAATTTTTGCAGCGTCACTGATTCTCCTCGACGAGGCATGCAGTGTTGTGAGCGTGAAAGAGCTCTTCATAGGTGACAGGATTCAGTAAAAGGAAAAAGTGAGTTTGATTTACTGACGTCCTTTGCGCCGCACCGAGCGTGGTTGAGTGAGCAGTAACACTCTGGCCTGGCATTCAGAAAGACGCGGATTCGAATGCCTTTCGGCCATCCAGATATCGGTGCTCCACGGTTTCCTCAAATCACTCCAGACGAATGTCATGATGTTTCCTTCAAAAAGGCCATGGCACAATTTCTTCCTGTTCCTTCTCCACCCACTACTCTATTGCACCTACAGTGACCACAACATCAACGAGATGTAAAATCCTTTGAAAAAAAAAAAAATTAATTCCATAACGCAATCCAGAAAAAAAATTACAACTAAATGTAGTATCATATTATGATGCGCCTCTTATATCATATACTCCTTCATACTTTCCACCGTCTCGTTATTTTTCGTGGGGGTCAAAAATCTTCGGAATTTGCAAGATTTTTCATGTTGAAAATCTACCCACAAAGTAATATCTTCATACAATGAGTGGGCATGAAATCTACAACTGAGTGCAAAACAATATCATTTCTTGTAGTAAGTGAATATTTTAATATCTAACAATCATTTGCGTGTTTGACAGCAACTGCACTGCAAACAGTCCAATGAAACCTGACGGAATGTAAACTGAAGCCGCTATTAGTCAAACAAAATAACCAATTACCAAAGCAAACTTGGTTCGTTAATTACCGTACCAAGTACAGATTCGAACTTCGATTATCAGAATAAATACTAGCTTCACCTGATTCACATATAAAGTATAAATTAAATACAAATAATTATACAATATTGTTGGGCATCATTACATACTTAACGAACAAGTAATTACACACATGAATATAACATTGAAGAATACGTTGCTTGCTTCTCATTTTTCCTCTTCTTTTCGTAATAGCCAGCTTGGGACCTCGTCTCAATTTCAATTCCTCTCCTGTTGTTTTTTCTTTCTTCCTCTCCAATACTCCTTCATTATTGCACTGTTTTCTCTTTCTCTCCTCTCTATCTTGGAATCCTGTCACATTTGAAATTTGTTTTCTAAAAAAATTTTCTTTCCGTACTGTTCACTGGTATTATTTTGTTTCAAATCTTTCTTAACCTCTTAAAAAATAGATATTTATATAAAATAAATAAATTATTTTTTATTTATTTACATAAATTGATGTTTCAGTTTTATAAATGAGGTGGATGAAGTTTATTTTTAAATGTTTTAACAATTATTTTCATCATTTTAAATTATTACAATTACATTATTTTAAATTATTATAATTTTAATTTATCGAAGCGCTAATAGGCGCACAGTATTTTTGGTTATCCTGTCTTTTGCTAATACAAATAGATTTGATTGTTTGGCCTTGAGACTTATTTATTGTCATAGCGAAAGCCAAACTGAATCGGAAATTGAAGCCTTTTAAATGGTATTGAATATTCTGACGGTATCATTAGGAATACGTGGCAAAAGGACGATTTATTCTTTAAATTGTTGCTTCAAGAACATTTCCGGTGATCCTTTTGATGATCAAACGTGTACCGTTGCATAATCTAGGTGGATTCAAATTATGAAGAAGAACAATCGGTGAACCAATCTATAAACGAAGATTGTGTGGTGGCATTCCTGATATATCCAAAGAATTTAAAACCTCAGTTAGAAAATTTACTGGCTTCGTTTTTGTCTTTATTAGTGAATATTAATTTGACTTCATTAGGAAGTTTAGAATAACATTGGGGTTTAACTTGAAATAAATTCTTTTTTCATCTCACAGGAGCCTGGTATAAGGGTCTTGAAAATCCGCGGTACCCGAGCTGGGAACTTAGGAGCGCCCCATTTTTACCTTCACCGACCACCTTATGGCGTGACTGTGGAACGGTATGTCTCTTGAGGAGTGGTAGAACATTAAATGATGAGATGTCCTCAGCTGCAACAGGCACTGAAAAACATGTACCGAGCTGACAGAATTGTCCATTTCATCCAGGACACCCTCAGCTCCCTCCAGTTTTATACGTATAAAGGAAGATTTAATCTGCTGGGTTCCTAAACATCTCTCATTTAATTTAAAAAATTGCAAACCTTCGGCTTTGTGGAATACTTCTTGATAGGCCTCGCCGGTTTAAAACTTTCCACTCCAGGCAAATGCCTGAATGCTTCCTTCAAAAGGCCATGGCCGAATTCCTTCCCATTCCTTGCCCCCCTTCCTTTCCCGTCACTAAAGACCTCGCTGTTGAGAGCCGTCAAACAGTTAAAAAAAAAAGACATCTTTGTAAACATTGAGCTTTTGTCAAATATTTTGTATCTTTTGTCTGTACTAACAAGATTTATAACCAATTAAAATGCGCTAATTTCAGAATAGGTACATATTACCGAAGGACGTAGCTGCTGTAGTGTTCGTGGTAAAGGTTTACTATGAGTAGTAACATAGTATACCACGAATACCTGGGATCGTTAAGAAGGATGAGAAACGGCTAGCTATTTACCTTTCCTCTTCTTAAATTATTATAAACGAGAAGTATATAAATTAAATCAACACTGTCTCAATTTTAATGCTCCAGCTTTAAAATGTTCAATAATCATACGCTCGAAGTCAAGCTAGTCCGAAAATTCGAAAAGAAATCTAGTTTTGATATATTGTTGGAATCACCAGTATATTGTTTATATATATATATAAAGATGAATGTATGTATGTATGTTGTTTGTTGTTCTTCATACAAATCCACAGTTTTCATCCTATCTCGATGAAACTTTGCACACTTATCCATTGAAACAAGGAGAAAAATACAGATAATTTGTTGCAACCAATATTGTAGACAGTATAAATATTACATAATTTCGAAATACTACTGAATGGCGATAGACAGACAGCGTTGGATATGGACGTCTGTATACTGCTTTTTCCGTGTATCGGTCAGACAGCTCAGTGGTTAAAGCGCTTGCTTACAAATGTTTGGCTCGTGGTCTCCGGTTAAAATCTCCGTGGAGGCTAAGATTTTTAAAAATTGTTTATGATCGTAAGAGTCACGCCTGGAGCGTAGGTTATTCGGTTTGAATGTTAAACTGTAGATATCACAAAGTTAGGGGTGCAATGCGAGGCAAATCGTAGGTAGTCTTGCAATGCTGTAGGTGTACACTTTTTTACGTTATAATGATTCCTCAGGGGGTTGTTCGCATTCAGAGAGAGAGAGAGAGAGAGAGAGAGAGAGAGAGTGTGTGTGTGAACCGCAGTAATAATACTATAAATACGGAAGTAAGTCTCTGTTCTATTGTTACGTTTTGACGACAAAATGGCTATATCGATGTTGATATAATTTGACAAGAAAATCTGTATGAAAGGCACAGGACATTTTCTCCGGCATGTTTAATAGTTGTAGTCACGAAATTTGGAGACCTTATCGAATGGTGACAGAAATATGTTGGAAACTGATTCTCTTCTAGAGACTGGTTCAACGGTAGAATGATATAGTGATAGCTTTCCTGTCGTATTATGCCGACTCGGTGTTGTTTAGGGTCCAATCCTTCGTTACCAACAACTTTCTATATTCAATTCTGGCAAAACATTCTTAATCCACGCGTACGAAGTCGCTGGGTACGAGCTAGTATCCTATAAAGTGAGTGATTTGGTTGCATTTGGTAAGATATAAATAAAATTATACAGACTATGATTTGGGAAACTTAATATTTTGTGATGGAGTTTTTATTCTTTGGCATTATATGGGCTTCATCTTTGGCTTTGTATGGGCTTCATCTTTGGCTCGTATGGGATTCATCCAAATAGGTGGATGCCATGTGTGTGAATGTATTAATTAGAAATTTTCATTACCTTACAGCGATGTAACTGTAGAGAAGAAAATATCATACCTGAAGACACATAAAATGCACAGAGTTTGCGGGCGTAATAATCATGAAATATGGTAATTTTTTTTAGCAAGGTTTATTTTAATTATGGACTAAAGTGTTAGTTTACTTTATGACGAAAATCACTGATTCTGTTCGTACTTCTTTGCAAATGAAGTTAAAGTTAAGAAAAGGTTGATCATGAGAATTTCTGACCATCCTGGTGACGCAGTGTTTTTTGCTGGCACCTGTTCATGAATTATTTGTACAGCGCTTTATATTCAGATTTTGTATGTAGTCTAATTTTATGTGGATCATCAGCTTCTGTCTTTTATTTCTTTGAAAGTGAGTATTTCATTTAACTTGCGTGCTATTTGTCATTTTGTGAATTTAGATTTGTGCAACATGAATTCATATCATTGTGGTACGCCTGTAGATTTACAGTTTACGCACACAGCTGATGCAGTAACCACTCCCATTGCCAGTACTGATCATCCAAATATCACTACGAGCTCTGTAGAAACAGTTTCCACTGATGTTACAGTAGCGTCTGGTTCGAAACAACAAGACTAACCTAATATGCAAAATTTTGTAGCGCTCCTTACACACGCTAATGCAGTGATATCGGACTTTCAGCAATCATCTGATCGATCTGTTGACGATACCCATACTGTATCAGATGTTATTCCTCTAGATCGGGAACAGAATATACATATTCCTCTAGTTGCAGAGCAAGATTAGCCTATTACTACTAATAATTATGCCATAGGCAATAGTTTTTCAGATTCTAGTGGTGATTTCCACGGTTTCTCACCTTCACCACGAGACGGCATATTCGCTGAATACAAGGTGGTTGGGAAATCGAGTAGTCATACTGGCTGGGATGTTTATTTTAGTCGTATTTTCAAGCGGAAGTAAGAACTACAACAAGACTTTACAATCTTCAATTCTAAATTTGAAAATCAGAAACAGGATTTAAATTCCAAATTTGAAAACCAGAAGCAGGATATAAATTCCAAATGTGAAAGTCAGAATCAAAATTTCAATATGAAATTGAAAAACATAGATTCTAAATTTGTTAAGTAGGATCAAAAGCTAGATTCTGAATTCGAAAATCAGAAACGACAATTGAAACAAGATTTAGATACTAAATTTGAAAATCAGCAGTTTTATCATTTTACATAAAGTGCTGTCTGCACGGCCAGTCGTTTTACATTCGGCCATGCAGACTGTAAATTTACTTGTTTACTGTACCTATTCTTATGGCGCTAATGATACCGCTATCGACGCGATCTAAAGCCCTAACAACAAGAAAGAAATAGACTAATAGAAATTTACAACAAAGTAGCAGCTCCAAAAACACGCGATACGAAAAGAGTATCTTGTTTCTGGTTAAATACGTGCGATATGAATGCAGGCAGCAGTTTTTAATACAAGAATGAAGACTAAAATATAGTTGAAATAAACAGCTACAGGTAATAACGTGCATTTACTGCATAAAAAGATGTGTGCATGTACCCAAATTTAGTGCAATTTTTCTTCATTTCTATATCCTTCAGGCTTCAATTCCACACTAAAACAGCGACGCAATGATCAATGCCACTTTCAACTAGAAAAGACAAGAAGAGTGCAACCGACATTAGATCAGTTACATACGTACCAGACAGCCTGGGAGAACAAATGAAACATGGACAAATACAGCGTTGGAGTGGAGCCCGAAGAGAACACCAGGGATCAATAGGAAGACCACCAGACCGATGGGATAAGGACATACGCGAGAGTTAACAGGCAGAGCATCAGCCTAGTCCGTTCAACCTCTTTCTGAACTCATAAGAGGCCAAATCATGATTTAACTGGCTTGTGAGGCCAAGATGTTACTGGGGGTTAAACACTTTTGCCTGAACTGTGAACAGCTAAGTTCATGACCATGTGTAGCCTTCTGGTACCTATAATATTGAATAGATTGGCCACCACGCATTCGTATTAAACCCCAAATGGGAAGGGTAATTGAAATAAAGTCACTTGACACAGTTTCAGAATAACACAGTACTTATATTCTTGAAAAAGTTCACTCGTAGATTGTCGGTACCATATACGTGAATAAAGCATCGAACGACAGTTTCTTTGAAGATTGCAGGTTAAGCACATCTGTACGAGAAGACAAAAACTCACAAAGTCTCCCTAACATTAGTGAGTATTACGGCATGTTGGAATTTGCCTAAACCGCTACCGCGTGGAACAATTTGCGACCACGTTGTTATAAAGGGACGTTAAACTGTTAAAAAAAAAAAAAAACAATTTGCTCCGCGGTGTTTCGCGATCACTTTCCGGCGAAAGAATGAGACCAGAGTGAGACAAATCATGGTGGCTGCATGGCCTTTTATAAGATTTCCATGGCCTATGACGTCAGTAACTTTTTTCTTTAATTAATATCTCCTAGAGTACTAGATAGTTTAACTTGAAATTTTTACAGGGACTTTCTATTATCATGTTATATCTGTTTTAATTTAATTTAACATTCAAAAGGGTTTCTATAATCTTAAAATTGAAGTCATCATGTGACCAACTTGGCGGAATTTTTACGCGCTTCAACAACAATCCGCGACAGTCAATCTTTAAAAACTTAATTATCTGACAAATGCTTATACTTTTTAACAAAACCGGGTGGGGTGGGACATTCTCCACCAGTGAAAAACTGTTACTGACCTGTTGAAATTTGGATTAACTGCTTCCTTATAGTGTCCTCTTCACGTTTAGCACTCTCCTTTTTCGGAAAAGTCGCCACGAATTAAATTAAAAATGCCGAAGTATGGGATGCTCCGCAACCGCGAAATGTTAGCAGCACTGTAAAAATGACACAAAAATTATCGGTACTGGGATCATATCAACCTAAATAGGTTCGTTTTGTCATAGTGATCATAGTTAGGTTGAAATTCGGCCTGGACCAAGAGTAAAAAGTTTACGGGAAATTCGTTCTGCGGCAGCCCATGTCGCAAACCAGAGACAAACTGCGTATTTGTTTATAAATGATGCAATCGATTACCTCTGACTACTTATATCGATTCCAAGATGGTGAGCCTTATAGTACTGCATTTCGGATAAAATTTTTGTATCTGTTAATTTTATGCGACGTTTTGCAACGCACTGAAGCTAAAACGGCAAGAAAATATTACAACAAAAAATTAAACCAACATTTCAAGAGATTATCATTGATTTCACAGCGCCGGCGGCAACTAATAGCAGCGATGCAGTGTCATATTTAGGCATTTTTAATTTAATTCGTGGCGACTTTTCCGGAAAAGGAGAGTGTACAACGAGAAGAGGACATTATAAGGAAGCAGTTAATCCAAATTTCAAAAGGTCAGTACCAGTATTTCGCTGGTGGAGAATGTCCCACCCCACCCCCAAAACCATTATATATTCGTAATCGTCTCAATTTTGGCTAACGACTGATATAAATCTCTCAATTGTATTACTTTTAGTTAAAAAATTCATGTTTTCTCTTAATTAAAACTACTAATTAAACTTTGCCAAATTATTTAATTTTACTACCAAAATATCCGGAACAATGCTGACTATAGCTGGTGATAAAAGATCAGCTGTAGCTTTACTCAATTTAAAGATATCTCGAATCTTAGCTTTTTACTTTTCTGATTGCGTGTTTCAAAACGTGAACAAACCGGAATATCTCTTAAAATAAACGTTTCCCGATATAAGAAATACACTTTTAAAATGATTCTAATGATGAGTTTTCACTTTGGAAATGAATACAGGGAAATTCCTTCAAGTTGTCAATTATTCTTCTCGAAATTTCTAAGTCCAGCATAAGCGACTTCGCAATTGATCAATAGACCATTTTACTACTGGAGATGGCTAGTGGAAATGCTTTTGGCAAACTAAAGCGTGCCTTATAGGCTGATGACGATGTTGATGGTTGGTTTCTTTACAGTCTGTCATACTATTTATTTATTACTAGCGGAGTTCCCGGCGTTGCCCGGTATAGTTGGCGTAGATTTAACCGTACCCTATTTTATTCCTGCAAAACATTTGTACAAAGTTTCATAAAATACGCGCCAACTTTTTCGGAATTAAAGCAAACTTACATTCACCCGCCCCCTATCAAGAAACTGGTGGGCTGGAGTTTATTTGCACGTATACTATTTTCATTCGTCCGAAAAGATTCATGTATATCAAGCTTCGATAATTAGGTTAAGAAATTTCATTTCTACATTACTGAACAACCCTAGATTACGTTACTCACATTTGATTCAATTGCGAAGTGAATGGATATACTTGTGGCTCGATACGCCAGATCCTTTATCTCTGCAGATAAAATATCAAAAGTTAATCCGGAATAATATTATCGTAAACAGAAGACTAATGCTGAAGGCCAGAGATATTGTCCAAAGATCGTGCTTAAAGAAAATCTCTGTTGTTTTTACGGCTATCTATGTCGTTTAAAAATTGATATCCCGAATTAAAGGAAAGAATACTTCAAGCCATGGCTTTTAAAAATTGAATATATCGAATTAAAAGAAAGAATACTTAAAGTTTTGTTTAGTGTGCCAAATAGTTATTACTATAAGTTATCTTATTGCTTTAATTAAAGGCTATGGTCAGAGACATTGTGTTGTGTGTTTAGTGCGGAGTAGGCGGCATCTAGTGATTCCTCCTGTGGAATTTCTCACCATACGTTCAGAATTTCATTTAATGCTTCTACATTATTTAACGTTGAAACATAATACATGCCAGACAAGTGAATTAAGATTCTAAGCTTTAAAACGGTGAAATCTCCATCGAAATCTGCCCCGTAGTTTCCGAGTTTTTATACGACCAATATGTCCGGTTTTCGTTTTATAGATATAGATTTATCGTATGGCAATTCAGACACTTTTAAGAACATTGATAAAATATATGCAATGCAACATTACAAGATTAAATACTTATATCTAGTTTATTAATATAGTTTATTGATTCTTGAGTTGCCAGCAGGAAGTCCACAGGATCACCACTGTAAGACTTAATAGGACACTCTTCAATAATATGACCAACAGTCTGAATCTCTCCGCATTTGCATAAGGGGGATGGATGGTTGCTTGCTCCACGTGTACAGGGAGTGTGCGCATCTGCCATGCCGAGTTCTGATTCTGTTGAGTGTGGACCAAGTTTTACGAGGTAAATCAATACCTGGTGGCTTTTGTGTAATGCAAGGTAAGCTGCTGTTTCGCTGTACAGTCCACTCCTGCATCCAAGCTTTGGTGATGTTAAAATAGCATCCTTTGCCGATTTCATTGGCGGTTTTCTAGAGTGAAGCCTGTTGATGTTGGCATCCTTCATATCTTGGTGGATCGGTAAGTTTCTGTTGTTCATTATTCTCTTGTAGTCACGTGTAAGAGCATTTATCCGTCGCAGGTTAGGTGGTGGTATGTGGCTCAGTATCGAGAGCCATCTTATGGGAGTTGTCTTGATAACGCCTGCAATCATACGCATAGCGTAATTAAGTTGGGTGTCCACTTTTCTCACGTGCGGGCTATTCAACCAGACCGGGGCACAGTACTCGGCAGCCGAAAAGACAAAACCCAGAGCAGAGGAGCGGAGAGTGGAGGCCGATGCACCCCAGGAGGTACCACATAGTTTTTGAATGATATTGTTTCTTGTTTTTAGCTTCTCAGTCATTTTCGTTAGATGTGTATTAAAGGATAATGTTCGGTCAAGGGTAACACCCAGGTACTTTGGTGTCTTATTGTGGGTAAGAATGGTTTCTTCGAACCGTATGTTACGTTTCCTTCTAGCGAGTTTGCTACTTAGATGGAAGCAGGTAACCTCCGTTTTAGAAGCATTGGGTTGGAGTCTGTCATACAATCAGGTTTCATGTTGACATAGCGCCACGTTTGTAGTCTGCCGCTAATACCCTCGACGTCGACACGCCCTAAAACCTAATCATCAACAACAAACAGAACGTAATGCTTGTGGCGTACGACGGACGGTGCGTCACATTTTAACATGGCAGATGATAGTTTAGTTGTTGACCTGTTTTTATGCTTTATTGGCTCCCTTACTGGCAGATGTTTTCTATTTTACATTTCTGTATTACTGTCTTCTTTACAGTCGATCATACAGAAGGGAATTTAGCACTGTTTTAGCCGCCTTTCGGTGCTTTTTTTAAAAAAAGGTATTATTATCGACGTGCCCTAACATATCAACAACAAAGATATTACTTTCCGTCATGATAATATTTAGACTAAACTGTAGTTTTAGTCTCCCTTCACATGTCGTGTTGTGAAGGAGATAAAAATTCTGAAACGTGTATAACGTTTACTGTCTGTATGCATGATCTTTTTTTTGTCAGTCTGGAAATTAGTCTTCATTTTATTATGTTGTCATACCAGTTCTTTCTTTATTAGGATGCTCATGGCATTTATTTCTAGTTTCTGAAAACGTCAAAATTAATACCAGTTCTTTATTAGGGCGCTCATGGCCTCTATTTCTAGGTTGCAAAAACCTGAGAATTAACGATAACAACGTAAAGGGCAAACAGGATAGAAAACTTTTTTGTACTAATTCCGGCTAACGTCTGCCGTTAGTAGGTTAAATATTTGTTAGAGGAGATGATAGCGAACTTGCCTCCCCCAGAGGGTGTGAATCATTCGTCTCCTTTCAATTTGCGTCGAGGGAAACCCAATTTCCGGGAAGCCAAATTGCTTAGCTTGACCTTGCTGCCGTCGTCCTGACTCAATTACAGCCTCTTACCGTGCTCAGCCGGCCTAGATCAGCTGGTTAAGTAACTACGAGTAGGATAAAAGCCATAGTACTAGACCCTGCAACTACAGGTCAAGGACTATTTTAAAAGTATATGGTTAAGTGTATCACTTTTTATCATCAGTGTTATAGTAGATCTCTACCTTGGCTATTAAAGAGGCCCAGAACAATTATTGTGCTCTCTCGATATAAGAAACTCGTTTTTCCGCTGACTGTTTTTATTAAAGTTTTTTATGACATTTTAAATCAGCAGGATAACGGAGTAAGTAGTTTCGTAGCGTTCCCTTCCTTGATATATAAATACAAGATGGGCAGTGTTACGGTTTAGTGATACCGTTCAAATATGTGAATATACGTCGTGATATGAAGTTTATCATATGCTGTGATTCCCTCAGCCGTATTTACGCACTGGGAAACATGTGCCGAGCTGAACATTTAATCCGCTACATCCGGGACCCCCTTTGCTGCTTCCAGTCTTGTCAGAATGTGGTTTTGTTCTGCTGTTTAACGGGCAATGTGGGCATCGGGAGAAAGAGGCAGCCGGTGAAGCTGCCAAGTTAACCTATGACAAGATCACAATCGACTTTCTTCCGATCGCAAAGTTAGACCTTGCTTAGGCGCCGAAAAGAATTATGGTAGAGGTAGTACCTGGATGTCGAGCATAATAAGCTCCAGCTGCTCAAACAAACCGTTCAGTCGTGGAGCAGCTCCTTCCAGCGGGCGAAGAGGGATGAGGTTCTCCACACTCGCTTGCGCATAGGAAACTGACCTTTGACCCATAGTTTCCTTCTCCGCCGTGATGATTCACCAGACTGTGATGCTTGTGGCGTACCTTTGACGCTGCGCCACAAATTAACAGAAAATATTTACTTTTTTAGTTTTAAGGGCAATCGGTGCTCCAGCCAACGATCTGCCCCTTATTTTAGACAATGACTATGACATTATGTTTTCACCGGACTTGTTCAAAAACATTTGGACAGACAGGATAAGATGGATGAGTATCGTCCTTGCAGGCACCCATACAAGTACATAGTTTTCGAACATTTATCGCTACATATGGCCGGGCTTTGACCTGCTGATATATGTCCTATGTAATGATTTCCCGTTTTGAAGAAAGCCTGACATGATTGTTTCAACTTGTTTTTACATCTGGTCGGCAGTTTAGAGACAACCATATGGGTTTTTATGTACAATTTACAGATTTACGACTGCTCACAGACATTATTTTACTGTCTTATTTTATCTTAGGGATTGTGCACAAACTACGTGGCTCGGTCTAGGGGGGGGGGGGGAGGGGTTGGCTGGAAGGCTACGTTGGGCTACGTGGGGGGGAGGGGGGGTTTCGAGCCAGGCCACGTAGCTTTCCGTTCATATTATTTGCCATAGTTAAAATGAGATTCAGGACACACAGCAGCATGTAAATATTTATTTCTGCCATTTAATTATCCCCGTATGTAATTTATGATAATCTGACAAGAGAAAACAGTACAAAATGTCTTCTGGAGTCAATCGGGAAAAAGGCTACGTGCTACGTGGAGAGGGGAGGGGGGGGGGTAGAGGCAAAAGCCACGTCGGGCTACGTGGGGGGGAGGGGGGGTTCACAGGAGGCCAAAATGGAGCTACGTGGATTTATGCACGCTCCCTTAGGCTACAGTTACACTACATGCGGATTCACTTCGCGGGAAGTCGTCTGAATTGGAGGTAACGAACAAACACATACAAACAAAGGTAGGCGGTTACAGTAAAAGGAAATTGGCCGCACTAATCTCTGGTTGTCGCTAGAAGTTAAAACAGTTTTGTTCCCCCCCCGTCTCTAAAGACCTCGCTGTTAAGAGCCGTTAAGCTGTTAAAAAAAAGGTGTTTATTTTTCCTCCCGTGAATAGGGCTTCAAAATAGCGATCTCTTGGTATGCTGAGGAGTGCTGTATATTTTGTAGTTGTACAGGGTTTTTTTCCCGCGTGAATCCATCCCTGACTATTTCAGTTCTATTTAAATATCATTATGTGTAGTGAGAAACTGATATTTTTGGGGTATGACAGAAAAAGAAATGTGGGATTTAAAACATATGGGGAGAGGCGACAGCAGAATTAAATGTTGGCAATAAAAACACGATTTTTTATGTGAACTTCTATATGTGGTGTAGACAGTGTCTAAATGCATCGTAATGTATTAATGCAATTGACATTAAATATTACATTGTTGTGGTATGACACCTACACCACTATTACGTACATAATACAGTTTTAAAAGTTTCTCGTACACCATAAGACATATTAATTGATCTATTAGTTACCTGCGTTTTTTTTTTAACTTGGAGAATTTGACAGATTAGATTGTAATTAATTAATTGCGACGGAGCTAACGATCCGGTGTCAGTTCTCCTAGTCATATAATTACCCCTTTATATAAATATTAAATTTTCTGTTATAATTTGAATGTTAATTTCCTCCCCCATTTTACTTTCCGATTTACAAATTTTAATCTTAAATTCCTTAAGCGTTTTTGGTATATTATTCTTCACTTCACTTGGTAACCAATCCGTGACACCCTTACCAGCAAAAGAAAATTTTCCCCTCTCCCTTATGCATACAATCGAACGCAAGCTTGTGGTCACGGTTGCCTTTCACTTCCTTGCACTATTCCTAATTCTTTGACAAATATCCCTCCAAGCCCCATTACCAACAAATACCATATACATTGCCAGCACGCTCTTCACCTCCTCCCTTTCCTCCAATGAGTCCCAATCCAACTCCTTTATCATATCGATTACTGACCGAGTCCTTCGATAATTTGCAAATAAATCTAGCTGCTCTTCCTTGCACACCTGTATCTGATAGCCAAAATGTGGATCCCAAACTACACAACCATATTCAACCAATGGTCTGACCAAAGTTTTGTAACCCAACTACCTAACTTTTCTGGTACATCCTCTCATCACCCTCTACAGTAAATGAAGGATTTTTTTAAAGTTTTCCTACCACTTGTCCAGTGTGCTCTGCCCAATTGAGTTTGTTATCAAACGTTATGCCAAGATATTTACACTTTAGGCTTTCAACAAGGAATTCTGTGTACCTGATAAGCTACATTGGATCGGTAGATACTCTGTCTATCTGAATATTATGTACTCAACAAATGTATTTGAGTATTAAATCAACCTTATCAGGATGACATTCTGTGGTTTTGTTTAGTATTCTCCACTTTGCTGTCATTATTCTAAAAGATCATTCTACTGTTCTGCGACAACGTGATAGTCTGTAATTAAATATTTCTTCCATGGGAGAGAGATATCGTTTCGAATATAGTGTCATCAAATACGGTTTTAAGGGATATGTACCATCGTCTTGTAAGTTGTAATTGGAAAGTTTTTTTAATCTTCTATTTGTTAAGCTCCTTTTTTTAACTGCTGCCACGAAGTTGAAGATGTTAAGGTTCCGCCATCACTGTGTTTCCACCAATATAAATGTATATAAATATATAATTTGCATCAGCTACTGCCTGTAGTGCTGTTGAATAGTATTTATTATTATTATAAACTTAGTTCCTGATTTTTTTTTCTGACATTTAGTAGGAATATGTTTCCCGTCGATACAACCAATACAGTTTGGGGAATTCCACTGGTCAAAAAATGGTATGGAGCTCTCAGTAGTAAATCCTTCGTAGGCTGAGACAGGTGCTGTAGATGTAAAGTATCCCATATAGCTGTACAAGTTTTGTCTATATTCCGCTTCTTCGCGGGAAGGGTAGATCGCGGGAATACGTTTGATGTGTAACCGTTGCCTTACCGTGTGGCCGACCTGTTTACAGTCGGTCATACAGTCAGGATTGTTGTTTGGTACTATTCAAATTGCCATTTATTTTGAGTTAGGGTGCTAATGACCCGAACCTATACCACCTAAAGCCAAATCAATACGAACTAAGACGTCTTCTTTCGATTACAAAATTATATGTTGTTTTGTGGGTCATTTCCAATTCTCTCCATTCTTTTTCATGCCGCTGACCTCCATCGGAGTGGAAAAAGTGCTTCGAAATTGATTCAAACGCATGAAAAGTGTATTGATCTTCACGGAGAATATTTGAGAAACAATAAAACCAATTTTGATCATAAATATTTAATTTTTCATTATTAGGCCAGAAATATAAATAGCAACCCTCGTACCTTCCCCACCTCCCATCCGTTCTAATGGTCATGAGCTTGTGATTTAGATACACAGGCGCTAAAGTACACGCTGCATTGCCGTACAACATTATAGAGGTGTTAGCTTTTGAATAATTTTAAATGTTTTCTGGATATCTGGTATCTCAGCGTGATATCGCATTGTCGATTCCAGGGTCGTCCATCAGGTTGCTTTCATAGAATTTCCAAAAATTCTTTCCGGTACCCAAGGCTATTCATATTGAAGGTATTTGACAAAGTTTCGTTGTTCGACGCCCGTACATACGAAATGTTAATTTACATAAAGTATATATGTTTGCATTATTACTTTGCCGTCTTGGTTCAAGAGGGAGGTTACCAATTATTCGCTACGAAAATCATTTTTGAAACATTTGGCTTTCCTACATGCCCTGTGTAGGCATAGCTTCGCAACGGAAGTATGATTATGTAGAGATACCTTACGTTTCTAATGATGTAAAATCAACAGCATTGATGCCTGAAGATAATAGGGCCGTTTACACGTACGCGCCAAACTGGCGGTTTAGAACGGCGCTCCGGACTGCCGCGCCGGAGCGTGAGGTTGGAGCGTCGCTCCTGGAGCGTGCGACGAAAAATGGTCAACACTCCAGTCGCGCGCGCCAGGATTGTGGGTTGGAGCGTACGCGCCAAAAATGACCGTTATCCCGTGGCGCGTGGACTTTCCGCCGGGTTGGAAAGTTTTGTAGACGGTCCAGCTTGCAACATTCGGTTTTCAGGTCGTTGTTGTTTTTGTTAGTTGTGCTTGTGTTTATAAGTGTACTTATTTAAAATATCCTCCAAAAGAAATGACATAATCTGAGGAATATGAGAGCTGCTTTACTTATTTTTATTTATTTATTAATTTTTTTTTTTTTTATTTTTTATTTTTATTTTTTTTTTTTTTTATTTTTTTTTTTTGGGTACAGAAAGAATTAAATAAACATAGTGTATATAGGCGGAAAGATAGCACAAAACTAGAGATCTATATGGACACATGCCTCTTTAGTAGAAGAGCAACGGGAAAATAAATGAACCAGATGATTTTAAAAATTGTCTACGAAACGACAGTTCCATATATAACTACATTTTAATAATAATAATATTTCATTAAATTGCAATGGAGCGCACGCTCCTGTGGCAATTTCCCTACACAACTCTCTTCCCCCTTTCCTGCACCCACCTACATTTGCCCTCTCCAAATTTTAACTTTAAATTCTTTCAACATTTTTTGGTAAATTGTTCATCATTTCCCTTTGTAGCTTATTCCAAGACCTGACACCTTTATCTAAAAAGGTGAAGTTAAAATTATATCTCCACAAATATCAAAACAAGACACAGTCATGAGGAAGAACATAACTGCAGAGTAATGTTAGCCTCCTACTCTTCTTTTTTTGGCAACTGGAATATCCCTCGAAGATTTGAAATTGCTTGCATATATTTTCTCAGTTCTTTTCGAATTGCCGTCGAATTTCTTGAATCCTTTCAGTGACGAAATCTTTGTTTTCACTTTCACCGTGCTGAATTCTACTAACTAATTATATTTACGATTTTTTAAATTTTTTTATAAAGTTCTATAAATCCTTCCAAATTATCTCTAGACAACATTTTTCACAGATTTAGATTTTTATTTGTTAAAGGAGGGTAAAGTTAATAATAAAGTCACCCAGAACTTCGAACCAACAACAAACTTGTACTGACGCATCAAGACTGCAGAGCGACAATGCACGTGTAAACACAAGGCCCTGTTAGACCTGCGCGCCAGATGTGCGATTCGGAGCGCGCGCCAGGCC
>JARYHS010008074.1:64604210-64764180 GCA_031002005.1 Vandiemenella viatica
AGGTGCTATTCTGCTGGGTACCCGGCCATGTGGGAATCAGGGGGAACGAGGCAGCTGATGTAGCTGCCAAATTAGCCTGCGACAAGGTCAGAATTGACTTCGCTCCGGTCTCAAAGTCAGGCCTTGCCTCGGCGGCGAAGAGAAATGCTTTTGAGGTGTGGGAGAGGCAGTGGCTGGAAGTAGAGCATAATAAGCTCCGGCTGGTCAAACCGACCGTTCAGCCGTGGAGCAGCTCCTTCCAGCGGGCGAGGAGGGACGAGGTTCTCCTTACTCGCCTCCGTATAGGGCACTGCCCTCTGACGCACAGTTTTCTTCTCCGCCGAGAGGACCCACCGGAATGTGATGCCTGTGGCGTACCTTTGACGGTACGCCACATTTTAACTAATTGTATTTTATTCTATGACTTAAGGGCAGACGTTGGCCTAGCCAATGATCTGTCCCTTATTTTAGGTAATGAAGCTAGCAATGTGGCTAAAGTTTTAAAATTCTGTGTTGTGGGCGGTCTTATCCCAAAAATTTGGGAAGACCGGCCTAATCTTTTAATGTGGATGAGTGGCCATTTTATAGCCACTCATCCATGTATTGTGCATAGCCCTTGTTTTGTTTTACTATTAGATTTAAGTTTTCACGTCTGACTGGCCCCTTTACAGCCAGCGAGACATGTGCTGTGATGCTCGTATTTTAATGGCCCCTTTACAGCCATCATTTTAGCTTTTTACTCGATTTGCCGTCTGTGTGGCCGACCCCTCTACAGTCGGCCATACAGACGGTGGAACTTGGATTTTAAGCCACATT
The DNA here is from genome assembly GCA_031002005.1 of Vandiemenella viatica. NCBI lineage: Eukaryota > Metazoa > Arthropoda > Insecta > Orthoptera > Morabidae > Vandiemenella > Vandiemenella viatica. The sequence continues at coordinate 64,605,006 of JARYHS010008074.1, forward strand.
GCTAAGCCGGTCGTTGTTAGGGCGCTAATGACCCCGCCGTCGACGCGCCCTTAAGCCCCAACAACAACAACAACACAACAACTTTGGTACTGGAATTTACAGTTCTTTTATTTTGTTGGAGCTCGTTGTGGTCTCTGTCGACGATTGCGTTACCGTAATGTCGAGCAGCGCAATGAGAAGAGTCGTGTCGGTGACCCGCGACGAGGGCTGTGTCGACGACCGCGGCGGCGGCGGGCAGAGCTGTGTCGTGTTTCGGCAGGCCAGGTAGTCTCATCAGCTGAGCGAGGGTGGAGTGGCGTCTGGTGTCTCTCCTTCTCAACAGCCGGCAGCTCGCCCTCAACCCTGGGACCTCAGCAATGTGCCTCGATAGCGCAGATCGCCCGCTGCTGTCTCGTCGCGCCGAACTAGAGTCCCTCTCGTCCAGTCTCCGCCGGTCCGACATTGAATGTCCGTCCTCCGTCCATTCTGCCTTCCTCGTAGACTCGCCTTGGGCGGAGTTCGTTCCTCTTCTCTCTCCCGATTGGTCGAATATATAATAAAAAAAACAAAAAATATCAGCAACCAGCGAGAATGAATTCCATTGGCTGGGATAACCCCACCACCAGCGTCATTTTCTTGGTAGGTCATCCCCCTCCATATAACCATAGTCTCTGTGGGCTGCACTTCTTAAGAACAAACAGTTTATTGTTAATGAATGTTTCTTCGCCAGCGACGTCTGCGAAATGTCTGACAGCTCCGCTGGAACATTTTATGATTGGGGCTCTCAAAGAAACCTTTCATTCGTCGAACATCCACACAGGGGAGCTCACAATCTAACACTGTGTCCATTGTTTTAAACAAACCTCTACTATATCCGAGAAGCTCTCCATCACTTCAGTAAATTAATGCCCCAAAACACTCGGTAACACAAGGGAAGTCTGTTATTTTGAACGTCAACCAGACCTCAATAAAGTACATTCTTTATTACTCACTAGCCTGTCCACTAGGTTACAACCATTATCCCTTTATTCTCGGCAATCAGTCTCTCTGCTTTGACAACTTCCAGCTTGGTTCTTTCCAAGACTGGATTCTCAGTCAGTTCCTTTCCCTTTAATTCTGGAGCACGAGATCTGGAACGGGTATTCCTGTAATTTTCTGGTGATGTTGTTCGTGCTCTGGCTCTTCTCATTTCATTACGGTCCTTAAGAGCAGAATTCCGTTTCTTCAATATTTCAAACTTACTTTCTTTTGACTTTATTAAAATTGCTTCGGCAGTACATATACTAAAATTGGAACGATACAGAGAAGATTAGCATAGCCCCTGCGCAAGGATGACACGCAAAATCGTGAAGCGTTCCACATTTTTAAGAGTGAGTCCAAGTTAAAGAGAAGAGAAATTTTAATAAAGTCAAAAGAAAGTAAGTTTGAAATATTGAAGAAACGGAATTCTGCTCTTAAGGACCGTAATGAAATGAGAAGAGCCAGAGCACGAACAACATCACCAGAAAATTACAGTAATACCCGTTCCAGATCTCGTGCTCCAGAATTAAAGGGAAAGGAACTGACTGAGAATCCAGTCTTGGAAAGAACCAAGCTGGAAGTTGTCAAAGCAGAGAGACTGATTGCCGAGAATAAAGGGATAATGGTTGTAACCTAGTGGACAGGCTAGTGAGTAATAAAGAATGTACTTTATTGATGTCTGGTTGACGTTCAAAATAACAGACTTCCCTTGTGTTACCGAGTGTTTTGGGGCATTAACTTACTGAAGTGATGGAGAGCTTCTCGGATATAGTAGAGGTTTGTTTAAAACAATGGACACAGTGTTAGATTGTGAGCTCCCCTGTGTGGATGTTCGACGAATGAAAGGTTTCTTTGAGAGTCCCAATCATAAAATGTTCCAGCGGAGCTGTCAGACATTTCGCAGACGTCGCTGGCGAAGAAACATTCATTAACAATAAACTGTTTGTTCTTAAGAAGTGCAGCCCACAGAGACTATGGTTATATGGAGGGGGATGACCTACCAAGAAAATGACGCTGGTGGTGGGGTTATCCCAGCCAATGGAATTCATTCTCGCTGGTTGCTGATATTTTTGTTTTTTTTTTATTATATATTCGACCAATCGGGAGAGAGAAGAGGAACGAACTCCGCCCAAGGCGAGTCTACGAGGAAGGCAGAATGGACGGAGGACGGACATTCAATGTCGGACCGGCGGAGACTGGACGAGAGGGACTCTAGTTCGGCGCGACGAGACAGCAGCGGGCGATCTGCGCTATCGAGGCACATTGCTGAGGTCCCAGGGTTGAGGGCGAGCTGCCGGCTGTTGAGAAGGAGAGACACCAGACGCCACTCCACCCTCGCTCAGCTGATACGACTACCTGGCCTGCCGAAACACGACACAGCTCTGCCCGCCGCCGCCGCGGTCGTCGACACAGCCCTCGTCGCGGGTCACCGACACGACTCTTCTCATTGCGCTGCTCGACATTACGGTAACGCAATCGTCGACAGAGACCACAACGAGCTCCAACAAAATTAAAGAACTGTAAATTCCAGTACCAAAGTTGTTGTGTTGTTGTTGTTGGGGCTTAAGGGCGCGTCGACTGCGGGGTCATTAGCGCCCTAACAACGACCGGCTTAGCAATGTGGCTTAAAATCCAAGTTCTACCGTCTGTATGGCCGACTGTAGAGGGGTCGGCCACACAGACGGCAAATCGAGTAAAAAGCTAAAATGATGGCTGTAAAGGGGCCATTAAAATACGAACATCACAGCACATGTCTCGCTGGCTGTAAAGGGGCCAGTCAGACGTGAAAACTTAAATCTAATAGTAAAACAAAACAAGGGCTATGCACAATACATGGATGAGTGGCTATAAAATGGCCACTCATCCACATTAAAAGATTAGGCCGGTCTTCCCAAAATTTTTGGGATAAGACCGCCCACAACACAGAATTTTAAAACTTTAGCCACATTGCTAGCTTCATTACCTAAAATAAGGAACAGATCATTGGCTAGGCCAACGTCTGCCCTTAAGTCATAGAATAAAATACAATTAGTTAAAATGTGGCGTACCGTCAAAGGTACGCCACAAGCATCACATTCCGGTGGGTCCTCTCGGCGGAGAAGAAAACTGTGCGTCAGAGGGCAGTGCCCTATACGGAGGCGAGTAAGGAGAACCTCGTCCCTCCTCGCCCGCTGGAAGGAGCTGCTCCACGGCTGAACGGTCGGTTTGACCAGCCGGAGCTTATTATGCTCTACTTCCAGCCACTGCCTCTCCCACACCTCAAAAGCATTTCTCTTCGCCGCCGAGGCAAGGTCTGACTTTGAGACCGGAGCAAAGTCAATTCTGACCTTGTCGCAGGCTAATTTGGCAGCTACATCAGCTGCCTCGTTCCCCCTGATTCCCACATGGCCGGGTACCCAGCAGAATAGCACCTCCTTTCCATGAGATTGGAGAGAAAGGAGGGCGTCCTGGATGTCCTGGACTAGACGATCTGCTGGGTACATATTTCCTAGGGCCTGAATACAGCTCAGGGAATCACAGCATATGATGAACCTCTTATCTCGGGTTAATTTAATATGTCGGAGCGACTTTAAAACAGCGTAACACTCGGCGGTGTAAACGCTGCATCTACCATCCAGTTTGTATGTGTAAGTCGCTCGAGGGAACACAACAGAGCATCCCACTCCATTAGCCTGCTTAGACCCATCCGTGAATACCGGGGTAAATGTGTGATACTGTTTTAAAATATCGGTAAAAATACTAATAAAAACATTATTAGCGGTATACAATTTGCTATACCGACAAAGATCTAAGATTATTCTGGGCCTCTTTAAAAGCCAGGGAGGAGATTTACTCCATCCCTGGTGATAAAAAGAAGGTAACTCAAACCCAAATTGTTCTAAAACGGCCCTTGTACGGAAGCTGAAAGGTTTAGTCGCTCTGTAGCGATTGATATACAGCCGTTCGAAATCCGGACGCATAACCACATCATGCACGGGACTGCCAGGTGTTATGGCAATGTGCAAGTAGTGTCGCACCATGAGGAGTTGCCGGCGGAAGGTAAGCAGCGGCTCGCCAGAGTCAGCGCAAATACTGACAATAGGGCTGGTGCGGTAGGCACCCGTGGCGAGCCGAATTCCTGCATGGTGGACACTATCCAGCATCCGAAGATAACTATCCCGTGCTGAGCTGTAAACGATGCAGCCGTATTCCAGTCGCGACCGTACAAAGGCCCTATAAAATTGTAGCAGGCAGGAGCGGTCAGCGCCCCATGACCTGCCACATAGACATTTTAAAATATTTAAGGCTTTTGAGGCTCTGGCTTTCACATCTTTGAGATGTGGCAGCCAGTTGAGCCTTGTGTCAAAAATGAGGCCCAGAAAACGAACAGTATCAGTAAAACGTAAAACAGTGTTCCTCAAGGTTAGGTGGGGCTCCGGTAAAAGAGTTCTACTACGAGTAAAAAATACACACCGGGTTTTCTCAGCAGAGAAACGAAAACCGGTGTGCACTGACCATTCGTCCAGCCTTTTCAGCGTGAGTTGCAGCTGCCGCTCAGCGCTTCTCAGGCTGGACGAAGCGATAAAAATTAAAAAATCATCTACGTACAAGGAGTACCGGATGGGACTCCTTATTACATATTATATGCAGTTTATCGCAATGGCGAAAAGGGTCACGCTTAGAACCGGTCCCTGAGGAACACCATTTTCTTGGATAAAAAGATCTGACACTTCACTACCGACTCGGTACCGGAAGCAACGACCGGATAAAAATGATTTTAAAAAGCGGGGCAGGTTACCCCTAAAACCCCATTCGTGTAACTGTTTTAATATAGCATGCCGCCAGGTAGTATCGTAAGCCTTTTCGAGGTCGAAAAAGACACCTACAAGGTGTTGCCTGCGAATAAACGCATCCTGTATTGCCGCCTCCAGCAGGATCAGGTTGTCCAAGGTGGAACGGAACTTCCTGAATCCACACTGAAAGCGGCTCAGCAGATTACGGGATTCAAGACACCAGACGAGGCGGCGGTTAACCATCCTCTCCAGTGTCTTCCCCACGCAGCTAGTCAAGGCAATGCTACGATAACTACCTGGCATCAATTTGTCTTTACCAGGTTTTAAAATTGGAATTAGTGTTGCTTCTTTCCACGAGTCGGGGAAGTGTCCTCCGGTCCATATGTCATTAAAAGTATCCAGAAGGTACTCTTTAGCATCTTTACTAAGATGCCTCAGCATCTGCTACTGGATCAGATCAGGCCCTGGAGCAGTGTCATTAGCGCTATTCAACGCCGACTCCAGTTCCCAAAATGTAAATGGGCGGTTGAATGCCTCTGTATTCGACGAATCAAAGCACAGCGGGCGCCTCTCGGCAGCAACTCTTTGTCGCTGAAACCGAGGTTCAAAGTTGGCCGATGAAGTGACGGCGGCGAAGTTCTCCGCCATCAGCTGCGCTATGCTTCGTTCGTCGGTAATAATACGTCCATGATCCAGTAATCCAGATACTGGTGGGCGGGAGTACCTTCCGGATATACGGCGGATGGACTCCCATACTTTTGACGAAGGAGTGGAACGATTGATAGTGCTCACAAAGTTCTGCCATGACCTTTTCTTGCTGTCTTTAATAACTCGACGCGCCTTAGCTCTAGCAATACGAAACGCTGCTAGGTTGTCAGTTGTTGGGCACAACCTAAAACGACGTAGCGCCCGTCTACGACCCTGGATGGCGGAACGACAATCGTCGTTCCACCAGGGGACGGGCGTCCTTCGCAGCGTTCCGGAGCTTTTCGGCATGGAGACGTCAGCTGCACGGTGAATCACTTCTGTGAAGTGATTCACCTTCTCCTGTATACTGCCACAGGGTTGCAGTCTGTAAAGTGATTCACCTTCTCCTGTATACTGCCACAGGGTTGCAGTAGTACAGAACGGCAGAAGTGCTGCCAATCTGCACCACTGACGTTCCATTTACGCCGGTTATTACATCCTCCTCGCTCACACTCAACGTGCATCCAAATAGGGAGGTGGTTGCTTCCATGTAGGTCGCGATCCACTTCCCACTGCACGGAGTCCGCAATTGAGGGAGAACACAAAGAAAGGTCAATGGCAGAAGACGTACCGGTAGCAGTGGTGAAATGAGTCATTTGCCCTGTATTTAGGATACAAATTTCCTCCTGCTCTATCAATCTACCAACCACTCGGCCCCGGGGGCAATCTGTGACGGAACCCCACAACGCACTGTGGCCGTTGAAATCTCCCAAAAGGAGAAAGGGCCGAGTGAGTTGTCGTATAATGCCAACCAGGTCGTCGTAGTCGACGGACAAACTGGGTGGCAGATAGATAGAGCATACGGTCAGTTGGATAGGACCGTGTATTTACACCGCTACTGCTTGCAATGGGGAGGTGAGAGCAACGGGTTCGGAATGGACGGTGTTTAAGACAAACACCGCCACTCCCCCCTTCGCTCGATCACCCTCGGTATCATCTTTCCTGTACAGGTCGTAAGCCTCTTAGCACAGGTTGGTGTGTCGGTCTAAAGTGTGTCTCTTGCAGACACAAACACAAGGGTTTAGACCGCGCTAAGAGTTCTACTTCCTCTTTGTGAGCCTGAAAACCATTCAGGTTCCACTGCAGTATGGGAGCCATCTCACCTATGCAGGACCACCCGCCCCGGGTCGGGTGGGTCAGAGTCCGGTGTCTCCTGAGGAACGGGACCAGGATCGTCCACCAGCATTATGTTGTCTTCAGGGTCCGAAGACGATTCTCGTTGGAAGGCCTCGGAGTCATGCGGACTTTTCTTCCGCCGAGGCCCTCCCCCCTTCTTCTCCCTGCCAGTTGGAGAACTGGGTGGGGAAGTAGAAGGGGACTTCAAGAACACAGTGGGGTCCGTGTGTTTAAACTTCGGACCCCGAACCTTCTGCACAGTTTGCCATCCGCTACTAGCTGATGGCGTTGTTACAGCTTCATCTTTTCGTATTGTAGCCAACGATACCACGGCTGTGGCTACTGTAGCGGAAGGCTGTGCCTCTGCTGGTGGGACTGCTGGACCTGCTGTCTTGCTGGTCGAGGTTGCAGACGCGTTGCTACCGACGTCCGCGGTCTTAGGTGTTATGACCTTTGTGGCTTTGGCGCCACAATTGCATTGACATGAGCACGTTGTACTTGTGCCCATGTCTGCAAAGGACGTCTGTGTGGCAACGCTATCCTTCTTGACGGGAGTAGACAAGGTTTTGGCGAAACTGGTAGCGAAGACGGGGGGCGCAAGGGCCTTAAACCTCTTCTTCGCTTCGCCATAAGGTAGTCGTTCCTTGGTCTTTAACTCCTGTATCTTCTTTTCATCGAGATACAATCGACACTCCCTGCTCCAGGCTGGATGTGACCCGGAGCAGTTGACACACACCTGCGGGAGGGTACAACTACTACCTGGCTCGTGTGCAGCCTTTCCACATTTCCCACAGGTGGGGTTGCCCTTACACGTCATTGTCGTATGCCCGAACCGTTGGCACTTAAAACAGCGCATAGGGTCCGGGACATACTGACGAATATTTAGATTTAAATAGCCGGCCTTTATGGCTTTGGGCAACGTTGGAGTGTCGAACGTCAAGACGAAGGTGGCAGTCTTCTCAAGATTGCCATTAACCCTTCGTTTGATCTGCCTTACTTCGACCACATGATCTGTTGACCACTCCTTAAGGAGTTCCTCGGTCTCAATATCGATAAGGTCGCGGCATGTGACCACGCCCTTACTCGAATTAAGAGTTTTGTGGAGTTCGCACTTAACTGCGAACTCCCCGAGCTTCTCAGACTTAAGGAGAAGGACAGCCTGCTTATGGGTAGATGTTTCCAAAAGCAGGGTCCCGTTCCTCAGCTTCTTGACTGATTTAAGGGTCCCAGCAAGACCCTCCAACCTTTTTTGTATATAAAAGCGGGACACCTTCTCGAAGGATCCCTCCTTCCTGGACATTATGATGAAGGCATTGTCAATTACAAAGTCCTTCCTGTTACTGTAATCATTTTCTGGCGGAGGGCTTTCAACCCTCGCCCGCTTTTTTGAACTGGGTGTATTTTTATTAGCCTGCGACACACCCGGGCCGCAGGGGTTTTTGTTTTGTTTGTGAGAAGGAATTTTTGATCCCACGAGCAAAACAGGTTAATAAAGAAATGCTCATACAACAGGGGTGCGCAGGTGCCCCTGAGGTTGCACGTTAGCGTGTGATCTACCTCTCACACATGCACCTCCTCGGCACGTGGCTGACCTTGAGGTTGAGGGTTTATTTATAGAGGTTTGTTTCGTCCTCGCGATCCGGGCGATGAAGCCAAGATCCCCGTTCTCCTAGGCACACAACGTTCCACCGCCACGCCCTACGGTGGTCGTTGAAGCATGGTAGGAGATTACGGTGTGGGAAACTTGCGGCGCTCACAAGTTTCCAGCTCGGGCACCGCGGGTTCGCCAAACCCGTACCTGGCACTTGCGTACCAGGCCCCTGCGGGGTCCAGTACCAAAGAGGGAACAACCATTTACCCATTCAAGTAACTGTTTCATCGAAATAACTTTGCTTTCTATGTATAAAATCAATAAATCAGTATGTTTCTCATTAATAATTCATGTTTCACTTGTATCAATGTGAATGACCACCTCGGAAGAGAACCCCACCCACAATCATTTATTTTGTATTAATCAGTAAACTGTTTATAAAGTAGTTAATCCCAAGACATACAGAGCGGGACACTACATAATTGGCGCCCAACTCGTGGCTTCCGATGGTCAAAATTTACATTTTAACCCTCAAGTTGAATTCAAAATTTTTATTGGAGCTTGTTTTGTTCAGTTTAATTTTTCTCACTTCATGAGATATTAAGTTAATGCTTTAATATGCGTGTCAGCTAATTTCAGATGGTGAAGCAGGTGAACTTCTGTCTTGGCTTAGTGAATGATTTGTATTTGATGTTTGTTTTCCTATTTGTAGAGCTTGTAGAATATACAGTGTGCATTTTCTTTCCAGCTTCAGCTTAATGCAGTCCGGTGTTCAGATGTTGTGTCAATTATTTCGTTTGTTTTATCACATTTTGTTGTGTCGTAATGTATTGAGTTTTCTGATGGTATATTGGTTTCATTGAAATTTGTTGTGGTATGTTCGTTGCAATGCGGCGTTGTTTCATTTGTTTGTCTTGCCTTATTGTGATTTGACGTGGGGTTGTATTGTCATTTCTTATGGTATGCCGGATTGATTACAATTGTTTCGTATATGAGCCGTGTTTTGTTGTTGTGTTAAATTTCATTGCTTGTTGGGGTAAATTCCGTATTATTTTGAAGTCCATTTTTATATTAATGCGATTAAGGAATAGACCCCGCAGGGGCCTGGTACGCAAGTGCCAGGTACGGGTTTGGCGAACCCGCGGTACCCGAGCTGGAAACTTGTGAGCGCCGCAAGTTTCCCACACCGTAAACTCCTACCATGCTTCAACGACCACCGTAGGGCGTGGCGGTGGAACGTTGTGTGCCTAGGAGAACGGGGTTCTTGGCTTCATCGCCCGGATCGCGAGGACGGAACAAACCTCTATAAAAAAACCCCTCAACTTCAAGGTCGGACACGTGCTGAGGAGGTGGATGAGTGGTGAGGCAAACCACCCGCTAACGTGCGACCTCAGGGGCACCTGCGCACCCCTGTTGTATCAGCATTCCTGTATAACATGTTTTTACTCATGGGACCAAAATTCCATCTCAAAAGAAAAAACTAAACCCCTGCGGTCCGGGTGTGCCGCAGGAAAATAAAAATACACCCAATACAAAGAAGCGGGCCAGGGTTGATAGCCCTCCCGCTTCGGAAGACCATAGCAACAGGAAAGTGTGTTCCATAGCGAACGCTTTCATTGTAATGCAGAGGGTAGAGGGGACATTTGAAAAGGTGTCCCCTTTTAATATTAATAAAGGTCTTGAAGGATTGGTCGGTACCTTGAGATCAGTAAAAAAGCTGAGGAACGGGACGCTGCTGCTGGAAACAACCACCAGTAGGCAGGCATCCCAGCTCCTTAACTCTGAGAAGCTCGGGGAGTTCGCCGTTAAAAGCGAACTCCACAAATCCCTGAATTCCTCGAAAGGCGTCGTCACCTGCCGTGATATCATGGATTTAGGAACCGAGGAACTCGTTAAGGAGTGGGAGGATCAGCAAGTGGTCGAGGTGCGTCAGATCACACGGAGGGTAAATGGCTGTCTTGAAAAGACTGCCACCTTCGTCCTGACGTTTGACACTCCAGTGTTGCCCAAGTGTATTAAAGCCGGATACATTAATCAGAAACGTCCGTCCGTATGTTCCGGACCCAATGCGCTGCTTCCAGTGCCAGAGGTTCGGACATACGACGGCGTCATGCAAGGGCAACCCCACCTGTGGTAGATGCGGCAAGGGGGCACACGAACCGGTTGCCACTTGCACGCTCCCACAGGTGTGCGTCAACTGCTCCGGGGCGCATCCTGCCTGGAGTAGAGAGTGTCAAGTGTATCTTGAGGAGCGCAAGATACAGGAGTTAAAGACCAAAGAGCGGATACCGTACTGAGAAGCAAAGAAGAAGGCGAAATCGCTCGCCGCTCCAATTTTTGGAAGTAGCTTTGCTAAAATGGTCTCGACTCCCGTCAGGAAAGAAAGTGTTGCTACGCAGACATCCTTTGCAGACATGGGCACAAGCACTACGTGCTCATGTCAGTGCAAATGTGGTACAAAATCCACCAAGGTCATGACACCCAAGACCGCGGATGTCGCTAGCAACACATCTGCAACCTCGACCAGTCCAGCAGCAGTAACTAAGTCTCCACCAGCATCAAATGTAGCACCTCCAATACCACCACGTAATGTTGAAATGGTAGCGATACCACTTGCTACCAGTGGAAACCGAGGTGATCAGAAGATCCGAGGTATTAAGTTCAGACAGACGGATCCGACCAAATTTGTTAAGTCCCCCTCTTCTTCTCCTCCCAGACTGCCCAGCGGTGGGGAGAGTAAGGGGAAGAAGCAGAGGAAGAAGAAGAAAAAGGAGGATTTTGAGGAGTCCTCGGGGTCAGAGATGTCTGTCTCCGCTTCCGGGCAGGAAGAAACGGAGATGCTGGTGGACGAGTCTGGTCCCGTTCCTCGGCATGATGTGACCGATGACCCACCCGGCCCGGGGCGGGTGAGGTTAAATAGGTAAGGATGGCTCCCATACTTAAGTGGAACGTTAACTGTTTTCAAGCTCACAAAGAGGAAGTCCAACTCTTGGCACGGTCTGATCCTTTGTGTCTCTGTTTGCAAGAGACACATTTCAGACCGCTACACCAGCCAGTGCTAAGAGGATATGACATATTCCGAAAAGACGATACCGAGGGTGATCGAGCGAAGGGCGGAGTGGCTGTGTTTGTTCGGAACACGGTCCACTCCGAACCCGTTGCTCTCACCTCTCATCTACAAGCAGTAGCGGTGAAAATACACGGTCCTATCCAACTGACCGTATGCTCTATCTATCTGCCACCCAGTTTGTCCGTCGACTACGACGACCTGGTTGGCATTACACGACAACTCACTCGGCCCTTTCTCCTTTTGGGAGATTTCAACGCCCACAGTGCGGTGTGGGGTTCCACCACCGATTGCCCCAGGGGCCGAGTGGTTGGTAGATTGATAGAGCAGGAGGAAATTTGTATCCTAAATACAGGGCAAATGACTCATTTCACCGCTGCTACCGGTACGTCCTCTGCCATCGACCTTTCTTTGTGTTCTCCTTCAATTGCGGACTCCGTGCAGTGGGAAGTGGACCGCGACCTTCACGGAAGCGACCACTTCCCCATATGGATGCACTTAGGTTCCGAGATTAGAGGAGCGAACGCCCGGCGCAAATGGAACGTCAGTAAAGCGGACTGGCAGCTTTTCTGCCGTTCTGTTGTCCTGGAACCACGTGACAACATAGAGGAGAAGGTGAGTCACTTAGCAGAAGTGATTCACCAGGCTGCTGACGTTTCTATGCCCAAAAGCTAAGGAACGCTGCGAAGGACGCCCGTCCCCTGGTGGAGCGACGAATGTCGCTACGCTATTCAGGGTCGTAGATGGGCGCTGCGGCATTTTAGATTGCACCCAACATCTGACAACCTAGCAGCGTTCCGTATAGCAAGAGCTAAGGCGCGCCGGGTGATTAAGGAGAGCAAACAAAGGTCATGGCAGAACTTTGTGAGCAGTATTAATCGTTCCACACCTTCGTCAAAAGTATGGGAGTCCATCCGCCGTATATCCGGAAGGTACTCCCGCCCACCAGTATCTGGATTACTGGATAACGGACGTGTAATTACCGACGAACGAAGCATAGCGCAGCTGATGGCAGAGAACTTCTCCGCCGTCACATCGTCCGCCAACTTTGACTTTTCAGCGGCGAAGAGTCGCTGCCGAGAGGCGCTCGCTGTGCTTCGATTCGTCGAATACAGAGGCCTACAACTGCCCATTTACATCATGGGAGCTGGAGTCAGCGCTAAACAGCGCAAACGACACTGCTCCAGGGCCGGATCAGATCCAGTACCAGATGCTGAGGCATCTTAGTAAAGATGCTAAAGAGTACCTTCTGGATATTTTTAATGATATTTGGACCGGTGGACACTTCCCCGACTCGTGGAAAGAAGCAACGCTCATCCCTATTTTAAAACCTGGAAAAGACAAATTGTTGCCAGGTAGTTATCGTAGTATTGCCTTGACAAGCTGCGTGGGGAAGACACTGGAGAGGATGGTGAATCGCCGCCTCGTCTGGTGTCTTGAATCCCGTAATCTGCTGAGCCGCTTTCAGTGTGGGTTCAGGAAGTCCCGTTCCACCCTGGACAACCTGATCCTGCTGGAAGCGGCCATTCAGGATGCTTTCATTCGCAGCCAACACCTTGTGGGTGTCTTTTTTGACATTGAGAAGGCCTACGATACTACTTGGCATCATGTTATTTTAAAACAATTACATGCCTGGTGTTTTAGGGGTAACCTGCCCCGTTTTTTAAAATCATTTTTATCTGGTCGTTGCTTCCGGTACCGAGTCGGTAGTGAAGTGTCTGATCTTTTTATTCAGGAAAACGGTGTTCCTCAGGGATCTGTTTTAAGTGTGACCCTTTTTGCAATTGCTATAAATAGCATGGCATCCATTATAAGGAGTCCTATAGGGTACTCCTTATATGTGGATGATTTTTTGATCTTTATTGCATCATCCACCCTGAGAAGCGCTGAGCGGCAGTTGCAGCTCACGCTGAACAGGCTGGATGAATGGTCTGTGCACACCGGTTTTCGTTTCTCTGCCGAGAAAACCCGGTGTGTACTTTTTAGTCGTAGTAGGACTCTTTTACCAGAGTCTCACCTTACCTTGAGGAACACCGTTTTACGTTTTACTGACACTGTTCGGTTTCTGGGCCTCATTTTTAGACACTAGGCTAACCTGGCTACCACATCTCAAAGATGTTAAAGCCAGGGCCTCAAAAGCTCTTAATATTTTAAAATGCCTGTGTGGCAGGTCGTGGGGCGCTGATCGCTCCTGCCTGTTACAATTTTACAGAGCCTTTGTACGGTCGCGGCTGGAATACGGTTGTATCGTGTATGGTTCGGCACGGGACAGCTATCTCCGTATATTGGATAGTGTCCACCATGCTGGAATTCGGCTCGCCACGGGTGCATATCGCACCAGCCCTATTGTCAGTATATGTGCTGACTCGGGCGAGCCGCCGCTTACCATCCGCCGGCAACTCCTCATGGTGCGACACTACCTGCAGGTTGCCATAACACCTGGCAGTCCCGTGTACGACATAGTTGTACATCCCAACTACGAGCGGCTCTATACCAACCGGCATAGAGCCACTAAACCGTTCAGCTACCGTACAAAGGCTATTTTAGAACAATACGGATTCGAGCTTCCTTCTTTTTATCACCAGGGTTGGAGTAAATCACCTCCCTGGCTTTTAAAGAGGCCCAGAACAATTTTAGATCTGTCCCGGCATAACAAACTGTTAACCGCTAACAGTGTTTTTATTAATATTTTTACCGATATTTTAAATCAATATCACAGTTTTACCCCGGTGTATACGGATGGGTCTAAGCAGGCTAACAGTGTAGGGTGTTCAGTAGTGTTCCCTCGAGCGACTTACAAATATAAGTTGGATAGCAGGTGCAGTGTTTACACTGCGGAGTGCTATGCCTTGCTAAAGTCGTTCCAGCATATGAAGGCACGGCGTGATATGAAGTACCTCATATGCTGTGATTCCCTCAGTTGTATTCAGGCGTTAGCAACAATGTACCCAGCAGACCGTCTAGTCCAGGACATCCAGGACGCCCTCCTTTACCTTCAGTCCTGTGGGAAGGAGGTCGTATTCTGCTGGGTACCCGGCCATGTGGGAATCAGGGGGAACGAGGCAGCTGATGAAGCTGCCAAGTTAGCCTGTGACAAGGTCAGAATTGACTTTGATCCGGTCCCAAAGTCTGACCTTGCCTCGGCGGCGAAGAGATTTGTTTTTGATGTTTGGCAGAGACAGTGGCTGGAAGTTGAGCATAATAAGCTCCGGCTGGTCAAACCGAGCGTTCAGCCGTGGAGCAGCTCCTTCCAGCGGGTGAGGAGGGATGAGGTTCTCCTTACTCGCCTCCGTATAGGGCACTGTCCTCTGACACATGGTTTCCTTCTCCGCCGAGAGGACCCTCCGGAGTGTGATGCATGTGGCGTACCTTTGACGGTACGCCACATTTTAATAGACTGTGTACTGTTTTTAGACTTAAGGGCAGACGTTGGCTTGGCCAACGATCTGACCCTTACTTTAAACAACGAGACCAGCAACGTGGCGAGTGTTTTAAAATTTTGTGTTTTGGCCGGTCTAGTGCCTAAAATTTTAGGCAGATCGGCCTAGTTTTAAGATGGATGGGTGGCCTCTTTACAGCCACCCATGCATGTGCATAGTTATAATTTTTTATATTGTTATGATTCAGGTCTCGCTGGCCACTATACAGCCAGCGAGACTTGTGTTTTTAATTCTCCTTTTAATATTTTTGGCCCCTTTACAGCCATCGAGGTGCTGTACGGTTTAAAGTACCGGTGACCTTTTTAATGCAACGTGTGATATTATGATTTATTTTATTTGCCGTCTGCATGGCCGACCCCTTTACAGTCGACCATGCAGACAGTATTTTAGTACATTTAAAAGCCACAGTAAATGCTGGTTATCGATAGGGCGCTAATGACCCAGATGTCGACGCGCCCTAAAACACCAAAAACAACAACAACAACAACAACAACAACAAGGAATAGAATCATCAATATGAATGCCGAGGAAAATTCTGTGTTACCGGGGACAAGTTTTGGAGTAGAACCGGTTGATCAGTCCGAAATACAGGAAGTTGTAGCTTCGGTGTTACCAACCGATAACATAAATTCACGGGACGAAACTGTTGCTGAATTGCAACCGATAAATTTGGGATCAATAATGGATTTTTTGAGAGGCATGCAGTCCGAAATAAAATCACAAATGGATGATTTTCGGACTGAAGTGAAGTCACAAATGGAAAGAGTAGATTCGCGTTTGGAAGGAGTAGATTCGCGGTGTGACGCAATCGATCAGAAATTAAATGAAGTGACATCGCAAATGGACGATTTTCGGGGAGAATTTGCTGCAATAAGAACAGAACTGAGATCCGAATTTCGTACAATTCTCGAACAAGAATTGAACGCTTCCAAGGAGGGAATGTCGGAAGAAATAAAATTGTTGCAAAGTTCAAATCTTTCTCTCGAGGAACATGTAAAGGAATCGAAAGATGGGCAAGAAAATTTAACCGAACGTTTGGAAGAAACGCGGGAACGAACCAAGCAATGTATTGATGATTTACGTTCTGAAACGCAAGCATCGGAGGTGAAGATAGTTGATATAAAAGGCGGTATGGACAGAATGTGGAGTGACGTGGCACAGAACAGCAGCGGGCGATCTGCGCTATGGTCCCAGGGTTGAGGGCGAGCTGCCGGCTGTCGAGAAGGAGAGACACCAGACGCCACTCCACCCTCGCTCAGCTGATGCGACTACCTGGCCTGCCGAAACACGACACAGCTCTGCCCGCCGCCGCCGCGGTCGTCGACACAGCCCTCGTCGCGGGTCACCGACAAGACTCTTCTCATTGCGCTGCTCGACATTACGGTAACGCAATCGTCTACAGAGACCACAACGAGCTCCAACAAAATTAAAGAACTGTAAATTCCAGTACCAAAGAGGGAACAACCATTTACCCATTAAGATAACGATTTCATCGAAATAATTTTGCTTTCAATGTATAAAATCAATAAAATCAGTATGTTTCTCATTAATAATTCATGTTTCACTTGTATCAATGTGAAGGACCACCTCGGAAGAGAACCCCACCCACAATCATTTATTTTGTATTAATCAGTAAACTGTTTATAAAGTAGTTAATCCCAAGACATACAGAGCGGGACACTACAATACTAAATATCATATCTTGCTGATTTCACTCCATGCACCTTATTTTTTAGTTCGATTATAATACTGGAGCTATCGCATAACACCCTCTTTGATTCATACGCTTCAATTAGAGTTAAGCAAATTTCATTGTCCCACGTTCTCGCGCTCATTGTAGACACCGCCAAATACCGTCCACACTGATCGCCGAACAAACACTGGCTCGCCTTTGAGCATTCCAAAATACCGACAACCGATCGGCTCGCCCCGAGCGCGCTCGCTGTCGTTCGTTGCGAGCGTGCTCAGGCGTCCACACTTGAGCCGCTCGCTTCACTGAGCGGCTCATTCGTCTGAGCGTGCTCAAGTGGATACGAGGCCTTACTGGTTGTTCGTGAGCATAAACTCTCAGATTCTTAGCGCTTGCCATGGAGTAACGCAGTAGTTGAAAACCTGGGCTAAGCAAACCTAAGCGACAGGTTATTTTTGTCAGGGAAATGGCAAAGTCGTAAGATTAGTGAGCTAGAAAGCAAAGCGCAGTATGAACGAAGAAAATTGATCAGTTCCAGATAGATAGTGCGCTATGTAGGGGAGTGGCTAGCACAATAGTTTTTGCAAGGGAAATAAATGCGGGAATTTGCGATAGGCTAATGGAAGGCACGTGATGAAATGAGTGTATCTGATTGGAGGAACGGAACAAGAAGATGAATAGCCATGCTGTTTCGAGTGAGTAATATTTTGCATCTCGGCCGGAAAAAAGTTTATCCGTAAAGTTTTGTGCGGTCTTTAATTTCAATAAACTTTGGTATAAACACCTGGTGTGTGTGTTTTTTTTTTTTTTAAAGAAATATTTCAAGTAAGTGAATTCCTTTTGTGAAATCTGTTACGAAGAGTAACTGGGAAATTTTCACTGACTAAGCGATGGCGGGCGTTTAAGCTTCTAATTAATACTTGTGGCTCTTAAATCTGCTAGTGGTTGTGTTTATCTCTTAACCAGGTATCACGGAAATTGATTACAAGACAACCAAATCTGTGAACTCGATTGTTTTACTGAACGGTGGTAATGGCACAAGTTCGCGGTCTACTTAGTCTTTATTGATCATTAATTCAATCACCACAATTTAACCACCACAATACCGTTAGCAAATTGTACCGTAGAAAGGAAAATCATTTATTTTTGTGAACGTAACTCCTCTGACGTCTGTGTAGGAGCTAGACTAGTGTTCACATAAGTTAATACATGTAAAATTACAACACATATAATAAAACTAATAATAAAATACAGTGAATCGTTACGATTTTTCAGTTCTTAACTGCTTCAGGTTTTCTTCACTTGTGTATTTTCTGCGGAACGGACTAGAAATAATGTGATTAGCAGAAATTCACGACAACGCATAGGAGCCTTACTGCTCTTGAACTAACGGCTTTGGATGTTATTAGATAGCTGAAACGGACTGCAGCTCATAATGACTGACATTATTTTTTACTCAAACTTAGCCGCAAGTTTATATCGGGTGAAAAATATAGCATACTATACAATAGCTGGTTACATTACCAATCAGGTAACGAAGGATGTACACAGATATTGTATACACTACTGACTTATTTATAAGAAAATATAAATTATACCCAAACAATTATCAAAGTTGAAGGCAGGAGAGCGCATATCTTTCCTTTCCATACATAATTAAAATATCTATATTTATAAGTCACCGCGGAATGTTACGCTTTACTGAAGTCGCTCCTGCATAAGAAAGAAAGCCTGGACAGGAAATATATTGGAAACATGTACCCAGCCGACCGTTTAGTCCAGGACCATTTAGGAAACCCTCCACTGCTCCCAGTTTTGTAAAAAGCAGCTGTATTGCTACAATTTTATAGTGTCCTTTCCAACTCTGTCATGTCGAATGGTTTGAAGAGAGGGTGTTCCTGATTTGTACTTGGTTGCAGCCATATGTAATTGTGTGCTGCAGGGGGAGTCAGCTTGGCGAGTATATTTTCTGCAATTTCTAGCTTTATCTCTGGAGGACGTGTCTTCGACAGCATGACGAAAGCTCTTCACACGTTTCCATATTTGTGACAACGGTGTGTTTTTGTTCAAGGTTTCGCAAAGCTTTCTCCACCCTTGTCTCTTCTTCTCTATAAACGTCTTCTTTGAACGTGTCTGTATTTTTCATAAGTGTAATATAATTATCTTATGTGCTACAACTTTTGAGTTTTTCAGAGCCTCCTTCCTTTCATGAACTAAGCTATTACAATCATTGCCTCACCAGGTGGGGGGGGGGGGAAATGTACGTGGGTATAGCTTTCTCGGTTTGTTTACTGGTATCGATTGTCTTGCCCTATCTATGGTATTGAGGTTATAATTTATAATTCTTTCTTCCGTCTTCCAATATACGGTCTTCGTCTATACATGCTTTTATTGTATCACAATATTTTATGCAATCAGCCTTAGCCAAATTCCATTTGTATATCGGAGAGGGTGCACCTTCTTTCGGTTTGCGACATCTCGGTCTAATCAGGATAGGGAGGTGATCCGGACCTATCAGTTCTTGTAGGACTTCGTATTCTTAGAGATGTGCAAGCGAAGATGACGTAATGGTAATATCCTCCGCGGAATTACTTTCTGATGGCTTGGTAATCCGGGTTTCCGAGCAGTCATTTAGGATTATCAAGTTTTCTTCTTCTATTGTCTCCGTAAGAATTCCCCCGATTCGATAGGTGTTGCTACTTCCTCAATCTGTATGGTGCCCGTTAAAGTTACCCATGATGATATCCGGTTGTGGAAGTTGCCTTAAGAGGATTATCACTTGTTGTTTAGAGATAGCTGTATTGGGTGCTCTGTATGCCGCTGCTACTGTTATTTGGGCGTGTTCGCTTCTGATACTAGCTGCACAGGCCTCGATGGCTGTATTTATGTTGGCCAGCTGAACAACACTGTATTTTATGCATTTTTTAATGAGGAGTGCTGCCCCACCATATCCATATACCCTGTCACATCTGACTATGTTGTAGCCTTTAAATGTTAGTTTTTCTTCTGGCCGTAACCAGGTTTCTATTACTGCCAGAATAGAATAATGATAGTTTCAGGGTGGGCAAGGTTGTATCTTACCCATAAAAGTTTCGGCAATAGGTGTTGCTTTTAAGATAATTGGTGGTATCTTTACAACCACTAATCCATGTATTTTGTTTTTATTGTATTTTTTAAATGTTTTTCTTTTATATCTGCCTTGCCCTTTTATAACCAGCCAAAAATTGTCTGTTTTTTTGACTGCTTTACAGCCATGTCTTTTCATTTTACATTTTTGTGCTGTCTGTGAGGTCCAAGTCGGCCATACAAGAAGTAGAATGAAATATGCTTGCATATTGTTTGATAGCAGGCATAACTTTTATTTGTAGCGTGCCTTTAATCGTTCGTCCTACCATGTCATGGTATCATCTTTACTGCAACTTTCTTGAAAAGCCTGATAAGAACCGTTTCTTAAGGACATGTTAAACGCTCATGAGTAAATAAATAGCTCAGACGTGGACCATAAAACAGGGTTAGCCTAAATGATTTATCAGGTTTCAAATTACTGTTTATTGAATAGTATTCAACCTAAAAAGACGAGTGATAAATGAAAAGGTTCACAAACTCATCAAGTTCAATAGCCCGCTTGGTGCCTAGCGTGCAAGCTTGATGGCAGCAGTGGACAACACGGCGGAAAAGCAGAAGAATAGTTTTTGTGTGTTAGAATATGCGAAGTGTTCTTCGGTTAGGAATGTGCGGCAGGCATTCGTTCGAAAGTATGGAAAAGGTGCACATAGTCACCAGAGCATTTTACATTTGTTTTGCCAGTTTCGTGACACTGGTTGTCTGTGTAAACGGACCAGCACAGGACCACCATGTGTGTCAGAGGAAACCGTGTGATCTGCGAAGTAAAAGCTATTAATTACACCAATAGACGAGTAATGAAATAATGCTTATGCTATCGAATTGACAACAATTTCATTAGCTTTACCACCTGCTTTCCCAGTACGAGTCGCTAGTATGTTTTAGTTGGTCTCTTACTGCGGTTGTGAAGGCCGGTCAGGCTTTAATGCAGCCCTAGAGATAAGGCTTAATGTTTCGGAGCAGTCGGTCGACTGCAGTTTGTGTTCGCTTAGTCCACACAGCAAGTGATACGGACCGGCAACTAACGCAACAAGCCGACTCATTGGCCATTCGCTTTGTTGACATTTAATTTAGACAAGAGTGACGGGAAAACCACCCAGAAAACAGTTTTACGAGTGTTATCTCGTTCAGACGCAGTGCTTTTTTTTCCCATTTACTGTATCCAGACAAATGATCTGTCCGCAAAAGCATGGATCGCAAGGCAGAGTTAACATTTTGGTGAACCTGCTCCATCCGAACTGAAAAATAAATAAATCCCAGATTCCAGTTACCGTAGTCTCCAAGCATACTGTAATGACCACCGTAGACCGTGACTTGTGTAATGGAGAGCTACTATCTTTGCTTGTCTGCCCGCAACACTGTGTAAACTTCTATAAAAAAGTAAAACAAAGATAAATCTAACCTCTTAGTAAGTAACGTGTCGAGGAGCAATATAGGTGGAGAGGAGAACCAATAATGCACATACCACAAACACCAACAAATCAATCACCTATGACTCAAAAAAGCGGGCGAACTTTGGTTATCCACCTACTTTTGGAACAGTAGAGAGAATTGAATGGCTCATTCATTATTAAATGCTATTGTGATTATGTACAGGAAGGACGGAACTTTTGAAAAGGTAACGCACTTCTATATCTCAAAGATTGTGGAGGGTGACACCAAAAACTGTTAAGAAATTGAGGGATGGGACGCTGCTGTAGGGTAGGTGTATCAGCAAGGAGGCCTTCCTATTCCTTAAGTATGAGAAGCTCAAGGAGTTATCGGTAATAAGCGAACTCCAGAAAAGTTTAATCGTCAGTGAAGGAGTCATCATCTGCCGTGAATTTATTAATTTGCAGAAAGAACTCCGTAAGGAATGGGAAACCGAATAAGTGATTGTAATACGGTTAAATAAGGTGAAAAAAGGGGCAAACCTCATAATGAAAGATAACAAGCTGAAAATTGCACAAACCTTTGGTTTGACATTTTATAAGTTGGCTCAAAAATCTCATAGAATCTCGTGTACGCTAGTCAAGATATTCCAAGGTCAATGGTCACACAAACCGTTTTTTTCCCCTTCTTTTTATAAAAATCTCGCTTTCTTTACTCTAAATGTTATTTTGAGTTATTACAAAAGTTGTAGAGCATAAAATTCTCTACAAATTTCTTTATAGGCAATACTTGATAGATTTAACCCTTCTTGAAATAGAGCGTGGAGAGTTGGGAGCTCTTAGCCGTATGGACCATAGTGCTTCTATACAATACGTTAACTGTAGACTGCAATAGACAGTTCTATTTATAATGTTAATTATTTATTAACAATGTAGTAATTATTGGTAAACTGTAATTATTTACTAATTAATAAATTGTATTTAGGGATCTTATTATTTATGATTCATTCATTCATTTAATAAGATATTTAAATGAAATAGTTAATTTTCATTTTGATTATATTTTTACGTCCCAACAGTTTATCGTAAATCAATTACGATTCAAGGTTTAAAGTAAAAAGAACTGTAGGCCATTCAAGGTCTTACGAAGTGATTTTTGGATGAAACAATGATTGTGCCAATCATCCAAGGATTTTTTTTATCGAACCGATGTAATAAAAAACTTTATGGAAATGCTTATTGAGAAATTAAAAACTGTTAACATCGCTACAAAACATTCCAGAGATGAAGCTGATCGAAACAGCCATTGCAGAATGTAATCAACAGAAGACTGTCTACATCATAGGAGAAGATATCGGTCTGCTAGTTCTTTTAATAGAACGTACTCAATCATATCAGCAAAATTATTATTTTTTTAAAAAATCGGTAAGGGTAATGTGAAAACACACACACATTTGACTAAAAGCTTTGATAAATATCCTCGTTCTAAGAAACAAATTATTTCTGCATTCATTCAGTGGATGCGATACAACATATGAACTTTTTTTTAAAAAGGAAAACTCTCAATTATTAAAATGTTCGAGAAACATTCCGATTTGGATCAGTCAGCTCAAGTTTATCAGTAAGACGACTGTCCTCTAGATAAAATGTTTGAAAATGGAGTACTTGTCTTTTTAGCAATGTATAATGCTCCAAAATCAGAATATAACATAAACGATTTTCGATATACGCAATTTATCAAATCAGCTAGATTCAACAAACCAATCCAGTTATCCATTATTTCACCTACAAGTGCAGCAACTCGACAACACATCAATCGTGTTTACTATCAGATCCAAACTTGGTTAGGGAATGATTTAGAACCCCAGGAATGGGGGTGGATGTTGCAAAATGTAGTTGTAATTACAATGAAGGCTGTGGTTCTAATTGCAGATGCAGAAAAGTAGAGTTGCAATGATCCTCAGTTTGTGGTCAGTGTAATGGACGAGCATGCCTCAACGCTGCATTATAACCAGATGATCCGGATGAAGAAAGTAAATATGTATCTAAAATCCTTGAAGCTTTAGAACCAAATTTAATGGATGACGACGATGATGATAATGAATTAGAAATTCAAGTTGAGCGACGAGAAGAGGAATACAACGACAAACATGAAGTATATTGAGCTTACTTGACATAAGTAATAACACAAAAAATTATCTATATATTACAACTTGAATGTAATAGATTTATGATAAATTGTCGCGGAAATAAAACAGTAATTAAAGTGCATTTAAGCTATTTCATTAAATATCTTCTTATTAATATTTAGTAAATATTTAACTTATATATGATTTATGAATAATTTAATGTCCATAAATACAATTTATTAATTAGTAAAGTTTATTCATAATTACAACATTATCGTACTGTCTATTGGATTTTACAGTTAACTTATCGTACAGTTACGCTATCGTCCTTGCGGCTAAGCGCTCGCCTCTCTCCATGCTCTATCTCAAAAAGGGTTAAATTATGAAATATTGTCTATAGGGAAATTTGTAGAGACTTTTATGCTCTACAACTTTTCTAATAACTCAAAATAACATTTAGAGTTCCCAGTGGGAACGCAATGGAGGAACGCGCCACCGGACCTAATCTCCTTCTTTCTCGTTTGACCAAAATTCAGTTAAATCAAACAAAAACTTTTATTAAAAAAATTCTACTTCCTGCAGCATGGGTGTGCCGTAAGAAACTTCAAACACCGACCATGCGAATAAGCGGGCCAGGGTTAACACGGTTTCGTTTTAATGGAAAAACTTGAACGAAATTTTGAGAAAGTTTCGCTCTTCTGTGTTTCAAAATGTGTAAAAGGTCTTGTAAGAATTTTAATTTCGTTAAAAAGCTGAGGAATGACACACTGCTGCTGGAAACAACCACCAGTAAGAAGGCTACCCAACTCCTTAATTATAAAAAGCTCGGGAATTCGCCGTAAAATGCGATCACCATAAGTCCCTAAATAGTAGTAAAGGCGTTGGCATCTGCCTAGACATTATTGATTAAGGACCGAGGAACTACAGGGTGTTTCAAAAAGGACTTCACAACTTTGAAAATTCATATAAAGTTTATGAAACAAGGTACAGAGCTGGTTTTGGGGTTGTTTTAAAGGAAAACACTTCAAGTTTTGACTCGCGTAGTCCGCTAGTGCCTAATCGCGCCGCACAAGCGCTAGCGACAGTTACGTTAAAGATGGCTACCTTCACTGGACCCGAGTGTGCTAGCTGTGTGTTTTGGTTTGAAGAATCGAAGTCTGCGACAATAGTTCAGCGTAATTTTCGTACCAAGTACGCTAAAAATCCTCCTAGTAGGCCTACAATTTATGAGTGGCATAGATGTTTTGTAGAAACAGGGTGCTTAGTAAAACATAAAAAATCCTCAGGTCGTTCAAGCACATCTGCCGAGGTCGTTGAGCAAGTGAGAAAAAGTTTTGTCAATAGCCCTACGAAATCGACCCGGCGTGCATCTCGTGAGCTGCAAGTCCCACATACGACGGTTTGACGTGTGTTGAGAAAACGTTTGCATTTAAAACCATACCGATATTCGATTTTACAAGCAATTAAAGACATTGATTAGATTGCACGTAGAAACTTCTGTGTGGATATGTTAAATCGAGTTGATGATGATGAACATTTCTTGGACAACATAATCTTTTCTGACGAGTTAACTTTTCACTTAAGTGGCAAGGTTAACACACATAACTGTAGGATTTGGGGCAGTGAAAATCCACATGAAACATTGCAAAAAGTTCGTGATAGCCCTAAAGTGAACGTTTTTTGTGCGTTGAGCAAGAGGAAAATGTACGGCCCCTTTTTTTTCCAAGAGAGAACCATCAACGGGATAGTGTACCTTGATATGTTGCAACAATTTTTGATACCACAGATCGATGAGGATGACCGAGAACGAAATGTTTTCTTTATGCAAGATGGCGCACCACCACACTATCAGACTGACGTCCGGGATTTTCTCAATGGCCGCTTTCCAGATCAATGGATTGGACGTGATGCGGCAGTTGCATGCCCCCCCCCCCCGTTCCCCAGACCTGACACCACAAGATTTTTTCTTCTAGGGTTTCATAAAAGATATGGTGTACGTACCTCCTTTGCCGGCCACTCTACCTGAACTTAGAGCAAGAATTTACGCTGCTGCTGAGCAAGTTACACCTGAAATATAAGTGCGAGTGTGCGAAGAAATCGACTACCGATGGGATGTCTGCAGAATAACCAACGGAAGCCACATAGAACATCGTTAGTTTAAGGTAAAAAAACTTGAAGTGCTCTCCTTTAAAGCAACACCAAAACCAGCTCTGTACCTTGTTTCATTAAATTTATATGAATTTTCAAAGTTGTAAAGTCCTTTTTGAAACACCCTGTAGTTAAGGAGTCGGGAGTTCGGAAAGTAGTCGAGGTGCGTCAGATCACACGAGGGATGAATGGTACGAGCCTGACGTTGCCCAAGAATATTAAGGCAGGATATTTAGACCTAAATTTCTGTTCGTATGTTCGGGAGTCGATGCGTTGTTTCCATTTCCCAGAATTTTGGCCGACTACGGTGTCTTGTTAAGGCAGCCCCACCTCCCCGCAGGGGCCTGGTACGCAAGTGCCAGGTACGGGTTTGGCGAACCCGCGGTGCCCGAGCTGGAAACTTGTGAGCGCCGCAAGTTTCCCACACCGTAAACTCCTACCATACTTCAACGACCACCGTAGGGCGTGGCGGTGGAACGTTGTGTGCCTAGGAGAACGGGGATCTTGGCTTCACCGCCCGGATCGCGAGGACGGAAGAATCCTCTATAAAAAAACCCTCAACCTCAAGGTCAGCCACGTGCCGAGGAGGCGAATGGGTGATGAGGGAAATCACTCGCTAACGTGCAACCTCAGGGGCACCTGCGCACCCCTGTTGTATTAGCGCTTCTTTTTAAACTGGTTTAACTCGTGGGACCAAAATTAAGTCTTCCACAAAAACCACAAAACCCTGCGGTACGGGTGTGCCGCATGCTAAACCCAATACACCCAGTACTAAGAAGCGGGCCAGGGTTGATAGCCCTCCCGCTTCGGAGAGTCAAAGTGACAGGAAAGTCTGTTCGATACCGAACGCTTTCGTTGTAATGGAGAGGGTAGAGGGGACATTTGAAAAAGTGTCCCCATTTTATATTAATAAATGGTTGGAGGATTTAGTTGGAACCTTGAGATCTGTTAAAAAGCTGAGGAACGGGACGCTGCTGCTGGAAACTACCACCAGTAGACAGGCATCCCAGCTCCTTAATTGCCAGAAGCTCGCGGAGTTCGCTGTTAAATGCGAACTCCACAAATCCCTGAATTCTTCAAAAGGCGTCGTCACCTGCCGGGACATTATGGATTTAGGGACCGAGGAACTGGTTAAGGAGTGGGAAGAACAGCAAGTGGTCGAGGTGCGTCAGATTACACGGAGGGTAAATGGCAGTCTTGAAAAGACTGCCACCTTCGTCCTGACGTTTGACACTCCAGTGTTGCCCAAGTGTATTAAAGCTGGCTACATTAACTTGAACGTCCGTCCGTATGTTCCGGACCCAATGCGCTGCTTCCAGTGCCAGAGGTTCGGACATACGACGGCGTCATGCAAGGGCAACCCCACTTGTGGTATATGCGGCAAGGGGGCACATGAACCGGGTGCCACTTGCACGCTCCCACAGGTGTGCGTAAACTGATCCGGGGCGCATCCGGCCTGGAGTAGGGAGTGTCAAGTGTATCTTGAAGAGCGCAAGATACAGGAGTTGAAGACCAAAGAGCGGATACCGTATGGAGAAGCTAAGAAGAAGGCGAAATCGCTCGCCGCTCCAATTTTTGGAAGTAGCTTTGCCAAAATGGTCTCGACTCCCGTCAGGAAAGAAAGTGTTGCTACGCAGACATCCTTTGCAGACACGGGCACAAGCACTACGTGCTCATGTCAGTGCAAGTGTGGTGCAAAATCCACCAAGGTCATGACACCTAGGACCGCGGATGTCGCTAGTAACACATCTGCAACCTCGACCACTCCAGCAGTAGTAACAAAGTCTCCACCAGCATCAAATATAGCAGTTAAATTAAATCCACCTCCTATTCCACCACGTTCAGTTGAAATGGTAGCAATACCACTTGCTACCAATGGAAACAGAGGTGACCATAAGATCCGTGGTATAAAGTTTAGACAGACTGATCCGACCCAGTTTGTTAAGTCCCCCTCTTCTTCTCCTCCCAGACCGCTCAGCGGTAGGGAGAGTAAGGGCAAGAAGCAGAAGAAGAAGAAGAAAAAGGATGGGGAGGATTTTGAGGAGTCCTCTGGGTCGGAGATGTCTGTCTCCGCTTCCGGGCAGGAAGAAATTGAGATGCTGGTGGACGACTCAGGTCCCGTTCCTCAGCAGGAAGTGACCGAAGACCCACCCGAACCGGGGCGGGTGAGGTTAAATAGGTAAGGATGGCTCCCATACTTCAGTGGAACATCAACGGTTTTACAGCTCACAAAGAGGAGTTATACCTCTTAGCACGGTCTGATCCTTTGTGTCTCTGCCTCCAAGAGACACATTTCAGACCAACACACCAACCTGTGCTAAGAGGATATGACGTGTACCGTAAGGACGAAACCGAGGGTGATCGAGCGAAGGGGGGAGTGGCGGTGTTTGTCCGAAACACTGTCCATTCCGAACCTGTCGCTCTCACCTCTGATCTACAAGCAGTGGCAGTGAGGATACACGGTCCTATTAAACTGACCGTATGCTCCATTTATCTACCACCAAATGCGCCCGTCGAATATGACGATCTTGTCGGCTTATTGCGGCAGCTCACACGGCCATTCCTCCTCCTAGGAGACTTCAACGCACATAGTGCGTTGTGGGGTTCGAACGCCGAGAGCCCCAGAGGCCGAATGGTTGGTAGATTAATGGAGCAGGAGAACGTCTGTATCCTGAATACAGGACAAATGACCCACTTCACCACTGCTTCCGGTTCGTTCTCTGCCATTGACCTTTCTTTGTGCTCTCCTTCAATCGCAGACTCCGTGTATTGGGAGGTGGATCGCGACCTTCATGGAAGCGACCACTTCCCTATTTGGATGCACGTAGAGTGTGAACGAGGAGGAGGCAATAACCGACGCAAATGGAACGTCAGTGGTGCAGATTGGCAGCTCTTCTGCCGTTCCGTATCACTGGAGCCCTGTGAGAACATACAGGAGAAGGTGAATCACTTCACTGAAGTGATCCACCGTGCAGCTGACGTTTCCATGCCGATAGGCTCCGGAACGCTGCGAAGGACGCCCGTCCCCTGGTGGAACGGCGATTGTCGTTCCGCTATCCAGGGTCGTAGACGGGCGTTGCGTCGCTTCAGGTTATGTCCAACACCTGACAACCTGGCAGCGTTCTGTATTGCCAGAGCTAAGGCGCGTCGAGTTATTAAGGAGAGCAAGAAAAGGTCATGGCAGAACTTTATGAGCACTATCAATCGTTCCACTAGTTCATCAAAAGTATGGGAGTCAATCCGCCGTATATCTGGAAGGTGCTCTCGCACACCAGTATCTGGGTTACTGGATCAGGGACGTGTAGTTACTGACGAACGAAGTATAGCGCAGCTATTGGCGGAGAACTTTTCTGCCATCACCTCCTCTGCCAATTTCGATCCTCGGTTCCAGCAACGTAGGATTGCTGCCGAGAGGCGCGTGCTGTGCTTCGATTCGTCAGGTACAGAGGCATATAACAGCCCATTTTCATCTTGGGAGCTGGAGTCGGCCTTAAGGGGGGTACGTACGCCCTATACGCACAATTTTAAATTTGCAATATTGATGACCCATTATCTCAGAACCTGTGACAGATAGAGACCTGAAATTTTTGGGATGTATAGTATCACTCCTTTTCTGATTGTTGAACCAGAATCAAAATTTACAGAGAAATAATTAGTTAGTTATGATTTTTTTAAATATGTTGTTCAATATGTTCTTTTAAAAATCCACTTTCTATTCCATAAGTAAAAAACCGTTAGAGGTAGAACATTTTGGGAGGTTCAGTAGCTGCATTATACTAAGTGGTAACATAGTGTAAAATTAGAGATATGTATCTGTAATAGTTCCTGAGATAATGGGTCAAATAATTTTAAAAATGTCATTTCCGGCAAATCAAATTCAAACATTTTATTTGATATTATCTTACACATGGAGACATGCCAGCTTCTAGAAACAGCCAGGCCTATAATCAGCATTATCTGGATCCTGTTCTTGACTATCCTGCAAACCTAGAAGCTTCCTTCTTTTCCTGCCTCTCGCTTCTTTAGTCATTTCCTCTGCTGCACGCTGGGCTTTCATGATCCTAAGTCGATCCATTCGCTGAAAGGCTTGCAGTGTGTTGGCACCTGGAGTGATACCAAGTTCCTCTGGTACCCTAATTCTTCCCTTTATACCATCATTAAACGTTATCACAGCATCACAAACACCCAAGCACAGAGTTTTCCTTCCTACAAAGACATTTTTTGGTATGCGGGTCCAAATTACATTATTGAAAGACTCATTTGGATTTTGTGTTCGACCATGGAGACATTTGGAGAGGAGGTCAGGATGAGCTAATTCTCTATATATTGGTTTAATAGCTTCCATCACTGCAGATGGTATGCTATTTTTGTGCTTAAATTGTTCCTCGCAACGAATAAGGAATAAATAGCTGAAAACCACAGCCTTCTAGATTGAAAATTTCAAGAGATAGAGATACTTAGGCAAGCCAGTGTAGAACGAACGGATAATTTCACACACGCACTATTAACTTTGAAATGATAAAAACGACACTTCCAATTCGAATTTTTTGACAAATAATGCATCAAATTATTCAGGAGAGATCAAATATTAATAAGAGATAATAATCCGAAAATGTCAAATTTTGACCAAGTCCGCCATACGTACTCCCCTTAAACAGCGCAAACTTCACCGCCCCAGGGCCTGATATGATCCAGTACCAGATGCTGAGGCATCTTAGTGAAGACGCTAAAGAGTACCTTTTAGATATTTTTAATCATATTTGGACCGAAGGACACTTCCCTGACTCGTGTAAAGAAGCAACGCTTATCCCTATTTTAAAGCCTGGTAAGGACAAGTTGTTGCCAGGTAGCTATCGTAGCATCGCCCTTACGAGCTGCGTGGGCAAGACACTGGAGAGGATGGTCAATCGCCGCCTCGTCTGGTGTCTTGAATCCCGCAATCTGTTGAGCCGCTTTCAGTGTGGATTCAGGAAGTCCCGTTCCACCTTGGACAACCTGATCCTGCTGGAGGCGGCAGTACAAGATGCGTTTATCCGCAGCCAACATCTTGTGGGTGTCTTCTTTGATATTGAAAAGGCCTACGATACTACCTGGCGGCATGTTATTTTAAAGCAATTACATGATTGGGGTTTCAGGGGTAACTTGCCCCGTTTTTTAAAATCATTTTTATGTGGGCGTTGCTTCCGGTACCGAGTCGGGAATGAAGTGTCAGATCTTTTTATTCAGGAAAACGGTGTTCCTCAAGGGTCAGTTTTAAGTGTCACACTTTTTGCTATAGCAATAAATAGCATTTCATTCGTTATAAGGAGGCCCATCCGGTACTCCTTATACGTTGACGACTTTTTAATTTTTATCGCATCGTCCAGCCTGAGAAGCGCTGAACGGCAGCTGCAACTCACGCTGAACAGGCTGGATGAATGGTCAGTGCACACCGGTTTCCGTTTCTCTGCTGAGAAAACCCGGTGTGTTCTTTTTAGCCGCAGTAGAAGTCTTTTAGCAGAACCTCATCTCACCTTGAGGAGCACCGTTTTAAGTTTTAGTGAAACTGTTAGATTTCTGGGCCTCATTTTCGACAGTAGGCTTACACGGCTGCCACATCTTAAAGATGTTAAAGCCAGAGCCATGAAAGCCCTTAATGTTTTAAAGTGTCTGTGTGGCAGGTTGTGGGGCGCTGACCGCTCCTGCCTGCTACAGTTTTATAGAGCCTTTGTACGGTCGCGGTTGGAATACGGTTGTATTGTCTACGGTTCGGCACGGGACAGCTATCTCCGTATACTTGATAGTGTCCACCATGCAGGAATTCGTCTCGCCACAGGTGCATACCGCACCAGTCCTATACCCAGCATTTGTGCTGAGTCTGGCGAGCCGCCGCTCTCCATCCGACGGCGTCTCTTCATGGTGCGACACTACATTCATATTGCCGCAACTCCTGGCAGTCCCGTGTACGACGTAGTTATTCATCCTAACTATGAACGGTTTTACACCAACCGCCTAAGAGCAACCAGACCATTCAGCTACCGTACAAAGGCAATTTTAGATGAATATGGGTTTGAGATGCCCTCTCTTATTCACCAGGGTTGGAGTAAATCTCCCCCCTGGCTTTTAAAGAGGCCCAGAATGATTTTAGACCTGTCACGGTACAGTAAGCTGTATACCGCTGACAGGGTATTTATCAGTCTTTTTAGTGATGTTTTAAATCAGTTTCACGATTTTACCCCGGTGTATACGGATGGGTCTAAGCAGGCTAACGAAGTAGGCTGCTCAGTAGTGTTCCCTCGAGCGACTTACACATTCAAGCTAAACAGCATGTGCAGCATATACACTGCGGAGTGTTACGCCTTGTTAAAGTCGCTCCAGCATATGAAAGCAAGTAGGGGCCAAAAATATATCATATGCTGTGATTCCCTCAGCTGCATCCAGGCCTTGGGAAGCATGTACCCAGCAGATCGTCTTGTCCAGGATACACAGGACACTCTCCGATCCCTTCAATCTTCTGGAAAGGAGGTCGTCTTCTGCTGGGTACCTGGTCATGTGGGAATCAGGGGGAACGAGGCAGCTGATGAAGCTGCCAAGTTAGCCTGCAACGAGGTCAGGGTTGACTTTGATCCGGTCCCAAAGTCTGACCTTGCCTCGGCGGGGAAAAGATTTATTCTTGACACTTGGCAGAGGCAGTGGCTGGAGGTAGAGCATAATAAGCTCCGGCTGGTCAAACCGACCGTTCAGCCGTGGAGCAGCTCCTTCCAGCGGGCGAGGAGGGGTGAGGTTCTCATTACTCGCCTCCGTATAGGGCACTGTTCTCTGACACATGGTTTCCTTCTCCGCCGAGAGGACCCTCCGGAGTGTGATGCATGTGGCGTACCTTTGACGGTACGCCACATTTTAATAGACTGTGTACTGTTTTTAGACTTAAGGGCAGACGTTGGCTTGGCCAACGATCTGTCCCTTATTTTAAACAACGAGACCAGCAACGTGGCGACTGTTTTAAAATTTTGTGTTTTGACCGGTCTAGTGCCTAAAATTTTAGGCAGATCGGCCTAGTTTTAAGATGGTTGGGTGGCCTCTTTACAGCCACCCTTCCATGTGTACTGTTTATATTTTTTAAATGGTCATAATCCCTGTCTCGCTGGCCATTATACAGCCAGCGAGACATGTAGTGGTTTTTAATTCTTCTGCGAACCTGTTTGGCCCCTCTACAGCCATCCAGGTGTTCTGCAGCCTTAGGTCGTGGTGGCCCCTTTAAGGCTACGTTTTATTTTTGTGATTTATTTTATTTGCTGTTTGCATGGTCGACCATTTTACAGCCGACCATGCAGACAGGATCTTAGTATATTGTTTTAGCCACAGTTGTAGCTGGTAATCGGTAAGGCGCTAATGACCTCGTTGTCGACGCGCCCTTAAACATCAACAAAAACAACAACAACAACGCAGCCCCACCTGTGGTAGATGCGGCAAGGCGGCACATGAGCCTGGAGTTGCACTCTCCCACAGGTGTGCATCAACTGCTCCGGGGTGCACCCTTCCTAGAGTAGGGAGTGTCAAGTGTATCTTGAGGAACGGAAGGTACAGGAGCTGAAGACCAAAGAGGGGATTCCTTATGGGGAAGCAGAGGAGAAGACCAAGTTGCTTGCCGCTCCCGTTTTCGCAACTAGCTTTGCTAAGATGGCTTCAATGATGTCTTCACGGGTGTACCGTCTGATTATGTTTTGAAAACACGATATTTCGACGTCTTCATCAGGCGTGGAGACATCCGCACTGGTTGGCTGACCATCAGATACTGAGACAGCTCCGACAGACATCTTCATCCAGGAAGCTTCCGTCCTGGAGTGTTAGGAAGTTGGTTCATTTTATCGAAGAAGGTGAATGGCCTGCTTATATTTCTCTTGAGCCAAGATTCTCTATCAGTTGATTATTGGATCTGAAACATTTTTCATAAAAGGCAGTGATGGTTTTCACAATTCGCTGTTTCAGCGCTTTCAGCCCCCTGACCTGGGGCAGGACGTCGCTGGGCGTGTCTCTCAGCAGCTTGTACGCGAATCTGATGGCGCGTTTCTGTACAACTTGAGGTCTCTTGATGTGCGAGGTGTTGGCGTCACCCCATATTACAACATTACAGCATACTCTAAGATTAGTCTGACAAGAGATATATAAAGTTTAATTGTCTGGTCAGATTTTAATGTAGTACATGGGTTAAGTAGTGGGTAAAGCGTCCGCATTCTCCCCTCAGCTTTAGCTCTAGTGCTGTTTTTATGATGCTTCCAGGTTAACCAGTGGTCGAAGGTGACACCAAGATATACCGCTGTTCTGGTCCATTGAACGCCTTCGTTGAAGAGCATGACTGGTGAGTGTTAGTTTTTTCTTCTTCTGCTTTATGCCTCGTCGACGGCTAAGCCCATTAGTGGCGGGATGGGACTGGAACAAGAAACGGGAAGGAATTCGGCCATGGCCTTTTTGAAGAAAGCATCCTGGCATTCGCCTGGAGTGATTTGGGGAAACCATGGTAAACCCAAATCTGCCCGGACGGGGATTCGAACCCGTGTCCTCCCGAATGCGATGCCAGAACGTTAACCGTTCTCCCACCACGCTCGGTTTGAAGTTAGGATACCGTGCGCCTGGCTATCATAATGGCTTGGCTTTTGTGGGATTAAAAGCTAAGCGCCACTTTTTTGCCCGTCGTTCCACATTGCTGCAGGCTCTGTGGAGCGTAGGTCTTACGTGGGTTACCCTGATGCTGCGTGAGAACATATCCATATCGTCCGCGTAGAGAACTGTATCTACCTGCAGCTTACATGTTGTACAGTATAACAGAGCCCTGTGGAACTTCTGCGTATATGTTCTTGATAGATGACACAGTATTTTGAGACAGTACACGGAACGTCATGGTGGAGAGATTGCAGTAGTTTCACATGCGACATGGAGTTAGTACGATCAACTTCCGCCTCACCTCCGGTCACTTCATCAGCGCTAGGATCTTTCATCAGGGGAACCCGAGCAGTGCCCATAAACTCCCTCGAGAACCAGACCAGAACTACCTTGCCACCTATATGTAGCAGCCACCCGCGCCGCGGAATTGGAACTCAGAAGAATCACCCTCCTCCCCCCCCACTCCACCATGTCCGTTGGAGGGAGGGTACGGACTCTCGGAATAAACGTCTTTAGCCACCGTTGCGGCTGCCCACGGGGAACGTAGTGGCGGCGACGCTGTCATGGAATGGAGTCTAAAGGCCCGGTCAAACAGGGCGCGGGCAGCGGGCGCGTGCAGGGAAGTCTGCAAGCAGCGGGCACTGTATTACATTGTACTGCATCAGCTCTGTCAAACAGAAGGCGGGCAGAACGCGCGATCCGGCCGCGGGCAGCGATCAGGTTGTGCGTGCACACAGATATCGCGCGGTCACGCCAAGATGGCGAACGTCGAAATTGAGGAACTAATTAATTTGGTGCGCGAAAAATATTATCTATTTGATTCATGCCTCCCTGACTACAAAAATAACAAGAAGAAAAGTGAAGCTTGGCTTGAG
Source organism: Vandiemenella viatica (assembly GCA_031002005.1). Classification (NCBI taxonomy): domain Eukaryota; kingdom Metazoa; phylum Arthropoda; class Insecta; order Orthoptera; family Morabidae; genus Vandiemenella; species Vandiemenella viatica. The sequence continues at coordinate 64,639,714 of JARYHS010008074.1, forward strand.
ATTGCGAGGAAACTGGATATAACATGTAAGTTTCATTTGCACTATTAATTATTTATTTCAATGCATTTTCTTTCATTTTTTATCATTTAAAAACAATATTTATATAACCATTATTTATTTTCAAATTTATTCACTTAGAAATAATTATTATTTACTTGCACATTATGACATATAACATACAATTTGATTTTTTAAGACAGGAAAGTAGTAAATATGTACATTTATGATATTTTTCAATATTAATTACAATAATTAAAGTAAGTGACGAATTGAATTGATCTCTCACTTCAAAAGCAGATGAATTCGATCTCCGGTTTGTCGGCGTTATATTTGAGAACGCCGTTCTGGACAAGTCTGGACTATCTGATATTTCATCAATTGTGATATTTTTAGCATTATTGCATCGAAGGTAATTGTGCAAGCAACATGCTGCTTTTACTACATGTGCTGTAGTTTACATGTGCTGTAGTTTCAACTTCCGTCTCCATAGGCCTAATAAAAAAACACGCCACTTCTGGTCTAAAATACCAAAAGCATTTTCAACAACACGTCGCGCTCTGCTAAGCCTATTGTTAAATATTTTCTTCCTTTCATCATGCATTGTTGTAGCTCTCGGAAAAGGGCGCATTAAATATGTCTGCAGTGCGAAACCTTCGTCGCCAACAAATACATGAGGCACAGGGGTATCCATACCAGGCAATGGTTGCGGGGGTTGAATAGTTTTACAGTGAACAAATTCACGGTAAAAGGAGGAATTTTGAAAGATACCACTGTCGCTGTGCCGACCGTAACTGCCAATATCAACTACAAGAAACTTGTAATCTGGATCAACAATAGCCAGTAGAACTATGGGAAAAAAATTTGTAACAAAAATAGCTTGAGCCACTGTTATTAGGACATATTATTTTCACATGTTTTCCGTCAACACTTCCAATGCAAGTGCCAACGTTCTCTGAACCCCTCCTCAGATTTCTTCCATACATCCTCGGTCGGAACAGGTAAATATACAGGCTGTAAAACGTCCCACAATGCTTGAGACAGTCGTACGACCGACCCGGAAGGAAAAAGCGATAGTTTTATGCGAGTCACCTGTGGCCAGATACCTGAAACAAAAAAATCAAAACTCATAAACGTTAATAAAGTAAAAAAAATGGTTACAATAGTATTTCATTCATTCATTATTTGATCATTCATTATTCGTGCATCAATTATTTTACGTAAAACCCTAAATCCTTCTTGTTTTGGTTGGCAGGTGACGCAGTCAAAACCAAATGGAAGAACCTGAGAGATTGCTACAACAAGCACCTCAAGTGCATCAAAGGCACCACAGGATCCGAAAGGAAATACCACGAGTCGCCATGGGCTAATCAGATGGACTTCCTACAGGATACACTCCTACCTCGACCAACTACTGTATTTTCAATGTCTCTACTTCGTTCTCAGATAATCGTGATGTGGGTAACGGTGAATGTACGGATTCTTTAGCTAGCAATTCTTCAATGAAACCTCCAAAGAAAAAATCGAGAAACTCCAACGATGTAACTGCTATTCTGGAATTATTTTTTTTGCTGTCGTCAGTCTTTCGACTGGTTTGATTCAATCCTCCAACCTTTCCTATCCTGTGCTAACCTCTTCATTTCTACATACCCCTTACATCCCACGTCCTCAATTATCTGCTTCATATATTCTAATCTCTGTCTTCCTCTACAGTTCTTACCTTCGACTGTTCCTTCCACTAACAAATTAACCAAACTAGCATGTCTGAAAATATGAACTACCAGCCTGTTTCTTCTTTCTGTAAGCTTCTTCCATAAACTTCTTTTCTCACCCATCATTTCCAAAACTCGTTCATTTCTTACTTTGTATGTCCACTTAATTTTCAGCATTCTTCTGTAGCACCACATTTCAAATGCTTCAATTTTCTTTATTTCCGGTATTCCTAAAGTCCATGTTTCGCTACCATAAAGTGCTGTACTCCACACAAAGAGTTTCAAAAAGTTCTTTCTAATTCCTAGATCAATATTTGAAACTTTTTCATGAAGGCTCAAGGTTGAAAATAAAGATGAAATGAAACGTAGCAAATCTACGAAAAAATTTGATGGCATAGATTTGCTTTTTTTGAGCTATGCTGATACATTTAGGACGTTTTCGCCCAGAACTAGAGCAGAGGTAAAAATTGAAATAGTGAATTTTTTTCGGCGTGCAAAAATGCGGGAGCTAGATGCACAAGTCCCTAGTCGATCCATTTCAAACAGTTCTGCAATGTCATCAGAGTGTGAGTCGTCTATACCGCTATGCTCAGATGAGTCTTCCTCGTACTCTGCACCTGCACATAAAACTTTATATTCCGTCACTGATGTAGATTTGATGACCGTCAACGGTGTTCCCACTTCTGAAACCACACAAGACACATATAGGTCGGCGAGAGATGTGTATGACAATGCAAATGTAACATTTTCACCATAAGAAAGTACATGTAATATTCATTGTGTATTTCACAGCTTTTGTACCTAATGTTTGAACGGTTTCTGCGATCTTACGATAAACGTTTTTAAATAAAGTGAACTTCCAGAATTATAGGTAATTGATTACTTACCTCAAACAAATTGCAAGACGTTCCTTGGTCCCGATTGGTCTTCTCCAGTTTGTCTTCAGCTTTTCGATTCTTGGTTTTATGAGGTCGTGTATGTCACTAAACTGAAGTCGTGATAACCCAAAGTAGTTGAAAAATCTATCTTCGAATGAATTTAGTTCAGTGCATAGACGGGGATATTCACCGAATTCTTCTTTGTTTTTTATTAATTCCATGGACCCACTGTCTCTTTTTTCTTGAACTTATTAAAGCCAAGAGAAGAAGTTCTTCTTCCTCATCTGAACTAGAACTGTATATACTATACATCTGAGGTATATTCAAGAAATGAAGAAATACCTAATGTATGAGCACCAAAAATATTGTGGTCGTTTGGCGCGACACTTGCTATGCACACTGGATCGCCGCGGTCAGCCCGCGCTGTGTTTGACGTCGTCAGAACGCGGCGGGCATCCCCTGCCTCGCACGCGCCCGCTGCCCGCGCTCTGTTTGACCGGACCTTAAGAAAACCCCTCTGCCATTTTTACGTCCGTTATAATGCACTGAAAGACACAGGTGCCCTATTGCCCCCTGAACCAGCTGGTGTCGTCGTACATTACTGAGCCCCACTTGTGTAGGGTTCATACCAGCTGATGAGGATGCAGGATTCCACTGACTCCAATCAAGTCTTCTTTTACAGGAACTAGGAGAGTTCGCTGATTCTTCTTTTTCGTTCTAATGTCTAAAGTTGTGGTAACCTGGTCCCCACTTCTTTTTACGGGGGTTGTGGTTGTAGATGTTCTCTGGAAACTTGATGTGTTGACTTGAATCCTCCGCTGAAGAGTTTAGTCAAGAATCCTGATCTCTCTTCTCATTTTTTCCGCTTTTTGGATTTGGAAGGCAGTCTGTGCAAATTCCGAGAGGGCCTGGGAAGTCTCAATCTTCCCGAGGAGTCTTTTCCTCCAATAGTCGGCCGGAAAATCTACTGTTGTTTGTAGCTGCCTTTTTGCTTCGTTATATGGAAAGCATTTCCTTATGATGTTTTTTAATATGTATTCTACAGTTCCACGACATTTTGTAGTTTTACTGGTTGGGGTTAGGTTAGATTGTTTTGGGGGCACCGTTTATTTTATTCTTTTGGGGGAGAAACCGGCTATGGTCTCACCTGAAAGGTGGGCCTTAGTAGAAACCCCTTATGTTGTAGTTGAGGAATTTCATTTATTCTATTATATATCGAAGGTATTTATATTTGTTCCAGGGTTTGGCTTTTTTATTTCCTAGAGTTTTAAGTCTTTCTTTATTGGTTTTCCTACTTTGGTCTAATTTATTGTATAATTGTCGTGTTTGATGGTGAATTTCATCCTGGATGGTTGGTACTCCTGTTATTTCGTGAAGTTGCCTGATGGGAGTGCTTATTGGAGTTCTTAATATCGTCCTTAGGGCTCTGTTTTGTAGTCATTGTATTCGTGGTATGTTTCATTTATTCTCTTTACACATTTAAAACATGATTGTCTTTTATAAACTCATAAGAACTAATACAGTACTTAAAACATCTATATGACATCTATTATCCATTTACATTTTAAATTCTTAACTTATGCATATTAGCCATACGTAACCCTAAAGAGTTCAAACTTAAAAAGAAGGGCACATAAGGAGTGATGCAGTTCACATTTCCTGTGCCAATACATTTAAGAGGTGATTTTTCAAATTCATCTATTATTGCACTTAAATCAGCCCTTAATGTAACCAGTACAGCAGGAGCAGGCAAATCTATTTGCTTGAGAGCCTTGGTTTTTGCTTCTATGTAGTCATCTAATAAACTATCTATAATAGCCTTGCCAGCAACATTTCGGCTCCATCCTTGATAGGATTTTAAGCTATCCTCTCCTTTCATTCTAATTAATAGCTCTTTACACGCATATGCTAGACTTCGGTAATTCTTTGCAGCTACTGCTCCTAAATTCTTGTTGAAACCATAGAAAGGGTCATCTTTAACAAGTTTAATAGCATCTGAATAAGCTAGTAGTTGGCCTGAAGAAGCTATTTCAAGCTTGGCCCATGGGAAATCATCAAAATAATACAATCCCCGACCACATACTACGTACTGAGTTAAACCCGCCCCAGCTGATTGTTGCAATAACAGCTGAAAGCATGTGGCTTTAGTAGGGTAAGCACTATCCCATGCATTCAATAACCCTAATATTGCATCAGCAGGAATATATCCACCATAGGCTTTATGCGTATTACTAACCTACATGGGGGTCACATTTAATCTGTAGCCAGTTTCATTTTGTAGTCTTTCTATAAAATTGTTTATTTTGTTTTCGGTGACTGTCCTCTGAGTACAGATGGAGAAGCAAAATATTAAGGCTGTATCTACAATTTTATTCTTACATTGCTGAGTCATATAGGTCCTTAGGTTGTATAAGATAGCAACTGCATCTGTCACAGTTGGTACCAATGTTTCGGCAACAGCATCAGTAACAGGAAGACGATGGATATTATTCTGAACAACAATTGTTGGATTTAATTGTACATAAAACCATGGATGGTCTCTACTTATTAATGTCTTTACAGCAGCAATTAAATCTTTATCGGGAGTTTTTGATCTAAGAGAGGAAGGAATAAATGTGCAACACCTTCCCCTGCATATCTGAGACATAAATCTTCAGGAGCCCTTTTATTTTTCGCTAAGCAGAATCCAATACTTGCTAATACAGACATTTCTGCTCTTTCCAGATCTGATACATTGACCTGGTTCATTCCTATCACTCTTTTTGCTAATGATTGACAAAAAAACTCCCCGATAAGAAGATTTCGCCCAGCAATGAGAGTATATATGGACCTTCTATCAAAATATCCTCTACCTTCGTTCAAGGAAGAGGCTATATCTCCTAATTGTAGCCCTGGTCCTGAGGTAGTACTATGCGGGATTAAGGCTTCTGAGAAGTTGAATTCAACTCGAAGTCGTTGAGAACGCCCTGGTCCAGCAGTCTGTTCTGCAGATCTTTTTACCGCTGAAGGTCCTGGAGTTGGAGGTGGAGGAGGATTTAGAGGACGTTGAGAAGGATTTAAATTCTTCTTCCTAGATGATTTCCCTGCGTCAGCTTGGTCGAGATTTGCTTGGCCTGCCGATGTGTCTTGTGAGAGAACAGATACATTCTGGGTATCCATGTACTCATCGTCACGTTCAGCACGCAATGGTGCTGTTGCTGGATCCACAGATCTAGGCTGCTGCGAGACATTTCCTCGGTCAGAAGGTGGCTTTCCTGATAGGGACATAGTGTCTAGAACTGCTAGAGGAATAAGAATCCAAGTTAAGCTCAGACCACTGTAAAATGAGAATCAAAGCTATCTTTTAAACCAAGTGATCTAATATGTTTGATTTTAAAGTCGTTCCCCATACTTGGCAGCCATATAAAATGAATGGTCTTATGATTGATTTGTATATTCTTAATTTTGTTGCTATTGTTAGGCCTTTTGCATTCAGCACTGGATACAGCTTTAAGATAACTGCTAGTCCTTTTTTACATCTGTCTTTTCTGTGGTGGTTGAATAGTAGCTTATGATCGAGTGTAATTCCTAGATATCGGTGCGATGTTGTCCACTGAATTTTTTTGTTTCTTATACTTATTTTAGGCAGTCGGTCGAAATCCGGTCTTTTTCTGATAAAGTATATTGCAGCACTTTTGGTTGAGTTGATTGTGATTTTTTTTTTTTTTCACACCATGTTTCCAATATCTTTAGTGCTTCTTGAAGCTTTTTATATTCGCTTCGTGGTTGTAGCCTGAAGTAAATATTACTACGTCGTCTGCGAATAAGGCTATTTGGATCTTTGGTGGTGTTGGAAGATCATTGATATATATGTTGAATAGTGTCGGTGATAGTACTGCTCCCTGTGGGACTCCTTCTTCTATTTTTTGTTTCGTTGATTGATTTCCGTCTATTGTCACATAGGATTGTCTAATTTCTATTGCATTTCCTATTAGTTTTGTATAGACCAGGGGTATTTTAGTGTTGGTGTCCATTTTGACTATTGTCTTTCCAAATTTTATCGTAAGCTTTTTCAATATCTATAAATGCGGCTGCTACTGATTTTCCTTTATTGAAGGCTTCTGTTATTTCTTCTACTAATCGTAGTAATTGTGTTGTCGTCGAAGTTCTCGATTGGAATCCATGCTGTTCTATTCTTATGGTTTTGTTCTCTTGTAGATTCGCGGTGATTCTTTTGAGTACTACTCTCTCGGTGACTTTTGCAGTAGCACTTATTAAGCTGATTGGTCTGTAATTCCACGGTTTTTTATGATCTTTTCCCACTTTCGGGATGGGTACTATCCTGGATATTCCATTTGTGCGGGTAATAGCCAGTCTTCATAATTGCGTTTGTTATTCTTGTTAGTAGGACGATACCTTTTCTTGGCAAATTTTTAAGGTGTTCATTTTTTATATTGTCGGGGCCGGGGTCCTTGTTGTTGGCCAGTTTCCTGATGATCTGGTGTACCTCTTTCGGAGTTGTCAGCTACGGTAGCTGGTTTATTTGTTCGTTTCTTACTGGAGAAAGCCTGTTGTTTAATGTGTTCGTCTTCTCTTTTCAGTGATTCGTTGAGTCTTTTCGTTATTGTATTCTGCTGTGCGAAGGTTGCAGCCAGCACCTCCGCCTTCTCTATTGCGTAAATACCGGTTCTGCAGTTCCGTCTATTGCTATTTTTGGTGGTCTTCTGGTTCTTATCGCTCTTATAAATTTCCAGGCTTCTCTATTATGTAGGATGAGGTTTGACATTTTTTCCTCCCAATTTTCGATTCTTCTTTCTTTTAATCGGTTCTCTAATTCTTTTGCGTAGTGGCGATATTCCTTGCGGTCTTTCGGGTCTCTGTATTTTTGCCATAGTTTTCTATGTTTGTTTTTTAGGTAGCGTAGATCTTCCAATATCGGCGGTAATTCGTTGTTATTAGTTTCTTCGTAGTATGTTACTGTTGCTTTGTTGCTCGCCATAAAAAGCAAGGAAGATTCATGCACGCTCAAGAAGGACGATGTATAGGAGTGATTTAGAAAAGCTAGTTGAGACAAGAGGACAGGTCAAGAATGCGATGCGCGAGGCCTTTAATGACTTTCAATGCAACTCACTTTCCAAGAGCCCCGTTGAAAATCCAAAGAAATTTTGATCTTATGTAAAAAAAATAAGTGGTTTTGACAACAATATGCCAGTTCTACTACTAGACGGTCGGGAAGTTGATGACAGCCGCGACAAGGCTACCGTATTTAACGCCGAATTTAAAAATTCCTTCACTGACGAAAACATGGAAAACATTCCCGTTTTTCCACGGCGTGTTGAATTTGAGATGGATCCAGTACAAATTGATAGTGTAGGTATCATAAAGCAATTAAAGCTCCTGAAGTGGGGGAAAGCGCCGGGTCCCGATGGTATACCAGTAAGAGTATTTCCGGAATACGCGGAAGAAATAGAACCATTTCTGTCAGATATATTTCGTAAATCTTTAGAGGAAATAAAAGTACCTTCTGACTGGAAAATTGCGCAGCTGATTCCCGTTATCAAGAAAGGAGATCGGAGAGATCCTGGGAATTATCGACAGATATCGCTAACATCTGTTTGCAGTAGAATGCTGGAACATGTCATATGCTCTAACGTTATGAAGTTTCTAGATGAAAACGAGTTACTTACAGCATACAAACACGGATTTCGGAAGAACCGATCATGTGAAACGCAACTGGCTCTATTTTCGCATGATGTAATGAAAGTTACTGATTCAGGATCACAAGTTGATGCTATTTTCTTGGATTTTGAGAAAGCTTTTGACTCTGTACCACACAACCGACTTTTAGCGAAGATCCGAGCGTACGGTATATCTGATCAGATTTGCGAATGGATACACGATTTTCTAACTGGTCGGTCACAGTATGTCGTTGTAGACGGGGAAGCCTCTTCTAAACTCCCCGCAGGGGCCTGGTACGCAAGTGCCAGGTACGGGTTTGGCGAACCCGCGGTGCCCGAGCTGGAAACTTGTGAGCGCCGCAAGTTTCCCACACCGTAAACTCCTACCATGCTTCAACAACCACCGTAAGGCGTGGCGGTGGAACGTTGTGTGCCTAGGAGAACGGGGATCTTGGCTTCATCGCCCGGATTGCGAGGACGGAACAAACCTCTATAAAAAAAAACCCTTAACCTCAAGGTCGGACACGTGCCGAGGAGGTGCATGGGTGAGAGGCAGATCACTTGTTAACGTGCAACCTCAGGGGCACCTGCGCACCCCTGTTGTATTAGCGCTTCTTTTTAATCTGGTGTTACTCGTGGGACCAAAATGAAGTCTACCACAAAAACCAAAAAACCCTGCGGTTCGGGTGTGCCACAGACTAATCTCGATACTCCCAGTTCTATGAAGCGAAGGAGGGTCGATAATCCCCCCCCCCCCCCGGTTCTGAAATTGACAGTAACGGAAAGGTATTTTCGCTTGCGAATGCCTTTGTTATGATACAAAGAAAGGAAGGATCGTTCGAGAAAGTGTCGGCGCTTTATAAAATCTGTTCCAAAGATTCCTTCCACGTTACTGGGTGTGTACCATCTGGCTTTCTTATGGATTGTGAGACATTGCTTGCCTCGGTTTTATTGTTGACAATTTTTTGCATCAGTCCCCTCGGTTCTCTGGTCTCCTGGCGATGGACTAACTGCTTCCAAGAATCTTCTTTCTTTTTGCAGATAGCTGTGTTGTATCTTTTTTCTCCATTGTGGATCTATTTTTGGCTGCAGTTATGGCTGCTGCATCTCCAGATCTCCATAGCCTCTGGAAGGCTCTTTTAAGTCTAGTTACTTCGGTGCGCAAGGCCGTGTGAGTTCTCCATCCCACCATGGGACCGACCTTGGTTTCCTTTCGTATTTCGGCATTGTAGCGTCACAAATCTGGATGATATCGTCCTGTAGCTGATTTGCTATTTCATTCGCATCTAAGGTGTTGTAGTGCTCCAGCCCAGCATTGCTGAATTTTTGTCTGACTTGCTTGTCACTGGCCCCATCTTGCTCGTCTGGTGTTGTATCGGTCAGTTGTTATTGATCTCATGATCGGGGTATCTGTCCTTATATTATATGTTATGCATCTGTGGTCACTTGTAGTCCACTCTTCTCTGACCGTTCAGCTGGAGATGAGATTAGCTGATTTCTGCTAGCACAGTGTTACATCGAAGTTTGATTCTCCCCGTGTTGAGGAGAACGTTGTAAGTTCAGATGGTTGATTGGCAACTACAATCCCATGATGCGCTATGAGTTTCTCTACTACTGCTCCTCCGCCATCGGTTTCTGATCCATGCCACAACGAAGAATTGGCATTCACATCCGCCGCTATAATGACAGGCTTGCCTTCCAGGGTAGTGAGAATGTTATCTAACTTCTGCAGGTATGAGTCAATTGTGTGACCATATTGGAAGTATGCGCTGACCAAGTAGATAGTGCCACAAGCGGTTGTTATGACCACGCATACTACATGGCTATCAGACAGCTGATTAAGCAGAAGCATGTCGAGAGCTGGATATCGCACTATTATGGCAGCCATTGGGGCTTGCTCGGGTGTTGCATTGGAGGCTATTTTCATGTCCTGTCCATAGCCCCTCACTGCTACAAAAGCCGACTGGAGCACATCTGTGTCTTCAGCTGCCATCCTGTCGATTAGTTGTGGAGGAACCTCTTTACTTCGGTGTGCGTCGACGTCAATGTCATTTGCCCTTTGCAGGTCAGGCTGATTTCGTGCGCGTCCAGCCCTTCTAGCTGGAAGTTGCCTATTCATTGTACTAATTGTAGAGCGCCGTTGCCTATCGGCGTGTTGATTAACTAATCTCGTTATACCAATACTTGTGGTGCACAAACCTGTGATGTCCCTTTTACACAGTATCAGCTGACCACTTATCCTAATATACGAGTTTACTTTGCAACACCAGGCTGCATTATTCAGTATACTAATACTAGATCACTTTTTGTTTGTTCACTACCAGCCACATTTATTTCTGTCTCTCACACGTTGGGTTATTAAGAGTCACTATTGTTCTCTTGTGGAGCACTGTAGGCTTGACGAGGATTTGTCGCTTGGACGTGCTGTCTCGTGGGTCTTAGGATCGCCTGGAGCACACTGTAGAGTAGTCCTGGCTGTTGACCCTCAGTTGCACCTCACTGCCTGGACCTTTAGGAAAAAACCATTCTTCTCAGGAGTAGCAAATTCTTATCTACAACACACTGCTACCTGGATCACACATTATATTTGACAGCAGGACACCATGCACAAGAAGTCTGTACAGTAGGCCCTTGTGCCACAAAGAGTCGAATGTGCGAGAGATATGGAAGAGTACCGCGCCAAAATATTCCCTCTTGGGAATGGCTCCCAAAGCATAATCTGTGGCGTGGAGTGTTCCTTCCGGAAGCCGAACTGTTCGTATGGTAGAAGCTGCTCTTGATGGATGTGCACCTGCAACCTCTTCAGATAAAGCTTCTCAAAGACTTTAAGAGATCGTAGGTAGCAGGCTGATGGGACGATAAGATCGCGGATATCTCCTGTCCTTGTCAGGTTTTGGGATGGCAACAATGTCAGCCTGCTTCCAGATGTAAGGAAACTCGCCATATATTAGAGGTTGTAGATCGAGGTTGAGAATTCTGTGGCTTGTAGTGGCAACTGTCTTAGTAGCGGTGCACCGATGCCTTCATGTCCTGTAGCCAAATTTGGTGGTAGTTGTTTAGTGATTCCTAATACCTCCTCCACTGTGACAGAGTAGATAGCTTCATCAGCTTGGGTGTTGGTGTTGAGGTACGTTTGCAGCCTCTCTTCTACATGCCGAATATGGTTTCACTAGCTGTTCTTACATCAACCGGAAGTTTGATTCAAAAATATCTGCCATTGCTTCCGCTTTTTTCGTCGGCTCTCAGATGATGATTATGATGTTGTTGCTGACAGTAAGAGGTGGCAAACTGGTGTTTCGACGAAGCATCCGTTTGGTCAGTTTTCAGGCAGATCCGTTATCCGTGCTAATGGTTTCTAGAACAGCAGCCCAGGGAGCTATGCTTCTGCTTTAATTTGACGCTACATCTGAACTATACATCTTTTAGTGACAAGACTCCTGGTTATCTTCCTCTGTCTTATAAGGCGGTTTTTATCCGCGATGATAGGCGTCGGCGGTTGTTTAGATCCGTATTACTGGGTGACCCTTTGCGGAGGTGTAGCTGCATCAATGGTCTCGCTGATCCATTGCGTAAGGGTGTGTATTCACTTGAGCATTCGCCCCGAATGAGCATGCGTTCGCCCCGTTTTTCTCAGATCTATATAGGGCGAGCCGAATGGATCCGTGTGGCTTAGCCCGATCCGATAGTTGTCGGTACCTCAAAGTGAGCGCGCGCTCGGTTCGTGCTCATTGTGCACGCGCTTCGGGTCTGTGGTCGAACCGAACAATATCATCCGACTGCCCCCTTTGGTTTCCGTCAATCATCTGCTGTCTCGTGATTAATTTGTGTAAATTGTTATTGCTATTTTGATTTTATAAATATGGAAATCTCTCAGGATAATTCTCTTGCCCTTATCGGGTATTACCAAAACTATCCCGTGCTGTGGAACCCCAAAAATAAATTTTATTACAATAATTTGAAAAAGGAAGATTCATGGAATCAAATTCCTAACCATGCAAATTTACAAAGATAAATTTCGCAAGAAAATTGAGAATCGTAACTTGAGAGTATATCTCAATAAGTATTTTTTGTTTTTGTTGGACATATTACAACTATGTTGAACAGTAAATATAAACAAATCACCCGACCTTTTCAACCCCTTCACATAATCCTTCAATCAAGCTACAATGACTTGACCCGCAGGGGCCTGGTACGCAAGTGCCAGGTACGGGTTTGGCGCACCCGCTGTGCCCGAGCTGGAAATTTGTGAGCGCCGCAAGTTTCCCACACCATAAACTCCTACCATGCTTCAACGACCACCGTAGGGCGTGACGGTGGAACGTTGTGTGCCTAGGAGAACGGGGATCTTGGCTTAATCGCTCCGATCGGAGAACAGTACAAACCACTATAAAATAAAACCTAAACCTCAGACACGTGCCGAGGAGGTGCATGGGTGATAGGTAGATCACTCGCTAGCGTACAGTCGTTCACACAGACGGCAATTTAGCCACGTTGTCACGCCAAATATTAGTTAGGGCGCTAATAACTCGATGTTGACGTGCCCTAAAGCCCTAAAAACAACAACAACTCGCTAGCGTGCAACCTCAGGGTCACCTGCGCACCTCTGTTGTATTTGCCGGGAGAGCTATGGAGGTAAGGCCCACCGTACCCTTCCTCCCTTACTCGTGGGACCAAAATTCGAACAAAAAATTATAAAAATCCCCCTTGTCGCTCGGATGGACCACAAGGATCTTCAAACACCCATACAGAAAAGGAAAGAGCTAGGGTAGAAACTTAGAAAGCCCTACTCCTGAAAAGGATAATGGTAACAGGAAGGACCGTCAAATCGATAATGCCTCTCCATTTTACATCCACAAAAGGTTAGAGGGTATTGCAGGTACCCCCAAATCGGTTAAAAACCTGAGGAATGGGTCACTGCTTTTGGAAACATCCACCCATAAACAGGCTCTACTACTCCTTAAATGTGAGAAGCTCGGGGAGTTCGAAGTAAAGTGCGAACTCCATAAAACTCTAAATTATAGTAAAGGTGTCATCACCTGCAGAGAACTTATGGATTTAGAGACCGAGGAACTCCTTAAGGAGAGGTCAACAAAACATGTGGTCGAGGTTCGTCAGATCACACGAAGGGTTAACGGCAGTCTTGAGTATACAGCCACCTTCGTCCTGACGTTTGACACTCCAACGTTACCGAAAGACATCAAGGCAGATTATTTAATGATCAATATCCGCCCGTATGTACGGGACCCGATGAACTGCTTAAATGCCAGGGGTTCGGTAATACGACGGCGACCTGCAAGGGCAACCCCACCTGTGGGAAATGCGGAAAGGCGGCTCATGAGATAGGCACTAGTTGCCACCTCCCACAAGTGTGTGTCAACTGCTCCGGGTCACATCCAGCCTGGAACAGAGAGTGTCGAGTGTATCTGGAAGAGAAAAGGATACAGTAGTGGAAATCGAAAGAGCGAAGCCAAGAATCGATATAAAGCTCTGGCTCCAGTAGTCTTCGTTACTACCTTCGCCAAAACTCCCGTCTGTTGCAGACATGGGCACAAGTACAACGTGCTCATGCCAATGCAATTTTGGCTCCAAAGCCATAAAGGTCATAACACCTAAGACCGCGGATGTCGGTAGCAACACGTGTGCAACCTCGACCAGAAAGGTTCGGTAGTCCCACCATCTGCTGCAGTAGCTACAGCCGTGGTTCCCTCGGCTTCAGTATTAGAAACTAACAAAGAAGTACCTGTAACAACAATGCTATCAGCTAGTAGCGGATGGCAAACAGTGCAGAAGGTTCGGGGTACGAAGTTTAAACACACGGACCGCACTATGTTCGTGAATTGCCCTTCCGCTTTTTCTCCCAGATCCTCAACTGGCATGCTGAAGAAGGGGAAAAGGACTCGGCGAAAGAAAAGTTAGCAATCCGAGGCCTTAACAGAGCGGGAATCGTCTTCGGACCCTGAAGACGTTCAAATGTTGGTGGACGACCCTGGTCCCGTTCCTCATTAGACACCGGACGATGACCCACCCGACCCGGGGGGGGGGGGGTGACGCTGAATGGGTGAGATGGCTCCCATACTGCGGTAGAACCTGAATGGTTTTCAGGCTCACAAAGAGGATGTCTAGCACGGTCTAAACGCTTGTGTGTTTTTTTTTGTTTTTTTTTTTTGCAACAGACCGGCACACCAACCGGTGCTAAGAGGCTACAACCTATATAGGAAAGACGATACCGAGTGTGATCGAGCGAAGGGGGAATGGCGGAGTTTGTCTTAAAGACCGTCCATACTAAACCCGTTGCTCTCACCTCCTTATTACAAGCAGTAGTGGTGAAAATACACGGTCCAGTCCAACCGACCGTATGCTCTATCTATCTGCCACCCAGTCTGTCCGTCGCCTACGATGACCTGGTTGGCATTATAAGACAGCTCACTCGGCCCTTTCTCCTTTCGGGAGATTTCAACGCCCATTGTGCGTTGTGGGGTTCCACCTGCGACTGCCTCAGGGGCCGACTGGTCGGTAGATTAATAGAGCAGGAGGAAATTTGTATCCTGAATACAGGGCAAATGACTTATTTCACCACTGCTTCCGGTACGTCTTCTGCCGTTGACCTGTCATTGTGCTCTCCTTCAATTGCGGACTCCGTGCATTGGGAAGTGGATCGGGACCTTCATTGAAGCGACCACTTCCCTATATGGATGCACGTAGAGTTTGAACGTGGAGAAGTCAATAACCGACGCAAATGGAATGTCAGCAAAGCTGATTGGACATTATATCGCCGATTACTATGCCTCCGGCCTTGACACGGAATCACGGAGATGGTGAATCGCTTCACGGACGCGATTCACCAGGCGGCTGACGTTTCGATGCCGAAATGCTCCGGAACGCTGCGAAGAATACCCGTTGCCTGCTGGATCGACGAATGTCGTTCCGCTATTCAGGGAAGCAGTAGGGCGTTGCGCCATTTTAAGATGCAACCAACTGCTTACAATTTAGCATTGTTCCGTATTGCAAGAGCTAAGGCACGTTGTGTTATTAAGGAGTGGAAGAAAATGTCATGACAGAACTTTGTGAGTACCATTAATCGTTCCACAACATCGTGGAAAGTATGGGAGTCCATCCGCCGTATTTCTGGAAGGTACTCACGCCCACCAGTATCTGGATTTTGGATCGCTCTCTTGTAGTCAGCGACGAACGAATCACGATGCCCAGTTATTAACCATCAACACGTCAATAGGAACTAGCTCTAAGAGTAATGTTTTTATACTTCAGCGTGTAATAAATGATGAGTCAGTTACTTGTTTCATAAAAATGCCTCAGTACCACAAACTGGGAACACGTGTACAATGCACAAGGTGTGGATGAAAAATACAATATTTTTAGAAGCATTGTATCAAATTACTTTGAAAGTTGCTTCCCCTTGAAGAAGTGTCGTGCTTCTCGAAAAGAACAAAAACCTTTGATAACTATTGGCATTAGAACATCACGCATTTATAAAAGGAAGTTGTATATTGCCCCTAGGAACAATGAGAATCTATGTAATTGCGAGAAACTCGGGGAGTGTGTCAGATGTCACGAAGGGCAAATGGCAGTATGCCATATTCGCACTGACGTTCGACACTCTGATGTTGCTTAAGAATATCAAAACCGAGTTTATCAAACTAAAGGTACGCCCTTATATTACGGATCTGACGAGAGGTTCGGACATACGACGGCGTTCTGCGATGGCAACCCTACCTGTGGCAAGTTTTTAACAGACTCACACGAGCCGTACGGAAAGTGGACACTTTCACAGACGTAAATCATCTGCTCCTGGTCGCACGCTACCAACTAAAAGGAATGTCGGGTGTATCTTCAAAAACGAAAGAAATATGAATTAAAAACTACCAAGTGATCTCCGCATAAGGAAGTCATTCGACGTAAGGCTATGACACCACCTGGATTGGCTACCAGCTTTGCTCAACTGGTTGAAACTCCTGTCAGCAAGAGTAATGTTGCTACCCAGCCCTCCAGTGCTGGCGAGGCAACAAGCTCAGCCTGCTTATGTCAATGAAAGTGTATTGCAAAAACATCATCGGCTAAAACAGCTAATACCACTTATGTTCATAGGAACACAATTGCGACGTGGACCATTGCAGCAGCAGGTTCAAAGACAAGCCGGCACCAGCAGCACCGCTGTTATCTGCTAAAAACATGCCCACGACGCAGGTTGCATCAAAAAATTTGTGAAGTCCCCATCTACGTTTCCTCCCAGGCCACTTAGTGGTTGGGAGAAAAAAGGGATTTGGCCGAAGGGAGAGATGAAGATGCGATTTTTTAAGGCCTTTAGGCCGGTTTATCCGTTGCTTCTTCGGACCCAGAAGATCTGAGATGCAGGTGGGAAAACCTGGTCCCGATCCCAACAGACAACCAACGAAGACCAGCCCGAATCGGGACGTGTGTGGTCAACTACACAGGACCGCTCTCATAATTCAGTGCAACTTTGATCACAAACAGGAATCAGAACAATTAGCACGATATAAACCTTTGTGTTCCTGTCTACAAGAGACATATTTTGGACCAACAATCTCACCCACTGCTGATACACGAAGGGCGGTACTGATGGCGGTCTAAAGAAGGGAGCAGTGGCTGTAT
The DNA here is from genome assembly GCA_031002005.1 of Vandiemenella viatica. NCBI lineage: Eukaryota > Metazoa > Arthropoda > Insecta > Orthoptera > Morabidae > Vandiemenella > Vandiemenella viatica. Next base: position 64,656,586 of record JARYHS010008074.1, read on the forward strand.
TTTTCCCAAGCACTGTCCAATGCGAAACTGTTTTTTTTTTTTTTTTTTTAGCTCTGTTATAAAAGCAGTAGCAGTGAGAATGAGAGTGAGAATACACTGTCTCTTCCAGCTTATCGTATGATCAACCTACCTACCTCTCAGTGCGCCCCTTCTTTACAGCGAAATGCCGCCACTTAATCTACCATTTCTGTTATTTGCAAATTTCAGTGCCATAAGTACTTCGAGGTGCTCTATTTGTTTTGTTTGTTAACGACTTCTTCACTTGGCCTATTTTTACAAGAATTGTTTTGCGCGGAATGAACACCATTACATCATTATAAAAATCAACATTATGAGCGTTGTTTAGTAACAGTTTGATTTAAGTAACCAACTTAATTGCTTATTCAGTTCATTCAAACCATCTTTTTGAAGGCTTATTCGCTAGCTGTGCCTAGAGTCCACTGGCCCTTTGTTACCTTTGACAAAACTGTAAAATAATGTGTGCGTAACATACATTTCTGCAGCATTTTGTTAGATGCGTCATGTATTACCGATTCGCTAAATTTTCGCAATCTGTCCATTTTTCTACGTAGTGTGAGTAACAAATAACAGAAAGCATTATGGAATTGTCAGTGCTCCTTTCTTAATACTGAACTTTGACAAAAAACAGTTCCTCTGTATTACTGATCAAACCATTTACAATCACCGATAACCTTACTTTCTTTTTAGATATTTGTAATTTTTGTGCTGATACACTGCGCTTGTATAACGCAAAGAACTGTTGTATTGTGGTAACGACTGAGTTTTTACACTGAAGTTTAGCACCTTTAAATTAATTGATAGTGACTAACGATGCTTCGTAGATCAGGTATGGGACAGCAACAAAACGATTTTTTTATCATCCTTGATAAGATTTTGTTACATTTTCTGTACGTTTGGACACCTAAATATGAGCTTATGTGAAAATTTAAAGTTCCTACTTCTGAAGTCTGTTGTCTGTGTCGTAAGAAGAAATAAATTTGTAAAATTTAGCGAAAAGATTGTATGTTTTATGGGGAGTGTAAATCGCAAAATTGTTCTTTAGTTTTGCTGACAGTTTCACAGATTATAAAAGAGCCCGAATGATTTTCCAAACATTCTTGTATTTAAGTTTTCATAGATCCCAACATCAATAATGCGCATTTTTTTTAAAATCTGACTACAGGTTGTTCCCGTGTTTAACACCGTGTCATAGCTGAAAGCTGTTGTGTGGTCATTAATCTGGGGTACAAGTTAAGCGGTGTCCCTCCAGCAGATGGTCGTATCGACTTTTATCTGGCGAGGCTGGCACAGTGGTAGAATTCATCACACTCATTGTCCCTCTTTGGATTCTGTTACGAATTTCACAGCAATATACTCGTCGGCAACTGTTCGTCCTCCGTTCCGTATTGATCTTGACGTGCCGGGTGACCCCTATAAAGTAATACCGGCTTTAAAACAAAAATATGGTTTTGCTATGCAGCCGTTGCGTGGCACACTTGCGCTCTGTTGCCACATTTCTCTCAGAGAGTGGAGCTTTCTAAACATTGGTTTACGAGGAATGATGCCATTGCATGTAGTAGTTACGCGGTTTCTGCTTGTCACTCTTGCGTTTCAGTCTAAATTCTGAATGCTTGCATTTAAAAATAGTGGCATGATGAGTTTATTCACTAGTCTAGAATAAAGCTTACTGGCTTCTTCATAACAGAGATAGTAAAACTTTTTGATTTACTCTGGGATTAGTTTAATTCGTCACTAACACTTCCATTCAGTTTCCTGTTGAATAATAACGCAGATGCTTGGTTCCCAACTGTCAGGTAAACGTCTCTGCACCCAATTTGGTGTCTCGACTTATAAATGGGTCTGAGTTTCCACATACAGCGGACTTCATTAGAGTAATGGTCGCTTTGTTGCCATCAGTGTCAGTTGTGACCCTCGAGTTCGGCAACGAATTGGCGATATGCCGAATAGTAATCGGCCTCAGATTGTGCAAAAAAGTCTGGTCTTATAATCAACCAGATGCTGAGGCAGCTCCCCCGCAGGGGCCTGGTACGCAAGTGCCAGGTACGGGTTTGGCGAACCCGCGGTGCCCGAGCTGGAAACTTGTGAGCGCCGCAAGTTTCCCACACCGTAAACTCCTACCATGCTTCAACGACCACCGTAGGGCGTGGCGGTGGAACGTTGTGTGCCTAGGAGAACGGGGATCTTGGCTTCATCGCCCGGATCGCGAGGAAGGTACAAACCTCTATAAAAAAACCCTCAACCTCAAGGTGAGTAACGTGCCGAGGAGGTGGATGGGTGGTGAGGCAAACCACCCGTTAGCGTACAACCTCAGGGGCACCTGCCGCCCCCCTGTTGTATTGGGCTTGGTGGCGTGATACGGGGGCTCCACGTCACTCGACCTTTAGGTCCTCCGTACTCGTGGGACAAAATAACAAAAAAACCCAAAAACAATTCACTTGCCTGCGGCTTGGGCAATCCGCAGGGCCAATCTTCCGCCCAAAGAGCAGGAAAGCGTGCGAGGGTTGATAGCCCTCCCCGAGAAGAGGATAATTGTAACAGGAAGGGTTATCTCATCGATAACGCCTTTTTAGTAATGGTTAGAACGGAGGGATCCTTTGAAAAGGTCTCTCCGTTCTATATACAGAAAGGTTTACAAGGAATTGCCGGTACATTAAAAAGTGTAAAAAAGCTGAGGAACGGGACACTGCTTCTAGAAACAACTACCTACAAGCAGGCTGTCTTACTCCTTAAGTGTGAGAAGCTCGGGGAGTTCGCAGTGAAATGCGAACTCCACTAAAACGCTTAACTCAAGCAAGGGAGTGATCACATGCCGTGATCTGATCGATATAGCGTCCGAGGAACTCCTTAAGGAGTGGAGCTCAGAAAACGTGGTCGAGGTCAGGCAGATAACACGAAGGGTTAATGGCAGTCTTGAAAAGACAGCCACCTTCGTCCTGACGTTCGACACTCCGACGTTGCCCAAAGCCATCAAAGCTGGATATCTAAATCTGAACTGTTCGCCCGTATGTTCCGGACCCGATGCGCTGCTTTAAGTGCCAGAGGTTCGGGCATACGACGGCGAACTGTAAAGGCAACGCCACTTGTGGGAAATGCGGAAAATCGGCGCACGAACCGGGTGCAAGTTGCACCCTCCCACAGGTGTGCATTAACTGCTCCGGGTCACATCCAGCCTGGAGCAGGGAGTGTCGAGTGTACCTTGAAGAAAAGAAGGTACAGGAGCTGAAAACGAAGGAACGATTATCGTATGGCGAGGCGAAGAAACGGTTTAAGGCGCTTGCGCCACCGGTCTTCGCCACTAGTTTTGCCAAAACGTTGTCAGCTCCCGTCAGGAAGGAAAGTGTTGCAACGCAGACGTCCGTTGTAGACACGGGCACGAGCACAATGTGCTCGTGTCAGTGCAAATGTGGCGCAATACCCACTAAGGTCCTAACACCGAGGACCGCGGACGTCGGCAGCAACACTTCTGCAACCACGACCCGTAAGACAGCAGGTACAACAGGTCCACCAGCAAAAGAACAGCCATCTGCTACATTAGCTGCAGGTGTAGGTCTCACTGTCGCGGGAGAGGTAGCTCCAGCGGCGGATAGAGCTCCTGCAGCAGAAGCAGAAAAGTCTACGCCATCTGCTGGTAGCGGATGGCAAACAGTTCAGAAAGTTCGGGGTCCGAAGTTCAGGCATACGGACCCCTCTATGTTCGTGAAATCCCCTTCTGCTTCTCCTCCCAGGTCCCCAACTGGGGGAGGGAAGAAGGGGAAAAGGCCTCGGCGGAAGAAAGATCCGCAAGACGACGAGGCCTTAGAACAAGAGTCGTCTTCGGACCACGAAGACGACGTAATGCTGGTGGACGAACCTGGTTCCGTTCGTCAGCAGACACCGGATCCTGACCCACCCGACCCGGGGCGGGTGGTTTTAAATAGGTAGGATGGCTCCCATACTTCAGTGGAACGTCAACGGCTTTCAGGCTCACAAAGAGGAAGTCCAACTCTTAGCACGGTCTAATCCATTGTGTCTCTGCTTACAGGAGACACATTTTAGACCATCGCATGATCCAGTGCTAAGAGGATATGACATATACCGAAAGGACGATACCGAGGGTGATCGAGCCAAGGGGGGAGTGGCTGTGTTGGTCCGAAACACCGTCCACTCTGAACCCGTTGCTCTCACCTCCTCACTACAAGCAGTTGCGGTGAAAATACACGGTCCAATCCAACTGACCGTATGCTCTATCTATCTGCCACCCAGTGTGTCAGTCGCCTATGACGACCTGGTTAGCATCATACGACAACTCACTCGGCCCTTTCTCCTCTTGGGAGATTTCAACGCCCATTGTGCGTTGTGGGGTTCCTCCACCGATTGCCCCAGGGGCCGAGTGGTTGGTAGATTGATAGAGCAGGAGGACATTTGTATCCTGAATACAGGGCAAATGACTCATTTCACCACTGCTACCGGTACGTCCTCTGCCATTGACCTTTCGTTGTGCTCCCCCTCAATCGCGGACTCCGTGCATTGGGAAGTGGATCGCGACCTTCATGGAAGCGACCACTTCCCAATATGGATGCACGTAGAGTTTGAACGCGGAAGAGGCAATAACCGACGCAAATGGAACGTCAGCAAAGCCAATTGGCCGTTGTATAGCAGGTCACTATGCCTCCGGCCTCGCAAAGGCATCACGGAGATGGTGAATCATTTTACAGCTGTGATTCACCAGGCGGCTGACGTCTCCATGCCTAAATGCTCCGGAACGCTGCGTCGAACGCCCGTCCCCTGGTGGAACGACGAATGTCGTTCCGCTATTCAGGGACGCAGGAGGGCGTTGCGCCGATTTAAGATGCAGCCATCTGATGACAACTTAGCAGCGTTCCGTATAGCCAGAGCTAAGGCGCGTCGTGTTATTAAGGAGAGCAAGAAAAGGTCTTGGCAGAACTTTGTGAGCACTATAAACCGTTCCACACCTTCGTCGAAAGTATGGGAGTCTATCCGCCGTATATCTGGAAGGTACTCCCGCCCACCAGTATCTGGATTACTGGATCGCGGACATGTTATTACCGACGAACGAAGCATAGCTCAGCTGATGGCGGAGAACTTCGCCTCCGTCACTTCGTCCGCCAACTTTGACCCTCGGTTTAAGCGGCAAAGAGCCGCTGCCGAGAGGCGAGAGCTGTGCTTCAGTTCGTCGAATACAGAGGCCTACAACTGCCCATTTACATCTTGGGAGCTGGAGTCAGCGCTGAACAGCGCAAATGACACTGCTCCAGGGCCTGATTTGATCCAGTACCAGATGCTGAGGCATCTTAGTAAAGTTGCTAAGGAGTACCTTTTAGATATTTTTAATCAGATATGGACCGGAGGACACTTCCCCGACTCGTGGAAAGAAGCAACGCTTATCCCTATTTTAAAGCCTGGTAAGGACAAATTGTTGCCAGGTAGCTATCGTAGCATCGCCCTTACAAGCTGCGTGGGTAAGACACTGGAGAGGATGGTCAATCGCCGCCTCGTCTGGTGTCTTGAATCCCGAAATCTGCTGAGCCGCTTTCAGTGTGGATTCAGGAAGTTCCGTTCCACCTTGGACAACCTGATCCTCCTGGAGGCGGCAATACAGGATGCGTTCATTCGCAGCCAACATCTTGTGGGTATCTTTTTCGATCTAGGAGAAGGCCTATGATACTACCTGGCGGCATGTTATTTTAAAGCAGTTGCACGAATGGGGTTTTAAGGGTAACCTGCCCCGTTTTTTAAAATCATTTTTATCTGGTCGTTGCTTCCGGTACCGAGTCGGTAGTGAAGTGTCTGATCTTTTTATTCAGGAAAACGGTGTTCCTCAAGGGTCAGTTTTAAGCGTGACTCTTTTCGCTATTGCCATAAATAGCATTTTAAGTGTTATAAGGAGTCCTATAGGGTACTCCTTATATGTGGACGATTTTTTAATTTTTATTGCATCATCCAGCCTGAGAAGCGCTGAGCGGCAGCTGCAACTCACGCTGAACAGGCTGGATGAATGGTCAGTGCACACCGGATTTCGTTTCTCTGCCGAGAAAACCCGGTGTGTACTTTTTAGTCGTAGTAGGATTCTTTTACCAGAGCCCCACCTCACCTTGAGGAACACTGTTTTACGTTTTACCGATACTGTTCGGTTTCTGGGCCTCATTTTAGACAGTAGGCTAACCTGGCTGCCACATCTTAAAGATGTGAAAGCCAGGGCCTTAAAAGCTCTCAATGTTTTAAAATGTCTGTGTGGCAGGTCATGGGGCGCTGATCGCTCCTGCCTGCTACAATTTTACAGAGCCTTTGTACGGTCGCGGCTGGAATACGGTTGTATCGTGTATGGTTCGGCACGGGACAGTTACCTGCGTATATTGGATAGTGTCCACCATGCTGGAATTCGGCTCGCCACGGGTGCATATCGCACCAGCCCTATCGTCAGCATTTGTGCTGACTCGGGCGAGCCGCCGCTTACCATCCGTCGGCGACTCCTCATGGTGAGACACTACTTGCAGGTTGCCATAACACCTGGCAGTCCCGTGTACGACATAGTTGTACATCCCAACTACGAGCGGCTCTATGCCAATCGGCATAGAGCCACCTAAACCGTTCAGCTACCGTACAAAGGCTATTTTAGAACAATACGGATTCGAGCTTCCCTCTTTTTATCACCAGGGTTGGAGTAAATCTCCTCCCTGGCTTTTAAAGAGGCCCAGAATAATTTTGGAACTCTCCCGGCATAGTAAACTGTTAACTGCTGACAGTGTTTTTATTAATATTTTTACGAGATATTTTAAATCAATATCACACTTTCACCCCGGTATACACGGATGGGTCTAAGCAGGCTAACGGAGTTGGCTGCTCCGTCGTGTTCCCTCGAGCGACTTACAAATACAAGCTGGATAGCAGGTGCAGTGTTTACACTGCGGAGTGCTATGCCCTGCTAAAGTCGCTCCAGCATATGAAGTCACGGCGCGACATGAAGTACATCATATGCTGTGATTCCCTCAGTTGTATTCAGGCGTTAGGAACTATGTACCCAGCAGAGCGTCTAGTCCAGGACATCCAGGACGCCCTCCTTTCCCTCCAATCTCGTGGAAAGGAGGTATTATTCTGCTGGGTACCGGGCCATGTGGGAATCAGGGGGAACGAGGCAGCATGATGAAGCTGCCAAGTTAGCCTGTGACAAGGTCCGAATCGACTTTGCACCGGTCCCAAAGTCAGACCTTGCCTCGGCGGTGAAGAGATTTATCTTTGATATTTGGCAGAGGCAGTGGCTGGAAGTCGAGCATAATAAGCTCCGGCAGGTCAAACCGACCGTTCAGCCGTGGAGCAGCTCCTTCCAGCGGGCGAGGAGGGATGAGGTTCTCCTTACTCGCCTCCGTATAGGGCACTGTCCTCTTACTCATAGTTTCCTTCTCCGCCGAGAGGACCCTCCGGAATGTGATGCTTGTGGCGTACCTTTGACGGTACGCCACATTTTAACCGAATGTGTATTGTTTTTAGATTTAAGGGCAGACGTTGGCTTAGGCAACGATCTGTCCCTTATTTTAAGCGATGACCGTGACAACGTGGCTAAGGTTTTAAAGTTTTGCAGCTTGGCCGGTCTTGTCCCAAAATTTTGGGCAGATCGGCCTAGGTTTTAGATTGGATTAGTGGCCATTTACAACCACTAATCCAAGTACTGTTTTTACTTGTGACACTGCTTATATGGCTGGCCTCTTTACAGCCAGCCAGCTTACGCGTTTTTTAAACTGGTTGGCCCTTTTACAGCCAACCAGTTAATGTATGTATTTTTATTGCCTATTTTCAGTTTTATGTTTTACGTTGCTGTCTGCGTGGCCGATCTCTTTACAGTCGGCCACGCAGACGGTATTTTAATTAGTATGCTAGTATTTTATTGTGCTGTCTCTGTGGCCGACCCCTTTACAGTCGGTCACACAGACGGCAATTTTGCCACGTTGTCACGCCTGGTTGTTGTTAGGGCGCTAATGACCCCGTCGTCGACGCGCCCTAAAACCCCAATAACAACAACAACAACAGCTGAGGCAGCTCAGTATAGACGCTGAAGAGTACCTCAGATATTTTTAATAGCATTTCTTTAACGAGCTCCTCTGGGAAGAAATTACAGCGGACGGCGAACCTTCACCGAATCTAGTGTCTCAAATGTAAAAAATCTGCTGAGCAGTTTTCACGGTGAATTCAAGTAATTTCGTTTCACCTTGGATAGCCTGATCCGGCGGGAAGCGGCTATACAAGACGTATTTGTCACTAGCAAGTACCTTGTCAATGTGTTTTTTGATATACTTAAGGCCTATGATACCATTTAATGCCGTGGAGTTTTAAATCAGCCCTATGAATAATGTTATAGGAGAAATGTGCCTAATTACAACATTGGTTGCGGTACCGTGTCTGTTGTGATTCTGAATGATTTTAATAATTTGTAGACGATTTCGCAAATTTTTTACATCATCTAGCATGCGAGATACTGAGGAGAAACTGCAACACACACTAAGCAGTAGGTTGATCCTTAACATACATGCAAAAAATTGTGTTACTGTAAGTCTCATCCTCTATTTCTTTTCCTTTCTGGTTTGTAGGTAACTATTAAAAATTTCAACAGAATTAATAAATTCTGACAATTATCCCACGAAGAGTAAATATCCGAATAAAAATGATAATAGGAAAATTTCACAATTTGTTGTCGATATTTAAATATAAAATATTTTTAATCAGAAGATCAATTGAAATAAGGCTTGGAACAACATTAATACTTTAAATAGTATAACTACTTTTTATTACCTGCATTAAACTGGGTTAAAAAAAAAGTTTAATATGAAGACTGCTTTGAGCTTGCGAGAAAATGGCCGCGATAGTCTTTTAATACATCCAACCGGTAGGTTTTTGCTCTTCATCTTGGGCGATAAAAGACTTAGATTTGCCCATAACATTCACACCTCTCTGTGCTGTATAATTCTCTACTGTGAGGTTTCTAACTACTGTACGGCCATGTTGATAATTTTGAACAGAATTTCAGGATGATGAGCAGTAAAATCAAATGAAAGATTTTGACCATTTTTACTTTTTCTTCAGCAGGAACTGTATCATCAAAAAATGTCAGCAATACAGTTTCTTCAGTAAGATACGCAAAAGTAAACACCTTTATAAATACTAATTTATGGAACGTCGCATTGCTGTCTGGCTTAATGAGCGAACAAGAACACCTTAAACGAGCACTCAAATATATTGGCTATGGGTCTTATATGATAATAAAGGCAATGACAACTAAGCAGAAGAAAAACTGTCTTGATCAAGACCAGAAACAAAAAGCCGTGCTGCCATAAGTGAAAGCTGTCTCTGAAAAAATTGGTAGAATTTTAACGATATCTAATATTCTACCCATATTTAGAAGTCAAAAAATATTCTTTAAATGTTTACTTTTATATATACGATTTAGTTCTTTTCGTCTTTTTGCTCAGTGTAATGATAAACGCCATATTTAGAGTGTGCGTTTGTTTATTGGAGAATCATGGTAATTTGGCATTCCGCTATCATTGTAATATTGTATTTCCAACGCTAGTTGGGTATCCATTACTTGATATGAAACTGTACTTAGGCATTGTATTGCATACGCAATACGAAGTTTCGCACAAGTGACATACATAATGTGTAATGATGGGGACTATGCATTTTAAATCCGACAGAATCGTCTTTTGCAAATCAGTAAAGAAATAACAAATGGAAAATAGGTTCAACTAAAATGAAACTACATGTTTTGGTCTCACAAATTGCAGTTGTACAGGTAACTACCATAACTGTGTCTATTAACTTATAAACTGGGAAGTATAATGTAGCCAAATAGTTATTTCAAAATTGTTAAGTTTTAGGTTTCATCTGCAGTATGATTGACTGTTATAACGTACGTCATACGAGCATAATTTTATTCGTCTTGTTTCTACCCACTTTTAAGGAACTTGATGTCTATAATGTTAAAATTAACGTAATTGGTCATGAAAATATACTTTGGAATATCTAACTCAATAATTTGGCACAGTCAATCTTCTTTAAGATGGATTTGAAATACAGTAGACGCCCTTACTACAATCGACTGCCAAGGACAAAAAGCAATGATACTTTGAATTGTTTCTGGTTAGTATTTGTGATCTTTAGAGTGGCAAACGCAAATGCAATAGGGGCTCGGACAAATTTTCAGAAAGTGTTTTAACTTTGCCTTGTGGATACATTTAACCAAGAAAAGTAGTACTTAAATAAAGCTTTATAGGTACATAAAACTATCTGTAAATGTTAAACTGTTTAAATTACCGCGCGAACAGTATATCACGTGATCTCATCGCGCTTGAAGTCATAGCTGTGTAAAGCAACTTAATTTGCTATTTATTATTCCAACAGTATTAAGTGATTTGAAGCGTTTCGTGAAGTTACAGTCGTAATGAAACGAAAGGCATATCGTTGGTGCGTATTACGAATACTTCTGTATCTTCTCTAGACAAATTACTTAAATAATGTACAATGAAAAGCAGAAATACGAATCAGTGGTTACAACTAGCAGGACGTCAATACGACGAAATTTCAATGGATAAGATTTCGAACGAATTTTGCGTTCCGTTCAACCTTGCACTTGATAGTACATATACACGAATCACGACGAAGTTGCGCATATCCTATGGCATCATCACCATAGGAGTGTCTTGGCGATCTAAAAATACAAGAAATCAAAACTTTAAGTCTATATGCTAATACATAATAAAAAAAAATCACATGAAATTCTTAACAACGATTGAATTTGCACTCGGTAGAGGTTTTTTTTTATTTCAAAATTCAGTTAATTAGGCAAATAGTTGTAATACAGGATGTTCGCTGGGAATCGCTACCCGTTGCTATATAGCACTACGACGATGAAACTGCTCGCGGCGAGCTCGCGGCCACCTTCCCACATACTTCGGCCGTCAACCGTGGAACTACTTAGAAATAATTAAGTATCATATACATGTATAAGTATGTGACAGCATATAAATATTACATAATTCATTAACTTACCTTACAAAATATGCTGGAAGTGTCGCCCGTCTTGCGTGATGCGCATTTGACATCTTTTAAACATGTTTCGAGACACACTCTGGATTTCACATCTCTCCATGGACATTATTACTTGATAGATTTTGTTTTAAAGTTCTTCGAACGTGTGAGGATTTCCTTCATACACCTTTCCCTTAAGTTTTACCCAAAGATAGAAGTCGCAAAGGTTTAAATCGGGTGATCTGGCGCCACAAGCCACGGCTGATTACACGTTTCTGTTAATTTGTTTAACTAAACGCGGAATCTTTGTTTTAGCTGGCAGTAAAGCGCCAGGATACTTGCGACGTAATTTACTGCGACACCTTTTAAAGGACTCTTTCTTCACATACGTATCATACACGAATATTTTTTGTTCCAAACTATAACGTACCATAATTCAACTCGCGTTCACACACGGTACAGATTAATAAGAGACTGAAGTCACAAAATATTTAAACCGCAAAGAAACGTTCACAGACAACACTGATTAGTAAGAGACTGAAGTTACAAACCAGCCAAACTGCAAAGAAATCTATTTAAACAATGGAAAAGTTCGCATTATATGGTATGCGTAATTTGACTGTTGGTAGAGGGCTGTTGTTTAATATCGCTGGTAATTCACTCTGCTGTTTGGCGCGGGCTGGCCTTTCGCAGTGAGATGCCGTCGGCAATACAGTAGGCGGATAGCGTTTCCTGGCAAACACCCTGCACTTACAAAAATGTTTTCATACTTCGAAACTCAGCAGCACTACAATCCAAATTAGTCGCAAAGAAATTCCGAACCATTATTTTATTCGCTCTCCGGAGAGTTCGATTGTCTGCTTTAGTAACTTCTGGATTCATGATAACAGTGGTTAAAGAATCTGCAACCAACGTCTACTTGGAAGGGTGTCGTGACAATCTCGCACAGTGACAATCGCGCACAGCGACAATCGCGCACAGTTTAAAGGTCGGGCCACACTCTCCCCTCTCCCGTGTACTTTATAATTTACGGACAATCGTACTCTTTTTCTCTCAAATTTATTTTAGCTATCGTAAAACACAAATGTAATCTTAGATTTGTCTGCTTCAAGAAAATCTGATGAATCTGGAAGTGAGGTTGAAGAAAAGAAAGACACTTTTGTAAGTCAATCAGTAAGATCAAAATAAAATTTGGTCGTAAAAGACCAGAAATTTCCACAATCTACCTATCGCTTCTCCATGTTCACTAGCCCGATACCGGCCCCACCGTCGAAAAGTAAAAGTAAGTAAAGTGTTTAAAATCAGCCAAGAAGCTTCGTCATAATAAATATTTGCAACTTATTTACATTTATTTAAAATAATGAAATTATCCAAATCAACCAGAGAGACTCGTCATAATTGATTATTATTTACAGTAGACCTACATTTATTTAAGCTTGTGCATGTAGGACAACGCCTCTAGACATGAACTGATGTCGCCGCTCTTTTCATATCTGTCAACAGTTTTTACAATTGTTTCGTCCAACTTCTGGTATCTGGTTTTTCTTCTCTTTCCTTGAAGAATCAATTCAGATCTCATATACATGAGACCTGAAGACTCATCTTCCCTCTACAATCAAAGTAACACGTCTCTAAGCTTCGGGTTTGGTCTGCCAAGTACATTGTTAATCCTATTATTCTATCCTTCAACAGCATTAGTCGTACGATGACGTCTTTTAGACAATTCCACATGTGAATTTGGATTTTTTCATTCTCAAGCCACGTGTCTGCCAAGTAATCGAAAAACTCCAATAGTTCTGAATTATTAGGAGCCTGTGATTGGATCTCCAACCAACATCTGTCACATCTTCTGGTTTAAGGTAAGCCAAAGCTGGACACATACGAATATGGAGGCGAAGTTCTTCATTTTCTTTGTACTCATGCGCTAGTCCAAGCTCCTGAACCTTTCTCCATATACATTTTTTATGTGAAAAAAAACAGCCCTTTACTTCCGTTGAGGGAAACACTTCCTTGAGGGCAGATACTGCACCACTTTCAAAACCTACAGTCACTGTCTTGGGGGCCCATTCTGGTACAGCCTTGATAATTTCACTAAACATACGTACATAAGTAGTTTTCTTTTTGTCAGGCAAGAGTGTAAACACCACAGGATGTATGTTTGTTTCTTCGTCAGTGCTGCCGTAATCCGCATGTATCGTGTAGATTTGGGAGAACTGTTTACTGGCACTTTTTAAAAGTACCATCCATAAAGAATTGTTCGTGTAATTTTAAACTTTGTTTGCCTCTTTCACCGCTCAGAACAATTATTCTTTCACCTTCCATATGATCCGTAAGAAGGAAACTGCCTCCATCTCCCATCTTCAAAAATTCATCATCCAAGATCACTTCGTCAGGATTATTTAGCTCATTTTGGTTTCCTTGTGATATACTCCTCTGACCAGAATCCAGCATGCTGTTGTAGGGTGACTAATTGGTAGCTAAAAGCAGGTAGCAAGAGACGACCCGGTTGTGCGCGATTGGCACTGTGCGCGATTGTCTCTGTGCGCGATTGTCACATATTCCTTGGAAGACCGTTACCACGTCCCTTAAAACTAATTATTATAAGAGTCCTGTTACAAGAAAACTCAAATTAACGTAAAAATAAAAAGAAAAAACACAACCAAGGCAGCGCCGTATCGCTTGTTTCCTTACGTATGACGTCACGCGCTGTGATTGGTGGTTCATTTGACGGTGACGAATAGGCTAAAAATCAGGTTTTCTTTATTGATTTAAAAATATAAATCATTATTGTTTCACGAAAAAATATTGGATGAAGTTTCTAAATTTATAAATATTAGGCCTATTTCTAACTAAATTTCAGATTTTGTTTGTAACACCTGTCAGGTCCTCTATTCCGGCGCAAAGACGCCAAGATTTACTTTGTAAGTCCTGCGGGCTGTCTAACTAGTGTCCACTAGGCGTCGGGAGCACAGACAGGGCTTCTGGCAACAAACAAGGAGCTTTGTGAAGAGAAGTGCTGCGGAGCAGACAATAGGCCCTATTGTTTGCTCGGTGAATATTCTCCGAGGTTCATCACCCAGACAAGCTAAAACAAACGTAATATTCACGATATAGAGAAACCATAACACAACAATCACAACATTTTCACGTAATGGAAATAATTAAATTATCTTTGTGAAAATTGAAGATGCACTTGCTTTAACCTACCGCTATTTGAAGAATGGAATTAATTATGTTTTTTTTCGTCTCAATTATATGAATTAGAAGGCCATGTTCGAAGTAATTGGACTCATCAGTAAAAGAGGGAATATTATTAAAAATAATGATTTTAGGTGTATATGAACATTTTATAGTTCTGGAGGAAAATTTCTCATTCTTGCAGTTATCGTTTTAATGGAAGGATTGCAGTTATTTTTCAGTAGAGAAAAATGATTATCGTTGCATACAATTAAAATTATAAAAAGAGATATCCGTTTAGTTCAAAGAATCATGGTTTACTATTAAATTGCGAATAATATACCACTTTTCAAGAGCTTCGATAGAAAAGATAAGGGTCGAGCTCAAATAAAGAATCATAAGTTCCTATTTTCAATCAAGGAAGGTTAATGTGAACATACATTTAATTGTTTATGCTATATATTATCGTTGGTGGCCGAGTGTGTATGTTCACAGATGTCTGCCTTTCTTGGATGCCAAAGACACATTATGGCATAAGGATACAAAAGTTGTGGATGATACTTTTTAACCCAGATATTCATAGCAAACTATTTACCCAACGTTTAAAATAAATAAATAGTTAAAAATGTACTAATTATGTAATGTAAAGTTGGACAATATTCCAAATGTAATACCTAAGCGATTGTGCGTGTATGTTTGTGTAAAAGACTCTAAATTACTTTGATGTGAAACATGGAATGTGGGACGAAGAATTCAAGTATACCAAATAGACAGCTCATTCGTTACGTTGTGCACGAGAGTAAGTAAATTCAAATCACGGAATATACAATCAGCGTTGAAATTACATCGTTTGATAAATTTCTTATGCCGCATTTACTCGCCACGTGCACGACCGCCGACACGAACTTCCGGTTACACCATATATGGGCAACCCTCGGCCCGCGGGCCGGATCCGGCCCTCCACCAGCTTCAGTCCGGCCCGCAAGAGATTCAGAAATTTCATATACAGATGAAAAATATTCAAAGCTGAGAGTTTTCTCACGAAAAATATTTTGCATGTTCGGAAGCACGTATAAATGTGAGCAGACTTTTTCTATCATTAAAATTAATAAAAATAAGCATCGTACTCGATTTAGAGCATGGTTGGCCAACCCGCGGCCGCCTTGGAAGATTTTTCCGCCATGCGTGATTCTTCACACTTTTTCAAATTATATTTAGTTTACAATTGCAAATGTAGTGAAAACCAATGTATTTAAAAAATACATTATTTGTGCATCCATATATTTCAAAATTAACTGTCCAAATAATAAGAAAAAAATTACTTTGATTTTAAAATAATATTTTTGCAAATATATGACAGATATCGCCTGTTTTATTTATGAGTTTACAGTTATCAGTTCGCGGAATAATTATTCTATATTCTGCGAACTCATAATGCGCGCGCATCTCGGAACATCTAATATAATATACAATATATAATTTTATATGCCGCCCGCGGAGTTATGACGCATTTTCAAAGAGGCCCGCAAGATCATTTGGGTTGCCCACCTCTGGGTTACACTCTCGCAGGAATTCATTCATGGATGACTAGTGGGCATTCCAGCTTTCGTGGTGGGCAGTAGGGGTTTTAAAAAAAGTGAAACTTTTATTCTATCACCTCAAATTTTTCCGTCCATCTATTGCATGTCGCTTTACAGCCGGCCAGGCGCATGCGCGCAGGTATGACGTGACCTAGTGCGAAGGCCTCATGTCTGGTAAATAGTACGTCACCTCTAATTTCTCGCCCTAAAGCAGTTCTGCCTGGTGGGCCTCCGTTTAAGAGAAATCGAGATTAAAAAGTGCTTAAATTGTATGTAAATGACCTATACTAGTACGGAAGACCGTTTGTTTATAATGTCTGTTAAGCCGTGCTCGTTGAGGCGGCGTGATTAAATGCGATCGGTCCGAGTTTCGATCCCTTCACCCGCGAATTTTTTTCTATTTTTATGTTTTTAATTGCTATTCTATGTTGTAGCGTTAAAAATTGTTTTGAAACAAATTCTACATTTTTTTTTTTAATTTTCCTTTGACAAATACGCAAATATTAGGATGGTACCACCGAAATGTATGCTTTTATGTCAGCCATGTGATGTGTATTTCTATCATCAGGTAAAAATACTAATAAAAAAGCTTCAAAATGCACCGGAACTGTTGCAAGATAACCATGTAATATCTTTTCGTGAAGATGCTATTAAGATATATTATCTTATTCACCACATTTTGCGAGCGCCTGTATTTTATGGCATGGTAAAATATTCCTGGTATGGTTCATAATTAATGATTAAAAGGCCGAAATTTACAAATAATAACGAAACCTACTTTCTTAAATCAATAATATATACTGTATGTGACTGTCGAAACATATCCTTCGTAAAATGTTCCTGGTGTGCACGTAATTTTTGTTTCAAGTGTTTTTATGATTTATACCATCCTAATATTTGCGTATTTGTCAAAGGAAAATAAAAATATTGTAGATTTTGTTTCAAACAAATTTTTAATGATACAAGAGGAAAAAAAATTCGCGGTTGGTGGGATCGAACATCGTACCCATCGCATCTGATCCCTCCGCCTTAACGACCACGGCTAAATAGACATTTTAGACTAACGGTCTTCCGTAAAAGTATAGGTCATTTACATACAATGTAAGCACTTTTTTTAATCCCCGATTTCTCTTAAACGGAGGCCCACCAGGCAGAACTCGTTTAGGGCGAGAAACCAGAGGTGACGTGCTATTTACCAGACTTGTTCGTTCTACGATTGCGATTTCCACACTGAAAACTTCTCCTAGTCAGTTGAGATCTGTCTGGCGTCGACTACATTTGAACTGAAGCAAGGTAATCTGGCAACTGACGGGTGCTTTCTAATCTTCTCTTCCGAAAACAGGAAGTGTTATTTTTTCGTTCATCTATCGCATGTCGCATTACAGCCGGCCGCGGAGTAGGGATAACGATAAAGTGAAAGGCTCTCGGCAGAGTAGCCAAGGTCAATATGGCGGCGCCCATAGCTCGCATCAGTTGACATTTACATTCTCACTTATTTGTATTTATTATGTATTCCGTACTCTAATACATAGATTGAAATTAATATTTATAGTTGGATATCTTGTTTACTATTGATTTCCCATTATCATTCCAATTTTCAAATTATTAAGTTAAGATTAAGAATGCAATTTTAATACCCTAAATCGAATAATTTACCAAAAATGTTCAGTTAAATGCTTAAAAATGTTTCACTTGCTTCTTGTTGCATTGCTAACTTGGCACCTACATCAGCTACCTCGTTCCCGCTGATTCCCAAGTGGAACGTGGCAGCAGATGAATTTGCCAAGTTAGCCTGCGAAAGGTCATAAACGACTTTGCTACGGTCCCAAAATCAGACTTGGCTTCCAGGGTCATAATACAGAATAATTACAAAGAAAACTGCATTCTTAATTTTTTAAATTCTTTTATATTTATTACATTAATCTTAAATTTTTCTTGGTTTCATAAAAGATTGAGCAACTGAAATTTTAATTTATAGTCTCAGTATGTACTAAGACAATAGAAGGTGTTAACAGTTGCGATTTTTGACCGGATGTCAGTCACAACACTGACCACTCCAGATTGGTATTAAGTGTTCGGCCAACTATCGGTTCCGTATTGAAACAGGCGCCTGTGAAAGTTCGAACTGGCATTCCGAGACCGTAAACTAGACCGCAGCAGTCCTATGGCTTTGTCGATCGGTTAGGCTAGTCCATTGGGTGTGGTGCGCTACTGTGACCGGCGGACCAAAATTCTCTCTGTTTGGCGATGCTTCGATTATCGATAGCGGCCCGCAGTCAACTGGGACTCAGGTCACACCTGCTACTCCGGTCTCCGCCAGCAAGTGGCGACTGCATTAATTATACGTTAAGTGTACTTAATACTTGAAAATGCTTGCTTTTACACCCTCAAATTCCCTCATAGAGAATCCCGACGCAAATGGTTGTGGTTCTTAACATCTAGAACTGAGGTTATTGCATTTGCAATATGATTGTGTTACTGCTTCCCTTAGAATAAAGAGTAGCATCAGTGATAGGCAGCACCTCCGTTTTTGTTAGTATTCTAAAAGTATTGGCAACAAATTAGTATTTACGACAATCGTTCTGAATGAATTTATCATTTTAACTGGACCACCAAGAATAATAATATTTTGCACATTATTTATCAGCGTCGATGCTATGTATTTAATTGCAAATTGATGTTCAGAACTGAAAGGACAACACAGGACGAACACAACACTGAATTAAAACCACCCATGCCCTCAGCCGAACTGTCGGTGACGTTTAGTGGCAGTAGTAACTCCAACTTTCAGTTCACCTAATGATGACAGTGGACGAAGTTGTCGAAACGTCGTTTATGACAGAAGAACTTATCCGGCAGAATAGCCGGGAAGAATATTTACTTAAATGCATTTGTATGAAAATATAATGTTATTATCATTTATTTTTCTTATGCTATAATAAATTTGTGTGTGGTATTTAGTATCCATTATACTATAAAGATGGAAGATATTGAATTACGTGCATACTATTCGACGGCGCATGTGAGTATTGCTGTGCGTGTTTCTTCTCGTACTAAATGTTTCTCTCTGCAATCGCACTTGTTTCCCCATCAGCGTTGCAGCATTATTCCGTTGATATAAGCCGATCACACATGGTTTCCAAACAGATGTAGCTCTCCCGATATTAACTGTTTTATCTGGCGGGAACTCCGGGATGACGATAATGATTGTTTTGTGTGTCGATACGTTGTCTGAACACGGATGCTATACAATAGCAGGATCAGAACAATGCCGTACCTTTGTCATGATAACGCAATGCAAATTCTCTTTCAAACAATTTTTAATCTGTCTTATCGCAGTGAAATTACATAAATCGCAGGCGCTCTACCACATTAGGGAATTTAGATTAGCAGCAAGCTATGCAGGCAGTAACAGCAGGAGCCAAGCGACAAAAGCCAGCTGTCGCAATGTTGTATTTTCACACCTTTCTGTTACACACCCACGAAGTTTGCGTTGCAACAACACGCTAGGAAAGTCTCGTCTCAAACAAGCTATACAAGATTTAACTTTTCTGGTCCTTCCTTAGATCCAAAATTTTCTATTGTTGACCTTTGCTAGACGATTGTAACTGAGGGCGCATAATAGCTTTACCCAATGCTGATTTGTGTCGTTCTGATGTTTGCTCGTCCGTCCTTCTTTAACAAACCTAAAACTCTTAACCGGCGTAGCTTACAGAATTGAAATTTTAACATGTAAAGAAGCGTTTCAGTGACCCAAAACTGAATAACGTAAATAAAATTTTGTAAAATGATAACCAGGGTTATTCCACAGAAATAAGCTACAAATAGAAAGAAGTAACATCAAGTACGGTTTCTAAATTGCGGTTGACTGCAGTTAGGTAGACCGGTGTTCGATTTCCGATCAAGCCGAAGATGTCTCTTGAAAGAGTAATGGTTCCCCAGGCCCACTAAACCAACTGTAGAATGTGGGGAAGGTAAACAACACCTCGTTTGTAGTACCAAATACGGTAACCGGAAACCGAGCCCGATGGACGGGCGAAATTATTGACACAGGTTGAAATGCCATTCAAGCCATCCAGGTTTCTCGAAATTATGGCCTGCAAATGCTGGGATGGTTCCTTCAAAAGGCAACAGCGGAATTCCTTCCCGTTCTTCAAACCATATTCCCCCGCCATTTATGAACACACTGTCGACACGATATAAATCCATAACAAAAAAGCGGTATGAAGTCTACCTCCTCGAATACCACCCAATAAATTTGATAGGCCTGAAAAGAGCCCATCATCACACTTCCGTACTACCCGAAAAATTATTTTCACAAAGTTTCAGTTTGTTTGCATGTACCAAGTGGAGAATTTTCTTTTGCTGCCACAATTACATACAAATCTTTACTGTTAGAACCAAGGAAAACAAAGATATCAACATTCTAGATTAGGAAGTATAAAATCGAGAATGGCAGGAATATTTGTTATCTTTCCGTTATTTTTTCGTAAATTATTAATTTCTTGGCGCTAGAATCTATGAGGAAAGGTTAAAAGTGACTTTCACGTCATTCGAGTATTCTCTTTGCTCAACTTTACGCCTCGTAGACGCCGAGGTCATTAGAGGAGGAAATGGCCTGTGAGCAAGGAACGGGAAGGAATTCGTTCATGAAATTTTGATGGAACCATACCGGCATTCGGCTGGAGTTATTAGGAATCAACTCACTTGTGCTGGAAGTGAAGTGAGCGATTGCAGGTGTGAGAGAGTCGATCGTGCGCGGCTTTAAAGGCGAACACACTGGCCGTGCCTGAAGGACTGAATCGCCACTTAACGTCCTGCACTCTTTGCACCGCTGTGTCATTTACTGGCTCACGAAATTCATGAGTTTACTTTGCTGGACTAAATATATCCCTATGATTCCTACCAAGTGGTTTACTATTAATACGTGGACAACGTTTTTCCATTGCAGGCAATCAATTTTTGTTTACAATTATTTAACGCCAAACAGTTTATTTAGTTCTTCCCAACAATTTCACCCGCCTAAGTCACCAGTGATATTCCCTCCACGTAAGCCTTATGTTTGTCCGATATTGGTCCTGTGGCTTATACTGTCGAATATGTTCTCTAGTCTATGCGCCACAAGACGATCCACTGCCACAACTGCAGGAAATTTTATAGTGTGATTTGGAGTTTGTTTAAGATCTTCCATCCTAGTCATCGACTGTCCCAAGCTTTCAATGTACCTTGTAAACTGTAGATATTTCCACTTTACTCATCAATTTTATTGTTCCGGCTGTAAATCCTGGTATGAGCGGAAAAATATCAGTCTCCCCTAGCAGGACAAATTTGAAGAGAGTGCTACATACATCTGATGATTTTTATAAATAATCTCGCGGTATGATCACAATGTCCAATACATAACCAACGGTAATTATTATTTGCTAGAGCCCTAAAGATCGCCATGCTCACAAGCCAAAAAACTCCAACAACAATAAAAAAACGTCTCCACCTTAGGTGAGCATTGCTTTATGCCACAGACTAGTAATTCTTTATTGTCATATTGTCCTTCTGGACATACGATAATTTTTATCCCGAAAACTTACAAAACTTCTGATGAAAAAAATTTCCAAAACCTTAAGTTGTTATGTTTGTGTTTATCTGTACACTCATGACGCAAAACGTGTTGGACTGATTTTAACGAAACTGTACATTGCGATAGCTTATGACAGATACAGATTTTCCAATGACACAACGCCCAAAAACAGAATTTTTTAAAAAAAAATTTAAACAAATTTCAACGAAATTGTGTATAGTAATAGTTTATACCATCAGTTAACTGATAGGATACTTTTCTTTCTGAGTAGTACCGTATTTCGTCCATGATACAGGGGACTAATCCGTAAATTTTTGAATTTTTTATATCCATGGTTGCATACTTGTTGTAGTTGAAATTAATATCTGTCATTCTTGTACCTGTTAAGAAATTTACACAGTTTATATTTTTTGAAAGCCTTGGTGTCCCGGTTGTTGAACATGACTTCTCCCATTTATGAGAAATTCTTTGTTTCTAGAGGATACATTTTCTACATAATTGACAGATCTATGCATAATTTAAAGAAGCGGTATGTAAAGTGTTCATTTATTTATGAAATTTGTAGATTGTTAGGACGATATTAGGGAGAGTCTGTAACATTTTAGCCCAGTCTAGTTGTAGGTGGTGGCTACAAATGCGGCAGAGGAATCACGAAGAACAAAAGCGAGCTTGGCGGATGACCGATAATGCTTTGACCTGTCTTTGGGAGGATGTGGGTTTAAATCCTCGTCCGGATATCCAAGTTTGGGTTTTCCATGGTTTCCCCAAATCACTCCAAGCGAATGCCGGTTGGATCGTTGAAAAGACCATGGTCGAACTCCTAATCCTTTCCCGCCTCAAATGATGTAGACGAGGCGTAAAGCCATAAAAAAGGAAGAACAATCTGAGTACGCTAGAGGAGGTAGCTGTTTGGTCGGAAGGGTTTAACTAAAACGCGGAGAAGAGGGACCATTTCGGACACCGGTATAGCATAGACATGTAAGACAACCGCTGCTAGCTGCGTCGGTCATTCAGATGAAAGGTAGGGGCTGCAATAGCGCAGTTCAATTCCTCCATCCATGCAGTAACTAACGTGAGCTCAGATGAAAGCAGTCTGCCAGTCTCATTTTAATACAGACTCAGTACGATTCTAAGTGTCAGCTGGAGGCGTGGTCACTAGAGCGCCCTGGCCGCTGCACGTTTAGCAATAAATTTTTCTAGCGTCACTGATTCTCCTCGACGAGACATACAGTGTTGTGAACGTGAAAGAGCTCTTCATAGGTGACAGTAGTCACTTAAAGGGAAAAGTGACAGTTTGATTTACTGGCGTCCTTTGCGCCACACCGAGCATGGTTGCGTGAGCAGTAACACTCTGGCCTCGCATTCGGAAAGACGCGGATTCGAATCCCTTTCGGCCTTCCAGATATCGGTGCTCCACGGTTTCCTCAAATCACTCCAGACGAATGTCATGATGATTACTTCAAAAAGGCCATGGCACAATTTCTTCCTGTTCCTTCTCCTCCCCCCAGTCCATTGCTTCTACAGTGACCATGACATCAACCAGACATAAAATCCTTTGGGAAAAAAAAATTAATGCATAACGCAATTCAGACAAAAAAATTACAACTAAATGTAGTATCATATTATGATGCGCCTCTTATATCATATACTCCTTCATACTTTCCACCACCTCGTTATTTTTTGTGGGGGTCAAAAAAATCTTCGGAATTTGCAAGATTTTTCATGTTGAAAATCTAACCACAAAGTGATATCTTCATTCAATGATTGGGCCTGAAATCTAGAAATGAGTGCAACACAATATCATTTCTTGTAGTAAGTAAATATTTTAATATCTATCAATCATTTGCGTGTTTGACAGCATCTGCACTGCAAACAGTCCAATGAAACCTGACGGAATGTAAACTGAAGCCGCTATTAGTCAAACAAAATAACCAATTACCAAAGCAAACTTGGTTCGTTAATTACCGTACCAAGTACAGATTCGAACTTCGATTATCAGAATAAATACTAGCTTCACCTGATTCACATATAAAGTATAAATTAAATACAAATAATTATACAATATTGGTGGGCATCATTTGTGTGTTATTATACTTAACGAACAAGTAATTACACACATGAATATAACATTCAAGAAACACTGCTTCTTCTCATTTTTCCTCTTCTTTTCGTAATGGCCAGCATGGGATCTCGTCTCAATTTCAATTCCTCTCCTGTTGTTTTTTCTTTCTTCCTCTCCAGTACTTCTTCATTATTGCACTGTGTTTTCTCTTTCTCTCCTGTCTACCTTGGAATCCTGTCATTCGAAATTTGTTTCTAAAAAAAATTTCTTTCCGTACTGTTCACTGATATTATTTTGTTTCAAATCTTTCTTAACCTCTTAAAAAATTGATATTTATAAAAAATAAATAAATTATTTTTAATTTATTTATAAATTGATATTTCAGTTTTATAAATGAGGTAGACGAAGTTGATTTTTAAACATTTTAACAATTATTTTCATCATTTTAAATTATTACAATTTATAATTTTAATTTATCGAAGCGCTAGTTGGTGTACAGTATTTTTGGTTATCCTGTCTTTTGCTAATACAAATAGATTTGATGGTTTCCCCACACGTGAGCAGGCGACATACAGCTGTCCATGGGAGAAAAACGTATTTTCCAAGTCCAAGCCGCAAACGGACATTGTTTGAGACTTATTTATTGTCATAGGGAAAGCCAAATGAATCGGAAATTGAAGCCTTTTAAATGGTATTGAATATTCTGACGGTATCATAGGAATACGTGGCAAAAGGACGATTTATTCTTTAAATTGTTGCTTCAAGAACATTTCCGGTGATCCTTTTGATGATAAAACGTGTACCGCTGCATAATCTAGGTGGATTCAAATTATGAAGAAGAACAGTCGGTGAACCAATCTATAAACGAAGATTGTGTGGTGGCATTCCTGGTATATCCAAAGAATTTAAAAACTCAGTTAGAAAATTTATGGCTTCGTTTTTGTCTTTATTAGTGAATATTAATTTGACTACATTAGGAAGTTTAGAATAACATTGGGGTTTAACTTGAAATAAATTCTTTTTCATCTCACAGGAGCCTGGTATAAGGGTCTGGAAAATCAGCGGTACCCGAGCTGGGAACTTAGGAGCGCCCCATTTTTCCTTCATACCGACCACCTTATGGCGTGACTGTGGAACGGTATGTCTCTTGAGGAGCGTAGAACAGTAAATGATGAGATGCCCTCGGCCGCAATAGGCACTGAAAAACATGTACCGAGCTGACAGAATTGTCCATTTCATCCAGGACACCCTCAGCTCCCTCCAGTTTGTATACTTATAAAGGAAGAATTAATCTGCTGGGTTCCTAGACATCTCTCATTTATTTAAAAAAATTTCAAACCTTCGGCTTTGTGGAATACTTCTTGATAGGCCTCGCCGGTTTAAAACTTTCCACTCCAGGCAAATGCCTGAATGCTTCCTTCAAAAGGTCATGGCCGAATTCCTTCCCATTCCTTGCTCCCCTTCCTTTTCCGTCACTAAAGACCTCGCTGTTAAGAGCCGTCAAACAGTTAAAAACAAACAAAAAAAGACATCTTTGTAAACATTGAGCTTTTGTCAAATATTTTGTATCTTTGTCTGTACTAACAAGATTTATAGCCAATTAAAATTCGCTAATTTCAGAATAGATACATATTACCGAAGGAAGTAGCTGCTGTAGTGTTCGTGGTAAAGGTTTACTGTGAGTAGTAACATAGTATACCACGAATACCTGGGATCGTTAAGAAGGATGAGAAACGGCTAGCTATTTACCTTTCCTCTTCTTAAATTATTATATAACGAGAAGTATATAAATTAAATCAACACTGTCTCAATATTTAATGCTCCAGCTTTAAAATGTTCAATAATCATACGCTCGAAGTCAAGCTAGTCCGAAAATTCGAAAAGAAATCTAGTTTTGATATATTGTTGGAATCACCATTATATTGTTTATATATATATATAAAGATGAATGTATGTATGTATGTTTGTTTGTTTGTTCTTCATTACAAATCCACAGTTTTCATCCTATTTCGATGAAACTTTGCACACTTATCCATTGAAACAAGGAGAAAAAATACAGATAATTTTTCAACCAAATGTAGACAGTATAAATATTACATAATTTCGAAATACTACTGAATGGCGATAGACAGACGCGTTGGATATGGACGTCTGTATACTGCTTTTTTCCGTGTATCGGTCAGACAGCTCAGTGGTTAAAGCGCTTGCTTACAAATGTTTGGCTCGTGGTCTCCGGTTCAAATCTCCGTGGAGGCTAAGATTTTTAAAAATATCACAAAGTTAGGGGGTGCAATGCGAGGCAAATCGTAGGTAGTCATGCAATGGTGTAGGTGTACACTTTTTACGTTATAATGATTCCTCAGGGGTTGTTCGCAGTCAGTCAGAGAGAGAGAGAGAGTGTGTGTGAACCGCAGTAATAATACTATAAATACGGAAGTAAGTCTCTGTCTTTTGTTACGTTTTGACGACCAAATGGCTATATCGATGTTGATGGGAATTGACAAGAAAATCTGTATGAAGGGCACAGGACATTTTCTCTGGCATGTTTAATATTTTTAGTCACGAAATTTTTGGAAACTGATTCTCTTTTAGAGACTGGTTCAACGGTAGAATGATATAGTGATAGCTTTCCTGTCGTATTATGCCGACTCGGTGTTGTTTGGGTCCAATCCTTCGTTACCACAACTTTCTATATTTAATTCTGGCAAAAAATTCTTAATCCACGCGTACAAAGTCGCGGGTACGAGCTAGTATCCTATAAAGTGAGTGATTTGTTGGTTTGGTAAGATATAAAATAAAATTATACAAACTATGATTTGGGAAACTTAATATTTTGTGATGGAGTTTTTATTCTTTGGCATTATATGGGCTTCATCTTTGGCCTTTGTATGGGCTTCATCTTTGGCTTCGTATGGGATTCATCCAAATGGTGGATGCCATGTGTGTGAATGTATTAATTAGAAATTTTCATTACCTTACAGCGATGTAACTGTAGAGAAGAAAATATCATACCTGTAGACACACTAAATGCACAGAGTTTGGGGGCGTAATAATCATGAAATATGGTAATTTTTTTAGCAAGGTTTATTTTAATTATGGACTAAGTGTTGTTTACTTTATGACAAAATCACTGATTCTGTTCGTAATTCTTTGCAAATGAAGTTAAAGTTAAGAAAGGTTGATCATGAGAATTTCTGACCATCCTGGTGACGCAGTGTTTTTTGCTGGCACCTGTTCACGAATTAGTTGTACAGCGCTTTATATTCAGATTTTGTATGTAGTCTAATTTTATGTGGATCATCAGCTTCTGTCTTTTATTTCTTTGAAAGTGAGTATTTCATTTAACTTGCGTGCTATTTGTCATTTTGTGAATTTAGATTTGTGCAACATGAATTCATATCATTGTGGTTCGCCTGTAGATTTACAGTTTACGCACACAGCTGATGCAGTAACCACTCCCATTGCCAGTACTGATCATCCAAATATCACTACGAGCTCTGTAGAAACAGTTTCCACTGATGTTACTGTAGCGTCTGGTTCGAAACAACAAGACTAACCTAATATGCAAAATTTTGTAGCGCCCCTTACACACGCTAATGCAGAGTTATCGGACTTTCAGCAATCATCTGATCGATCTGTTGATGATACCCATACTGTATCAGATGTTATTCCTCTAGATCGGGAACATAATATACATATTCCTGTAGTTGCAGAGTAAGTTTAGCCTATTACTAATAATAATTATGCCATAGGCAATGAGCAGCAATGTGGCGCGTGTTTTAAAATTTTGTGTATTGGCCGGTCTAACACCTACGATTTTAGGCAGATCGGCCTAGTTTTAAGATGGATGGGTGGCCTCTTTTAATTTAATTTAATTGCAATGGAGCACAGGCTGTTTACAGCCACCCGCCCATTTGCATTGTTTTTATCTTTTATATTGTTATAATTCATGTCTCGCTGGCCACTATACAGTCAGTGAGACATGTAGTGTTTTTAACTCTCTTTAGAACCTGCTTGGGCTTCTTTACAGCCATCCAGGTACTGTACGGTATAAAGTACCGATGGCCCCTTAAAGCCAGGTCTGATTTTATGATTTATTTTATTTGCTGTCTGTATGGCCGACCCCTTTACAGTCGATCATGCAGACAATATGTTAGTAAATTCTTAAGCCACAGTAATAGCTGGTAATTGTTAGGGCGCTAATGACCCCGATGTCGACGCGCCCTAAAGCTACAATAACAACAACAGCCATAGGCAATAGTTCTTCAGATTCTAGTGGTGATTTCCACGGTTTCTCACCTTCACCACGAGACGGCATATTCGCTGAATACAAGGTGGTTGGGAAATCGAGTAGTCATACTGGCTGGGATGTTTATTTTAGTCGTATTTTCAAGCGGAAGTAATAACTAAAACAATACAATCTTCAATTCTAAATTTGAAAATCAGAAGCAGGATTTAAATCCCAAATATGAAAGTCAGAATCACAACTTCAATATGAAATTTGAAAAACATAGATTCTAAATTTGTTAAGTAGGATCAAAAGCTAGATTCTGAATTCGAAAATCAGAAAAGACAATTGAAACACGATTTAGATGCTAAATTTGCAACTCAGCAGTTTTATCATTTTACATAAGTGCTGTCTGCGCGGCCAGTCGTTTTACATTCGGCCATGCAGACTGTATATTTACTTGTTTTCAAGACACGTTACTGTACCTATTCTTATGGCGCTAATGATACCGCTATCGATGCGATCTAAAGCCCTAACAACTAGAAAGAATTAGACTAAAAGAAATTTGACAACAAAGTAGCAGCTCCAAAAACACGCGATACGAAAAGAGTATCCTGTTTCTGGTTAAATACGTGCTATATGAATGCAGTTTTTCATACAAGAATGAAGACCTAAAATATTGTTGAAATAAACAGCTACAGGTAATAACGTGCATTTACTGCATAAAAAGATGTGTGCATGTACCCACATTTAGAGCAATTTATCTTCATTTCTATATGCTTCAGGCTTCAATCCACACTAAAACAGCGACGCAATGATCAATGCCACTTTCAACTAGAAAAGACAAGAAGAGTGCAACCGACATTAGATCAGTTACATACGTACCAGACAGCCTGGGAGAACAAATGAAACATGGACAAATACAGCGTTGGAGTGGAGCCCAAGAGAACACCAGGGATCAATAGGAAGACCACCAGACCGATGGAATAAGGACATACGCGAGAGTTACAGGCAGAGGATCAGCCTAGTCCGTTCAACCTCTTCTGAACTCATAAGAGGCCAAATCATGATTTAACTGGCTTGTGAGGCCAAGATGTTACTGGGGGTTAAACACTTTTGCCTGAACTGTGAACAGCTAAGTTCATGACCATGTGTAGCCTTCTGGTACCTATAATATTGAATAGATTGGCCACCACGCATTCGTATTAAACCCCAAATGGGAAGGGTAATTGAAATAAAGTCACTTGACACAGTTTCAGAATAACACAGTACTTATATTCTTGAAAAAGTTCACTCGTAGATTGTCGGTACCATATACGTGAATAAAGCCATCGAACGACAGTTTCTTTGAAGATTGCAGGTTAAGCACATCTGTACGAGAAGACAAAAACTCAACAAAGTCTCCCTAACATTAGTGAGTATTACGGCATGTTGGAATTTGCCTAAACCGCTACCGCGTGGAACAATTTGCGACCACGTTTGTTATAAAGGGACGTTAAACTGTTAAAAAAAAAAAAAAAAAAAAAAAAAAAAAAAAAACAATTTGCTCCGCGGTGTTTCGCGATCACTTTCCGGCGAAAGAATGAGACCAGAGTGAGACAAAATCATGGTGGCTGCATGGCCTTTTATAAGATTTCCATGGCCTATGACGTCAGTAACTTTTTTCTTTAATTAATATCTCTAGAGTACTAGATAGTTTAACTTGAAATTTTTACAGGGACTTTCTATTATCATGTTATATCTGTTTTAATTTAATTTAACATTCAAAAGGGTTTCTATAATCTTAAAATTGAAGTCATCATGTGACCAACTTGGCGGAATTTTTACGCGCTTCAACAACAATCCGCGACAGTCAATCTTTAAAAACTTAATTATCTGACCAAAACCGGGTGGGGTGGGACATTCTCCACCAGTGAAAACTGTTACTGACCTGTTGAAATTTGGATTAACTGCTTCCTTATAGTGTCCTCTTCACGTTTAGCACTCTCCTTTTTCGGAAAAGTCGCCACGAATTAAATTAAAAATGCCGAAGTATGGGATGCTCCGCAACCGCGAAATGTTAGCAGCACTGTAAAAATGACACAAAAATTATCGGTACTGGGATCATATCAACCTAAATAGGTTCGTTTTGTCATAGTGATCATAGTTAGGTTGAAATTCGGCCTGGACCAAGAGTAAAAAAGTTTACGGGAAATTCGTTCTGCGCAAACCAGAGACAAACTGCGTATTTGTTTATAAATGATGCAATCGATTACCTCTGACTACTTATATCGATTCCAAGATGGTGAGCCTTATAGTACTGCATTTCGGATAAAATTTTTGTATCTGTTAATTTTATGCGACGTTTTGCAACGCACTGAAGCTAAAACGGCAAGAAAATATTACAACAAAAAATTAAACCAACATTTCAAGAGATTATCATTGATTTCACAGCGCCGGCGGCAACTAATAGCAGCGATGCAGTGTCATATTTAGGCATTTTTAATTTAATTCGTGGCGACTTTTCCGGAAAAGGAGAGTGTACAACGAGAAGAGGACATTATAAGGAAGCAGTTAATCCAAATTTCAAAAGGTCAGTACCAGTATTTCGCTGGTGGAGAATGTCCCACCCCACCCCCCAAAACCATTATATATTCGTAATCGTCTCAATTTTGGCTAACGACTGATATAAATCTCTCAATTGTATTACTTTTAGTTAAAAAATTCATGTTTTCTCTTAATTAAAACTACTAATTAAACTTTGCCAAATTATTTAATTTTACTACCAAAATATCCGGAACAATGCTGACTATAGCTGGTGATAAAGATCAGCTGTAGCTTTACTCAATTTAAAGATATCTCGAATCTTAGCTTTTTACTTTTCTGATTGCGTGTTTCAAAACGTGAACAAACCGGAATATCACTTAAAATAAACGTTTCCCGATATAAGAAATACACTTTTAAAATGATTCTAATGATGAGTTTTCACTTTGGAAATGAATACAGGGAAATTCCTTCAAGTTGTCAATTATTCTTCTCGAAATTTCTAAGTCCAGCATAAGCGACTTCGCAATTGATCAATAGACCATTTTACTACTGGAGATGGCTAGTGGAAATGCTTTTGGCAAACTAAAGCGTGCCTTATAGGCTGATGACGATGTTGATGGTTGGTTTCTTTACAGTCTGTCATACTATTTATTTATTACTAGCGGAGTTCCCGGCGTTGCCCGGTATAGTTGGCGTAGATTTAACCGTACCCTATTTTATTCCTGCAAAACATTTGTACAAAGTTTCATAAAATACGCGCCAACTTTTCGGAATTAAAGCAAACTTACATTCATCTTCCCCCCGCCCCCTTATCAAGAAACTGGTGGGCTGGAGTTTATTTGCACGTATACTATTTTCATTCGTCCGAAAAGATTCATGTATATCAAGCTTCGATAATTAGGTTAAGAAATTTCATTTCTACATTACTGAACAACCCTAGATTACGTTACTCACATTTGATTCAATTGCGAAGTGAATGGATATACTTGTGGCTCGATACGCCAGATCCTTTATCTCTGCAGATAAAATATCAAAAGTTAATCCGGAATAATATTATCGTAAACAGAAGACTAATGCTGAAGGCTATTGTCCAAAGATCGTGCTTAAAGAAAATCTCTGTTGTTTTTACGGCTATCTATGTCGTTTAAAAATTGATATCCCGAATTAAAGGAAAGAATACTTCAAGCCATGGCTTTTAAAAATTGAATATATCGAATTAAAAGAAAGAATACTTAAAGTTTTGTTTAGTGTGCCAAATAGTTATTACTATAAGTTATCTTATTGCTTTAATTAAAGGCTATGGTCAGAGACATTGTGTTGTGTGTTTAGTGCGGAGTAGGCGGCATCTAGTGATTCCTCCTGTGGAATTTCTCACCATACGTTCAGAATTTCATTTAATGCTTCTACATTATTTAACGTTGAAACATAATACATGCCAGACAAGTGAATTAAGATTCTAAGCTTTAAAACGGTGAAATCTCCATCGAAATCTGCCCCGTAGTTTCCGAGTTTTTATACGACCAATATGTCCGGTTTTCGTTTTATAGATATAGATTTATCGTATGGCAATTCAGACACTTTTAAGAACATTGATAAAATATATGCAATGCAACATTACAAGATTAAATACTTATATCTAGTTTATTAATATAGTTTATTGATTCTTGAGTTGCCAGCAGGAAGTCCACAGGATCACCACTGTAAGACTTAATAGGACACTCTTCAATAATATGACCAACAGTCTGAATCTCTCCGCATTTGCATAAGGGGGATGGATGGTTGCTTGCTCCACGTGTACAGGGAGTGTGCGCATCTGCCATGCCGAGTTCTGATTCTGTTGAGTGTGGACCAAGTTTTACGAGGTAAATCAATACCTGGTGGCTTTTGTGTAATGCAAGGTAAGCTGCTGTTTCGCTGTACAGTCCACTCCTGCATCCAAGCTTTGGTGATGTTAAAATAGCATCCTTTGCCGATTTCATTGGCGGTTTTCTAGAGTGAAGCCTGTTGATGTTGGCATCCTTCATATCTTGGTGGATCGGTAAGTTTCTGTTGTTCATTATTCTCTTGTAGTCACGTGTAAGAGCATTTATCCGTCGCAGGTTAGGTGGTGGTATGTGGCTCAGTATCGAGAGCCATCTTATGGGAGTTGTCTTGATAACGCCTGCAATCATACGCATAGCGTAATTAAGTTGGGTGTCCACTTTTCTCACGTGCGGGCTATTCAACCAGACCGGGGCACAGTACTCGGCAGCCGAAAAGACAAAACCCAGAGCAGAGGAGCGGAGAGTGGAGGCCGATGCACCCCAGGAGGTACCACATAGTTTTTGAATGATATTGTTTCTTGTTTTTAGCTTCTCAGTCATTTTCGTTAGATGTGTATTAAAGGATAATGTTCGGTCAAGGGTAACACCCAGGTACTTTGGTGTCTTATTGTGGGTAAGAATGGTTTCTTCGAACCGTATGTTACGTTTCCTTCTAGCGAGTTTGCTACTTAGATGGAAGCAGGTAACCTCCGTTTTAGAAGCATTGGGTTGGAGTCTGTCATACAATCAGGTTTCATGTTGACATAGCGCCACGTTTGTAGTCTGCCGCTAATACCCTCGACGTCGACACGCCCTAAAACCTAATCATCAACAACAAACAGAACGTAATGCTTGTGGCGTACGACGGACGGTGCGTCACATTTTAACATGGCAGATGATAGTTTAGTTGTTGACCTGTTTTTATGCTTTATTGGCTCCCTTACTGGCAGATGTTTTCTATTTTACATTTCTGTATTACTGTCTTCTTTACAGTCGATCATACAGAAGGGAATTTAGCACTGTTTTAGCCGCCTTTCGGTGCTTTTTTTAAAAAAGGTATTATTATCGACGTGCCCTAACATATCAACAACAAAGATATTACTTTCCGTCATGATAATATTTAGACTAAACTGTAGTTTTAGTCTCCCTTCACATGTCGTGTTGTGAAGGAGATAAAAATTCTGAAACGTGTATAACGTTTACTGTCTGTATGCATGATCTTTTTTTTGTCAGTCTGGAAATTAGTCTTCATTTTATTATGTTGTCATACCAGTTCTTTCTTTATTAGGATGCTCATGGCATTTATTTCTAGTTTCTGAAAACGTCAAAATTAATACCAGTTCTTTATTAGGGCGCTCATGGCCTCTATTTCTAGGTTGCAAAAACCTGAGAATTAACGATAACAACGTAAAGGGCAAACAGGATAGAAAACTTTTTTGTACTAATTCCGGCTAACGTCTGCCGTTAGTAGGTTAAATATTTGTTAGAGGAGATGATAGCGAACTTGCCTCCCCCAGAGGGTGTGAATCATTCGTCTCCTTTCAATTTGCGTCGAGGGAAACCCAATTTCCGGGAAGCCAAATTGCTTAGCTTGACCTTGCTGCCGTCGTCCTGACTCAATTACAGCCTCTTACCGTGCTCAGCCGGCCTAGATCAGCTGGTTAAGTAACTACGAGTAGGATAAAAGCCATAGTACTAGACCCTGCAACTACAGGTCAAGGACTATTTTAAAAGTATATGGTTAAGTGTATCACTTTTTATCATCAGTGTTATAGTAGATCTCTACCTTGGCTATTAAAGAGGCCCAGAACAATTATTGTGCTCTCTCGATATAAGAAACTCGTTTTTCCGCTGACTGTTTTTATTAAAGTTTTTTATGACATTTTAAATCAGCAGGATAACGGAGTAAGTAGTTTCGTAGCGTTCCCTTCCTTGATATATAAATACAAGATGGGCAGTGTTACGGTTTAGTGATACCGTTCAAATATGTGAATATACGTCGTGATATGAAGTTTATCATATGCTGTGATTCCCTCAGCCGTATTTACGCACTGGGAAACATGTGCCGAGCTGAACATTTAATCCGCTACATCCGGGACCCCCTTTGCTGCTTCCAGTCTTGTCAGAATGTGGTTTTGTTCTGCTGTTTAACGGGCAATGTGGGCATCGGGAGAAAGAGGCAGCCGGTGAAGCTGCCAAGTTAACCTATGACAAGATCACAATCGACTTTCTTCCGATCGCAAAGTTAGACCTTGCTTAGGCGCCGAAAAGAATTATGGTAGAGGTAGTACCTGGATGTCGAGCATAATAAGCTCCAGCTGCTCAAACAAACCGTTCAGTCGTGGAGCAGCTCCTTCCAGCGGGCGAAGAGGGATGAGGTTCTCCACACTCGCTTGCGCATAGGAAACTGACCTTTGACCCATAGTTTCCTTCTCCGCCGTGATGATTCACCAGACTGTGATGCTTGTGGCGTACCTTTGACGCTGCGCCACAAATTAACAGAAAATATTTACTTTTTTAGTTTTAAGGGCAATCGGTGCTCCAGCCAACGATCTGCCCCTTATTTTAGACAATGACTATGACATTATGTTTTCACCGGACTTGTTCAAAAACATTTGGACAGACAGGATAAGATGGATGAGTATCGTCCTTGCAGGCACCCATACAAGTACATAGTTTTCGAACATTTATCGCTACATATGGCCGGGCTTTGACCTGCTGATATATGTCCTATGTAATGATTTCCCGTTTTGAAGAAAGCCTGACATGATTGTTTCAACTTGTTTTTACATCTGGTCGGCAGTTTAGAGACAACCATATGGGTTTTTATGTACAATTTACAGATTTACGACTGCTCACAGACATTATTTTACTGTCTTATTTTATCTTAGGGATTGTGCACAAACTACGTGGCTCGGTCTAGGGGGGGGGGGGGGAGGGGTTGGCTGGAAGGCTACGTTGGGCTACGTGGGGGGGAGGGGGGGTTTCGAGCCAGGCCACGTAGCTTTCCGTTCATATTATTTGCCATAGTTAAAATGAGATTCAGGACACACAGCAGCATGTAAATATTTATTTCTGCCATTTAATTATCCCCGTATGTAATTTATGATAATCTGACAAGAGAAAACAGTACAAAATGTCTTCTGGAGTCAATCGGGAAAAAGGCTACGTGCTACGTGAGAGGGGAGGGGGGGGGGTAGAGGCAAAAGCCACGTCGGGCTACGTGGGGGGGAGGGGGGGTTCACAGGAGGCCAAAATGGAGCTACGTGATTTATGCACGCTCCCTTAGGCTACAGTTACACTACATGCGGATTCACTTCGCGGGAAGTCGTCTGAATTGGAGGTAACGAACAAACACATACAAACAAAGGTAGGCGGTTACAGTAAAAGGAAATTGGCCGCACTAATCTCTGGTTGTCGCTAGAAGTTAAAACTGTGTCCCCCCCCCCCCCGTCTCTAAAGACCTCGCTGTTAAGAGCCGTTAAGCTGTTAAAAAAAAGGTGTTTATTTTTCCTCCCGTGAATAGGGCTTCAAAATAGCGATCTCTTGGTATGCTGAGGAGTGCTGTATATTTTGTAGTTGTACAGGTTTTTTTCCCGCGTGAATCCATCCCTGACTATTTCAGTTCTATTTAAATATCATTATGTGTAGTGAGAAACTGATATTTTTGGGGTATGACAGAAAAAGAAATGTGGGATTTAAAACATATGGGGAGAGGCGACAGCAGAATTAAATGTTGGCAATAAAAACACGATTTTTATGTGAACTTCTATATGTGGTGTAGTACAGTGTCTAAATGCATCGTAATGTATTAATGCAATTGACATTAAATATTACATTGTTGTGGTATGACACCTACACCACTATTACGTAATAATACAGTTTAAAAGTTTCTCGTACACCATAAGACATATTAATTGATCTATTAGTTACCTGCGTTTTTTTTAACTTGGAGAATTTGACAGATTAGATTGTAATTAATTAATTGCGACGGAGCTAACGATCCGGTGTCAGTTCTCCTAGTCATATAATTACCCCTTTATATAAATATTAAATTTTCTTTTATAATTTGAATGTTAATTTCCTCCCCCATTTTACTTTTCCGATTTACAAATTTTAATCTTAAATTCCTTAAGCGTTTTTGGTATATTATTCTTCACTTCACTTGGTAACCAATCCGTGACACCCTTACCAGCAAAAGAAAATTTTCCCCTCTCCCTTATGCATACAATCGAACGCAAGCTTGTGGTCACGGTTGCCTTTCCACTTCCTTGCACTATTCCTAATTCTTTGACAAATATCCCTCCAAGCCCCATTACCAACAAATACCATATACATTGCCAGCACGCTCTTCACCCTCCTCCTTTCCTCCAATGAGTCCCAATCCAACTCCTTTATCATATCGATTACTGACCGAGTCCTTCGATAATTTGCAAATAAATCTAGCTGCTCTTCCTTGCACACCTGTATCTGATAGCCAAAATGTGGATCCCAAACTACACAACCATATTCAACCAATGGTCTGACCAAAGTTTTGTAACCCAACTACCTAACTTTTCTGGTACATCCTCTCATCACCCTCTACAGTAAATGAAGGATTTTTTTAAAGTTTTCCTACCACTTGTCCAGTGTGCTCTGCCCAATTGAGTTTGTTATCAAACGTTATGCCAAGATATTTACACTTTAGGCTTTCAACAAGGAATTCTGTGTACCTGATAAGCTACATTGGATCGGTAGATACTCTGTCTATCTGAATATTATGTACTCAACAAATGTATTTGAGTATTAAATCAACCTTATCAGGATGACATTCTGTGGTTTTGTTTAGTATTCTCCACTTTGCTGTCATTATTCTAAAAGATCATTCTACTGTTCTGCGACAACGTGATAGTCTGTAATTAAATATTTCTTCCATGGGAGAGAGATATCGTTTCGAATATAGTGTCATCAAATACGGTTTTAAGGGATATGTACCATCGTCTTGTAAGTTGTAATTGGAAAGTTTTTTTAATCTTCTATTTGTTAAGCTCCTTTTTTTAACTGCTGCCACGAAGTTGAAGATGTTAAGGTTCCGCCATCACTGTGTTTCCACCAATATAAATGTATATAAATATATAATTTGCATCAGCTACTGCCTGTAGTGCTGTTGAATAGTATTTATTATTATTATAAACTTAGTTCCTGATTTTTTTTTTCTGACATTTAGTAGGAATATGTTTCCCGTCGATACAACCAATA
This sequence comes from Vandiemenella viatica, assembly GCA_031002005.1. Classification (NCBI taxonomy): domain Eukaryota; kingdom Metazoa; phylum Arthropoda; class Insecta; order Orthoptera; family Morabidae; genus Vandiemenella; species Vandiemenella viatica. The sequence goes on from JARYHS010008074.1 coordinate 64,693,811, forward strand.
CAGTTTGGGGAATTCCACTGGTCAAAAAATGGTATGGAGCTCTCAGTAGTAAATCCTTCGTAGGCTGAGACAGGTGCTGTAGATGTAAAGTATCCCATATAGCTGTACAAGTTTTGTCTATATTCCGCTTCTTCGCGGGAAGGGTAGATCGCGGGAATACGTTTGATGTGTAACCGTTGCCTTACCGTGTGGCCGACCTGTTTACAGTCGGTCATACAGTCAGGATTGTTGTTTGGTACTATTCAAATTGCCATTTATTTTGAGTTAGGGTGCTAATGACCCCGAAACCTATACCACCTAAAGCCAAATCAATACGAACTAAGACGTCTTCTTTCGATTACAAAATTATATGTTGTTTTGTGGTCATTTCCAATTCTCTCCATTCTTTTTCATGCCGCTGACCTCCATCGGAGTGGAAAAAGTGCTTCGAAATTGATTCAAACGCATGCAAAAGTGTATTGATCTTCACGGAGAATATATTGAGAAACAATAAAACCAATTTTGTTCATAAATATTTAATTTTTCATTATTAGGCCAGAAATATAAATAGCAACCCTCGTACCTTCCGGACCCCCCATCCGTTCTAGTGGTCATGAGCTTCTCTGGTTTGTGATTTAGATACACAGGCGCTAAAGTACACGCTGCATTGCCGTACAACATTATAGAGGTGTTAGCTTTTGAAGAATTTTAAATGTTTTCTGGATATTTGGTATCCCAACGTGATATCGCATTATCGATTCCAGAGTCGTCCATCAGGTTGCTTTCATAGAATTTCCAAAAATTCTTTCCGGTACCCAAGCTATTTATATTGAAGGTATTTGACAAAGTTTCGTTGTTCGACGCCCGTACATACGAAATGTTAATTTATATACAGTATATATGTTTGCATTATTACTTTGCCGTCTTGGTTCATGAGGGAGGTTACCAATTATTCGCTACGAAAATCATTTTTGAAACATTTGGCTGTCCTACATGTCCTGTGTAGGTATGACTTCGCAACGGGGGTGTGAATATGTTGAGAGATCTTGCGTTTCTAATGATGTAAAATCAACAGCATATATGCCTGAAGATAATGCGTCACAACTCCAAAGGGAAATATCATCCAAAGTGTTAGAATTTTTCTTTTAGCAGGGAAAATATCCATCATATAACAAAATCGTAGAGTAATGAATAACTTTTGACTCCATATCGTGCTGTCGTAAGCCGCAGTGTCGTCACACGTTAAGGAGTGTGCACAAACTACGTGGCTCTGTCCAGGGGGGGAGGGAAGCTACGCTGGGCTATGTGGGGGGAGGGGGTGGTTCCTAGCCAGGCCACATGGCTTTCCTTTCACAACATTTTTCACAGTTAAAATGAGGAACAGAACTCACAACAGCATGTGAATATTTATTTCCCTCAGTTAATTATCTCCTTATGTAATTTACAATCGTCTCACAAGAGAAAACAGTACAATATGTCTTCTGGAATCAAAAAGGAAAAAAGCTACGTGCTACGTGGGGGGGAGGGTAGAGGCAAAAGCCACGTTGGGGGTACGTGGGGGGGGGGGAGGGGGGTTCACAGGAGGCCAAAATGGAGCTACGTGGTTTATGCACGCTCCCTTACGAGCCAAGTTGCGTACAACGTGCAGTGCCTAACAACGTGATTCCCGGCCTGATTGTGTCTGCGGCTGATGACGCATTAGGTGTGGACGCTGCAGTGTTTGAGTACGAGCAAACACAGCCGTGATGTCGCTTGACAGGGCCGGCTTGTTATATATAGCCACAAGGTTGCTGGGAACCATGGTGTACCCTCAGACGTGCATGAAGAAAACTAATCAGGTGTACTTCAGTACCTTGTACACAATATGTGCTTATTAAATACGGCGGTTATTTGCGATACGAAGATCTTAACATAATGTTGGTTTCCAGTGATCAAGAAGTTTTTTTGATATCCATTCAGTGTTTTTTTATATATATAATAGCTATCATTTGTGGTAGAATGGCAAATGTCCTAAACATATCATTTAGTAACATGGTTTTGCAATCAATTGAAAGGATCCGCTGTATCATGCACTTGTTTTATTCTGTTTCCTGGAATTTTCCATGATCATTATATTTTACGGATGTTTTTTCATAGACGGAAAGATAAACTGTTCTCTGTGGGTCCTGAACAAAAGAACTAGGACGTTTATTACACTGTTTTTTGTTGCGAAACAGAGTTGTCATCAGGACAGGACGAATGGGATCTAAAAGGATTTGTTGGAAAATTTAGTGATGTGGACGGTGCAGGGTATAGAGGAAATTAGTTTGGTTTTATTTCTGGTTCGTCATTGATGTGAAATTGAGATGATGTAGTAGGACCATACTAACGTTGATGTCAGAATTATAAAGAGTGGATTTTTTTTCCTGATGATTTTGAATATTCATGCTTAGTAGTATTATGAAATCCTAAAGGATAAATTGCATTTTAGTTATCATATGCGGAGATGATAGAAGAGTAATCAACTGGAGGAATATGAATAATACAGAAAATCAAAAAGATAGAGAGAGAGCGAGAGAGATGGTAAGGGCTAAGTTATTAACGCAAAAACTCTGGCAGCTCTTCGTCTAAATGTTTCAGAATGGCCATTCGTTGGAAAAGTGTGATTGGGTTTATGACTACAGCACTGCCTTCTATCTGAATAGACCTGTTCATGATCGCAAAAGGCTGCACCTTCGTTTGATTTTACCACGGTACCACATGCTTGGCGCTAGTCACAAACTCCAAGTCTCTACAAACGATTGGTTAATTTAGGGGAGCCAAACATCGTCATCCACACGCTTGCGCACCGCGTGCGCTTGTATGTTTCGGAGAAGCAAGCATGGTAGACGTCGACGTTGTTTGGCCATAACTTTTATCCCAACCAATTTTTATTAAAAAAAAAAAAAACAAATAAAAAACGAGAAGGACGACGAAGAATATCGTGGATGTTAATTATTATAATTTCATTCATGCAACAATGATTACTATGTAGCTTCATGTATGTATTTCACGTAATATAATTATATTGTTTTATAATTAGAATTCTATTATAATTATTGTTTTAACGGAATTATAATGTCTGTATCAATTATTTTTTGATTCTAGAGAATTTATGGAAGAAACATTTAATGAGTTTCTTTTCGAGGCATCTGGGCAGTCTGAATATTCGCTGAATGAGACTTCAGAGAAGCTATACTATACCTGCTAAATTAAATAATTACCTGAACGAATAGAATCTTGTTTTTTCTTTAAATGTTCCGAAATGTGACAGTAAGAAATTATTATTATTATTATTTTTTGTTTAATCTGCATGACAGTTTTTTTTTTTATAACTTCACTAAGACGACTCCCAGCATGATCTACTTTTTTTCTTTATGTTCTTTATTCTTCGGGTCAAAAATGCAGGGTTCTACTTGGTCGCACTCGTGAAATTTTGAAATATTCTTGCTGGGCTATTTATTCATTTTAACTGCAGCACTTCCATGACAACAAACAGGAACGCACGTCTGTCCGCAGTCAGTGCACAACCGTTATAACTCCGCACAAACGTGTGGACGTTTCGCAAGCGCTTACCGCAAACTTCCTTTGATTTGTGCCAAAAAACCGGATCAGCCACAAGTGCTAGCAAGTTTACAGAAGCCAAGCCAAACGCCCTGACCACATGTTTTAGTTTGTGACGGTTTGACGAGGTTTGGCAGCGTGTGGTCCTGGCTTTACAGCATGAAAATCACCACCAACAATTCTCTGTTTACCTTCCATGCCCATATCATTGGACAATTGGCAGTTGTCAAGACATTGTAAAGTCTTATGTCCTGGTGGCGTCTTTACAGCCACGGCCTTTTTTTGTGATCTATTTTATTTTGCTGTCTGAATGGCCGACCCCTTAACAGCCCACCATGCAGACAGTATTTTACAGTATTTCAGTATATTTTTAAGTCACAGCATTAACTGGTTATTGTTAGAGAGCTAATGACCTCGCTGTCGACGCGTCCTAAGCCACAACAACATCCTCTAATCTAAGACAACCCTTGTACTCAAGGGGCATTAGGTCAGTGGTTTCTACAAATAGAGGATGCTCGTGGAAACAATTGAGCAATTTATCTGCATCAGAGGTTCTCGCTTTGGCTATCATTATTATTGTCAACGTGTTGTTCCGACGTTTTTAGTTTCACTCCCGTAAAGTGCTCGATCTCTTGAAACAAATTATGCGGTGCCGTCAATCCTCGTGTCCATCATGTCACAACGCCTGCAGTTACTCCATAGCCGAGGCTTCATCAGAGTTTGTTCAGTAGCTATACCCCTCCAGGTGACACAGTGCAGTTCCTCAGTCCTATGAATGGAACAACATTCTCCGGTGATAAAATGCTCATATTCTGCATATGGCATGGCGTTGCAGTTTTTAAGATATGCATGTCCTGGAGGTAAAGATAGTTGCATTTGGCATACAGATTATGGTCACTGGCTTGAAAGAAAGGGAGCATTTCATATACATTTTATAGGTGTAGATCCCAGTTGCTGCTTCTTTCTGCTTTTAATAAGTGCTTCATCAAAGACAACATTTCAAAATAAACAACCCAGAGCTTGACAGTAGGGCCACCTTCTGTCAACAGTTGAAACTTTGAATGCTGGTTGGAAATCCTTTATAATCTCCAAAATTCGTTTTTCTTCCCACGTACAACAGGATTAAATAATATTGAATGAATTATTCCATGATAACTTATAGAAAATATATAGGTCTCGATGTTGTGTATGGAGATGAAGTTATTGAATACGCGGGTAGATGTAATAGTAGAGTGAAAGGTTAGAGTCCCACAATTAGGCCTCGAAATTCGAACCCGTAAATATCGACTTAAAAATTATGTTAATGTTTAGTTAAAATGAAAAATGGTGTACATTAAATTCAACTTAAAACTAGCAGGAATTCATTGATATTAACAGCCTTTAATAATAAAGGAGTGAAGAAAGTGGGTTTCTGCAGAAACAGACAAAATACACCAATTTTTCTACTAGTGGTTGAGCGTGAACGGTATATCCGAAAAAAAAGCGTACATAGTGGAAGTAGATAAGAATTTTATGTACTTTCATTTTGAATATGGAGGTTATTTACGAAAAGTTGATAGTTTCCAAGTTAGAAGTACAAAACCGCCCAAAAATGATTTTTGTGCCTTTTTTATCATTTGTTTCAATGTTGCCTCACGAAATTTTGTTAGCAAACATCAGATTCGGATTCAGAACCCCAAAAAATTTATAAAATAGAAGAAATAAAACCATCCCACAACTTTCCCGCTAGTGGGTAATTACTGTATTCATACTAACGAAACCTTGTAGCTAATTTTCCAGTTATCCACACAGATAAAGAACCATTGTGTTGAAAACTGTGCAGTTTCATGTCTGCGAAAACAAATATTTTCGATACAGTATATGTAAGTACTCGTATACATGGATGCTTTCAAACACACTAATCGCGAATTTTACAGTATTTATATCGACATACAAGAATTTATCGGCGATAAGATGAAGCGGTGCCAGCATAGAAGGAACATATCATATAGCACAACCAGCTAAATTGCCAATCACGGTTTTCTTTTTGGAAATGACAATCCAAAGCATTTATTTCTCGTCTCCACGCGCTTGTGCAATAAAGACGTCGTTAATAATGATCAGATAATTTGACGGAATTTGGAAATGGTTACAATGTTGTGTGGAAAAAAGAAGAATCGACATTTTTAAAGAAAGAACATATTTTGACATTGTTAAAAGTAGAATGATAAACTCTTGCTCCGCGTATAAGAAGAAGCTTCTGGCCAAGGTTACATTAAAACCTAACACAATTTCTGCTAATATTATTGCAAGTAAGTCAAAGCTTCAATCACACACTCATTCATACAATCGGTATATCAAATGCTAGTCACGTCATGAATCATGATATATACTTTACCCTAGCGATGCATCACATTGCTCGTGACTTCTGCTGTAATAAACTACTTGTTATTCTTCTGGCCCAGTCTCTGTATTACGACATAACAATCATGCTAGTATGCTGCCGCCCGAAAATCAGCAACTATTTACACTTTACTAATATAGCGGAAACTATTTTTGGTACCTTATCACGGCAATTTTAAAGGACGTAAGTCTATTGAATTAAAAATGTTGGTAAATTTCATTTTTTTTTTAAATGCGTTTGCTTTTGGTTTCTGTGCTTGAATTTCAAATCCATTTACTTTTGGTTTCTGTGCTTGAATTTCAACTGCATTTACTTGAAATTTTTGGTTCAGTATTTTTTTTTTTACTAATCATAAAGAAACTTTCAGCTGCTTACGATTAATATTATTAACGGTAGAATCCTTGGTGATTTGTACACTGGTTAATGATATCATTAAATATACTTAATACCTAAAATCTGGTAATCATTCACAAATTTTAAATTTTATACCATATGAGGTTCTGCGATTATCAGCAGCCGTTATCGTGTATTTTATAGCGTTGCCCGATATTCACACGTCTGTAGTATGTGCTGTGATAACGCTTGAAGACCAACCGAGAAGTGCCAAAAGTTTAACTTTTGATGAGTTTTAAACTATTCATTGAACCTACAAAATGAATAACAAAGACAATAACGAAATAGTGCGTCCAATAAAAATGCAGATGGCACTAAAATTACAAGCGAAAAAGGACAGAGCACCCTCCAGGACCGCGGGAGTGAGTGAAAATTACTGTTATTCGAGATGGCCCTCATTGATCGCAGAGCGTCTGCTGTTAAAATTGGAGCGTCGCGTCAGTGGGAACACAGTTACTAAACCGCAGCACACAATTTAAAAACATATTTGTCAGTTTGAACTTTTTAATTTTTTTTTACAATAATATAGATTAACAGAATAAATATATTTTTGACATTGTGACAGTGGTCTACAGTTACAACAGAATGGCGTTCAAAGTTGTAGATATTAAAGCTGTTTTAAATTCTCTTAAATTCACCAGCAGCTTTAAAATTCAATATAGATCCGGGTCAGCAATTAATAAAGGTTTTCCTTCTTTTGAACTATTTGTTATTCAGAATTAGGATTAACATTGATCTAGTCATATTTATCTTCTTGGACGTAAACTATCTCGATGTAAATTAAATAAACGAGTCCGTCACTAATTTTCATGCAAGAAGCTGGCACTTGTTTCAAGATTGTGTTGACAAATTCTCTCGTGTTTCTTTGTTTTCAACTAGCAGAGTTCCCGGCATTGCCCGGCTTAGTTGGCGTTATTTACCCATACATTAATTTTATTCACGCATGAGAAACTTGTGTACCATGTTTCATGAAATTAAAGCCATCAATTTCCGGAATTAAAGCAAACCTACATTCACACGCACCCTACCAAGAATGGAGTGTGTTGAAGTTGATTTCCCTGTTCACTATTTTTATTCGTCCGAAAAGTTTCATGCGTACCATGCTTCATTAATTTTGTCCTAGTCATTTCCGGTGCTGAAATTAACGGTCATAGTTAGACGCACGGTTCTAAGAATGGGGTGGGTTGGATGCTTCGATACAGAATGTCAATTTTCATTTTGTCGGTTATACATTTCAACCTAATTACAACATCGGCTAATGTTGCTGCTCGAAAATCAAATCATATACCGGACGCGCATAATAGCACGAATAAAAATGTATCTGGAATGTGTGTGTTTATTTCGGCATCAGGCAGAAAATACAGATTTTGAATGGATTTTCAGAATCTGAAAGCTTGGGGTCGAAGTTAAAATTTAAGGTATGTATTAAGCTGTTACGACACATTTATTTTCCTTATATTCTAGCATTACCTGAAAATTGCTGAATCGATTTTGACAGACTCTTCATTGTATCAAACATTAGGTGGGTCTCATAATGCAGCCTCATCTGCCGCTGGAGTTGAAAAATTTCTCATTATGCTACTTAATATCAAGTATTCAGAATTATATATTAACTACAGTAAGCCCGTGACTGTTTTTTGCGTATCGTCACGGGTCTAGAATAGTTCCAGTTTTTACGATGAAAGACTAAGACAGATTGATCTGATCAGGCCAAATATAAGCTTGACCTGTGTTTCACCCTTAGGATGAATAAAATCTCTTGAGTTTGAAGAACTCAGAAGCATTAATAGAGGTAGGTATTAAACACGGACAGGAACGATCAGGCTGTCGTGTAACTGTTTCAAAGGTCATACACTCGAACTTGCTTAATAAGTACTTGACTTGTATTTGACCCTTAAAGTTCACTATGCAAATTTTTTTTTAAAACAAAATCTTGTTTGCTTCGAAAGCATCACGTTGTTTATTATTGAGACTGGGCAAACACTCATAATGTAAACATTGGTGATAGTATCTGTGACGGCCAGAGAACTTAATACTCATTCCATATTATGAAACAGTTGAGCAACTCCGCAGAAATAAGTTGCCAGAATAGTCGAGTCGGTGACACATTTGGTCTGATGTCCACTTGAAATAACCTAATAACTCACATACAGCGAACATAAATAAAGACCAATAACGAAAGTGGCCAGTAAATGGTGTAAAAAGAAAATAAACCGTAATGCATAAATTTTGGTCAAGCGACAACATTAGGGAAAGTTGTAATTAAATTGAAATTTAGAAATTTATCCTAAGCCGAAATGACATTTGGCATTCGTGGTTACAGCAGAGACTATGAGTAATTTAGGTTTTTAAAAAAATTTTAAGTTGCTTTAATTAGTAATTTGGAGCAGTTGCTTAGTTATTAAATTGCACACATAACCACGAATTTCTTCTAATGGTATCTCTGGTCGCTGCTTTGTGAGCGAAGGCTGAAGCGTGACACCGTTCTCTAGCCAGTAGTTATAGATGTGAGTGGGTGACCTTACGAAATTATATAGTCGACTATTCACAACTAATGGAATTAATATGAAAAAAAATATATTCTGTCGATTTGTCTCATGGAGTTACAAATTGCAGTGCCACATTTATCGTAGAAACTGCATTACTAAATACTGCAATAAATTATAAAATGAAGAAAAGCTAGATTATGTTAAAAAATCGAGTTTGATTCAATTCCGATGGGGCGCACGCCTCTGTCGCAATTTCTCCACACCCCCATTTTTCCCTGGGCGCCTACTTTTGCTCTCATTCAGTTTACGTAGATCAAGTTTCACTTTTCTGTATCTCAAAACTGTTGAAGTTTCCCGTAGATCTTAAGAACATATTTCAATTTTCTTCACCATGAAACCAAATTCCAAATCGATGTATAATATTAATCGTCCAATCATAAGTATGTGTATAAACTTTTATGAAAAATAATTGAACAATAAATCCATCATCTAAGTCGAAAGGGCTTAAAAGCTCTTGTGCATTTGCAAACATCGTAGTTTCTACGATAACAAAGGCGCTTCGATTTCATCATGGATCATGAGATGGTTAGGCTTAAATCCGGTCTGGATGAGAAAGTATTTCAATAATAAACCAAATTAGGCCATGGATTCGTAACTAACTTGAGTGTTGCGATATCTGGCTAATTCTTTAGATCCCTAAATTGACGTAGTTAGTTTGAAATGCAACCTGGATGAGAAAAATTTCGACAAAGTCACAGCGAAATACGCACTGAACATGTGCTCTGTGGGTATTTTATATTCTTCTCAGCGGTAATAACGTAAATAAAATAAATAAAAGCTTTTGCACGTCAGATACTCTCCTGTGAATGAAATACCATAAAACTTTCAGTTGTTCTACATTGTTTTTATTTCCAACACTAAAGGCTTAATACATAGTTCTATTGCTGTTTAAAGCCAATATAACCATTAATTACTGTGAAACGAATGAATCTACTTTTCCTCCAAACGCCAGATATTTTAACTGTGTGATTTCAGCCTTTTATGCTAATATCGAAAATGAATTTCTGAAAAACATTGATGTACGGTAAGATGAATGAAAGCTATAGTAGTCGTGATCTACAATACTATCCTAAAAACTTATTCTGAAGACTAACCTACGCTTTGGTATTTAAACCATCAGTTCAACATTGGTTAGTGTGAATGTTGACTCCAAACTTTAAACGCCAGGTAAATTGTAGTGTTGGTTTTCATTATATGATTGAATATAATCTATCCAGGATAATATTATCGTAAATTACTGCTTTTATTGTGAACAGAACACTTAAGGTGATAGCCAGAGACATTGTAGATGTCCTGTCAGAGATCTGGAGCAAAAAAAAATCTATAGTTTTTTTTTTTTTTTTCGTTATTAGTTTCTCACATTCAATACTGCTAGCTATGGCGTTTAAAAACTGATTACCCTGAATTAAAGGAAAGAATATTTCAGGTTTTCTTTAGTGTGGAGTATGAAAATTGTTTTTATTTTTTTCATGAAAGGGAATGGTGAGAATCATTGTGCTTGTGTACATCTAGTTGTTCCATCTTTAGTATTTGCCATACTTTCAGAATTTCATTTAATGCCCCGGCATTTTTTAACTTAAAACAAACTAACGATTCGAATCAAATTCTAAACTTGAAAACTGTAAAAACCCGTAGAAATCTGTTAAGCAGCTTTTGGGTTTTTCTAGAACGAATTTATACGGGTTTCGTTTTATCGATAGGCCTATAGAGACTAATAAATACAAAATACAATACAGATTGCAACAAGCTGTGTTAAATCTAAATAAATATTTGTCTTGATTTGAAATCAAATCAATTTCATACTTCAGTATTTTTTTTTCATTGGAATGTACAACGTATATTGATATTTACTAGACACGATAAGGGAGGGGGTGGGGGGGGGGCACCCCACAGCTTTAAGATAAACTGTTCCCCGCAGGGGAATCATATTCAAGTGCCAGGAACGTGTGTGGTGTGGCGAACGCTTGGTATCTTAGCTGGAAACTGGTGAGGAACTCGACACGGTTGCCGTGAAATGCAAATTCATAAGTCTTTAACAGGGCCGGCGCTAGGAATTTCGGGCCCAGGGTAAAATGGGTGACCTTTTTTTTATAGCTCTACAAATGGCCGGCCGACAATGGGCCGATTCTTGGCTTCATGGCCTGAGGGCCCCTACAGTCGGTGATGGGGGCCCCCCATCAGCCGGCGGGCCCGGGTACTTTTGACCCGCTTACCCCTCCCTAACGCCGGCCCTGGTCTTTAAATAACAGCAAAGGCATGGTCACCTGCTTATGACGTATTAAACTTTAGTACCAATGAACTCGTTGAGAAAAAAGAAGTTAAAAAAGTGGCCGAGGTGCGTCAGATCATACGAAGAGTAAACGGCAATATTTAAAAGACTGCCTCCTTCATCCAGTCGTTCGACGCACCAATGTAGCCAAGAACTACAAAGTAGGTTTCATCAACTTGAACGTACGCACGTACGATCCATATCCGTTGCTTTGTTTCCAGTGTCAGAGGTTCGGGCAAGTCGCTGAAACTTTTCTTTGATAAGAGACAAATTATAATCTGATTAAATTATCACTTTTCTTTTACTTTAATATTCATAATACTTTTGTTAGAAATAGCCACATGGCCTAATTAAAATTCTCTTAACTGACAATTTCAAGATCTCAAGCCCCCCCCTCCCCTTTGCGTGGAATTGCCAGGAAACGGGTTTTAGACATTTAATGCAGCAGCAATTAATTAATCGTTCTCCTTTTCGGTAGTGGTTCCGAGTTTCTTTTTAGTGTCAATTTGTGAATAGATTTTTAATATTGCTTTCATAGATATTTATTTCGTAAATGCAGGATTCTTTCATCTCGCCCACGGTGCTTCAAGACATGATACAAAATAGGTGGGCATCGTCGTCAAACATCCTGGTATCATATACGGGAGTTGTAGGGTTGCAAAGAAGGGTTTATGGATTTGTTACTGGAAATTACCGCAGAACACAATCAGTAAGTGAAATGATAAAGGAGCTGGCATGGGAATCATTGAGAGACAGGTGAAGGACACTGGTGATGAGGCATGGGATCTTATCGGTGGAATAATTAAGAGAGGCGCATAGAGGGGAAAAGATAACCATGACCACAAGATGGCAATCGATTTCAGGAATCAGAGAGTGGGAAGATTATCTTTCGTAGTTAAGGTGGTGTTTTTTTCTTCTTCATCAGTCTCTCGGCTGGTTTGATGGAATCCTCCATCCCTTGCTACCTTGTGCTAAACTTTTCACCTCATCATACCCCTTATAACCCTCTTCCTGGATTATCTGTTTTAAATTTTCTAATTTCTGTCTTCCTCTGTAGTTCTTATCTTCGACTGTTCCCTCCATTAACAAGTTAAGCAATCTCGCATGTCTCAAGGTTTGACCTACCATCCTGTCTCTTGTTTCTCTTAGCTTCTTCCACAAACTTCTTTCCTCGCCCATCATTTCCACAACTAGTTCGTTTCGTACTTTATCTGTTCACTTAATTTTCAGCGTCCTCCTATAGCACCACTTTTCAAATGCTTCAATTTTCTTTCTCTCTGGTATTCCTAAAGCCCGTGCTGCGCTGGCATAAGGTGCTGTGCTCCACACATAAAGTTTTAAAGAGTTCTTTCTGAGTCCTAGTTTAAAGTTTGAAACTAAAGATTTATCTTTTTCAATAGAGCTCTTTTTGCTAGTGCTATTCTGATTTTAACATTTTTCCCGCTTCGGCCATCGGTTGTAATTTTGTGTGATAAGTAGCAAAATTCACTAACTTTTTTTTTATCGCATCCGACCCTGGGTAACGCATCCATCAACCTACTTGACGATGGCATCGGCAATGCGGTGTAGTATTCCAGACCGTGCATCATCGACTAACGACACCCGTCCTTCCCTGAAGCGCTTGTTCCACGCCTTGACCCTTGCAAGGGACATGAAGTATTAACCGTACACTTGTGACATTCTTCGATGAATGTCCGTTCCCCTTACTCCGTCCGCCGTCAGAAAAGGAACGACACCTTTCTGCTCTTCTTTTTACACTTCCATTTCACTGCTTACACCACTAATCAGCGCTGAACGACTGATGCATGTTTTTGCTAGCTTTTTAGTCACGTGACTTGCACTCGTGACCCTCTAGCGGTGAGCATGTGGACTTCCGCGCTCTTGTCGGAAACCCTGTTTTTTTACTGATGCAACGATATTTCCATTCTGTCACCGGTTTCCTCATTCCAGACTCCGGCTCGTTTCATTTTGAACGTTGCTTAAAGTTCCAGTTGAGGCTTTTTAAACTTCAACAAACCGTACTTTTAAAGCAAAAGTGGCATCGAAACGTCCTGGCTATCTAGTTGGATTTTATGATTTTGATGTTACCGATGTTGAAGACTCCGCATCTTTATTACATGTAAATCTTCATCAAATATTGCATCGTTTGATAAGGCTTGCCATGACCCCTCCACCAAATTGTTGCACAGTTTCAAAAAATGTTTACATCTCTGTAAGCATTTTTACCGCATCATTAGCAACTAGATTTAAATTATGAGCAGCACGGTGGCCATACACCACATTAGAATCGATATCTCTTATCAGTTTTCTGAACTCCACAATGCCTTTCATGTTATTAGCACCGTCATCCCCGCAGGAGCCTGGCACGTAAGCGCCAGGTATAGGTTTGGCGTCCCACTGTACGCGAGCTGGAAGCTTTGAGTGCCGCAAGTTTCCCACACCGCATCCTTCAACGATCGCTGAAGGGCATGACGGTGGAACGTTGTGTGTTTACTAGAAAGGGGATCTTGGCTTTATAGCTCGTAACGTGAGGACTATACAAACCTTTATCTCGAGGCTAGACACTTGGCGAGTAGATGAATGGTTGGCGATGCCAAACACCCGCCAGCGGGCAGTACCCCTGTTGTATTAGCCCGCTTGCGAATGCTTTTATTATTATGGAAACATTGAAGGAAAATTTTGAGAAGGTTGAGAGATTTGTGGATTATTGGAGCTGGGGGATCTGTGCATTCTCAATTCGGGCCAAATGAGTCACTTGACTGCTGCTTCCGGTTCGTCATCTGCCATCGATCTTTCTCTTTGCTCTCCTTCAATTGCGGATTTCATGCATTGGGAGGTGGATCCAGAGGCGGCCCTAGCAAGTTTTTCAGGTGGTACGAAATCTCATTGTGGCGCCTCAAATTTGTATAATCGCTTATTCGCGATTAAGGTGTTCATACAGACAGACTGAAGGTAAAATACAGTTTTTACACCCTACTAAAATTATAAACGTAAAAGTTTTTTTTATATATATATTTGCTAGTGTTTCACGTCGAAACAGCTGGATAGTTTAGGATAAAATTTATCCAGATCGAAAATGTGTTGCATGATTGCTTTTTCTGGGATTTAGTGATAACATAAAATATTTATTTCATTTCGTTCGTAGCAGTCAAGCCCAGCCCAGAGCTGTTTCACAGTTTGTAACACTAGAACCGGATGATCTGACGATTCTTATCAGCCAAAGTTCTCTTGGTATCCGACGCTTACACCTTTCCACTGCACGGTTATGAGTGGGAACTGAACCGGTAGTCAAAGACAAGGGAAGCTATCGTCAGCTACCAATGCGTTAAGTCTTTACCCCTACCCTAGAATCTCACTGACATCATTTGTAGCCAACCAGAACACTTGCTCGTACTAAAATCTTAATGAGCCAATCGGGAGTTAGCTACCCCCCTCCACTAGCACTGACTGCGCGCCATCATGGCGAAGATGCTAGTTAGTCACTCGCGTCCACCTTCGACTCACAACAACATCACTACACTGAGGTAATCTGCTGTTAGCTGATTATTCCATGTTGAGCTTATCTAATATTTCATGATAGTATTAAATCAGGAAACTTGTCACTCCATCCCCCAACTTATTTAGAGATTGATTTAATACCAAGCCTACTATCGTTGCTACGCAAACATATCGTAATTAGTACCAACCTCCCATCATAACTATATTGCAATCAGTGTGTTTACGAAATAACATCTTATCTGAAGTGTTTGTAATAGTGTTCTTTCCTTCTCAACGTATTATTAATAAATAGCTAATTGTTTTAAACGCTGTGTATTTCCTTTCAAGCTACCTCATCACAGAAGTAAGCTATAACAATAATTCTAGATAAATTATGCTAAGTGTTCATTCAGATGTCTGCCAAAATGCTAACAGAAGAGAGTATAGATGTTTACAGAGCTCGATTACTAACTGCTAGTATCAGATAAGTATTTAACCTTATCCTTGCCTTTAACATCGCAAACAGTAAATCGTACTGTTTACTGGCCGTGGTCGAGGCGAATCCAAAATTCATCTGTCGTAGTTATAAAAGTTTCCGCTCGGCTCTCTAACACGCGACAAAAGTTGTTTCCATGTGATTCGTATACGAATACGTATATGAATGCGTTATGAATTCCAATTGAGCAAAGCCGAATTCAGGAAACAGTAACTTAAACTTTAGAAAGATTAGTATACGATAGCAATGGTATGATTGAGAAACAACAGCAGTATTAAAGAACACTATATGTTTGAAAAGGTTTATTTATGCTACTATGGCGCACACGATGCTCACATCACAATTACGTCAATTTACATAGTTTTTAATAAAAATGTTTTTACGAACAAAGGAGGAAATAAAATAACTAAAAGGCCTAGTTTGCCAACTTCATCGTTTTTTACCTTTGGCAATATTACTTTCCATAGATAAAATTCCAATATCTGAAAGTCTATCTTGAGTCAGAGTTTACCGTAAATAAGTTTTAAGTTTTAATTTACTGAAAATTCGTTCTCCTTTAGCGACAGTTAGAGATATGGTAAACAAAATTCTATGTGCTGTCCACACATTCGGAAATACATATAACCTGCCAACCATTTTGTTTCATAAATTATCGGTGTAATTACATAAAATGTATCTGCTGATTCAAGCCCCATGAACTATAGTTTCAGTTAGAAAGTTCCTCATCCAATTCACAACCCGATATGCCACACTTTTTTCATTAGTTAAACTCATTTCTAAATCTGCCCAGGATTATTTCAATTATTACAATTCAGGAATTGTTTTGATAATGTGTAAGAACGATACTATATCATTAAATTTAGATAGTTGTGGAAATTGAGTGACTGACGCATTCTCAATTGTACCGATTATATGCTAAAACACGTTCTTGTAAAAAAATTCTTCGCGATCTGTTGCTGTATCATCTACAGCCTCGTACTTAAAAAATTCTCATTTTTTTCTTTGGGATCTGACTGGCTTAATGTAAGGATACATCCCAGTCTTCGAAACAATTTTTGTAGTTATTATCAGAGCAGACGAATAGCCTTGGTACTCTCTCTCAAATTCCGAGCACTTTCCCAGCAATTGTGGACTGTTTCATGAATCTACTTTCATCCTGATATCCTCCCTTACCATATTTACTTGAAACAATGTATTATACCAAATCACTATTGTATCGACGAACTCAAATTGCTCCTTGATCTGGCTCAGGGATTAGGCCTCTGTTGCTGCAAGTGAAAAATTATTTTCCTGAAGGGTGTCACGAACTGAAGAATAGTGATAACGAACAGCAGCATGGCTAGAAACTCTATTCTCCGAACGACTTTCGCATAATTTTTTGACTACCACTTCCCATCGCTTTGTTAATCGAGAGAATCAAAAATCAAAAAATATTCTTTAAAGAAATCCGGACAAGGAAACCGGTCAATTGATGTTTTGGTGTCACCTGTTATTGCCTAATTTAATGACAGCGAAATGCAATTAAAATTGCTTGGGAATATATTGGTTCAAAATTTTGCTTTGGACACCTTTGTTTCCTCTTGTCATATTGGATGCACTGTCATATCTTTGGCCTCGCAATCGTTTATATCCAAATCGTTATTTTGCAAAGCATCATTAATATACAGGCCAGTAAGGCCAGCTCCCAGGTTCGAAGAGTCACTTACGGGCTTGTAATCAATGAAAAACTCACGCTCTTCGTCTTCATTAGTGTCAACAAAAGCAATGTTAAAGACAATTGTTCGACGTGACTGACAACAGGAGTTCAATTAAGTGTGATGGAAAAGTACATGGATGACTTAACCATAGTCAAAATGTTATTAACACAATTTGAAAATAATAGACATTAGTCTCCTTATTAGCAATACGGCGGAGATGCTCCACCAACGTGTCATATTTTCCTAACAGTTCGAATTATTCAGTTAGGTACCATTATTAGAAGTATTTGGTGTTTTAGATCCAAAGCTTCCACTGAACAAGAAATTATTACGTGTTAGAAAAAATATTTTTCACATCACTCATTCGAGGATAGCAGCCATCCGTTATTTTTAGTTTTCAATCTGTATTTACAAATGCTTGTCTATTACACTAAAGTTCTTTTGTTGAATCAACGCCTCTATCCAACTCAGCATGGTGTGCTGGAGATTTGAGGAAGTTTCGTGAGATTTTAGACTCCTTGATAAGTAGGTCCAGTCATCAAATTCTCCTTTTCCCCAATAAGAGTGAGACCTTCTGTTGAATAAACAAGAATAAAAACAATATACTTTATCTGCAGATTTAGAGTAAACAAGCCGTCTTCTTTTATAAGTTTTTTTCATTTGACATTACTCTTTAAAACATATATTTGAAAAATGACGTCCGTGATTTTTTCTTGGATTTTTTTCGTTGCATGAATAATTATTTCATCTCTGTCTGCAGTCACTGAGCGACCATTTTGAAATATTATCGTAATTTGTACTTTGATAAGGCGACGGTGGTGGTATGGATGGTATACCCAATTTTAAGTGTAGACGACGTTGCAGCCATAGCAAAATCTTCTCCCCGCAGGGGCCTGGTACGCAAGTGCCAGGTACGGGTTTGGAGAACCCGCGGTGCTCGAGCTGGAAACTTGTGAGTGCCTCAAGTTTCCCACACCGTAAACTCCTACCATGCTTCAACGACCACCGTAGGGCGTGGCGGTGGAACGATGTGTGCCTAGGAGAACTGGGATCTTGGCTTTATCGCCCGGATCGCGAGGACGGTTCATACCTCTATTAAAAAAAACCTCAACCTCAAGGTCAGCCACGTGCCGAGGAGGTGAATGGGTGATGATGGAAATCACTCGCTAACGTGGAACCTCAGTGGCACCTGCGCACCCCTGTTGTATAAGCATTTCCTCATAAACTGGTTTTTATTTGTGGGACCAAAATTCCTCACAAAAAAACCAAAAACCCCTGCGGCCCGGGTGTGTCGCAGGTTAATAAAAACACACCCAGTTCATACAAGCGGGCGAGGGTTAACAGCCCTCCCCCAAAACAAAATGACAGTAACGGCAAGGGTTGTACAGTAGACAATGCCTTCGTTATCATGACAAGGGTGGAGGGATCTTTTGAGAAGGTCTTTCCATTCTATGTACACAAAGGTTTAGAGGGTATTGCGGGTACCCTCAAATCGGTCAAAAAGCTGAGGAATGGGACAATGCTTTTGGAAATATCCACCCGCAGGCAGGCTGTCCAACTCCTTAAGTGTGAGAAGCTCGGGGGACTTCGCAGTGAAGTGCGAACTCCATAAAACTCTAAATTCCAGTAAAGGCGTCATAACCTGCCTGGAACTTATGGATTTAGAGATCGAGGAACTCCTTAAGGAGTGGTCAACAGAACATGTGGTCGAGGTTCGTCAGATTAAACGAAGGGTTAGCGGCAGTCTTGAGAAGACAGCCAACTTCGTCCTGGCGTTCGACACTACAACGTCGTCGAAAGACATCAAGGCAGTATATTTAAAGATGAATATACGCCCGTATGTACCGGACCCAACGCGCTGCTTTAAGTGCCAGCGGTTCGGTCATACGACGGCGACCTGCAAGGGCAACCCCACCTGTGGGAAATGCAGGAAGGCGGCGCATGAGGTAGACATTAGTTGCACCCTCCCACAGGTATGTGTCAACTGCTCCGGGGCACATCCAGCTTGGAGCACGGAGTGTCGATTGTATCTGGAAGAAAAAAGATACAAGAGTTGAAAACGAAGGAGAGAATATCGTACGGCGAAGCTAAGAAGCGGTTTAAGACTCTGGCTCCACCTGTCTTCGCTACCAGCTTCGCGAAGACGTTATCAACTCCCGTCAGGAAAGACAGTGTAGCTACGCAGACGTTCGTTGCGGACATGGGCACAAGTCCAATGTGCCCATGTCAGTGCAGATGTGGTGCAACACCCATCAAGGTCTTAACACCAAGGACCGCGGACGTCGGTAGTAACACGCCTGCAACCTCTACCATTAAGGCAGCAGGTTCAGTAAGTCCACCAGCTACAGCACAGGCATCCGCTACAATAGCTACAGCCGTGGTTCCCACGGCTACAGCGATAGTACTGCAGCAGAAGAAAATGTAAGAGCAACGCCATCAGCTAATAGCGGACGGCAAACAATGCAGACGGTTCGGGGTCCGAAGTTTAAACACACGGACCCCGCCATGTTCGTGATGTCCCCTACCGCTTCAAAAATGTTCTTAAACTCTCCTTTGGGGCCTTTTCGAACCTGTAAACGACCCTTTCTTTTTTCTTTTTGCGCGTGACTGTTAATTTTACTGTAGCAATTACAGCTTTATGATCACTTATTCCCATGGTGGTAGAAATGTCCGTGAATAATTCAGGCCTATTCGTAACGAGAATATCTAAAATGTTTTCGTTATCGTTGTGGCACCGCGTTGGTTCGGTGACGAGCTGCTCAAGATTAAGATCTGAGAAAAGGTCAAGAATAATTTCACACGATGTTTTATCCCGGCCACCAGTAACGTGGACGTAATTATTCCAGTCTATATACGGAAAGTTGAAGTCACCTCCTACTAAGATCCCCAACTGGGAGGAAGAAGACGGGGAGAAGGCCTCGGCGGAGGAATAGTTCGCAATCCGTGGCCGTCGGAGAACATGAATCGTCTTCGGACCCTGAAGACGATCAAATGCTGGTGGACGAACCTGGTCCCGTTCCTCAGCAATCAACGTCGGAGGACCTACACGAACCGGGGCGGGTGAGGTTAAATAGATAGGATGGCTCCTATACTTCAGTGGAACATTAACGGCTTTCAGACTCACAAAGACGAGGTCCACCTCTTGGCACGGTCTAATCCATAGTGTCTCTGCTTACAGGAGACACATTTAAGACCATTGCACCAGCCAGTGCTAAGAGGGTATGACACATACCGAAAGGACGATACCGAGGGTGATCGAGCGAAGGGGGGAGTGGCTGTGTTTGTCCGAAACACAGTCCACTCCGAACCCGTTGCTCTCACCTCCACATTACAAGCAGTAGCGGTGAAAATACACGGTCCAATCCAGCTGACCGTATGCTCTGTCCATCTGCCACCCAGTTTGTCCGTCGACTACGACGACCTGGTTTGCATTATACGACAACTCACTCGGCCCTTTCTCCTTTTGGGAGAATCAACCGCCCACAGTGCGTACTGGGGTTCCACCACCGATTACCCCTGGTGCTTCTACAGCCAACCAGTTAGTTCGTTTTAAACTTGTTGGCCCTCATACAGCCATCTAGTTAACGTTTGTGTTTTTTTTAATTGTTTATGGCCATTCTACAGCCATTGTTTTTGTTTTATATTTCGCTTTGCAATCTGTCTGGCCGACCCCCTTACAGTCGGCCATGCAGACGATATTTTAGATTATTCTATTTTATTGTGCTGTGCGTGTGTCCGTCCTTTTTACAGTCGGCCACACGGACGGCAATCGAGTTTATGGCACATCGTCACACCAGGCTTTAGTTAGGGCGCTAATAACCCCGACTTTGACACGCCCTAATGCCCCTAAAACAACAACAATAACAACAACAACAAATTCTTCTCGTACATGCTGTTCCTTATCATCATGAGCCTCATCTAAAGAACTTCTATAAAATAAGTTTTCCTCCCCCGCAGGGGCCTGGTACGCAAGTGCCAGGTACGGGTTTGGCGAACCCGCGGTGCCCGAGCTGGAAACTTGTGAGCGCCGCAATGTTTCCCACACCGTAAACTCCTACCATGCTTCAACGACCACCGCAGGGCGTGGCGGTGGAACGTTGTGTGCCTAGGAGAACGGGGATCTTGGCTTCATCGCCCGGATCGCGAGGATGGTAGAAACCTCTATAAAAAACCCCTCAACCTCAAGGTCAGCCACGTGCCGAGGAGGTGAATGGGTGATGAGGGAGATCACTCATTAACGTGCAACCTCAGGGGCACCTGCGCACCCCTGTTGTATAAGCATTCCTTTTTATACTGGTTTTTCTCGTGGGACCAAAAATTAAGCCTCACAAAAAAACCCAAGAACCCTGCGGTACGGGTGTGCCGCAGGCAAATAAAAATACACCCAATACGAAGAAGCGGGCAAGGGTTGATAGCCCCCCCGCCTCTGAGGGACAACGTAACGGGAAAGAATGTTCGATTTCGAACGCTTTCGTTATCATGCAGAGGTTGGAGGGGACATTTGAAAAAGTGTCCCCGTTTTATATTAATAAGGGTTTAGAAGGGTTAGTTGGCACCCTGAAATCAATTAAAAAGCTGAGGAATGGGACGCTGCTGCTGGAAACATCCACCAGTAGGCAGGCTTCCCAGCTCCTTAACTGCGAGAAGCTCGGGGAGTTCGCTGTTAAAAGCGAACTCCATAAATCCTTGAATCGTTCAAACGGCGTAGTGACCTGCCGGGATATTATGGATTTAGCAACCGAGGAACTGGTTAAGGAGTGGGAAGATCAGCAAGTGGTCGAGGTGCGTCAGATTACACGGAGGGTAAATGGCAGTCTTGAAAAGACTGCCACCTTCGTCCTGACGTTTGACACTCCAGTGTTGCCCAAGTGTATAAAAGCTGGCTACATCAACCTGAACGTCCGTCCGTATGTTCCGGACCCAATGCGCTGCTTCCAGTGCCAGAGGTTCGGACATACGACGGCGTCATGCAAGGGCAACCCCACCTGTGGTAGATGCGGCAAGGGGGCACATGAGCCTGGTGCCAATTGCACGCTCCCACAGGTGTGTGTCAACTGCTCCGGGTCGCACCCGGCCTGGAGCAGGGAGTGTCAAGTGTATCTTGAAGAGCGCAAGATACAGGAGTTGAAGACCAAAGAGCGGATACCTTATGTAGAGGCAAAGAAGAAGGCGAAAGCGCTCGCCGCTCCAATTTTTGGAACAAGCTTTGCCAAGATGGTCTCGACTCCCGTCAGGAAAGAAAGTGTTGCTACGCAGACATCCTTTGCAGACATTGGGCACAAGCACAGTGTGCTCATGTCAATGCAAGTGTGGTGCCAAATCCACCAAGGTCATCACACCAAAGACCGCGGATGTCGCTAGCAACACTTCTGCAGCCTCGACCAATCCAGCAGCAGTAACAAAGACCCCACCAGCAGTCAAGTTAATAGCACCTCCTATTCCACCGCGGGCTATTGAAATGGTAGCGATACCATTAGCTAGCGGTGGAAATAGAGGTGACCAGAAGATCAGAGGTCCCAAGTTTCGACAGACTGATCCGACCCAGTTTGTCAAGTCCCCTTCTTCGTCCCCTCCCAGACTGTCAATCAGTAGGGAGAGTATGGGGAAGAAGAAGAAAAAGAACAACGAGGAATTTGAGGAGTCCTCTGGGTCGGAGATGTCTGTCTCCGCTTCCGGGCAGGAAGAAACGGAAATGCTGGTGGACGTGTCTGGTCCCGTTCCTCAGCAGGAAATGACTGAAGACCCACCCGAACCGGGGCGGGTGAGGTTAAATAGGTAAGGATGGCTCCCATACTTCAGTGGAACATCAATGGATTTACAGCTCACAAAGAGGAGTTACACCTCTTAGCACGGTCTGATCCTTTGTGTCTCTGTCTGCAAGAGACACATTTCAGACCATCACACCAACCTGTGCTAAGAGGATATGATGTGTACCGTAAGGACGATACCGAGGGTGATCAAGCGAAGGGCGGAGTGGCCGTGTTTGTTCGGAACACTGTCCACTCCGAACCCGTTGCTCTCACCTCTCATCTACAAGCAGTAGCGGTGAAAATACACGGTCCAATACAACTGACCGTATGCTCTATCTATCTGCCACCCAGTTTGTCCGTCGACTACGACGACCTGGTTGGCATTACACGACAACTCACTCGGCCCTTTCTCCTATTGGGAGATTTCAACGCCCACAGTGCGGTGTGGGGTTCCACCACCGATTGCCCCAGGGGCCGAGTGGTTGGTAGATTGATGGAGCAGGAAGAAATTTGTATCCTAAATACCGGGCAAATGACTCATTTCACCGCTGCTACCGGTACGTCCTCTGCCATCGACCTTTCTTTGTGTTCTCCTTCAATTGCGGACTCCGTGCAGTGGGAAGTGGACCGCGACCTTCACGGAAGCGACCACTTCCCCATATGGATGCACTTAGGTCCCGAGATTAGAGGAGCGAGCGCCCGGCGCAAATGGAACGTCAGTAAAGCAGACTGGCAGCTTTTCTGCCGTTCTGTTGTCCTGGAACCACGTGACAACATAGAGGAGATGGTGAGTCACTTAGCAGAAGTGATTCACAAGGCTGCTGACGTTTCTATGCCCAAAAGCTCCGGAACGCTGCGAAGGACGCCCGTCCCCTGGTGGAGCGACGAATGTCGCTACGCTATTCAGGGTCGTAGACGGGCGCTGCGGCATTTTAGGTTGCACCCAACATCTGACAACCTAGCAGCGTTCCGTATAGCAAGAGCTAAGGCGCGCCGGGTGATTAAGGAGAGCAAACAAAGGTCATGGCAGAACTTTGTGAGCAGTATTAATCGTTCCACACCTTCGTCAAAAGTATGGGAGTCTATCCGCCGTATATCCGGAAGGTACTCCCGCCCACCAGTATCTGGATTACTGGATCACGGACGTGTAATTACCGACGAACGAAGCTTAGCGCAGCTGATGGCGGAGAACTTCTCCGCCGTCACATCGTCCGCCAACTTTTACCCTCGGTTTCAGCGGCGAAGAGTCGCTGCCGAGAGGCGCCCGCTGTGCTTCGATTCGTCGAATACAGAGGCCTACAACTGCCCATTTACATCCTGGGAGCTGGAGTCAGCGCTAAACAGCGCAAACGACACTGCTCCAGGGCCGGATCAGATCCAGTACCAGTTGCTGAGGCATCTTAGTAAAGATGCTAAAGAATACCTTCTGGATATTTTTAATGATATTTGGACCGGAGGACACTTCCCCGACTCGTGGAAAGAAGCAACGCTCATCCCTATTTTAAAACCTGGAAAAGACAAATTGTTGCCAGGTAGTTATCGTAGTATTGTCTTGACAAGCTGCGTGGGGAAGACACTAGAGAGGATGGTCAATCGCCGCCTCGTCTGGTGTCTTGAATCCCGGAATCTGCTGAGCCGCTTTCAGTGTGGGTTCAGGAAGTCCCGTTCCACCCTGGACAACCTGATCCTGCTGGAAGCGGCGATACAGGATGCGTTTATCCGCAGCCAACATCTGGTGGGGATATTTTTCGATATTGAGAAGGCCTACGATACTACCTGGCGGCATGTTATTTTACAACAATTACATGACTGGGGTTTTAGGGGAAACCTGCCCCGTTTTTTAAAATCATTTTTATCAGGACGTTGCTTCCGGTACCGAGTCGGTAGTGAAGTGTCAGATATTTTTATCCAAGAAGATGGTGTTCCTCAGGGATCAGATTTAAGCGTGACCCTTTTCGCTATTGCGATAAACTGCATATCATACGTAATAAGGAGTCCCATCCGGTACTCCTTGTACGTAGATGATTTTTTAATTTTTATCGCATCGTCCAGCCTGAGAAGCGCTGAGCGGCAGTTGCAGCTCACGTTGAACAGGCTGGACGAATGGTCAGTGCACACCGGTTTTCGTTTCTCTGCTGAGAAAACCCGGTGTGTACTTTTTACTCGCCGTAGAACTCTTTTACCGCAGCCCCACCTTACCTTGAGGAACACTGTTTTACGTTTTACTGATACTGTTCGTTTTCTGGGCCTCATTTTTGACACAAGGCTCAACTGGCTACCACATCTCAAAGATGTGAAAGCCAGAGCCTCAAAAGCCTTAAATATTTTAAAATGTCTATGTGGCAGGTCGTGGGGCGCTGACCGCTCATGCCTGCTACAGTTTTACAGAGCCTTTGTACGGTCGCGTCTGGAGTACGGTTGCATCGTTTACGGATCGGCACGGGACAGTTATCTACGGATACTGGATAGTGTCCACCATGCAGGAATTCGGTTCGCCACGGGTGCTTACCGCACCAGCCCCATACCCAGCATCTGTGCTGAGTCTGGCGAGCCGCCGCTTTCTATCCGGCGGCAACTCCTCATGGTGCGACACTATGTACATATTGCCACAACTCCTGGCAGTCCCGTGCACGACGTAGTACTGAAACCGAGCAACGAACGGCTTTATGCTAATCGCTGTAGAGCGACCAAGCCTTTCAGCCACCGTACAAAGGCCATTTTAGAAGAATACGGATGTCAACTGCCCGCTTTTTATCACCAGGGATGGAGTAAATCTCCTCTCTGGCTTTTAAATAGGCCCAGAACGATTTTAGACCTGTCGCGGTACAACAAACTGTTTACCGCTGACAGGGTATTTCGAAGTGTTTTTAAGGATGTTTTGAATCACCATCGCGATTTTACCCCGGTGTATACGGATGGGTCTAAGCAGGCTAACGGAGTGGGTTGCTCCGTTGTGTTCCCTCGAGCGACTCATACATACAAGCTGGATAGCAGGTGCAGCGTTTACACTGCGGAGTGCTACGCCATGCTAAAGTCGCTCCAGCATATGAAGGTATGCCGCGACATGAAGTATATCATATGCTGTGATTCCCTCAACTGTATTCAGGCGTTAACAGCCATGTACCCAGCAGACCGTCGAGTCCAGGACATCCAGGACGCCCTTCTTTCCCTACAATCATGTGGAAAGGAGGTTTTATTCTGCTGGGTACCCGGTCATGTGGGAATCAGGGGGAACGAGGCAGCCGATGTAGCTGCCAAGTTAGCCTGCAACAAGGTCGAAACCAACTTTGATCCGGTCCCAAAGTCTGACCTTGCCTCGGTAGCGAAGAGAATTGTTTTTGAAGCATGGCAGAGGCAGTGGCTGGAAGTAGAGCATAATAAGCTCCGGCTGATCAAACCCACCGTTCAGCCGTGGAGCAGCTCCTTCCAGCGGGCGAGGAGGGATGAGGTCCTCCTAACTCGCCTCCGTATTGGGCACTGTCCTCTGACTCATTGTTTCCTTCTGCGCCGAGAGGACCCTCCGGAATGCGATGCTTGTGGCGTACCTTTGACGGTGCGCCACATTTTAATTGACTGTGTATTACTTTTAGACTTGAGGGCAGACGTTGGATTGGCCAACGATCTGTCCCTCATTTTAAACAATGTGGCGAATGTTTTAAAATTTTGTGTGTTGGCCGGTCTAGCGCCTAAAATTTTAGGCAGATCGGCCTAGTTATAAACTGGATGGGTGGCCTTTTTACAGCCACCCATTCATGAGCATTGTTATTATTTTTTATATTGTTATGATTCATGTCTCGCTGGCCACTATACAGCTAGCGAGACTTGTAATGTTTTTAATTCTCTTTTAAAAATTTCTTGGCCCCTTTACAGCCATCCAGTTTTTGTCAGGTTTAAAGTACCAGTGGCTTCTTTAAAGCCACGCCTAATTTTATGATCTATTTTATTTGCTGTCTGTATGGCCGACCCCTTTACAGTCGACCATGCAGACAGTATTTTAGAACTTTCTTAAGCCACAGTTTTAGCTGGTAATTGTTAGGGCGCTAATGACCCCGCTGTCGACGCGCCCTAAAACAACAACAACAACAAGTTTTCCTCCGTCACGTGTTGAAGTAGTTCTTATGACGACAATTCAGATGACATCTCAATTCTAAAAAAATTTGCAAGTAATTTTGAAGCCTTCTCAGTTTCGCCTTGGGGTTTTTTTTTTTTTTAAATAAAAAGAAATAAAAAAAGCAGGTGTAGCGACATTTCTATAAAGGATACATTACATTTTGTAAATAGTTTCGCTACCAACATCAATTGCAATCACCTAAGGTATAACATTGTAGAAATAGATAAGTAGGTAGAATTTCTCCTCATGCACATGCATCCACATGCAAATGGCTGTGGCGGATCTAGAGGGAGGCAAACTGGTGCCCTTACGCCGGTCGTAAAAATCAAGTTTAAAGGGGCGGTAAATGACAAATTCGTGGGGCGGTGACCTCATTTAGCTCTAGATCCCTGAGCGGCAACCTTCCGGGGGCGGAAAATCAAAGAGCTGCTTTAAACTGCTGCATGCGGCATATTTATATTTGAAGGGGCGGCAGTCGCAGGTCTTTGCCTTGGCTCGGAAAATTCGTAGATCCGCCACTGATACATGATCTGCAAGACTACAACCGAAAAGGCAGGAAGCAGATACAAGAATCACTGCGCGACCCCGGAGAGTGCTAATTGTGGGACGAGTTGTGGTTACCTTGAATGGAGCAACTTGAGCTGACTCGGACTATATATTCAGCGGAAGCTCTTACGATTATAAACTCTTATGGATGATTAGTTAATTTAAAAAATATGTGAACAGCAAGCTGGGCTATTATATAATTTATTTTAATTGTTTTGCGCAGAGGATCTCTCGCTGCAATTTCGGTGCCCCCCATATGACGGCGCCCGGTACGATCGCACCGCTTGCAACACCCTAGGGTCGCCCCTGGGTGGATCGTGACCTCCATCGAAGCGACCATTTCCCAACATGAGGGAAGAACAGCAACACGCAAATGGAATATCAGCAGAGCTGATTGGCAACTCCACAGCCAGTCAGTCATACTCTAACAGCGCCAGAACACCGAGGAGAAGGTGACACATCTGACAGATGTGATTCACCCGGCGGCTGATATTTCCATGCCTAACAGCTCTGGAACGTTGCATAGAACGCCTGTCCCATGGTGGAACGACGAATGTTGTACCGCTATTCAGGGTCGCATATGGGCCTTGCACCAGTTTTAGGTTGCTACCAATACCTGACAACCTCGCAGTGTTCCAAATTTCTAGAACCAAGGATCGTTGTGTGCTTAAGGAGAACAAAAAGTGGTCATGGCAGAACTTCGTGACCACCATTAACCGTTCCACATCATCAAAAAAAGTATGGGAGTCAATCCGCCGTATATCCGGTAGGTGCTCCATACAATAGTCCATTTTCATATTGGGAGATGGAGTCGGCTATAAACAGCTCAAAGGACACCACGCCAGGGCCTGACGTTATTCAGTACCAGATGGTGAGGAATCTTAAGAAAGATACTAAAGAGTACCTCATGGGTATTTTTAATGATACCTGAACCGAAGGACACTTCTCCGACCCGTGGAAAGTAGCAAAGTTAATTCCAATTTTAAAACCAGGAAAAGAATAGTTGTTGGCAAGTAGTTATCCTAGCATCGCCTTAACGAGCTGCGTGGGGAAGACACTATAGCGGATGGTCAACCGCCGCCTCGGCTGGTGTCTTGAGTCCCGTAAACTGTTGAGCCGTTTTCAGTGTGGATTCAGGAGGTTCCATTCCACCACGGATATCCTGATCCTACTGGAAGCGGCAATACAGGGCGCTTTCATCCGCAACCAACACCTTGTGGGTGAATTTTTTGACATCGAAATGGCATACGATACTACCTAACGGCGTGTAAGATTAAAACAGTTATATGAATGGGGTTTCAGGGGAAATATTCCACGTTTTTAAAAGTCATTTTATCACGACGTTGCTTTCGGTACCTACTCTGTAGAAAAGTGTTAGACCTATTATTCTGAAATATGATGTACCTCTAGGTTCGGTTTTAAGTGTGACCTCTCTTCGCAATAGCAATTAACATCATTTCAACTTTTATATGGAGGTTCATCCGGTACTCATAGGTTGACGACTTTCTAATTTTTTGTGCACCGTCCTAGCCTGACTGTTCTACTTCTGGGCCTCATTTTAGACAGTAGGCTTACTTAGGCTATCACATCTTAAAGATGTTAAAGCCAGAGCCCTGAAAGCTCTTAATATTTTAAGGTTTTTGTGTGGCAGGTCGTGGGGCGCTGACCGCTATTGCCTGATACATTTTTATAGAGCCTTTGTACGGTCGCGGTTGGAGTAGGGTTGCATTGTATTTGGTTCGGCACGTGACAGTTATCTCCGTATACTAGATAGTGTCCGCCTGTAGGAATTCGTCTCGTCACAGGTGCATACCGCGCCAGCCCGATACCCAGTATTTGTGCTGAGTCTGGCGAGCCACCGCTTTCCATCCGCCGGCGTCTCCTCATGGTGCGACACTATATACATTTTGCCGCAACTCCTGGCATGTACGACGTAGTTATTCATCCTAACTTTTAACGGCTTTATACCAACCGCCAAAGAGCAACTAAACCGTTCAGGTAATCTACAAAGGCTATATTGGGAATGTGGTTTTGAGCTCCCGTCTTCTTATCACCAGGGTTGGAGTAAATCTCCGCCCTGTCTTTTAATGTAACCCAGACCAATTTTGGAACTGTCGCGGTACAACATGCTGTGTACCGCTCACAATGTTATTATCCGAATTTTTAGTGATATTTTATATCAGTTTCATGATATACGGATGAGTCTAAGCAGCTAACGGAGTTGGCTGCCCTGTAGTGTTCCCTCGACCGACTTATAATTACAAACTGAATAGCATGTGCAGCGTATACAGTGCAGAGTGTTACGCCTTTTTCAAGTCGCTCCAGCATATGAAAGTATGTCGTGTCATAAAGTACATCATATGCTGTGATTCCCTCAGTATCATTCAGGCCTTGGGAAGCATGCACCCAGCGGATCGTCTTTTTCAGGATCTACAGGACACCCTCAGATCCCTCCAGTTTTGTGGAAAGAGGGTGGAATTCTGCTGGGTACCTGGTCATGTGGGAATCAGGGGGAACGAGGCAGCTGATGAAGCTGCCAAGTTAGCCTGCAACAAGGTCAGAATTGACTTTGATCCGGGCCCAAAGTGTGACCTTGCCTTGGCGGGGAAAAGATTTGTTTTTGGCATTTGGCAGAGGCCGTGGTTGAAGGTAGAGCAGAATAAGCTCCGGCTGGTCAAACCGACCGTTCAAGAGTGGAGCAGATCCTTCCAGTTGGCGAGATTCTCCGTACTTGACTCTGTATAGGGCACTGTCCTCTGGCACGCAGCTTTCATTTCCCATACCACTCCAGGCAAATGCTGGGATGCTTCCTTCAAAAGGCCATCGTCGAATTCCTTCCCTTTCATTGCCCCCCATCCTTTCCCGTCTCTAAAGATCTCGCTATTAGTGAGACGTTGAGGAGATAATAAAAAGCTTTCATTTCCGCCCAGAGGACCCACCGTAATGTGGTGCCTGTGGCTTCGCTCTGACGGTGCGCCACATTTTAATTGGCTGTTTACTGTTTTTAGAGTTAAGGGCCAACGTTGGCACGGCCAAGGATCTGTCCCTTATTTTAAACAATGAGACCAGCATCGTGGCGAGTGTTTTAAAATTTTGTGTATTCACCGGTCTAGTGTCTATGCAGATCGGCCTAGTTTTATGATGGATGGTTGGCCTCTTTACTGCCACCCATCCACATGCATTGTTCCTATTTTGTATATTGTCAGAATTGCTGTCTCGCTGGTCATTATACAGCCAGTGAGACATGTAGTGCTTTTAATTCGTTTGTGAATCTGTTTGGCCCTTTTACAGCCATCCAGATGTTGTACGGTTTTAGGTCCTGGTGGCCCCTTTACGGCCACATGTTTTTTGTGATTTAATTTATTTGCTGTCTGTGTGGCCGACTCCTTTCAGTCGACCATGCAGACAGTTTTTTAGTAGATTCTTAAGCTGGTAATTGTTAGAGCATTAATGAACCTGATGTCGACGCGCCCTAACAACAACAATAACAACTACAACCTATTTGTATAATCACTTCCTAATTATAATTTTCGCTAATTCGAAGTTTATTCATGGTCCCATCAAATTCCAATTAGAGACGTTCCACTGTAATATGCCATTTAAAACCATGAACGGAGACACTGACCCTGATTGATAAATTCCACAATATTTCTTCCTAACATTTCCTCTGATTGCAATGGTAAATGAAAAGTGGTTTTGGCTCATCATCACATTTTGTAGATTACACATTCCCAGGACTTCAATTTCAGCGAATATCTTACTTCCTCATCCTGTTATACCCATCAATGGCCAATACAATTGATTTATGTACATAGATAATTTATTTAAAAATTACAATAATGTTTTCTGGGTGATTTTCATCCCGTTAGATTCTCGTAGGCCACTTTTTGTTACTGTAACAGAAACTTTCTGCGAGTGTTTTCACGACGTCCGATGTAAATCGTTTGGAACCAATCCATGAGTTGAGCCAAGGATTTTAACCACTTGTGACCCAGGGTTCTATTTGTCCCAAAGGTGTTATATATTGTTGAGGTCGGGGACCTGGGAGGGGTGTCGGCGCGCTATAGCATATTATTCCTTGAAACTTAGCACTTGGCATTGTCATCCTGGAGGTAACAAGATTCCATTGTGTAAAAATACCACATTTTTAGGAGTATTTAACCATCGAAAATGTTACAGTACGCCTTTGTGTATTGCTGCAATAGGCAAACAACTGCTGCCAGGGCCCGCTCTATGGGGGGGGGGGGGGGCAAACCGGGCATTTGCCCGGGGCGCTAAAATTTAGGGGCGCCATTTCGGCTGTAAGTGTGAGAAAAATATTAATGATATTAATGTGTTAAATGCCCAATTAATAAAAAATCCACATACCGATTTTTTCGTTCGTTAAAAACTTACAGTTCTTAGCTATTTGGGTGCGCCCCTAGAGACTTCGAAGAGACGGGGCGCGGTCCTCATAGGGGCGCGCCGTTGTCCTGCCGCCTCAGTGTGAATTGCGCCATAGGAGCAACTTCAAAATGCGCCGCGTCCGCGCCACGTCTCTTCTGTGTGAATTGGGCCTTAGCACGCGAGTAGAACGCGGTTTCAACTTTTGTTGTCTCAACTTGCTTATTATTGCTAATCGTTAAAGTGGTTTCATTACACAACAGCATTAGTCTTGCTATTACGTTATTAGTGATAAGTGGAAGATCATAAAATTTACTTCATGATTTTATAATTTCTAAAGGTAAGTACATCTATGATTAAACTGTTATTTAGTTGGATATACGACATAAGCGCACAACGACATAATTGCACAACGACATAAGCGCACAACGACATAAGCGCACAACGACAAAAGCGCACAACAGATGCGCGGTAAGGGGGGAGGGCTGTTACACTTGACCTTTGCTACCTGCGCTGATTCCGACGTTATACTGCCCACAAGTTACTAGACACGGCGAAAAGGAGTGTTTTTAGCAATTGAAGTTAGGCTCTAAAACACGGAATCGATAGTGCTTGACGGGAGATGCTGAGTATTTATTTAATTGAATTGGTGAACCAAATCAATATGGATCTTGGTTATTGGAAATCGAAGTGGAATATTTTGCATAATAATTTCTTCTCGTAATCCGAGCCACACAGATTTGTTGTAAAAAATAGATATAGGCATTGAAAGTGTTATGGTTGGGTTAAATTACATACGCTATCTTTGATCGCTTGTGAAAATACTGTAGTTTAGTGGGTGTGGGACAGTACTTATAATCATTGAAAAATAAATAATATTATCAGCTACTGATTACCGATTAATTACTTCACATACCATTAGTATATTCAATTTCGAATGTTAACTGCTAATATATAATAACCCACGATGCTTATTATATATACGAATGCGGTTTCTAGATACTCTAATTGCTGCATCTGCCGTTTCAACAAAAAGAAATTCATTAACTATTTTCATGAATGTGAATAACTTTGTCAGTTGGTTTAATAAGTGCATTGTGCGACAATCACTCCACAACATCATTAAAAAAATATACATATATATATTTTTTTTTTGTGAACTTGGAACGTATTCCGTTTAAGCCTATAGAAATTGCCATTCTGTATACACGGTTTCTGCATTTGCAGCAAATTTACGAATCGTATCCTCCGCGAATAAGCTTTGACTGTATAGTAACACTAGACTTTCTTTATGTTCACAGGATATGGAAAATATTTTGTGTTGTGCATAAATATTTTTTATATCGACTGAGAATATGGTTTTAGCTTATCTAGAACAAGGATAAATATTTACTTTTTATATTATTTTATAGTGTACATTGTTTGAGTTACGTGCGTGCCTCTTCCAAAATGTCTGATGGTCAAAGAAAACTATCGGGTTACCAGTACAAAAAAAGAAGGTTGGGAAAGGAAGCGGAAAGGCAGAATCAATCCGGGGCGTTAAAAAATATGCTGTATTCAGGGTTTACCAAAACAAATCTTAGAATCCAATATCAGGTCGGGATACAAAAGACGTACAGAATCGTCAGAGAATACAAATGAACGACAGTTTCTTAACCAATTGGAACTGACACCAACGTGAGACTCACAGAAGGCGTTCTAAAACTTTGTGGCCAAGAATTTTACGAGATGCCGTAAGAAGCTTTTAGTAAGGCAAGGTCCACCTAAACTATTACATAGTTACAAATTTCCTTCCAATGACACAGTTCGACAATTTTAGCGTAAAATATTATGCACGAATTTTAAGCAACGGAGAGCAAATATTGCGAGATTAGCTACTATTCTTTCTCAAAACTGCGTTTACTGCTTCTGTTGCAAAATTTTCGGCTGTTTAGTTAGTTCTCTCTCAAAGGAGGGTTTTAAAAATTTGAAGCACCTCGGCGAAACTTTAAGAGAGCATGAAATTTCGAAAAATCATATTCAGGCACAAAAATCATGGCTATAAATGAACGAAAGGTTAAATTGTTGTTAAACTGTAGATTCTGCCCACTCAAAGAGTTATTACGTAATGCCGAAATAAATCATTGGAATGAGGTGGTTCTAAGAATCGTTTGCAATTACCAAAATGCTTGGTAAAAGTTGTCTGGTTTTTCAATGTCCAAGCGATAAGTTGTTTGAGCATATAACGGTGATTTCTTAAAAATAGTGAGTTACTGTCTGAATACGATCCCGATTATGGAAGAGCGCTCTAAAAAGTAGAGACTATCAATATCTCGGGAAAGTATACAAACCGGGATAGTAGATTTGCTGCATCAAAGCATCTGCTGCATCAAAGTCTCATATTATTAATGAAATAAAAAATTCAAATATTTTTTCATAATTTTAAACTATACTCCCTGACTTTAGTAAGATACAGCAAATTACTCTTGTAATCAGATATGTTTCAACCAATAAATTTAATCCTGATGTTGAAATTAAAATTAATGAAAGCTTTTTAAGGCTTCTTACCAGTCGAAAGATCCACAGGAAAACAAATGCCTGATACTATAGTTGGAGATCTTAATGACTTGGGTTTAAATTTGCAGGATATCAGAGGCCTGTGACTGACAACGGGCATAATATGAGGGGCAATTAAAGCAATCTAGAATTAAACAATATAATTCGCGAGCATTCAATGTTTCGTGTAGTAGCCATTCTCTCAATCTTGTTATTAATGGCAAAAAGCTTCCTTGGAAGTCGCTAATTTCTTCAACATGGTCCAAAAAATATATTTATTCATTTCGGTATCTACTTTTCGATGGGCAATACTTTTAAAGCATGTTCAGGGTTCAACATTGAAAACATGGAGTGACACTAGTTGGGAAGAGTAGGATAGAGGCATTAAACCCTTTAAAATTTCATTTGGGAGATGTATACGATGCCTTGCCTAAGCATTTACGAAAACCAAGAAATTAATAATTTAACCATTTTGGCAATTGAATATGAAATTGCTGAGAAGTAAATTTAAACATGTAATAAAAAATTTCGCAAACTGAAAGTAAGAAAAAAAGTTTTTTGTGATTTTAGCGTATTTGTTGTAATATCGTTTTATTTTCAAAATAATGGCATTTAGATTGTTTGTGTGATAATATCCATCTGTAATAGCATTTAAAAATTTAAAAAATATGGTTAATTTGTGGCTATGTACAGAAATTTGATAATTCATTTCTCTATTTTGAGCAGCTAGATCAAAATTCAATAACTTTATTTATGAATATACGATTTTATTAAAATTAAAATATTTTATTCGATTAAAAATTAATTATTTTTTAATAAATATATAATTCTACAATAATCTTAAGGGGCGGCAAATTGTCTATTTGTCCGGGGCGGCAAACGCTAGAGCGGGCCCTGCTGCTGCCCTAAGCTGAAGTCTGTGAAACAGTGCCATAACATTACTCCACCATCAAAACTTCTCAGTTGCCTCTATAGATAGACTCCGTCGACAGAACTCTTTTCCATGGTAGTCGCAGAACTCATATACGTCCCTCGGACCAGAAAGGTGTACACCTTGGCTCATCATTCCACAGAACCGATTTCCACAAGTACGATGGTCCAAATACCCCCGAGTCACAGAGCTTTATTGTCTTTCTGATGTGGCACGTAGGTGCCTGTTGATCTTCCGAAATATCCATCTCGGTGGGCCTCTGTAATCAATGTTGCAGTTGAAACTAATACCCCTGTTACTGCATGAAACTTCTGTTGGACTTGATCCATGGATTGTGCCCTATTTTTTGACAATTTTACGTTTTAGGATTCTGCTGTGTCTGTCATTCAAAATTGGAGGTCGTCCAGAATGTGCTGCATTGACACAATTTACATCAATTTACCACTTACGTAGGATGAATGCGCCTTTGGGCCTTTTAACAGACTTCTCACTGAGTTGGCTGCCACAATCACTTTATTATCGAAGTTCGATATCTTTTGTACATCGTGCCGTAGCTTGTCAAGTGGCTTTACACGACTTGCAACACATGGCGCCACGTGAGTTAACAGACATACTGAATTACCTATGTTCACAGGTGTCGAATTAATGTTTGGTAGTTCGTGTTTAATGGGGTGGGTTTCATAATTACACATGAAACCTGATTGTATTCCAAAATAATTGAGTGTCAACCAAATAGAAAGAAACAAACATTTAGCGCATAGAGCGACTACAACAGGCTAAAAAAACCGAACCGTGTTGCTATATTTAATGCAGTTGATGTCTGGTAAATGCTGTGTAAATTTTTCATGTTTTATGCGTTTTTTGTTGACCTTGATTCTGTCCAGCGAGATATAATTTAATCCTTTTGTAAGCCGCCCTCGTGATATACCTTTGAAACTACAACTACGCAAGCTTCTGCACAACAAAAATCGTATTTTATTTTTTTTTAATACGATGAAATATTCTGAATTATTACTCAAAATGTAGGCCCGCTTACTAGAACCACAATTTGCAGATTTGTTTTAAGTAGAACGCTTCATTAACACACAAGCATCAAAAATACCTTACATTCCAACATTATATCGTAATATGATGAACAGAATAAATTGATGTTTTGACGTTCCATAATTCTACTTAACAGAACTCTTGTTGGATACAAAAAAAAAAATAAAAAAATCTCAGCTTTATTTAATCGATTTTAAGCAAATGGAACTATTTCTCTTGGAAAATCCAACTTCAGTCTAAATTATAACTAGTTTAATTGACTTATAACCAGACGTGAAATCTTAAAATGTTAAATATAGACGCACAGATTGTCAATAGACGCTAGGACACACGAGCTAAACTGGTGCAGACTGAGTTGTGCCGTCACGTGTTATGTTTGGTGTTTCGTATTATATAACTAATTCCTAAGTTTTTTCGTTTTTTGTTATTAAAAATAATATAGCTTTAACCCTTAACGAACAAGTAAAGTTGATCTTCATTATCCTCACAACAACTGTAAATTAAAGTTTCACAGTTTTCTTTAGGGTGTCAGGTCCTTGCTATACATCGAATGATGATACAATTCTGTAGACAACAGACTACACTAAACGCTACGTTTATTGTAAAACACAGAATTTGACTTCAAGGACACGACGGCTACTCATATTGCATCGCAGATTAATAAGTATGCTAGCTAAGTATACAAGAACCGCCAAGACAAAGCACAACAGTATAAATGTTGAATCTAAACTCTCCGTGATCGATCCGGGATTTGAACCGAAGGTCAGCGAAACTTTAGTCCATTAGGTTGATACATTGTTTGGTTAGTAATTCAATCCAATCCCAGGAAATCACGTTACAGCAGCGAGAATCCAAACACGCTATTTCTGGATTTCCACGTTCCTGGTTTCGAGGCGTCTGTGTTTCCTTGTGTACTTTGTTCTGACAGCGCACATACCGCCCGCCGCGGCGAGGGAGAATCTTGCCAGAAGCCAGCGGCTTAAATGTGAGCCACCCAGGTGTTGTAATAAATCCGTCCGGCTTCATTACTTTGTTACACAAACAGTCTCTCTGTGACCTCCTTTCTACATCTCTTTCAGCCAGCAGATATTTTTACTTGCAAATTATGTACAGATACGAGTGCTGTTCCGAACGGCTTTTATGGAGTTTGCTACAGTCGCACATGTAAGAGCAGTAATTTATTTTCAACTGCATTACGTAATATTGTTTATGAAAAAATAGGATTATTCAGTACTTATAGCGTAATCGATTGACACCGCTATTTTTTTCTGGCCTAATAAATGGAATGCAGCTATTTTTCCCAGAAATAAAACAATTTTTATATGTTTGTACCAAGTGTTAATGTGTATGAGGGTTTTTTGATTTTTTATTTCTATTTTTTACATAACCTGTTACACGGTTATCAAAGAAGGGCTCTTAGTTTCCCTAGTTGTGTTTTTTTTTAACAAAAAAATATTAATACGTTTCGTGTTTTCACTATTATATACACGGTGAATAAAAAGGAGTTTACAACTTTGAAATGATATAGAAATCTATTGAGATAACTTACAGAATCGATAGATTTGTCATTTTGTAGCAAACAACAAGATTGGTATTTTCGTCGGTAAAACGCAGGAATTGTTGTGGCCTGTTGAAGTTTTTTTGATTGTTAGTGATCCTAGTACAATGGAAAGTATGAAAGTATAAAAAAAATTAAAATTATTACGTACAAGTTGTAAAATATACAGCTGTATACTAGTCATAATTAATGAATTTTAAAGTAATTTTAATGTTTAATTTGTTTTCCTGAGAAATATCGGAAGGCAAGTTTGAAACTTCGTTTTAATAAATGTTTTTAATGACTCACCTCAACGTAACAGCAAAACGCTTTCCGAGTGATATCACAAGGCGAAAGTTTTTGTTTCGTCATCTCAGGTTTGATTTTCCAAAATAGAGTTGAACGACTTCAAACTGCTACGAAAGTAGTCAGTAAATTTCTAGGGATCTTGCTTCAAATCGCCCATTAAATGGTAAAACATGCCGTGCTCTTCAAAAATATCTGTTTAACTTGTTGCGTTCTTCTTGAACGTAGTCGTCTTCGCCTCATCAACAAACTACCGATTTCAACCAGTAATACAACCCTTTATTTTTTTCAAAATATTCGAATACTAAAAAAAACTGCAAATACGAAATAACTAAATGAAAATTCGCTTCTTCCACACAGACTTGTGAGACAAACGACGCCGACAAGTATGTTACAGTGTGTTAGCTCGAATCGTATGACCAAGTTGTCCATAGTCGGCAATCGGGTGTAGTCTATTCCATTGAGAGACCAGCCCAATCGTTTTTATCACAGCATTTTTTTCCTGTTACCAAACTAATTAGTAGAGACCGGAATATATTCAACACAAAAAGCTAGAAATTACGAATGAAAATATAATGAAAAATGCTTAAAATATGCATGAAAAGGGTCAAAAGATCTAACATTATTGTCCGTGTGTATGTGACTGAGCTCCTCCTTAACGGCTGGACTGATTTTTATGAAATTTTGTGTTGTGATTAAGTTGATTCTAGAATGGTTCAGATACACAATTGGATCCGCGTTTTAGAAATATCAGTCAAACCCGGTAGTTGGAGCTGTGATCGGATTGTTGCTTTTCCGCATATCAGTTACTTACGTGGTAGTTCAGTGTTGTCATTACATTAAAATAGAATTGCGTGCTTAAAGTATAATTAAGAAGTATACATTGTGCAAATTTAATATAAAATTTCACACTTTTCGCAGGCGTCATTATTGGTAAATAAATTGCACTTGTCTGTTTTTCAGGGTTGGCGCTGCGTTTTTTTTTTTTTTTTTTTTTTTTTTTTTTTTTTTTTTTGTTATCCCCAACGTTTCGGTTAGATAGAGAGAAGACCTGACGAAGGCTCCAGGGGGTGGTGCCGAAACGTTGGCAATAAAAAAAAAACCACAGCGCACACCCCGAAAAAAAAAACACAACTAAGTGCAATTTTTTACCAACAATTGTGCAGATTTGTAAGGAAGATAAAAAACCAAATTTTATTCCTGTTAATATTGAGATAATATTTTTAAGATTTATTTTTTGGACGCTGTAAAAAATATAGCTGCCATGAAACTGATATTTTTTTTCTTTTCTTTTTTTGCTATTATTTAAGACAGTTTTAATTTTTAATTAGCGGAACGACTCCAATCGTTTTGAAGATCATCCTACCTCCAGGTTTGAGATTACTGATGAGATGTTCCATGGCCACAATAGTTGATATGTTCTGTCCACCATATTCACGACGCCGCCAGTAGAACTCACCTTCTGCATCGATGTTTCCAGTGGTTTCGTCACAATCGAATATTAGCAGATCAGATTGTTCTTGGTTGGCCAAGTATCTATACAAACCACGTAGATTCGGATCGCTCATGTCTCCATCGATGTGTTGTTCTTTCCTGACGTTGACTTGCATCTACATCTACATATATACTCTGCAATTCACAAAACTGTGGGTGGCAGAGGGTGCTCAGCACCAAACCTAATCTCTTTGTTGTGCATTCCAATCCCTAATGGTACTAGGTAAAAAAAGAATTCGTATAAGAATCAGTGCGGCACCTTATTTCTCTAATTTTATCTTTCCTGTCCTTCCGACCCAAATAGGTTGGTGGACGAAGTATTTCACTACACTCGTAAGTGAAAGTGGGAGTACAGATGTTTACCAATAATTTTATACCAAACATGCGTCGTCTATCTCCCAGTGACTCCCAGCCTGGTCTACTAATCAGTTCTGTGACGCTTTCATAAGGACTGTAGCAAGCGGTCACGAATCGAGCGGCTCTTCTCTGTACTTTCTCTATAGTTTCAATCAACCCCTTACAAAACGGATCCCAGATAGCACAACAGTAGTCCAAATGTGGACGCACAAGAGATTTGTACGCTATCCCCTTTGTTTGTTCATTACAATTTTTCAAGATTCGACCTAGGAACCGCAGCCTAGAATTAGCTCTACCTACTAACGTATTAATATGTAAGTTCCATTTCACGTTCCTTTGTACTGTAACTCCCAAATGTTTCGTAGAATCGACCATTTTTCAATAACTGAACTGTTTACCTCGTATTTCTAAACAATCGGATTGTTTTTGTTAGTTACCGTCATTGTCTTATACTTTTTACAATTTAGTGTGAGTTGCCACTCAGCGCACCATGCCAAAATAACATCCAGATCACGCTGAATTTCTAAGCAATTGGCCAAATTCCTTACATCCCTATAAATAACCGCATCATCAACAAACAATATAAAAATGCTTTTCACTTTGTCTCCGAGATCGTTTATAAAAATTAAGAAAAGAAGTGGTCCTATTACACTTCCTTGAGGTACACCCGAAGTACGTGAGTTCCTATATGACACTAGGTCTGTAAGTGACTCTCGATGTTGTGGTAACAGCTACGTTGAATAGAAATATTTGTTCTTGGTTGTCCAAGTCGCAATACAAACCATGTAGATTCGGATCGCGCATATCTCTATCGAGGTGTTGTTTTTTCCCGACGTTGACTTGCATCATACGTGAGTTGCTATATGACATTAAGTCTGGAAGTGGCTGTCGATGTTATGGTAACAGCAACGTTGAATAGAAGTATTTGGAGCCTGTCCGATTACGATGTTGATATGACATTTATTCTCCAAAGCCCCCAGACCCCGCCGCTGGTTCCCAGACTACCTGAGCACCTCCAAAGAAGTCAGGGCCGCGTTCGTGTAACTTCTGCATCTTAATTGCTCCCTTCGAAACCTTAAGGTCTGTTGATTGCTTCTGCGTCTGCAATTTGACAGATGGAGGATCCATACGATTATGGTACTTCAGCCGATCGAACGTATCTGCCTTCATCTCGCCGGCAATTTTCTGTACTTCTCGTGAAAGGTACTTGATTTCACGTAGATTTTTCGCTACTACATGAGGCATCATACGTGGCTTGTTCTTTACGAGTGAAGCCTGCCACCATGGCCAATTCTTTGGTCTGCCTGCACTTTGTACCTAAAGTTAGCAAGATACGGGCTGCGAGCTTTTTGGAACTCCATGTTGTCTTCTAAAACGACTCCAGCATCAGCAGCACGCTCAGCGTCTTCTTGGAGTATCTTGACCATCTTAGCCTGCAATTCTTCTTCAATGTCAAAAGTTAAGAAGTCAGACAAGTTGGCTATCCATTTCACAATCGCAGCAGCAGATCACGGAATGTCACGACCAGTCTTGATCATATCAGTCACTGCGGCTTTTGTCGCAGGTTCAATGTCGAATATGCGTCTGGCCCAATCAAAACCCAAAGCCAAAGGCCTCATTTGATAGACTACATGATTTGGGTTGAACGGCTTTCCAGTAGGCATATCCTACATCAAGCAATGTGCATGATGTCACAGCCAGAATGTCTTCGAATCGTTTCTTGGCATCTGGCTCAAGAGAAGCCTTGATGGTGTTAATAACGTCATTAACCACTTGACTATTAACTCTTGTCTTCTCACAAGCCATACGACATGCCTTGGCTCTGAGCCTAGCAGCCCTGCGTTTGACACTCTTCGGGTGTTTGATGGCATTAAGCAAGGCGCTTGTTTGGTCTTTGGTCAGGCCTCCCTTGCGTTCACAGGGTTGTCCTCCCCAAGAAGATGGATTAATCGGGGCCGATACGAGTTCGTCAAGTGGTGCATACTGTTAATCAGTGTAGCCCGGCTTATACAAGTCTCTAACATACAGGGTGTCCAGAAAAGGACTCCCTGATTTCAAAATTAAATATCTCGAAAACAAAGATCGATAGAGGAATGCAGTAAACGGTATGTTTATTGTGACAGCTGTAAGAAGTGTATACAGCAGTGTGAAATAATAGTTACAAAAGCTGCTAACAGATGGCGCTGTACGTTCATATCAGCATACATAAGTGAAATAATCGTATGAAAACAATCTTTGCAAACAATCACATCACAATGTTTTCAAAATGTTCACCATTGGCACGTTTCAATGGTGGAACTGATCGCCCTGAGCTTCGGATCACTATTTAGGCATTACGTATGGCGATTACAGCGCCATCTGTTAGCAGCTTTTGTAACTATTATTTCACACTGCTGTATACACTTCTTACAGCTGTCACAATAAACGTACCGTTTACTGCATTCCTCTATCGATCTTTGTTTTCTAGATATTTAATTTTGAAATCAGGGAGTCCTTTTCTGGACACCCTGTATTTACAACTTGCGTGACATGTATCTTATAGTATAAAGATACACTAACACCCAATCGATAGGTCGAGTTGCGGTAACTGTACACATGGTGGCTTCATATATTTCAATATTTTTTACATTTTTTGGTATCAAAACGGTCCAAACAATTTATAGTTTATTTAACTTTTTAAATAATTTTTGGATTTACAACGTTTGAACAGGACAACGTCTGTTGGGCCAGCTCGTATAATATAAAAATAGTAATTTTCAGATTTTTTATTTCAAATCAGCATGCATTTAGTAAGTGGTTGAATAACATATTTATAAATTGGATAATTAACAATTATTAAAACTTTTTTTTTTTTTATTGTAAACCTAAGCAGTCATTTGCTGTTCCAAATATTCAATAGTAAGATTGCTTCTTGGATCTCCCAAAATATTTTTATAAGTGGAAATGGACCGTTCCACATTCACTGCTGTGGCTGGGCAGTATTTGAATTTGGGTGCTGTGTTAGCAGTCATTGTTTCTGTAAAAAAGTTCACCCGTCCCATTAGTAAAACTTTCAGTTTGATACAAAGGCTCAAAACCTGGGTTATTGTTCGAAATATTTTAAAAATTCCCTTTAAGTTGGAAAGGAATACCGTTGGTAATGAGGATTTTATTTGGCGGATATTATTCATTAACAGAATAGATTGTGAATGCCAAACCCTGAGTTTCAAGCTTTTTAATACTCGCGGATCTGTGGGAAAAGTTAATGCTAACTACAGCTATGGCTTTAATACTAGAATTGTTAAATGCTTCCTAGTACTGACAAACTGTCATAGCCTCTGCACTATCAAAGTCGTTTACTCCACCCGTAATGGCCTCGAAATGTTCTTTGTAAAATAGTTGGGGAGACCGGGGATGGTTGGTACAGGTTTTCACATATTAATTTCTGCAGCTGATTCTGTGAACACCATCCCGATTTTGAATATACCACTGTAATCTGCATATATTAGGCTACATTTCTATATTTTTTTACAATCGTCATATTTAATTGTATGGCTGCTAGATATCACCAAACAGTTCAAGTTGAGGTTGGCCAACCACAATGGGGATAGTTGGCGTAGCCCTCGTTAAACATTTGATAAAAATAAATTGAGCAAATAAAAGGAAAGAAAACAAATAAGGAATTAGTGGAAATGCTTTAAGTAAATAAAAAAGTTTATTGTACCTCATTTGCATTTTATTTTAATTAAAGAACTACAAATATAAGGTAGAAGGCAAGCATGAGAGAAACTAAGATACACCAGACACTTCCTCATGTGAACGCGCGAAATTGATTTTGCGTTTTGCATTTTGTTTCTTCCCCACTTTTTGAACTTTATTCTTCCTAGCCTTCTTTTCCATTTCTGTTTGTCGTCTCTTTCTTTCTTCCATAAGTGTTTTCCTAATAGGAGTGTCTGACAACACTTTTGATTTCCTCTTCTCTCGACCTCTGGTAGGCTGTCTTCTTGCAGGCGCTTTCGGCAATGGTCTCATCAGATTAGGTGATATGAAGGATCTGCTTTGGGGGGAACCTTGGGTATTTACATTTTCAGTGTTGTCGAAGGCATTAGTGGCGGCATCAGCTGAAGTCAGTGAGGTAGTCGAAAATTCTGCAGCATTTTCATTTAGTGAAGGATTTGGCCGATCGGTACAGTAAGACTGCAGAGAGGCACTTGCAGGAAATACGTCAAGGTTAAATGGACTGATTCCCTTGGCTAAGAACCCATCAGTGATATTTGATGGAGTCACTGCAAGTGGAAGAGCAGTTTTGATTATCCCAGGTATGTCATATATCGTCATAGTATTACTGAGATTGTTTGTCATATTTTTCAAAGGCCCATAAACACTTGTATCAAGGGGCTGCAATTTATGAAACGTGTGAGGTGGAAATGAGAGGACAGTTATCCCGTTTTCGTTAAGAAAATCCAATGCTGTGACTGAAAGATGGGAGTCGTGATTATCTAACAGCAAAAGCACAGGCCGCTCTTTTGAGATTCTGCTGTGAAAGGCAAATTGTCCAGCAAACATGTCTAAATTTTTTTCCACCATCCACCCTGATGGATTAGCATCTCCTACACTACCATGTGGACCATCTTTTAAGAAATGATCTTTGTAATTTTTTCTTGGAAATACAAAAATGGGGGTATAGAATTACCACTAGCAGAAACTGCAATGGCCAATGTTACTAAACTTCCTCTTTCTGTTGAAGTGATTCGGCCGATTTGCTTAAACCCTGTCCTAGCAACATAATTTATTTTATTTTTCATATGATGCTGTTAGACATATACATCATTCAACAACAATTATACTGTATTAATGAACAAACTAACACACATACATACACATAGTTAAATGTTTGAGTGGAATTGATAGCAAACTAAATATAAAAACCGGATCAGATGTAATAGAAGAATGAGGATGATTTCTGTTATATTTAAGTTATGGTGGCACAAACAAAAACGATTTCATCATAGCCATAGCGGAG
This sequence comes from Vandiemenella viatica, assembly GCA_031002005.1. Classification (NCBI taxonomy): domain Eukaryota; kingdom Metazoa; phylum Arthropoda; class Insecta; order Orthoptera; family Morabidae; genus Vandiemenella; species Vandiemenella viatica. The sequence continues at coordinate 64,738,632 of JARYHS010008074.1, forward strand.
GTTGCATTTTTGAAAAAGAAAAATCTTTTACGGAGTTCTCTGGGTGAGCGGTAACGTTAAGATCTTGCATTCGCGGTTCGAGTCCCAGAATCGCCGTCCAGCAATCCAGCTATAGGTTTTCCCGAAATCACTCCATACGGACGCCTGGATGTTATTTTCTATGACGGATGGTTACGTCTTTATAGCTAGCAGTTCCGGAGGTGCATATTTTTGTTTACAAGTTATTTATATTGTGTTTGTTTTGAATGTTTTTTATGCCTGGTTGGCTTTTTTACATGCAAGTATACATTTCGCTGCTGTATATCTGGTTGTCTTCTTTATAGCCAGCCATATATATTACATGTAGTTGACTTATTTACAGCCAGCCTGACGTTTAAATATTTTTACCTGCGATTTGATGGACCTGTACACAGTCGGCATTACTGATAAAATATTCGTTGGTGTTAAAGAAACGGTGCTAATGAACGTGGTAGCCCGCCCCGTTGGCTCAGGGAGTTGCGGCATCGTGATGGTGTCCGGCGCTGACATGGGATTATCTGATTCGAGTGCTGGTAGAGGAAGAAATTTACATCATCAGGACTTGGCCGGCAGGTGGTGGGCACAGTTCCTATTCACCAGATTGTGCACTGAAGTCCTGGGTTAACTCCCAAGCCTCTCTGCACTGCATACGACACTGTTGATTGTGATTCGACCGTCGGATGGGTACGGTAAGAGTGGAGGCCTTTTCGTTGTCTTTCGGAAGAGAATTCCTGAAATGGTGGGCGTTGGGTTTCACCCCCTCCCTTGTTTCGTCTTTCATTCCCATCACAAAGAACACTACACTGAACCCGCACACTGTCACAGCCATCTATGCTGTCATACTTTGAAAGGCGGCGGAAAACCATCCCAGTTAATTTTCCTAATCGTTGCCACCTACCATGGTAACCGCTCGTAAGTAGAAGAATGAACGCGTTGTCGGCGCGTCGTAGTACCCCAACCACAACAACTACAAAATAAACAACGCAACTCGTAAACAGATTAACAGAAAGTCACACAATTTTCAAACTGCACTTTTTTGGCTAATCTAAATTTAGCTTGCTCTTTAGGTGTTCAGCAAGATTGTACTACTTGAAATGAGGAGGCCACTACAGTAAAGGAGAATGTCATGTAATTTGTTTCGAACGGTCATTAGTTGGATCTGTCGTAGAATGAGGCCACTGGAAAGTCTTAATTAAGCCGCTAGTTATCACTGAATATAAGAGAATGCGCAGTTGTCAGTTTCGATATGCTTAAAAACACTTAAATGACTGTTCAAATTCTGATGACTACAAACTGATCAGAGTTAGATGCTTACGTCGATATACATTTAGCGGGGATTTGTATTTTTTCTAACAAATTAATGTAAAAATCGAATTGCGGAGTGCACCATCAATTACTTACTTGTGGGAATTTCGGCACACTCGTGAATGAAGCTAGAACCTTTGACGCGTGTTCAGTTGAGCGTTACAGAGCAATCCAACCAATTGTGAGAGTCAAGGTCGACACTATGGTGTTTTGGCAATTTATCATCCAGCGGCCGGCCATAACTTTCACTAAACAATAACAAACAGTCGACTCAAGCTGACATAAAACAAACTTCCCCCACATCAGCACTCTCCTCCTGTTTTAACCTGTTGCGCCTTTGTTTTCTGACCGAAGAGTCATCTACTATGTTGAAAGGACACTTTAGTAAATTTTTCTAATAAACGAGGATAGTTTTGCTTTTTACTATCCATTATATGCGACGTTATAATAAATTAATATTCAACTTAGATCTGAAAAGATCTTGAACTTCAGTCTCGTAATATGAAATAAATGTACAGAATGTTATTTTCATCTTGTTTTAGAAACTGAGTAATTACCATATTCCATGTATTATAGTGTGCTGTATGTGTAGAGGTAGGCAAAGTGATTCACTAAAAAGAGCAGTGTGTTCCAGTCAGTGAAAAGAACTAATTCTTTTGAACGGTTCACTAACTCATTTTAAATAAAATGAACGATTTTTTTTTTTGAGAGTAGTATATGTTTTGTTTTATTTATATTCAGACTATTTTCTTAGGTTAATCTTGAAGGCGGTTGTTATCATGTACTTTTCTATTTATCCTGAACCTTTTTTCTTCAAAATTACCAGACTATTTTCGCGCAGAAAATGCCATTTTAAAGCGTCAGTGAAATACTGTTTGCTTTACTGGGAAATTTTGAGAGGGTAGTTTGATAGCATTTGGTAACATGATTAGTTTTAAATTAATTTATTTAGTGGTACAAACACAAAGTAAAATAACATAGTTTTTGCCTTAAATCAAATTCAAGTAACTGTTCACAAATAATATTTGAATTATATTTTCGCTCAGCAGCTTACTTCTTTCTCATGTGCAAACTTGCCCAGCTTTGGGAAATCTATCTGACTGTAGGTCGGGCCACTTGCCCGATACTGGCCCGCACCGTTGCCGCCCAACGACTCACTCGACTGAAGTAGTATCTAACGACATCTCGTGCTGTCCGACAATCCACCATTATTAGTTTAGTTTATTAATACCGTACCTCTGGGTTGAGATCGTGGCCACACAAACGGCAAAAGGACTGCAAGAAGCACTACTGTTCACTTTTAGTGCGCATCTTTTGAAAAGAAATAGTCCACTCGCGAACGACACAGCTCTTTGTATGTGGCAGACACCGACCATTTCAGTGCTTTAAATTTAATTTTCAACATTTTTTAGAGTATTTTATCCGTTTTGTTGGTCAGTGGGCTTGACCAATAATTTAAAAGTGTCTAGATCTTTTTTTCCCCTTTTTAATTGCTACTTTCTCCAGGTGAAGTACAGGGGACAGATTGTTGGAAGTTCCTATTGGTCCTTTTCAGCCAAATACTTTACAGGAATACGTATCTTCAGGAACAAGATTTATTTTTTATTCTCACAAACAATCATTTTTGAGAAAAACTCTCCACAATGCCTATTATTAGGGACGATAACGCGAACTGTTACTCAGAAAGAAGACAGATTTTTCAACCGTTACACAAGAGAAGGTAGAAGGCGTAGTATTGACAAATTTTGGTATGTTATGCACGAAAACTCTCTTTACCAAATCCGATGGCACGTACGGTCTACCAAATCCCCGACCGGGCATCCTTATTTAAGGTTTCCGTGTTTTCCAATCCCGGGATAGTTCCTTTAGAAACGCCATGGCTGAATTTCTTCCCCTTTGTCGTCCACTGTCCTTTTGCGTCTCTAATTACCTTGATATTCACAATGCATAAAGCCATAAGCAAAAAAAGAAGAAAAAATGCTTATTGTTGAATTCTGACTTTAGATTTTTGTCATTTCGGGAAATTTTTCGTTATCTTTAAACCACAGTGCTGCAGTCTATCTTTCACCGGTGACTTCCTTCCCGCCTCTGTTATTTCGTGATAGGATTTTTTTTTCCGTGATTGTGGCGTCGAAAACTATTTTTTTTTTATCGTAATCAATTTTATTTGCATGTGCTAATAATAGCCCTGTAGTTACTTACAATTGGGGTTTATCGAAACTGAATAAATTTTGATCTCAATAAGTGAATTTTTATAAGGAATTTTGTAGTTAATACTATTACATGACATGCTATCAAATTCAAATTGGCTGGACTAGTCAATAAGGTCCCTCCTTGATACATTAGTAATGTAACCTTGTTGTGGTTATGTTGAAATGCTGGCTGGACGAAAATGGAAACGACAATACTTATACGGCAAAGGATGAGGAATTTTATTTTCGTTGATAAAATAGGTTGCTTCGATTTCCAAGTGTGGGTAAATTGGGGAAGCTCGTTGTAACTGTGATATACTGCCTGGACCAGGAATCAGTAGTGACTGTCATTAATACCGTAGTAATGTGTCCTACTCAGAATTCGAAGCAGCTTTATTATAATAGCTGGAGTAATGTTGAAGGTAGTAGTGCTGCCTGAATTAAAATGAAAATGACACTACTTGTTATATAGTAGGGCAGTAAAAATTATTGGGTCAATTTTACATCGCGAAATAGTGAATATATTATTGTGCTGACATTGGTCCAGTTGCAATTCTTATTGAATGTTCATGATGAAAGTAATTGTGATAATGTATGCTGCACGAATTAGGGAACCTGATATAGAGAACATTGTTATTACACGAAATGTAGTTTGTGAATCATTTGATTTGTACAGGAGTGCCCGCATAGTTCGACTTTGTAGCGGCGATATAAGTTAATATAGTGATTAGATTGAAATGCAGCCTTTACTACAAAGTTCTTGTTATAATGTAAGGATAAACGAATTTAGTTATTATCAGTAATTAGTATTGGTAATTTAATTAACGCCATGTTAGTGACACGATATGTGTTGCTATGTAAACTACACCCAAATTTTTATTTTCATCAATAATCTGAGTTGCTTCCGTTTCCAAGTTGGAGGATCTTGTAGTAATGGCGAAATACTTCTTTGGCCGTAAACTTTTATCGTTATCGATTGTAACACGATACATGAAGTCAGTAAGATAAGTTACACTGAGTGTTAATCCGTGTGTCATTTATGTTTTGATTTTGTTTTACTAGGGGAAATGGTGGTTAGGTTAAAATGCAGCTTGGACTAGAATTACAACCAAAACAGCCGGATTAAGACAACGCGGTTCCTGTAGCAAATGCGAACAATAGGCCGTTGGTTTGCTTTAGCTCCTAAAGTTTAGGATATAAAATAAAGCAGCACATATACAAAACTACCTTTTGTGATTTAATGTGGGCAAATTTAAACACTAGCGAAATCAATATTTCAGTAAATCATTTTCTATATTAATCAAACCTAGATTATTTAGACGTTCTTGTCCTACTGTGTTCCTTGGCTCGTTTTTAATGCACTTTAGTGATGAAAAAGAACTTTCATTGCTGCAATTGGTGACCATCAAATTCCATTAAATGATACCATTTCTATATTTGAGAAACACGATTCTAATGAATTTTCCATTAAGAATGCATAATGTTGTAGTTCTAATGTAGCAGCCACATCTGTTTTCAGAAGCTCATCGAAACGAACCAGTTCGTTGCCTAGACTGTCTTCCACATCTCCTGGGTAAGCAATAACGATAACTGTCGATCTTTTCAATATATTTTTTGCTGGTAAGGACTTTATTTTCACTTGATGAAATGCTTCTATGAATTTAGTTAATGCACACAGCACGTTTTCAGTTGACAATAAACACCTAAATTTCAAAGTTTTATAAAGGTGTTTGATTTTCTACAACTTCACCCAGTGTAGGAAAGCGGCTGAAATGATGGTACTTTGTATTTCTCTTGCGTTTTCTTGAAGTCAATTGCTGATATTCTTCACAGCAAGTTAGAGTTTTGGCTTGTCTCTAAATCTAAAAATGTGAACCGCATTGTTCGAAGATTATAAAGAGCATTTCCTGTGTTAAGTTTTTTATTAGACAACTGCAGAGAAGCGTTAGTCGTCAGTTCCCTTTCTACTCTTTCTTTTTTCTTCAAGCTGTACGTCTTTCTATTGGATAATTGGTGGTATTTTGTAACTTATTTAGACTTAGATATTTTTACATGTATGCGTGATGCCCCCCTGAAGGCGCGGGGCCTGTAGCATTTGCTAACTCTTGCTACGTGGCTTATTGATCTAAAATTTCTTGTTACAAAAACACACACGAGTAATTTATTTATTATTGGTAATAGTAATTAATAAGCTGCTTTTATAGGTGGCAGATTAATATCTGTATTTGTGACGTCATGTGTCACCATATAAACTTAATTAACAAAACAAAAATAAATTTTAAACAACAATTATGTTAGGATTGTAAACCGTTACTATTGCTGGTAGAAAACCTGAAATTAACATTCCATTTTGTCAACACTTTTTCTTCATACATATTCGTCAAAATAAGATTGTAAATTATATTTTCTCCTTTTCCTCTTTCGAATTAAAAGTTATTTACTGCGGCCCATGTTCCTTTTATTGTGTTGGTACAAGCTCCTGTTTCATTATTGATAAACTTTTTTTTGTGATTTACTGTATAATGATCAAAAACAATTTTATTAATCCCCCATATGAATCCCACAAGTCAGAATAAATGCAGCTATACTGTTCTATACTTTCCAAAGTTAATGTCTGTATTGTTTCTTTGTCTTTTTTTTAACCATTATTTTTATAAGTTTTTCCCCTAACCTCCCCGTTCTACAACCCAAAAAAAACAACATTTATTCGCCATTGGCTTTAACATTACTAAAGCAGCACATCTAGTTTTTGTATGTGAACTTCTCATCTGATGAAGGCTGTTTTGACGACTTGCAGAAGGCGAGGAAATATTTCTTGGTCCGCATCAGCTCGTCCCGCCAGTTTGGTATGCGGATGTTGACTTAAATTGCAGCTCAGTCCAGTTATTAATTTCGTAAATTAAACAATATAGATCTGTGTGTTCCTTATCCTCTACCTCACCACAAGGGCACCGGTTACTGTATATTCTAGTCTTCTTTCGTAAAGTGTTTTCAATAACCCGTGTCCTACAACAATGCAGGTCAGATCAATACTTCTGCGCCAGCCATAACTCCAGCAATCTGTAGCGAGCACCCAGTTGTAAGCATGCTAACCACAGTCACTCTGATTCCACGATTGTTGCCATTGTTCCTGGACGGCTATATTTATGTGCCGAACACCTTTAGCAACCGCTCTTTTCTGTTGATTCTTTTCAAGAGCATTGACTCCTGCAAGAATCGTAATCTGAGGGTCATGGCCCTGTCTCAAATGTTGTTCGAGGGCAGCTCGTACCACTTCAAGGTCCGTAGGTGGGCAGCATCTGAATGGCCTCATTAGACACATCTAGATCTATGAACGGATTATCTAACATGTTGTAAAATGATATTGCCGGAATGGAATCGTTGGCGTACTGAAGGAAGCATTATTTACTCCCAGTATGTGGCGGTACTGCATGCCTGTAACTCCCACTACATTCCACAGCTCTCGGCTTAAATTCATATCCAAACAGCAAAGGATGCTCGACCACATTGTTGTCGAAGATGACTGCAACTCCGATTGAAGCACTGCATCTTTCTCCGATAAACATGCACAGCGCCATTTGGAACAGTGGAAAACAGTTTCTCATCGGAAAATGCAACCTTCCTCCAGAAGCTTGAAAGTTTGTCTTTTAAAGGTCATGGCAAATCTTAATCTCGAAACCTTGTGCCGTTGATTCAACATTTCTTTCACAGCAGCCCTCCTCCCTAACTGGCCTTATAGTAGGCCTGCTGACTGTTAGTTGCAATAGATGTTGAATATCGCTGCTGGTTCTGAATGGGTTATCTTGCGAGCACTGAAAAATTGCTTGATCTTTAGCTTCTGTTGTTCGTCTCTGCCTTCCAGGTTTCAGATGACGAGAAACGTTCCCTTCTTCGGCCAGTCTTCCTATCCACAAGTGAACAATAGATGTGCCGAAGCTTAAAACTAGAAATAGCGCTACATGAGTATCCATCATGATGTAACGCAACTATTTGACCTTTGGGAATTAATATGAGAATTAAGATTTTCCGGCATATAGATGAAATGAATAATTCTCGGGTTTTCTGCCGGGTAGTTTCTTTATTTAACTCATTACACAACGTTTCGGCAGCAAGCTCTTCTCACTTCGTGAGGTAAGCTGTTATAACGTAGCTAAAATATAACTGCGCGAGGCAAAGGGGCGATATTACTGCCAACGCATAAGGCGTTGGCTGTCCCGAGTAGGGATGCCTGTCGCTGTTTTTTTAGCGACATAATTTATGCCCCTTCAGTTACTGGTAGTTGAATTGTTGGCTTTTCTTGTTGGCGTTGTCATTGATGATGCTCCATCTGGTAGTCTTGAAGAAAATGCCAGTGCTGCTGCCTTTGCTGTAGCGCTGGCGACCATTTCTTGTATGGTCTTTACTGCATCGGTCAGTGTCTGTACCAGTTGGGTCAGTGCAATGACCAATGCATTTGTGGCAGGAGGTGCTGCTGGCGCGGTGGTACGCCATCGTCCTCTCGCCTCGGGTGCTGCCGGGCGACTGTTGGTGGCAGTCGGTCGGGCTGTGGTGGTGGGACGCTTGCCACCCTGCCCGCTCTCCTTGCTGATCTCCGGCCGACTTGCTGCAGTCGTGGCCCCGGGACTCGGTGCCCCGGATGTTGTCTTTCCGCTCGCTTGTCGACGCGTAGGTTCTTCCTCGCGGCGCACCCGCTGAATGAAGCTGGGTGGGCACCCCCATAGTTGCAGCAATTGAGCCCTGCGTCGCAAAAAACGGTCAGCTGTTGTTACCATGACCGCCCCCACACCAAACGCAGCGCTCTACCTCAGTGCAGTCACTGGCCAGGTGCCCGCCGAACCGCTGGCATCAGAAGCGCTGGACTAGCGCTAGTGATGGCCTCCTCTTCTTCTCCTCGAAACGGACGGTGTGTCCGAGAATCTGCTGCGTCTTGTCCGCCTGCCTTAGCGGTCTGTCCGGCCGAAAGACGTATAGCAGGAGCTAGCAGCAGCACGGGAGCTATTTTCTGCTAATTCTGTTTCTAGCAGTTGTGGCGAAGGCTTTGTCCCTTGACATTTCCTTCCATTTGCATATTTGTCTGTCTTTACATATGGTTTGTCGTTACTGTTACTTTTGATTATTTTTGATGTTTATTGAAGTATAGCTAGCGGCCTTTTATCGGTATCGTAATCGCCAAGGCTGGCTAGCAGAGGAATAGTAGATTTTCTCGCTTGCCTATAGAAGGATTCCGTGATAGTCTTGATCCTTTCAGTAAGCATCGAGATGCCTGCGGCTGCATTCAGGTCAGCTACTGGGAACCAGGATGGGACGGGTAGAGCGCGTCGCAGCTCCAGGTTCTGCATCGGGTCCTGGCCGCGTACCCCCACACCGGGCACGCGTATTCCATTACCGGTTGGATCAGACTGCAGTATACGTTGACTCCAATACTTGGGTCCAGCGAGCTATCTGTGTTGAGGACCTGGTAGAGTACGCGAAGCCGAGTAGCTACTCGGTTTCGTAAATCCTCGATGTGTCGAAACCAGATGAGTTTGGAATCCAGTGTCACACCCAGATGTTTCACAGTTTGTGTCTACAGTATGATTTCCCCGTTGAAGGTGAGGTTTGGGTGTTGGTTTAGATGACGGGGGCGCTTTCCCAGGCGCCTTGTCAGCGTAATTGTTTGTGTCTTGTTGGCGTTGATAGTAATACGCCGTCTTCTGGCCCACGCGATGGTTTGTTGCAGGACGTCTTTTAGTCTTCGTAATGCGATTGGCTTGTTCCTGGGCGAAACAAAAAAAGCTGTGTCGTCAGCGTATAACGTAGTTCAAACCGTGGCAGGAGCAGGGACGTCAACTGTAAATAAATTTTATAGTATTGGCTAAATTATATAGTATTGGCCCGAGCACAGATCCTTGTGGGACCCCAGCGTTGATTGGGCGTCGTGTGGGCATTTTCATTCCTACTTGCATCCTAAACGTTCTACCACACAGGTAGCTTTTTTATCAACTTCACAATAGGGCTGGGGAATCCCTGTTGATAAAATTTGTATAAAGGCCCTTCATGCCAAGCGGCGTCAAACGCTCGTGCCACGTCCAGTAGAACTCTTGTGGTTGGAGGCAGTTCTGGCTCGTTCCACGTTTCTTCAGCTGCATGAAGACAATCCTGCTGAAATGACGCCTATATCATGAATCTGAAGTAAGGAAGGAAATTTTTCAGTCTAATGTTATAGCTCGATCGCTGATTTGTTGTTATCATGTGCGTGGAGTTCGAGGTCACTAAATATTATAGTGCTTAGGTATAATGCTCTCTACACAACTCAGGCTACCCCTTTAAAGACTCAAAGGAAAGTAACAGGACTTGAATTTTATTTTAAATTACTTTTATCCTTTCTAATACGTAGGTGGAATAAACATTTTTTTCAACCAGTTGCTGATGAGGATCTAAGTTTCCTATCTCTCCATAAGAGACTATATTTTTTTCACCGCCGTATGAAAAACACTTAACGACCAAGAGCATTAATGGAAACCCTCACATGCTCAAACTGACCACATGAGCAAAGTGGTGCGCATCCTTCACTGCCTGCGACTAATTCGGCGATTCGCAGGGTCGGAGAACCGTTGCGTCGTTTTAGGTTGCATCGATCACCCGACAACCTTGCAGCGTTCCGTATAGCAAGAGCTAAGGCGCGTCTTGTGATTAAGGAGAGGAAGAGAAGGTCATGGCAGAACTTTGTGAGTACCAATTCACAAGTTCTTAAGAAGTATGAGAGTAAATCCTCCTATATCTGGAAGGTACTCCAGTCCACCGGTATCTGGATTACTGGCTCAGGGCTGTATAGTCACCAACGAGCGAAGCATAGCGCAGCTGATGGCGGAGAATTTCGCTGCCATCACTTTGTCTAGGCCAATTCGGACCTTCGAGTCCAGCAGCGAAGAATAGTTGCCGACAGACACACGATGAGCTTCTATTCAGCGAATGCACAGGCCTACAATAAGCCGTTTACCCCGCAGGGGCCTGGCACGCAAGTGCCAGGTACGGGTTTGGCGAACCCGCGGTGCCCGAGCTGGAAACTTGTGAGCGCCGCAAGTTTCCCACACCGTAAACTCCTACCATGCTTCAACGACCACCGTAGGGCGTGGCGGTGGAACGTTGTGTGCCTAGGAGAACGGGGATCTTGGCTTCATCGCCCGGATCGCGAGGACGGTACAAACCTCTATAAAAAACCCCTCAACCTCAAGGTCGGATACGTGCCGAGGAGGTGCATGGGTGAGAGGCAGATCACTCGCTAACGTACAACCTCAGGGGCACCTGCGCACCCCTGTTGTAATAGCATTTCTTTCTTTAATGGTTTTTACTCGTGGGACCACAATGCCTACTCCCAAAAAAACCAAAAAACCCCTGCGGCCCGGGTGTGTCGCAGGTAAATAAAAACACACCCAGTTCATACAAACGGGCAAGGGTTGAAAGCCCTCCCCCGGATGTAAACAACAGTAACGGCAAGGGTTGTATTATTGACAATGCCTTCGTTATTATGACAAGGGTGGAGGGATCTTTTGAGAAGGTCTCTCCATTTTATGTGAACAGAGGTTTAGAGGGTATTGCGGGTACCCTCAAATCGGTCAAAAAGCTGAGGAATGGGACACTGCTTTTGGAAACATCCACCCACAAGCAGGCTGTCCAACTCCTTAAGTGTGAGAAGCTCGGGGAGTTCGCAGTGAAGTGCGAACTCCATAAAACTCTAAATTCTAGTAAAGGTGTCATCACCTGTAGGGACCTTATGGATTTAGAGACCGAGGAACTCCTTAAGGAGTGGTCTACAGAACATGTGGTCGAGGTTCGTCAGATTAAACGAAGGGTTAACGGCAGTCTTGAGAAGACAGCCACCTTCGTCCTGACGTTCGACACTCCGACGTTGCTCAAAAACATCAAGGCAGGGTATTTGAATTTGAATATTCGCCCGTATGTGCCGGACCCAATGCGCTGCTTTAAGTGCCAGCGGTTCGGCCATACAACGGCGACCTGCAAGGGTAACCCCACCTGTGGGAAGTGCGGAAAGGCGGCTCATGAGCCAGACACTAGCTGCACGCTCCCACAGGTGTGTGTCAACTGCTCCGGGGCACATCCAGCCTGGAGCAGGGAGTGTCGATTGTATCTGGAGGAAAAAAAGATACAGGAGTTGAAAACGAAAGAGCGGATTTCGTATGGCGAACCCCGCAGGGGCCTGGTACGCAAGTGCCAGGTACGGGTTTGGCGAACCCGCGGTACCCGAGCTGGAAACTTGTGAGCGCCGCAAGTTTCCCACACCGTAAACTCCTACCATGCTTCAACGACCACCGTAGGGCGTGGCGGTGGAACGTTGTGTGCTTAGGAGAACGGGGATCTTGGCTTCATCGCCCGGATCGCGAGGATGGTAAAAACCTCTATAAAAAACCCTCAACCTCAAGGTGAGTAACGTGCCGAGGAGGTGGATGGGTGGTGAGGCAAACCACCCGTTAGCGTACAACCTCAGGGGCACCTGCCGCACCCCTGTTGTATTGGGCTTGGTGGCGTGATGCGGGGGCTCCACGTCACTCGACGTTTAGTTCCTCCGAACTCGTGGGATCAAAATTAGAAATAATCCAAATCCCAATCCCTCCTCCTGCGGCTTGGGCAAACCGCAGGGGTTATGTCATTCTAACGCCCAAAAAAAAGGCAGTGGTAAACGGGCGAGGGTTGAAAGCCCTCCTCCAGAAAATAATAGTAACAAGAAGGATTATATAATAGAAAATGCCTTCATAATCATGGCTAGAATGGAGGGATCCTTCGAGAAGGTGTCCCCCTTCTACATTCAGAAAGGGTTAGAGGGTCTTTCCGGGACCCTGAAATCAGTAAAGAAGCTGAGGAACGGGACCCTGCTTTTGGAAACATCCACCCATAAGCAGGCTGTCCTCCTCCTTAAGTCTGAGAAGCTCGGGGAGTTCGCAGTAAAGTGCGAACTCCATAAAACTCTAAATTCGAGTAAAGGCGTTATCAGCTGTCGCGACCTAATCGATTTAGAGACCGAGGAACTCCTTAAGGAGTGGGCATCTGAACATGTGGTCGAGGTTCGCCAGATAAAGCGAAGGGTAAACGGCAGTCTTGAGAAGACGGCCACCTTCGTCCTGACGTTCGTCACTCCAACGTTGCCCAAAGACATCAAAGCAGGGTATTTAAAACTTAATGTGCGCCCGTATGTACCGGACCCCATGCGCTGTTTCAAGTGCCAGAGGTTCGGGCATACGACGGCGACCTGCAAGGGCAACCCCACCTGTGGGAAATGCGGAAAGGCTGCACACGAGCCGGGTAGTAGTTGCACCCTCCCACAGGTGTGTGTAAACTGCTCCGGGTCACATCCAGCCTGGAGCAGGGAGTGTCGAATGTATCTTGAAGAGAAAAAGATACAGGAGGTTAAAACGAAAGAGAGAATTCCTTACGGCGAAGCGAAGAAGCGGTACAAGGCGCTAGCACCCCCCATCTTTGCTACCAGCTTCGCCAAGACTCTTTCAACTCCCGTCAGGAAAGAAAGTGTTGCTACCCAGACAACAGTTGCGGACATGGGCACAAGTACAACGTGCTCATGTCAATGCAATTGTGGCGCTAATGCCACAAAGGTCATAACACCTAGGACCTCTGACGTCGGTAGCAGCACTTCTGGAAACCCGACCACTAGCCCAGAAGGTTTAGCAAGTCCACCAGCGAAAGCACAGCCATCTGCTGCAATGACTACAGCTGTGGGCGCATCTGCAACCGCAGAAACAGCGCCCGTTTCAGAGGTAGCAACCACAGCAGAAGTAGCATCGGCAACGCCATCTGCCGACAGCGGATGGCAGACAGTGCAGAAGATTCGGGGTCCGAAGTTTAAACATACGGACCCCACTATGTTCATTAAGTCCCCTTCCGCTTCCCCGCCCAGATCTCCAACTGGCGGGGAGAAGAAGGGGAGAAGGCCTCGGCGGAAGAAAAATCCGCAAGACCACGAGGCCTTCGAACAAAAATCGTCGTCGGACCCCGAAGACGAAATTATGCTGGTGGACGAACCTGATCTCGTTCCTCAGCAATCACCGTCGGAGGACCCACCCGGACCGGGGCGGGTGGTTTTAAATAGGTAGGATGGCTCCCATACTTCAGTGGAACGTCAACGGCTTTCAGGCTCACAAAGAGGAAGTCCAACTCTTAGCACGGTCTAATCCATTGTGTCTCTGTATTCAAGAGACACATTTTAGACCACTACACCAACCTGTGCTAAGAGGGTACGACATTTATAGAAAGGACGATACCGAGGGTGATCGAGCGAAGGGAGGAGTGGCTGTGTTTGTTCGGAACACTGTCCACTCCGAACCCGTTGCTCTCACCTCCCATCTACAAGCAGTAGCGGTGAAAATACACGGTCCAATACAACTGACCGTATGCTCTCTCTACCTGCCACCCAGTTTGTCCGTCGAATACGACGACCTGGTTGGCATCATACGACAACTCACTCGGCCCTTTCTCCTTTTGGGAGATTTCAACGCCCACAGTGCGTTGTGGGGTTCTGCCACCGATTGCCCCAGGGGCCGAGTGGTTGGTAGATTGATAGAGCAGGAGGAAATTTGTATCCTGAATACAGGGCAAATGACTCATTTCACCACTGCTTCCGGATCGTCCTCTGCCCATCGACCTTTCATTGTGCTCCCCCTCAATCGCGGACTCCGTGCATTGGGAGGTGGATCGCGACCTTCATGGAAGCGACCACTTCCCAATATGGATTGCACGTAGAGTTTGAACGCGGAGGAGGGAATAACGACGTAAATGGAACGTCAGCAAAGCCGACTGGAAACTTTACCAGCACTCCATTACTCTCAAGGAGTACAACAGTATTGAGGAGAAGGTGAATCACCTTACACAGGTGATTCACTCAGGCAGCTGACGTTTCCATGCCGAAAAGCTCCGGAACGCTTGCGAAGGACGCCCGTCCCCTGGTGGAACGACGAATGTCGTTCCGCTATTCAGGGTCGTAGACGGGCGTTGCGTCATTTTAGGTTGCAGCCCACTTCAGACAACCTGGCAGCGTTCCGTATTGCAAGAGCAAAGGCGCGTCGTGTTATTAAGGAGAGCAAGAAAAGGTCATGGCAGACCTTTGTGAGCACAATAAACCGTTCCACACCATCAGCCAAAGTATGGGAGTCCATCCGCCGTATATCTGGAAGGTACTCCCGCCCTACCAGTATCTGGATTACTGGATCAAGGACGTGTAATTACCGACGAACGAAGCATAGCGCAGCTGATGGCGGAGATTTCGCTGCCATCACTTTCATCTGCCAGTTTTGATCCTCGGTTCCAGCAACGAAGGTTGCTGCCGAGAGGCGAGCGCTGTGCTTCGATTCGTCGAATACAGAGACCTACAACTGCCCATTTACATCTTGGGAGCTGGAGTCGGCATTAAACAGCGCCAATGACACCGCTCCAGGGCCTGATATGATCCAGTACCAGATGCTGAGGCATCTTAGTAAAGATGCTAAGGAGTACCTTTTAGATATTTTAACCAGATTGGACCGAAGGACACTTCCCCGACTCGTGGAAAGAAGCAACGCTTATCCCAATTTTAAAACCTGGAAAGGATAAATTATTGCCAGGTAGCTATCGTAGCATCGCCCTTACAGCTGCGTGGGTAAGACGCTAGAGAGGATGGTAAATCGCCGCCTCGTCTGGTGTCTGGAATCCCAAAATCTTCTCAGCCGCTTTCAGTGTGGATTCAGGAAGTCCCATTCCACCTTGGACAACCTGATCCTACTGGAAGCTGCAATCCAAGACGCCTTCGTCCGCAGCCAACACCTCGTAGGTGTCTTTTTCGATATCGAGAAAGCATACGATACTACCTGGCGACACATTATTTTAAAACAACTACATAGAATGGGGGTTTTTAGAGGAAAACTCCCCGCTTTTTTAAAAATCTTTTTTATCTCGACGTTGCTTCCGGTACCGAGTTGGTAGCGCAAGTGTCAGATCTTTTATCCAGGAAAACGGTGTCACCTCAGGGGTCAGTTTTCAAGTGTTACATTGTATGGCATTGCAATTAATAGTTAGGGGTTTGGTTGCAATAAGTGGTGCATAAGTCACAATAAGGGAGTCCCATACGGTACTCCTTATATGTGGAATGACTTCTTAATTTTATTGCATCTTCCAGCCTGAGAACGCTGAGCGGCAGTTGCAGCTTCGCGTTGAACTAGGCTGGGATGGACTGGTCAGTACACACCAAGTTTTCGTTTCTCTCTCCGCTGAGAAAACCCGGTGGTGTACTTATTTAACTCGTAATAGAAGTCCTTTTAACCAGAGCCCCACTTACCTATGAGGAACACCGTTTTAACGTTTTACTTGACACCAGTCCGGTTTCTGGGCCTTATCCTAGACACAAGGCTCAGCTGGCTGCCTCATCTTAAAGATGTGAAAGCCAGGACATTGAAAGTTCTGAATATTTTAAAATGTCTTTGTGGCAGGTCATGGGGCGCCTGACCGCTCCTGCCTGCTACAATTTTATAGAGCCTTTGTACGGTCGCGTTTGGAGTACGGTTGCATAGTATACGGCTTCGGCACGGGACAGTTATCTACGGATACTGGATAGTGTCCACCATGCCAGGAATCCGGCTCGCCACGGGTGCTTACCGCACCCAGCCCCATACCCAGCATCTGTGCTGATTCTGGCGACCACCGCTTTCCACCCGGCGGCATCTCCTCATGGTGCGACACTATGTACATATTGCCACAACTCCTGGTAGTCCCGTGCACGACGTAGTGATCGCGATCGAACTTGAACGGCTATATGCCAATCGCTGTAGAGCGACCCAAACCGTTCAGCTACCGTACAAAGGCTATTTGTAGAAGAATATGGTTTGTGAGCTGCCCGCTTTTTATCACCAGGGATGGAGTAAATCTCCTCTCCCTGATATTTAAGAGGCCCAGAATAATTTTAAATCTTTGTCGGTATAACAAATTGTTTACCGATAAATATGTTTTTATTAGTAGTTTTTACCGATATCCTAAATCAGTATCACACACTCACCCCGGTATATACGGATGGGTCTAAGCAGGCTAATAGAGTGGGATGCTCTGTAGTGTTCCCTCTAGCGACTTACACATAAAACTAGATGGTAACTGCAGCGTGTTACACCGCCGAGTGTTACGCTGTGTTAAGTCGCCCTCCAGCATATGAAAGTAGTCCGTGATAAGAGGTCTCATCATATGCTGTGATTCCCTCAGCTGTATTCAGGCTTTAGGAAATATGTACCCAGCAGATCGTCTAATCCAGGATATCCAGGACACCCTCCTTTCCACTGCAGTCTCACGGAAAGGAGGTTTTATTCTCGCTGGGTACCTGGCCATGTGGGAATCAAGGGGGAACGAGGCAGCCGATGAAGCTGCCCCGGTTAGCCTGCCGATAAGGTCAGAATAGACTTCGCACCCCCGGTCCCGAAGTCAGACCTTGCCTCGGCAGGTAAAGGGAATCGTTTTTGATGTGTGGCAAGACGGCAGTGGGGCTGGGAAGTCGAGCATAATAAGCTCCGGCAGGTCAACCCGACCGTTCAGCCGTGGAGCAGCTCCTTCCAGCGGGCGAGGAGGGATGAGTTCTCCTTCACTCGCCTCCCGTATAGGGCACTGTCCTCTGACTCAATGGTTTTCCTTCCTCCGCCCGAGAAGACCCTCCGGAATGTGATGCCTTGTGGCGTACCTCTGACGGTGCGCCACATTTTAACTGACTGTGTAAAGTTTTTTAAACATGAGGAGAGCGTTGGCCCTAGCTAACGATCTGCCCGTAATTTTAAATAACGACAATGTGGTGAAGGTTTTTAAAATTTTGTAATATGGCCGGTCTTATCCCAAAAATTTTGGGTAGATCGGCCTAGTTTTTAGAATGGTTTGGTGGTCCGTCTACAACCACCAATCCATGTATTGACTTATTCGATTTTTAATTTTTTGTTTTTGTTTTGTTATTTTAAGATCGACATTTTACAACTGGATGGCCCCCTTACAGCCATTCAGACTGCATTTTTAGTGTTTGTGTAAGCTGGTTGGCCCTTTTACAGCCAGCCAGCCAGTGTTATTAAATAGTTTACTTATTTTACAGTAATTGTTTCAATGTTTTACTTAAACCTGCTGTCTGCATGGCCGACCTCTTTACAGTCGGCCATGTAGGCGGTATTTTAGTTAGTGCTTTCATATTTTATTATGCTGTCTGTGTGGCCGACCCCTTTACTGTCGGCCATGCAGACGGTAGTTAATTTTAACCCACATTGTCATTCTGTGTTTGAGTTAGGGCGCTAATGACCAAGTCGTCGACGCGCCCTAAAGCACCAAAAACAACAACGTATGGCGAAGCCAAGAAGCAGTATAAGGCTCTGGCTCCACCAGTCTTCGCTACCAGCTTCGCGAAGGCGTTATCAACTCCCGTCAGGAAAGAAAGTGTCGCTACCCAGACGTCCGTTGCGGACATGGGCACAAGTCCAATGTGCTCATGTCAGTGCAGATGTGGTGCCAAACCCATCAAGGTTATTACACCTAGGACCTCGGACGTCGGTAGCAACACTCTGACGAACTCGACCATATCGACAGTATGTTCAGCAAGTCCACCAGCTAAGGCACAGCCATCCGTTACAGTAGCTACAGACGTGGGTGCCTCTGCAACAGCAGAAAGAGCACCCATTGCAGAAGCATCAACTGCAGCAGGTATAGCAACGGCAACGCCATCTGCCAGTAGCGGATGGCAAACTGTGCAGAAAGTGCGGGGTCCGAAGTTTAAATACACGGACCCCACTGTGTTCTTGAAGTCCCCTTCTACTTCTCCTCCCAGTTCCCCAACTGGCAGGGAGAAGAAGGGAACAGGCCCCCGCAGGGGCCTGGTACGCAAGTGCCAGGTACGGGTTTGGCGAACCCGCGGTGCCCGAGCTGGAAACTTGTGAGCGCCGCAAGTTTCCCACACCGTAAACTCCTACCATGCTTCAACGACCACCGTAGGGCGTGGCGGTGGAACGTTGTGTGCCTAGGAGAACGGGGATCTTGGCTTAATTGCCTGGATCGCGAGGACGGTAAAAACCTCTATAAAAAACCCCTCAACCTCAAGGTGAGTAACGTGCCGAGGAGGTGGATGGGTGGTGAGGCAAACCACCCGCTAGCGTACAACCTCAGGGGCACCTGCCGCACCCCTGTTGTATTGGGCTTGGTGGCGTGATGCGGGGGCTCCACGTCACTCGACGTTTAGTTCCTCCGAACTCGTGGGACCAAAACGAGTGTTAATTCCAATCCTAACCCCCCTCCTCCTGCGGCTTGGGCAAACCGCAGGGGTTATGTCACTCTAACGCCCAGAAAAGAGGTGGTGGTAAGCGGGCGAGGGTTGAAAGCCCTCCTCATGACAATGTGAGTAACAGGAAGGATTATATTGTTGACAATGCCTTCGTCATAATGAGTAGGGTGGAGGGATCTTTTGAGAAGATCTCTCCATTCTATATACAAAAAGGTCTTGAGGGTATTGCGGGTACCCTAAAATCCGTCAAAAAGCTGAGGAACGGGACCCTGCTGTTAGAAACATCTACTAACAAGCAGGCTGTCCTCCTCCTTAAGTGCGAGAAGCTCGGTGAGTTCGCAGTGAAATGCGAACTCCACAAAACCCTGAACTCAAGTAAAGGCGTGGTCACCTGCCGCGACCTAATTGACGTTACTACCGAGGAACTCCTTAAGGAGTGGTCAACAGAGCATGTGGTCGAGGTTCGTCAGATCACACGAAGGGTTAACGGCAGTCTTGAGAAGACAGCCACCTTCGTCCTGACGTTCGACACTCCAACGTTGCCCAAAGCCATCAAAGCTGGCTATTTGAACTTGAATATCCGTCCGTATGTCCCGGAACCTATGCGCTGTTTTAAGTGCCAACGTTTCGGGAATACGACGGCGACGTGTAAGGGCAACCCACCTGTGGGAAATGTGGAAAGGGCGCACATGAGCCAGGCACAAATTGTACTCTCCCACAGGTGTGTGTACACTGCTCTGGGTCTCATCCAGCCTGGAGCAGGGAGTGTCGAGTGTACCTTGAAGAGAAGAAGGTACAGGAGTTGAAAACAAAGGAACGACTATCTTATGGCGAAGCGAAGAAGAGGTTTAAGGCGCTTGCGCCCCCTGCCTTCGCTACAAGCTTCGCCAAAACCTTGTCAACTCCCGTCAGGAAAGAGAGTGTTGCAACACAGACGTCCTTTGCAGACATGGGCACAAGTACAACGTGCTCATGTCAATGCAAATGCGGCGCGAGTGTAACCAAGGTCATTACACCGAAGACCGTGGATGTTGGTAGCAACACCTCTGCATCCTCGACCACAAAGACAGCAGGTTCAATGGTTCCACCAGCAAAAGCACAGTCATCCGCTACTGCAATGGGTCCCTCTGCAACAGCAGAAGCGGTACCCAGAGCAGAAACTGCATCTGAAACAGTTGATGTAACGGCAACGTCATCTGCCAGTAGCGGATGGCAAACAGTGCAGAAGGTTAGGGGTCCGAAATTTAAGCACACGGACCCCACCTTGTTTGTGAAATCCCCTCCAACTTCTCCTCCCAGATCCCCCTCTGGAAAGGAGAAGAAGGGGAAAGGGCCTCGGAGGAAGAAAAGCCCGCAACACTCCGAGGCCTTGCAACGAGAGTCGTCTTCAGATAATGAAGACGACTTAATGCTGGTGGACGAACCTGGTTCCGTTCCTCAGCAGTCACGGGACGATGACCCACCCGACCCGGGGCGGGTGAGGTTGAATAGGTGAGATGGCTCCCATACTACAATGGAACGTAAATGGCTTTCAGGCTCACAAAGAGGAAGTCCAACTCTTAGCACGGTCTAATCCATTGTGTCTCTGTTTACAGGAGACACACTTTAGACCAAACCACCATCCTGTGCTAAGAGGTTATGACATCTATAGAAAGGACGATACCGAGGGTGATCGAGCGAAGGGCGGAGTGGCCGTGTTTGTCCGAAACACTGTCCACTCCGAACCTGTTGCTCTCACCTCTCATCTACAAGCAGTGGCAGTGAGGATACACGGTCCCACTAAACTGACCGTATGCTCCATTTATCTGCCACCTAATGCGCCCGTCGAGTATGACGACCTACTCGACATTCTGCGGCAGCTCACTCGGCCATTCCTCCTCTTAGGAGACTTCAACGCACACAGTGCGTTGTGGGGCTCAAACACCGATTGCCCCAGAGGCCGAGTGGTTGGCAGATTAATGGAGCAAGAGGAAATATGCATCCTCAATACTGGCGAAATGACCCACTTTACCACTGCTTCCGGATCGTCCTCTGCCATCGACCTTTCATTGTGCTCCCCCTCAATCGCGGACTCCGTGCATTGGGAGGTGGATCGCGACCTTCATGGAAGCGACCACTTCCCAATATGGATGCACGTAGAGTTTGAACGCGGAGGAGGGAATAACCGACGCAAATGGAACGTCAGCAAAGCAGATTGGCAACTATACCGCCGCTCCATTACTCTTAAAGAGTATTACGATGTTGTGGAGAAGGTGAATCACTTTACTGAAGTGATTCACCAGGCAGCTGACGTCTCCATGCCTAAAAGCTCCGGAACGCTGCGAAGGACGCCCGTACCCTGGTGGAGCGACGAATGTCGCTCCGCCATTCAGGGTCGTAGACGGGCGTTGCGTCGTTTTAGGTTGCAACCAACTTCAGACAACCTGGCAGCGTTCCGTATTGCAAGAGCAAAGGCGCGTCGTGTTATTAAGGAGAGCAAGAAAAGGTCATGGCAGACCTTTGTGAGCACAATAAATCGTTCCACACCATCAGCCAAAGTATGGGAGTCCATCCGCCGTATATCTGGAAGGTACTCCCGCCCACCAGTATCTGGATTACTGGATCAAGGACTTGTAATTACCGACGAACGAAGCATAGCGCAGCTGATGGCGGAGAATTTCGCTGCCATCACTTCATCTGCCAGTTTCGATCCTCGGTTCCAGCAACGAAGGGTTGCTGCCGAGAGACGTGTGCTGTGTTTCGATTCGTCGGATACAGAGGCCTACAACAGGCCATTTACATTTTGGGAGCTCGAGTCTGCACTGAACAGCGCAAAAGACACTGCTCCAGGGCCTGATCTGATCCAGTACCAGATGCTGAGGCATCTTAATAATGATGCTAAAGAGTACCTTCTGGATATTTTTAACAGTATATGGACCGAGGGATACTTCCCCGACTCGTGGAAAGAAGCAACACTAATTCCAATTTTAAAACCTGGCAAAGACAAATTGTTGCCAGGTAGTTATCGTAGTATTGCCTTGACTAGCTGCGTGGGTAAGACACTGGAGAGGATGGTTAACCGCCGCCTCGTCTGGTGTCTTGAATCCCGTAATCTGCTGAGTCGCTTTCAGTGTGGATTCAGGAAGTTCCGTTCCACCTTGGACAACCTGATCCTCCTGGAGGCGGCCATACAAGATGCATTCATCCGCAGCCAACACCTTGTGGGTGTTTTTTTCGATCTTGAAAAGGCGTACGATACTACCTGGCGGCATGTTATTTTAAAACAGTTACACGAATGGGGTTTTAGGGGTAACCTACCCCGTTTTTTTAAATCATTTTTATCTGGTCGTTGCTTCCGGTACCGAGTCGGTAGTGAAGTGTCTGATCTTTTTATTCAGGAAAACGGTGTCCCTCAGGGGTCAGTTTTAAGCGTGACCCTTTTCGCCATAGCGATTAACAGCATATCAGTCGTCATAAGGAGCCCCTTACGGTTCTCCTTGTATGTGGACGACTTCTTAATTTTTATTGCATCATCCAGCCTGAGAAGCGCAGAGCGGCAGTTGCAGCTCGCGTTGAACAGGCTGGATGAATGGTCAGTGCACACCGGTTTTCGTTTCTCCGCTGAGAAAACCCGGTGTGTACTTTTTACTCGTAGCAGAAGCCTTTTATCAGAGCCCCACCTTACCCTGAGGAACACCGTTCTACGTTTTACTGATACTGTTAGATTTCTGGGCCTTATTTTAGACACAAGGCTCAACTGGCTCGCGCATCTAAAAGATGTGAGAGCCAGGGCCTTGAAAACTCTTAATCTTTTAAAATGTCTGTGTGGCAGGTCGTGGGGCGCTGACCGCTCCTGCCTGCTACAGTTTTATCGAGCCTTTGTACGGTCGCGTCTCGAGTATGGTTGCATCGTATACGGTTCGGCACGGGACAGTTATCTTCGGATACTTGATAGTGTCCACCATGCAGGAATTCGGCTCGCCACGGGTGCTTACCGCACCAGCCCGATACCGAGCATTTGTGCCGAGTCTGGCGAGCCGCCGCTTTCCACCAGGCGGCATCTCCTCATGGTGCGACACTATGTGAATATTGCCACAACGCCTGGCAGTCCCGTGTACGACGTAGTGATGCGACCAAACTTTGAACAGCTATATGCTAATCGCTGCAGAGCGACCAAACCATTCAGCCACCGTACAAAGGCTATTTTAGAAGAATACGGATGTCAGCTGCCCGTTTTTTATCACCAGGGATGGAGTAAATCTCCTCCCTGGCTTTTAAAGAGGCCCAGAATGATTTTAGACCTGTCGCGGTACAACAAACTGTTTACCGCTGACAGGGTATATCTAAATGTTTTTAAGGATGTTTTGAATCACCATCGCGATTTTACCCCGGTGTATACGGATGGGTCTAAGCAGGCTAACGGAGTGGGTTGCTCCGTTGTGTTCCCTCGAGCGACTCATACATACAAGCTGGATAGCAGGTGCAGTGTTTACACTGCGGAGTGCTATGCCCTGCTAAAGTCGCTCCAGCATATGAAGGCACGGCGTCATATGAAGTACCTCATATGCTGTGATTCCCTCAGTTGTATTCAGGCGTTAGCAACTATGTACCCAGCAGACCGTCTAGTCCAGGACATCCAGGACGCCCCTTTTCCCTCCAATCACGTGGAAAGAGGTTTTATTCTGCTGGGTGCCCGGTCATGTGGGAATCAGGGGGAACGAGGCAGCCGATGCAGCTGCCAAATTAGCCTGCAACAAGGTCGAAACCGACTTTGAGCCGGTCCCAAAGTCAGACCTTGCCTCGGTAGCGAAGAGAATTGTTTTTGAAGCATGGCAGAGGCAGTGGCTGGAAGTAGAGCATAATAAGCTCCGGCTGGTCAAACCGACCGTTCAGCCGTGGAGCAGCTCCTTCCAGCGGGCGAGGAGGGATGAGGTGCTCCTTACTCGCCTCCGTATAGGGCACTGTCCTCTGACTCATGTTTCCTTCTGCGCCGAGAGGACCCTCCGGAATGCGATGCTTGTGGCGTACCTTTGACGGTGCGCCACATTTTAACTGACTGTGTCCTTTTTTTAAACGTAAGGGCGGATGTTGGCTTAGCTAACGATCTGCCTGTTATTTTAAACAATGACAATGTGGGGAAGGTTTTAAAATTTTGCAATTTGTCCGGTCTCAGCCCAAAAATTTTGGGGAGATCGGCCTAGTTTTTAGAATGGTTTGGTGGTTTTTCTACAGCCACCAATCCATGTGTATTTTTTATCCCTGGCTGGCCCCTTTACAGCCAGCCAGTTCGTTGTTTCAGTATTCGTTATAGCTGGTTGGCTCCTCTACAGCCAACCAGCCAGTACTATTTGTTTGTGCATTTAAGGCCATTTTACAGCCATTTTTTAGTATTTTACTCAATCCTGTTTTCTGCATGGTCGACCCCTTTACAGTCGACCATGCGGGCTGTGTTTTTACCACTTTTTTGTATTTTATTGTGCCGTCTGTGTGGCCGACCCATTTACAGTCGACCATGCAGACGGCAGTGTGTTTCTACCCACATTGTCATTCCGTACTTTTGCTAGGGCGCTAATGACCTAGATGTCGACGCGCCCTAAAGCCCTAAAAAAAAACACAACAACGGGAACAGGCCTCGGCGGAAGAAAAATCCGCATGACTCCGAGGCCTTAGAACAAGTGTCGTCTTCGGACCCTGAAGACGACATTATGCTGGTGGACGAACATAGTTCCGTTCCTCAGCAATCGCATGCGCAGGACCCACCCGACCCGGGGCGGGTGGTTTTAAATAGGTAGGATGGCTCCCATACTTCAGTGGAACGTTAACGGCTTTCAGGCTCACAAAGAGGAAGTCCAACTCTTAGCACGGTCTGATCCTTTGTGTCTCTGTCTGCAAGAGACACATTTCAGACCGCTACACAGCCAGTGCTAAGAGGATATGACATATTCCGAAAGGACGATACCGAGGGTGATAGAGCTAAGGGAGGAGTGGCGGTGTTGGTCCGAAACACTGTCCACTCCGAACCCGTTGCTCTCACCTCCACATTACAAGCAGTAGCGGTGAAAATACACGGTCCAATCCAACTGACCGTATGCTCTATCTATCTGCCACCCAGTGTGTCAGTCGGCTACGACGACCTGGTTGGCATTATACGACAACTCACTCGGCCCTTTCTCCTTGTGGGAGATTTCAAAGCCCACAGTGCGTTGTGGGGTTCAACCACGACGATTGCCCCAGGGGCCGAGTGGTTGGTAGATTGATAGAGCAGGAGGAAATTTGTATCCTGAATACAGGGCGAATGACTCATTTCACCACTGCAACCGGTACGTCTTCTTTCTGCCATTGATCTCTCCTTGTGTTCCCCCTCAATTGCGGACCCGTGCAGTGGGACGTGGATCGCGACCTACATGGTAGCGACCACTTCCCAATTTGGATGCACGTCGAGTGTGAACGTGGAGGAGGAAATAACCGACCGTAAATGGAACGTCAGTTGTGCAGATTGGCAGCTTACTGCCGTGCTGTACAACTGCAACCCTGTGACAGTTTACAGGAGAAGGTGAATCACTTCACAGAAGGATTCACAATGCAGCGACGTTCCATGCCGAAGAGCTCCGGACGCTGCGAAGGACGCCCGTCCCTGGTGGAACGATGAATGTCGTTCCGCCATCCAGGGTCGCGACGGGCGTTGCGTCGTTTTAGGTTGTGCCCAATTCGGACAACCTAGCAGCGTTCCGTATTGCCTGAGCTAAGGCGCGTCGGTATTAAGGAGAGCAAGAGGAGGTCATGGCAGAAC
>JARYHS010008074.1:64765180-64786592 GCA_031002005.1 Vandiemenella viatica
AAGTGTAATGCCACAAAAAATATCCTTCAGGCACTGACATGAGATACAGACAGAAGTTTGTATGTATGAGGCACAGCATTTTATGGGAAGCTAGGACTTAGGAAACATCTTCAAAAGAAGAACTGAACATTTGAAATGCGGTACTGTAGACAGATGCAGAAAATAAGTTGAAAAGATAAAGTAACAAATTAACGTGTATGGTGAGTGATGGACAAAGAAATAAGGTAGTGGAAGAGTCTCAAAGAAAGACGAGACTCCGAACGGTTTGACACATTTTAAGAAATGAAGAAGTAGCGTTTAATAGCGGACCTGTGGTAATTTTTCTGTCACAATCCGCAAAGGGATACCAACTCATTTTGCAAGAATTGTATTATTTGGGCCGGGAACGCGTACCACATTACCAAAATCTCGAATACATAGTTGAAAGTACACTACCTCCTTTTCTCGTGCGGCTTACCCTCCCTCAGCCAGACACAAGCAGTTGAAATTTCGCGACTCTAACGATATTTATCGGAAAACTGAGAGGTTTCCTTGCTATTTTCACAGATTCATAGCGGGGCAACATGTAGGTTATTAGCGCCCAGAAGAAAACTTGGTATGACTACCTAATGTAAAACTTAACTCAATTACCGTATGCATAACCGACCGTAAAGTGGTCGGCCACCACACTGTTTGCCAAACACACATCAAAATAAAGTAAAATACTAAAAAAATGGCTGTAAACTGGACATGAGAAAACAGAAAAATTACTGGTTGGCTGTAAAAAGACCAACCAGATAAAACGAGCATTAAATCATCAGATAAAAATATCAAACATAACTAAAGAAACATAATTTCTAAGAGATAAAAACAGCACTTGGTTAGGAGACCATCAATCCATTCTAAAAGCTAGGCCGATCTGTCCAAAATTTTTGGGACGAGACCGGCAAAACAAAACATTTTAACGCCTTAGGAACATTGTCATTGTCATTGTTTGAAACGAGGAGCAGATCGTTAGCTAGGCCTTATAAGGAGGTGAGTAAGGAGGACCTCATTCTCCCTCGCCCGATGGAAGGAGCTACTCCACAGCTGAACGGTCGGATTGACCAGCCGGAGCTTATTATGCTCAACGTCCAGCCCCTCCCCCTGCCTAACAACAAGGACAATTCTTTTCGCCGTCAAGTACTGACTTTGGGACCGGAGCAAAGTAAATTCTGACCCTGTCAGAGGCTAACTTGGCAGCTACGTCGGCTGCTTCCATTCTCCCTGATTCCCACATGGCCAGGAAAACAGGAAGAGAGAGAGACACATTCCCACTAGATTGCAGGAATCGCAGGGCGTCTTATATGGACCAAACGATTCGCTGGGTACATTGTTTACTATTTCCAGAACACAGCTGAGAGAATCACAGCATATGATGAACCTCGTAACGGGCAATACTTTCATATGCTGGCGTGATTAATAATGCGTAACACACGGCTGTATACAGGCTGCATCTGCGGTTCTGGTACAGAGCAACGACAGCGGGTAAAAAATACGCACCGGAGTTTTTCATTGGAAAACAGAAAACCATTGAGCACTGACCATTCATCCAGCCTGTTCAGCGTGAGTTGCAGCTGCCGCTCAGTCTCTCAAGCTCGAAGATGTACAGAAAACTAGAAACATATAATGAGTACAGGATGGAAGTGCTTATTTTAGTTGAGTTGCAGTTAATACCAAAGGCAAAAAGGATCACATTTGTACCGGTCCTTGACGAGCACCGTCTTTCATAGATAAAAAAAATCGGACACTTTACTACTGAGTAAAGTAGTATATTCAGGGAGTATAGTACGCCTGGTCGATGTCAAAAAGATACCAACAAGGTGATGGCTGCATATGAAGACGTCCTGTATCGCCGATTCCAGCAGGATTAGGTTGTACAAGGTACAACGGAACTTCCTGAATACACACTGAATGCGGCTATGCAAATTCTGGGAATCCAGACACCAGACTAGGCAGCGATTCACCTTCCGCTCTAGTGACTTCCCTACGCAGCTTGTCAGAGCGATGCTGCGATAGATACCTGGCCACACCTTGTCCTTCCCAGGTTTTAAGATAGGGATTAGCGTTGCTTCTCCCACGAGTTCGGACCAAATATCGTTAAAAACATCTAAAAGGTGCTCCTTATCATTTGCGCTACTGATCTGGATGCCTAGTGCGGTGTTTTTGCAGCTTTTTAATGCCGACTCCAGCTCCCAATATGTAAACGGCTTATTGTAGGCCTGTGCATCCGCTGAATAGAAGCTCATCGTGTGTCTGTCGGCAGCTATTCTTCGCTGCCGGACTCGAAGGTCCGAATTGGCCTAGACAAAGTGATGGCAGCGAAATTCTCCGCCATCAGCTGCGCTATGCTTCGCTCGTTGGTGACTATACAGCCCTGAGCCAGTAATCCAGATACCGGTGGACTGGAGTACCTTCCAGATATAGGAGGATTTACTCTCATACTTCTTAAGAACTTGTGAATTGGTACTCACAAAGTTCTGCCATGACCTTCTCTTCCTCTCCTTAATCACAAGACGCGCCTTAGCTCTTGCTATACGGAACGCTGCAAGGTTGTCGGGTGATCGATGCAACCTAAAACGACGCAACGGTTCTCCGACTCTGCGAATCGCCGAATTAGTCGTATGCAGTGAAGGATGCGCACCACTTTGCTCATGTGGTCAGTTTGAGCATGTGAGGGTTTCCACTAATGCTCTTGGTCGTTAAGTGTTTTTCATGCGGCGGTGAAAAAAATGTAGTCTCTTATGGAGAGATAGGAAACTTAGTTCCTCATCAGCAACTGGTTGAAAAAAATGTTTATTCCACCTACGTATTAGAAAGGATAAAAGTAATTTAAAATAAAATTCAAGTCCTGTTACTTTCCTTTGAGTCTTTAAAGGGGTAGCCTGAGTTGTGTAGAGAGCATTATACCTAAGCACTATAATATTTAGTGACCTCGAACTCCACGCACATGATAACAACAAATCAGCGATCGAGCTATAACATTAGACTGAAAAATTTCCTTCCTTACTTCAGATTCATGATATAGGCGTCATTTCAGCAGGATTGTCTTCATGCAGCTGAAGAAACGTGGAACGAGCCACAACTGCCTCCAACCACAAGAGTTCTACTGGACGTGGCACGAGCGTTTGACGCCGCTTGGCATGAAGGGCCTTTATACAAATTTTATCAACAGGGATTCCCCAGCCCTATTGTGAAGTTGATAAAAAAGCTACCTGTGTGGTAGAACGTTTAGGATGCAAGTAGGAATGAAAATGCCCACACGACGCCCAATCAACGCTGGGGTCCCACAAGGATCTGTGCTCGGGCCAATACTATATAATTTAGCCAATACTATAAAATTTATTTACAGTTGACGTCCCTGCTCCTGCCACGGTTTGAACTACGTTATACGCTGACGACACAGCTTTTTTTGTTTCGCCCAGGAACAAGCCAATCGCATTACGAAGACTAAAAGACGTCCTGCAACAAACCATCGCGTGGGCCAGAAGACGGCGTATTACTATCAACGCCAACAAGACACAAACAATTACGCTGACAAGGCGCCTGGGAAAGCGCCCCCGTCATCTAAACCAACACCCAAACCTCACCTTCAACGGGGAAATCATACTGTAGACACAAACTGTGAAACATCTGGGTGTGACACTGGATTCCAAACTCATCTGGTTTCGACACATCGAGGATTTACGAAACCGAGTAGCTACTCGGCTTCGCGTACTCTACCCGGTCCTCAACACAGATAGCTCGCTGGACCCAAGTATTGGAGTCAACGTATACTGCAGTCTGATCCAACCGGTAATGGAATACGCGTGCCCGGTGTGGGGGTACGCGGCCAGGACCCGATGCAGAACCTGGAGCTGCGACGCGCTCTACCCGTCCCATCCTGGTTCCCAGTAGCTGACCTGAATGCAGCCGCAGGCATCTCGATGCTTACTGAAAGGATCAAGACTATCACGGAATCCTTCTATAGGCAAGCGAGAAAATCTACTATTCCTCTGCTAGCCAGCCTTGGCGATTACAATACCGATAAAAGGCCGCTAGCTATACTTCAATAAACATCAAAAATAATCAAAAGTAACAGTAACGATGTTGTTGTTGTTGTTGTTGTTGTTGTTGTTTTAGGGCGCGTCGACAGCGGGGTCATTAGCGCCCTAACAAAAACCAGGCGTGACAACGTGGCGAAATTGCCGTCTGTGTGGCCGACTGTAAAGGGGTCGGCCACAGAGACAGCACAATAAAATACTAACATACTAACTAAAATACCGTCTGCCTGGCCGACTGTATAGAGTTCGGCCACACAGACGGCAACATAAAATATAAAACTGTGACTAAAATATAATACATTAACTGGTTGGCTGTAGATGGGCCAACCAGGTTAAAAAACAAATTAGCTGGCTGGCTGTAAAAGGGCCAGCCATATAATCATTGTCACAAATAAAAACAGTACTTGGATTGGTGGTTGTACACGGCCACCAATCCAAACTAGAACCTAGGCCGATCTGCCCAAAATTTTTGGGACAAGACCGGCCAAGCAACAAAACTTTAAAACCTTAGCCACGTTGTCACGGTCATCGCTTAAAATAAGGGACAGATCGTTGGCTAAGCCAACGTCTGCCCTTAGATCTAAAAACAATACACATTCGGTTAAAATGTGGAGTACCGTCAAAGGTACGCCACAAGCATCACACTCCGGAGGGTCCTCTCGGCGGAGAAGGAAACCATGTGTCAGAGGACAGTGCCCTATACGGAGGCGAGTAAGGAGAACCTCATCCCTCCTCGCCTGCTGGAAGGAGCTGCTCCACGGCTGAACGGTCGGTTTGACCTGCCGGAGCTTGTTATGCTCAACTTCCAGCCACTGCCTCTGCCAAACATCAAAAACAAATCTCTTCGCCGCCGAGGCAAGGTCTGACTTTGGGACCGGGTCAAAGTCGATTCGGACCTTGTCACAGGCTAACTTGGCAGCTTCATCAGCCGCCTCGTTCCCCCTGATTCCCACATGGCCTGGTACCCAGCAGAATACCACCTCCTTCCCACAAGATTGGAGGGAAAGGAGGGCGTCCTGGATGTCCTGGACTAGACGGTCTGCTGGGTACATAGTTGCTAATGCCTGAATGCAACTAAGGGAATCACAGCATATGAGGTACTTCTTGTCGCGGCGTGCCTTCATATGCTGGAGCGACTTTAGCAGGGCATAGCACTCCGCAGTGTAAACACTGCACCTGCTATCCATCTTGTATTTGTAAGTCGCTCGAGGGAACACTATTGAACAGCCTACACTGTTAGCCTGCTTAGACCCATCCGTATACACCGGGGTGAAAGTGTGATATTGATTTAAAATATCAGTAAAAATATGAATAAAAACACTGTCAGCGGTTAGCAGTTTGTTATGCCGTGACAGTTCTAAAATTAATCTGGGCCTCTTTAAAAGCCAGGGAGGGGCTTTACTCCAACCCTGGCGATAAAAAGAGGGAAGCTCAAATCCGTAATGTTCTAAAATAGCCTTCGTACGGTAGCTGAACGGTTTAGTGGCAAAACAGTAACGACAAACCATATGTAAAGACAGACAAATATGCAAATGGAAGGAAATGTCAAGGGACAAAGCCTTCGCCACTACTGCTAGAAACAGAATTAGCAGAAAATAGCTCCCGTTCTGCTGCTAGCTCCTGCTATACGTCTTTCGGCCGGACAGACCGCTAAGGCAGGCGGACAAGACGCAGCAGATTCTCGGACACACCGTCCGTTTCGAGGAGAAGAAGAAGAGGCCATCACTAGCGCTAGTCCAGCGCTTCTGATGCCAGCGGTTCGGCGGGCACCTGGCCAGTGACTGCACTGAGGTAGAGCGCTGCGTTTGGTGTGGGGGCGGTCATGGTAACAACAGCTGACCGTTTTTTGCGACGCAGGGCTCAATTGCTGCAACTATGGGGGTGCCCACCCAGCTTCATTCAGCGGGTGCGCCGCGAGGAAGAACCTACGCGTCGACAAGCGAGCGGAAAGACAACATCCGGGCGTTGTTAGCACCGAGTCCCAGGAGGGGCCACGACTGCAGCAAGTCGGCCGGAGATCAGCAAGGAGAGCGGGCAGGGTGGCAAGCGTCCCACCCAGTGCTAGAAATTCGTTTATAAATCCAGGCGTATTTGTTACGCCTAACTTTCAAACTCAGGCGTAAAATGAAAATGTTAGGCGTAATTATATTATAATTATGAAAATACAGATATTATAGCTTACAACCTACTCCAGCACAGTTTAAAACTGTAAATAGGCCCAGAAAAAATTAATATGATTTGCATGTGCCAATACATCATATACCAAAATGGTGAAATAATTTAACATGATCATTGATTTCATTGTACTATGACAAAACTTTTGAATTTTACACAATGATCTTCAGAGGTTTAATTCCCAAATATTTTCGATTTTTTTCCAGATTCATTGACAGAGGATTTTTTCTTTTAAATACAAATATGTCAATATGTAAAATAAAAATTGTAAAATAGTTTCCTTGATGGACAAATTCTAAGAATAATTTGATTTCACAGTTTCTGTGTACAATTTATCGGCAAGATCGCACAAACTAAATCATTCAGTTTATTGAATATATCATAGCTGAATAGTAAATGCAATCATTCTCCACTTTAAATATCAGAAAAAATGCCTTACGGCCTTACCTGAAGTGCTGTGTCACTTCTTATCTAGGAATTCTGGTCTTCGAGGGTTCTGTGTGTTTTTCCACCAGTAAGCCACAGCTGGGTTGGGATCAAAATCATGCAGTGAAGGTCCATTCACTTTGATGAGTAATAAGTCATCTACATTTAGGGTATCCAAACAATATCGTTTCTCAGTTTTCATGTTATTAAGCTCACTGAAACCTCGCTCACATATTGCAGTGGTGAATGGAAGCACACGGTAACATGAAATGATTTTTAATAAATTTGGATATTGGTTGTCTTCACTATTTTCGCTATATACTCTGTTCCAAAGCTGACGACTTGATACAGATTTCTTGTCCTTAGCCCATATTTTCCAGCGCAGAAATTCATCAGAAGCTTGTTCTTTGCTTATGGACACTGCTGCAAACTCCTTTACTCCATAATTTAATATATCCTCATTTGGAATGTTAATTGCATCAAAAATCTCTATATTTTTAAACATGCAATTAGTTCGAAGATCTTCGAAACGTTTTGTTAATCCTGTTAAGAAATTTCTGATTATATCTTCGCGATCACGTAAAAAATTCTGCAGACCCTCTTTACTCAATTTTATGTTTTTATATTCACAAGTACCAGTACCCAAGTTACAGTCCTTATCAAATTGAGACAAAGTTGCTCCATTGGAAGCAATTAAATTTTTCAGTTTAATTTCGCAGATTGTAAGTTCAGACATCACTTTCTCGCTGTTCACCTTGTCATATTTAATATTTTTGGAAAATGTTGATAAAACATCAGTTACATCAATCAGAAAGCACAAAAATCTCATGAACCGCACAGATTTTAAAGTTTTTAAGTAGTTCGTCACTTTTGCTTGAAGGATTTTATTGTAGTTTTTATTAGCACAGAAGTCTTCAAAATACGAAACAGTGACTGTGAAATTCCTGAGAAATGCTTTTAAAGCTCTGTTTTTTGAATAAATCCACCTGGTGGATATGATAGATAGGTGGTTAACGACTGATTCATCCAATGCTTCAGCCAAATCTTTAAATTGTTTCTTATGCTTTGGACTTTTAGAAAAAAATTTGTATACACCTTTTATTACTTTTTCGCATGTTTGAGCGTAGTTTATGTTACTGAGGCTATCAGAAACACACAGTTCTATCCGATGAGCAATACAATGCACCGATATAATATTCCCGCACACGTTGCGCAATTTTGCAACCACACCATTGCTAACACCCATATTAACACTTGCCCCATCTAGACAGACACCTACAAGTTTCTCTTTCCAAGAATCACCATCAAATGTTTCATTTAAAGTGTCCAAAATACATTCGAATATGCTTTTAGCTGATCCGTCACTTAATGGCTTTAATTTTAAGAAATCTACTCGTTCCTGCCCTTCTTTAACAGATGCTACGTAGATGATTTCACATTCAATTGCACCCTTATCAGTTGATCCGTCACACATAATTGATATATAGTCACTACTTTTAATGATATCTTGTAATTGGATACGTGAATTTGCTGCTATAATACTGATGAAAAGAGTACACGACTTGTCATTTCTGTATGTTGAACCAATTTCGACACCGTTTTTTTCTTGTAACTCTAACAAACGTGGGTAATCTGTGAACGCAAAGTTGCCTTTTGCAACGGAGTAAGCAGTATTAAATAAAACACACATTTTTTGGTGTACTTTGTCACTCATGGCACTCAACGTAAGAGCTAACGGTGTCTGCAATGAATTTTTTTTTCGCCACGTCTGCCGCACACGAATTCTGGTGGACTTCACTTTTGTCATGTTTTTTAACTGTTTCTAATCTAGATATAACCTTTGCATTTACGAAACTCGTTAAAGATGAATTCGCAAACTGCCTACAAACGACGCAAAACATACCATTTTCGCTTCCTTGTTCTACTGATAACCAAGGAAAACATTTTTGCCACTTACTTAATGTGTGTTTACCCACGGCGTTAGTTGTCGATGAACTGGAGGTAACAGCTGATACATTTTGAACTGTTTTTGATCGTTTACTTGCTTGTTGACCTGGAGCAGGCCTACTGGTAGTAGCTGAAGGGCCTGATGATTTGTCAGCAGATGATGTTTCTTCATTTTCTGGCAGTCCTCGTTTATCGGTACTTGTAACACTTCTATCACCAATACTTGTCTATACAAATGGTATAAAGTCAGTAATTTTTCGAGACATCTTTAGATCCTTTGTTAAGCGAATAACAGAGAACAATAACGCACGCGCTAGAATTGCTTTTTTTTTTCACTTCGCGGTAATTCCCGCTACAATGTTGCCACTTCTGAACTTCAGAAACGTATTATTGGAAACAATTAAATAGATCAAATCGACAAGAATTGAAATTAATTATTAGAATTTAACCTTGAACACGCAAAACTGAAAACAAGTTCCGAAATGTAATTTTTTTAAGTTTTGATGCTTAGGCGTATTTTCTACGCCTTTGACGGAGATTGCAGGCGTAAAACGAAAATATTCAGGCGTAATTACGCCTAACGCCCGGTCAATTTCGAGCACTGGTCCCACCACCACAGCCCGACCGACTGCCACCAACAGTCGCCCGGCAGCACCCGAGGCGAGAGGACGATGGCGCACCACCGCGCCAGCAGCACCTCCTGCCACAAATGCATTGGTCATTGCACTGACCCAACTGGTACAGACACTGACCGATGCAGTAAAGACCATACAAGAAATGGTCGCCAGCGCTACAGCAAAGGCAGCAGCACTGGCATTTTCTTCAAGACTACCAGATGGAGCATCATCAATGACAACGCCAACAAGCAAAGCCAACAATTCAACCACCAGTAACTGAAGGGGCATAAATTATGTCGCTAAAAAAACAGCGACAGGCATCCCTACTCGGGACAGCCAACGCCTTATGCGTTGGCAGTAATATCGCCCCTTTGCCTCGCGCAGTTATATTTTAGCTACGTTATAACAGCTTACCTCACGAAGTGAAAAGAGCTTGCTGGCGAAACGTTGTGTAATGAGTTAAATAAAGAAACTACCCGGCAGAAAACCCGAGAATTATTCATTTCATCTATATGCCGGAAAATCTTAATTCTCATATTAATTCCCAAAGGTCAAATAGTTGCGTTACATCATGATGGATACTCATGTAGCGCTATTGCTAGTTTTAAGCTTCGGCACATCTATTGTTCACTTGTGGATAGGAAGACTGGCCGAAGAAGGGAACGTTTCTCGTCATCTGAAACCTGGAAGGCAGAGACGAACAACAGAAGCTAAAGATCAAGCAATTTTTCAGTGCTCGCAAGATAACCCATTCAGAACCAGCAGCGATATTCAACATCTATTGCAACTAACAGTCAGCAGGCCTACTATAAGGCCAGTTAGGGAGGAGGGCTGCTGTGAAAGAAATGTTGAATCAACGGCACAAGGTTTCGAGATTAAGATTTGCCATGACCTTTAAAAGACAAACTTTCAAGCTTCTGGAGGAAGGTTGCATTTTCCGATGAGAAACTGTTTTCCACTGTTCCAAATGGCGCTGTGCATGTTTATCGGAGAAAGATGCAGTGCTTCAATCGGAGTTGCAGTCATCTTCGACAACAATGTGGTCGAGCATCCTTTGCTGTTTGGATATGAATTTAAGCCGAGAGCTGTGGAATGTAGTGGGAGTTACAGGCATGCAGTACCGCCAGATACTGGAGTAAATAATGCTTCCTTCAGTACGCCAACGATTCTATTCCGGCAATATCATTTTACAACAAGTTAGATAATCCGTTCATAGATCTAGATGTGTCTAATGAGGCCATTCAGATGCTTACCAGCTGCCCACCTACGGACCTTGAAGCGGTACGAGCTGACCTCCAACAACATTTGAGACAGGGCCATGATCCTCAGATTACGATTCTTGCAGGAGTCAATACTCTTGAAACGAATCAACAGAAAAGAGCGGTTGCTAAAGGTGTTCGGCACATAAATATAGCCGTCCAGGAACAATGGCAACAATCGTGGAATCAGAGTGACTGTGGTTAGCATGCTTACAACTGGATGCTCGCTACAGATTGCTGGAGTTATGGCTGGCGCAGAAGTATTGATCTGACCTGCATTGTTGTAGGACACGGATTATTGAAAACACTTTACGAAAGAAGACTAGAATATACAGTAACCGGTGCCCTTGTGGTGAGGTAGAGGATAAGGAACACACAGATCTATATTGTTTAATTTACGAAATTAATAACTGGACTGAGCTGCAATTTAAGTCAACATCCGCATACCAAACTGGCGGGACGAGCTGATGCGGACCAAGAAATATTTCCTCGCCTTCTGCAAGTCGTCAAAACAGCCTTCATCAGATGAGAAGTTCACATACAAAAACTAGATGTGCTGCTTTAGTAATGTTAAAGCCAATGGCGAATAAATGTTGTTTTTTTTTTGGGTTGTAGGACGGGGAGGTTAGGGGAAAAACTTATAAAAATAATGGTTAAAAAAAAGACAAAGAAACAATACAGACATTAACTTTGGAAAGTATAGAACAGTATAGCTGCATTTATTCTGACTTGTGGGCTTCATATGGGGGATTAATAAAATTGTTTTTGATCATTATACAGTAAATCACAAAAAAAAGTTTATCAATAATGAAACAGGAGCTTGTACCAACACAATAAAAGGAACATGGGCCGCAGTAAATAACTTTTAATTCGAAAGAGGAAAAGGAGAAAATATAATTTACAATCTTATTTTGACGAATATGTATGAAGAAAAAGTGTTGACAAAACGGAATGTTAATTTCAGGTTTTCTACCAGCAATAGTAACGGTTTACAATCCTAACATAATTGTTGTTTAAAATTTATTTTTGTTTTGTTAATTAAGTTTATATGGTAACACATGACGTCACAAATACAGATATTAATCTGCCGCCTATAAAAGCAGCTTATTAATTACTATTACCAATAATAAATAAATTACTCGTGTGTGTTTTTGTAACAAGAAATTTTAGATCAATAAGCCACGTAGCAAGAGTTAGCAAATGCTACAGGCCCCGCGCCTTCAGGGGGGCATCATACATACATGTAAAAATATCTAAGTCTAAATAAGTTACAAATGGTATACCACCAATTATCCAATAGAAAGACGTACAGCTTGAAGAAAAAAGGGAAAGAGAGAGTAGAAAGGGAACTGACGACTAACGCTTCTCTGCAGTTGTCTAATAAAAAACTTAACACAGGAAGTGCTCTTTATAATCTTCGAACAATGCGGTTCACATTTTTAGATTTAGAGACAAGCCAAAACTCTAACTTGCTGTGAAGAATATCAGCAATTGACTTCAAGAAAACGCAAGAGAAATACAAAGTACCATCATTTCAGCCGCTTTCCTACACTGGGTGAAGTTGTAGAAAATCAAACACCTTTATAAAACTTTGAAATTTAGGTGTTTATTGTCAACTGATAACGTGCTGTGTGCATTAACTAAATTCATAGAAGCATTTATCAAGTGAAAATAAAGTCCTTACCAGCAGAAAATATATTGAAAAGATCGACAGTTATCGTTAGTGCTTACCCAGGAGATGTGGAAGACAGTCTAGGCAACGAACTGGTTCGTTTCGATGAGCTTCTGAAAACAGATGTGGCTGCTACATTAGAACTACAACATTATGCATTCTTAATGGAAAATTCATTAGAATCGTGTTTCTCAAATATAGAAATGGTATCATTTAATGGAATTTGATGGTCACCAATTGCAGCAATGAAAGTTCTTTTTCATCAGTAAAGTGCATTAAAAATGAGCCAAGGAACACAGTAGGACAAGAACGTCTAAATAATCTAGGTTTGATTAATATAGAAAATGATTTACTGAAATATTGATTTCGCTAGTGTTTAAATTTGCCCACATTAAATCACAAAAGGTAGTTTTGTATATGTGCTGCTTTATTTTATATCCTAAACTTGCAAACCAAGGGCCTATTGTTCGCATTTGCTACAGGAACCGCGTTGTCTTAATCCGGCTGTTTTAGATGTAATTCTAGTCCAAGCTGCATTTTAACCTAACCACCATTTCCCCTAGTAAAACAAAATCAAAACATAAATGACACACGGATTAACAATCAGTGTAACTTATCTTACTGACTTCATGTATCGTGTTATAATCGATAACGATAAAAGTTTACGGCCAAAGAAGTATTTCGCCATTACCACAAGATCCTCCAACTTGGAAACGGAAGCAACTCAGATTATTGATGAAAATAAAAATTTGGGAGTAGTTTACATAGCAACACATGTCGTGTCACTAACATGGCGTTCATGAAATTACCAATACTAATTACTGATAATAACTAAATTCGTTTATCCTTACGTTATAACAAGAACTTTGTAGTAAAGGCTGCATTTCAATCTAATCATTATATTAACTTATATCGCCGCTACAAAGTCGAATTATGCTGGGCAGTCCTGTACAGATCAAATGATTCACAAACTACATTTCGTGTAATAACAATGTTCTCTATATTGTCGCGTTGCAACCGGGGCAGGTGTGAATTCGAAGGTTACTTGTCAATGAACACAGCACTTAAACTGAGAACAGGTTTATTGAGAACTCAAACATACACGCAGCACTGACTGCCTCTTGGGCAGAATGCTCTTCTATTTATACACAGATAGAACGTACTAGAGATTACAAGAGTAGTTAACAAGTAGAAGTTACAAGTGACCTTAGGAAACATGTAGAATCTTCTGGAAATAATAAACAGAATTAAATAATTTTTGTCAGTGGGCGGGATTGAACCGGCGACCTTCGGTACCGCAATTCGTGACGCTACCCGCTGCGCCATGCTGGCAGACGGTACACTGGCGTTCATGCGGCATTGCTCCCTCTCCTGAGGAAAACAGCGTCCCGCTGTTAGATTTCTTTTGGGGCACGCTGAAGTGTCCTGGATCTTGATCTTGTCGTGGGTCCTCTGTATGGCAGTTCTGGAGGGCCCCTCCTGGTTGTACTATTATCTTCCTGTCCGACTTCCTCAGTATCCAAACCGTCCTCAGAGTCCTTGAACAAGAAGCTGGTTGTGCCTAGCTGCTCGTCAGGATTGTAGTAAGGCTTCATGCGGAGGACGTGAACAATGTCCCTTCGCTTTCGTCGTTTCGAAGACGGCTCATAATCCTCGACTTCGTATGTGACGTCTGACCGGCGGCGTATGACACGATACGGACCAAAGTACCGCTTCAGTAACTTTTCTGATAGCCCAACCTTCCGGACAGGGGTAAAAATCCATACGAGATCTCCTGGGTTGTACGCAACAGGTCGGTGCTTGCCGTCATACCGCTGACGGTCCTTCTCCTGGGTGGCCAGTGTTCGTATGCGAGCCAGCTGTCTTGCTTCTTCGACCCTGGTAATGAGCTGTTTTATATAGTCATCCTGAGTGTCGTCCGGCTGGAATGGGAACAGCGTATCCATTGTGGTCTCAGCTTCACGGCCATGGAGCAGAAAAAACGGAGTGAAGCCTGTCGTATCTTGCCTTGCTGTATTATAAGCAAATGTGACCACTGGCAGTATTGTATCCCAATCCTTCTGCTCAACATCCACATACATCGACAGCATATCGGCTAATGTCTTGTTGAAGCGTTCTGTGAGACCGTTTGTCTGAGGGTGGTATGCAGTTGTCATCCTGTGGACAACGTCGCATCTTGACATGACCTCTGATACTAGTCTTGACTGGAATACCTTTCCACGATCGGATATCATCACACGTGGTGCTCCATGCTTCAAAATAATGTCTTCTACTAGAAATTTTGCAACCTCTGGAGCTTCTGCAGTCGGCACAGGTTTGGTGACAGCGTAGCGCGTGAGGTAGTCGGTGCAGACTATTATCCATCGGTTACCGGCTGTCGACTTCGGGAACCTCCCTAAAAGGTCGATCCCAATTCGGTGGAATGGAACTGCTGCAGGCGGAATTGGTACTAGATGACCTGGAGGTAATTGCGGCACATGTTTCCGTCGCTGGCACTCTTTACAGTGACTCACATAATGCTTGACAGATCGGTAGAGACCCTTCCAGTAATACCTGCGTCGGATTCGGTCCAGGGTCTTCACAAATCCCAGATGACCGGATATTGGAGCGTCGTGGAAATACTTGAGAATAGCTGGCTGGAGATGAGCTGGAACGACCAGAAGCCACTTGGGGCCTAGTGGATCGTAGTTGTTCTTATACAATGTCCCATCTATCAATTGAAACTCTCCTTTGGCCGGTTCTCCTTTCTCCAAGGCGTCTATGGTTCTTAATAACTCTGAATCTTCCCTCTGTTCAGCTGCAATGTCACCTAATTCAGCGAGGGCTGAAATTCCATTCATGCTGTTGTGTTCTATTAAAGGATTCCTTGAAAGGCTGTCGGCATCCTTGTGTTTGCGTCCGTTTTTGAATACCACCGTGACGTCGTACTCTTGAAGTCTAAGTGCCCATCTTGCTAGTCGACCTGATGGATCCTTCAAGCTGGTTAGCCAACATAAAGAATGGTGGTCTGTCACGACGGTGAAAGGTTTGCCGAATAAATACGGACGAAACTTGTTGATAGCCCAGACAACTGCGAGGCATTCTTTCTCGGTTGTAGAGTAGTTTATCTCGGGCTTAGAGAATACTCTTGATGCATAGGCTATCACCTTCTCAGCACCTTCCTGAATTTGCACAAGCACTGCACCGATCCCA
Source organism: Vandiemenella viatica (assembly GCA_031002005.1). NCBI lineage: Eukaryota > Metazoa > Arthropoda > Insecta > Orthoptera > Morabidae > Vandiemenella > Vandiemenella viatica. The sequence goes on from JARYHS010008074.1 coordinate 64,780,530, forward strand.
TAACCGCTGGCGTCAGTGTGAAGTTCAGTTTCTGCATTCTCGTCGTATAAGGCTAGAACTGGTGCGGAAGTTAGAGCCTCCTTAAGTGCCTGGAAAGATCTTTCTTTAGTTTCATCCCAGTAAAACTTGGCGTCTCCCTGCAAAAGTTCTTGCAGTGGACGTGCCATGTTACAGAATCCTTTTATGAAAACGCCGGAAGTATGAGCACAGCCCAAGAAAGCTTCTCACATCACGAATGTGCTGAGGAGTTGGAAATTCCATGACTGCCCTTACTTTATCTGGATCAGCGCGGACGCCATCTCCGTGACCAGGTGCCCCAGGATTTTTATCTCTTTGGCGACGAAGAGGCACTTCTTCGGATTGAGGCGGAGTCCTGCAGTCTGAACACACTTCAGCACCGTTGACAGGCGACTCAGATGTTCTTCAAATGTTTTCGAGAAAACAACAATGTCATCTAAATAACAAAGACACGTCGTCCACTTAAGGTGTCGAAGTAGGTTGTCCATCATGCGTTCGAATGTGGCCGGAGCGTTGCATAATCCGAATGGCATTACTTTGAATTCATAGAGGCCATCAGGTGTAATAAAAGCCGTCTTTTCTCTGTCAGCTTCGTCAACCTCGATTTGCCAGTAGCCTGTCTGCATGTCCATGGTTGAGAAGTATGTAGCTCCTTTCAAGCAGTCTAAGGCGTCGTCGATGCGCGGCAGTGGGTAGACATCTTTCTTTGTGATTTTGTTCAGCCGCCGATAGTCGACACAGAATCGCCACGTACCATCCTTCTTCTTTACGAGGACCACCGGAGATGACCAAGGACTCTCCGAAGGTTGAATAATGTCATTATGCAACATCTTCTCCACTTCCTCTCGAATTATTCGCCTTTCGACTGGTGACAATCGGTACGAGCGCTGGCTAATGGCGGATGATCCCCAGTATTGATACGATGCTTTATCGTGGGCCGTTTCGTCTGACCTTTTTTTTGCTGGGGTGTGAATACACCAGAGAATTGGCGTAGTATAGCTAACACCCGGTGGTGTTGTTCCTTGGTCAGGGCCGGACCCTATTGGCAGTTCCATAGTTGTTTCCTCAGCGTGTTGTCGGTACTAGTAACAGAGCATGGATCTTCGTTAATGACGTTGAGCTCGCCCTCCTGGACTGGTTCAGCTGTCCCTATGCACATTCCCTTGGGGATAATTTGTGACTGCTCGTGACAGTTGGTGATCCAAATGTCTCCTCGACCACCGATAATGCTTATGATAGCCGCTGGTATGTAGATTTCTTTCGTGAGCCTAATAAACTTTCTACTATCGACAAGCACTTCAAGGTTGCGGTCGTCCGTGTTTTTGACTGGGACTCTTCTCATTGCGAACGGCGGGATTGTCACGTTGTCAACGGCGAATAACTTCCCAGAAGATTCTGTGTTACGTGTACCCGTCGCAACGACTTCTTCAATTTGCAGCTCAGACGTTCCACAGTCAATGACAGCTTGGGATGCCTTAAGGAAGTCCCATCCAAGGATGACATTATGACTACATTCTCTTAAAATGACAAATTCAACTGGCTGGGTCCTGTTGTTGATCGTTATTCTCGCGACACAAGCTCCAGCTGGCTGGACGTACTTTCCATTTGCGACCTTTAGCACAGTTGCCCCCGTATCACGGAACATTGTCTTCTTTAGTGTGCGACGATAATTGTCCGACAATACGGAGAAAGAAGCTCCTGAATCAACCAGCGCCCGGACAGGTTGGCCGTCGATTATAACGTTGATGAGATTTCCCGACATCTTAGTGACTGTCATCCATGGAGGATTTTCATCTGCGGCGGCCTCACCTCCGTAGATGGTCGCCTTGCTTAGTTTTCCTGCGTGCGGCGGCTAGGGGAGCGGCTGGTAGCTCTGTCCGGCGACGATGAACGGCAGCGGGCGCGTCGGGGATCGACCTCGTCTAGGGTACGGCGATGGGCTTCTTCCCGTAGGTCGACCGACTCGTCAGCGGGTGGCTGCCTGGGGTAGAAACTGTTCTGATGGCGGACGTCTTGCGGCAAAATAATCGTCAAATACTCGTCTTCTCTCTCTGCAGTATCGTACGACATGTCCAGGGCGCCCACAGTGGAAAACATACTGGCCGCGTTGTCTTCTGTCCTCCAGACGTCCGTTCGTCTGCGGGACGTCATAGGTGCCGGAGGATTTGGTTGTGGCCGTGTCGGCCGGTTCCTAGGCTGCCGTTTGGCAGCTGCAGCATACGTCATATCAGGGCGAGGCCATTCTTCCACGTCGAGTGCGATTGGCTCGGCAGACAGGAGCTATTGTCTGAAATACCTCTTTTTCCGCCGCGTCGGCTCCTTCATGACCCACTGGGCTTACATCCATGGCCATGAATCTGATGCTCACTCGGTTCAAGAGTCCCAGCTGCCATGAACTGTTGTAATTCTTCTCTCACAATTTGTCGTATGAGAGACGCAAAGTCGTGCTGGTCTTCCACAAACTGCCATAGGGACTACGTTGGGAAGTCTGTCATACTTCTTTCGCCCAACCCTCCTTTGTTGCATCTCCTCAATCCGCTGGCACCACTTGATGAACTCTTCCGTCGTAGCGACGTCTTTTATCAGAAGAGCTTGGTACATGTCTTCTGCAATACCTTTCATTAGGTGCGTGAATTTTGTCGGCTTCAGTCATATTCGGGTTGACTACGTTGCATAGGGCCAAAACATCCTGTATGTAAGATTGCGTCGGCTCCCCATGTCGTTGGGCCCGGTTCTTCAGTTGTTCTTCCGCCGAGCGGATTTGTCGCTGGTGGTCCCCAAACGTTTTCTTAAGTTCCGTCTGGAACATTTCCCAGTTATTCAGTTTATCTTCGTTGTTCTCGAACCACTGCTGGGCGGTTCCGTCCAGATAGAAATAAACATTTGCCAAGCACATGGTATGATCCCACCTGTTTGACTTGGCGACTCGGTCGAACCCTTTTAGCCATTGTTAGGGTCCTGTCCAGCGTCTCCAGAGAACACCGATGGGTGTCGAATGTGCAGCTGGCTTGCCGCCATGGGTTTCCTAATGACGCGGACTTTCGGAAGGACGTACTGAGTATATCCTTTGTAGTCCGGTTCCAGTCCGTGTAGGCGGCGACTTTTACGTTGCCTAATCGGAGCCACGATGATGCAGCTGTTGCACAGGATACCCGGCGTCTCCACCAAACTATGTCGCGTTGCAACCGGGGCAGGTGTGAATTCGAAGGTTACTTGTCAATGAACACAGCACTTAAACTGAGAACAGGTTTATTGAGAACTCAAACATACACGCAGCACTGACTGCCTCTTGGGCAGAATGCTCTTCTATTTATACACAGATAGAACGTACTAGAGATTACAAGAGTAGTTAACAAGTAGAAGTTACAAGTGACCTTAGGAAACATGTAGAATCTTCTGGAAATAATAAACAGAATTAAATAATTTTTGTCAGTGGGCGGGATTGAACCGGCGACCTTCGGTACCGCAATTCGTGACGCTACCCGCTGCGCCATGCTGGCAGACGGTACACTGGCGTTCATGCGGCAATATTAGGTTCCCTAATTCGTGCAGCATACATTATCACAATTAATTTCATCATGAACATTCAATAAGAATTGCAACTGGACAATGTCAGCACAATAATATATTCACTATTTCGCGATGTAAAATTGACCCAATAATTTTTACTGCCCTACTATATAACAAGTAGTGTCATTTTCATTTTAATTCAGGCAGCACTACTACCTTCATCATTACCCCAGCTATTATAATAAAGCTGCTTCGAATTCTGAGTAGGACACATTACCAACGGTATTAATGACAGTCACTACTGATTCCTGGTCCAGGCAGTATATCGCAGTTACAACGAGCTTCCCCAATGTACCCACACTTGGAAATCGAAGCAACCTATTTTATCAACGAAAATAAAATTCCTCATCCTTTGCCGTATAAGTATTGTCGTTTTCATTTTCGTCCAGCCAGCATTTCAACATAACCACAACAAGGTTACATTACTAATGTATCAAGAGGGACCTTATTGACAAGTCCAGCCAATTTTGAATTTGATAGCATGTCATGTAATAGTATTAACTACAAAATACCTTATAAAAATTCACTTATTGAGATCAAAATTTATTCAGTTTCGATAAAACCCAATTGTAAGTAACTACAGGGCTATTATTAGCACATGTAAATAAAATTGATTACGATAAAAAAAAACAGTTTTCGACGCCACAATCACGGGAAAAAAAAATTCCTATCACGAATTAACAGAGGCGGGAAGGAAGTCACCGGTGAAAGATAGACTGCAGCACTGTGGTATAAAAGATAACGAAAAATTTCCCGAAGTGACAAAAATCTAAAGTCAGAATTCAACCATAATCATTTTTTTCTTCTTTTTTTGTTTATGGCTTTATGCATTGTGAATATCAAGGTAATTAGAGACGCAAAAGGACAGGTGACGACAAAGGGGAAAAAATTCAACCATGGCGTTTCTAAAGGAACTATCCCGGGATTGGAAAACACTGAAACCTAAATAAGGATGCCCGGTCGGGGATTTGATAGACCGTACGTGCCGGTCGGATTTGGTAAAGAGAGTTTTCGTGCACAACATACCAAAATTTGTTAATACTACGCCTTCTACCTTCTCTTGTGTAACGGTTGAAAAATCTGTCTTCTTTCTGAGTAACAGTTCGCGTTATCGTCCCTAATAATAGGCATTGTGGAGAGTTTTTCTCAAAAATGATTGTTTGTGAGAATAAAAATGAATCTTGTTCCTGAAGATACGTAGTCCTGTAAAGTATTTGGCTGAAAAGGACCAATAGGAACATCCAACAGTCTGTCCCCTGTACTTCACCTGGAGAAAGTAGCAATTAAAAAGGGGGAAAAAATAGATCTAGGCACTTTTAAATTATTGGTCAAGCCCACTGACCAACAAAACGGATAAAATACTCTAAAAAATGTTGAAAATTAAATTTAAGCACTGAAATGGTCGGTGTCTGCCACATACAAAGAGCTGTGTCGTTCGCGAGTGGACTATTTCTTTTCAAAAGATGCGCACTAAAAGTGAACAGTAGTGCTTCTTGCAGTCCTTTTGCCGTTTGTGTGGCCACGATCTCAACCCAGAGGTACGGTATTAATAAACTAAACTAATAATGGTGGATTGTCGACAGCACGAGATGTCGTTAGATACTACTTCAGTCGAGTGAGTCGTTGGGCGGCGACGGTGCGGGCCAGTATCGGGCAAGTGGCCCGACCTACAGTCAGATAGATTTCCCAAAGCTGGGCAAGTTGCACTGAGAAAGAAGTAAGCTGCTGAGCGAAAATATAATTCAAATATTATTTGTGAACAGTTACTTGAATTTGATTTAAGGCAAAAACTATGTATTTTACTTTGTGTTTTGTACCACTAAATAAATTAATTTAAAACTAATTCATGCTACCAAATGCTATCAAACTACCTTCTCAAATTTCCCAGTAAAGCAAACAGTATTTCACTGACGCTTTAAATGGCATTTTCTGCGCGAAAATAGTCTGGTAATTTTGAAGAAAAAAGGTTCAGGATAAATAGAAAAGTACATGAAACAACCGCCTTCAAGATTAACCTAAGAAAATAAGTCTGAATATAAATAAAACAAAACATATATACTCTCAAAACAAAAAATCGTTCATTTTATTTAAAATGAGTAGTGACCCGTTCAAAGAATTAGTTCTTTTCACTGACTGTAACACACTGCTCTTTTTAGTGAATCACTTTGCTACCTCTACACATACAGCACACTATAATACATGGAAATATGGTAATTACTCAGTTTCTAAAACAATTAAAGATGAAAATAACATTCTGTACATTTATTTCATATTACGAGACTGAAGTTCAAGATCTTTTCAGATCTAAGTTGAATATTAATTTATTATAACGTCGCATATAATGGATAGTAAAAAGCAAAACTATCCTCGTTTATTAGAAAAATTTACTAAAGTGTCCTTTCAACATAGTAGATGACTCTGTGGTCAGAAAACAAAGGCGCAACAGGTTAAAACAGGAGGAGAGTGCTGATGTGG
>JARYHS010008074.1:64787592-64831886 GCA_031002005.1 Vandiemenella viatica
TCCCATACAGATTAACCCAAGAAATTCAAAGTTTTGGATTTTAGGTGTAACTTACGGTCCGTCGCTTCAACGCTCACCATACCCAGTGATGTAGAGCAACTCATCAGAAATGTGTATTTCCGTTTTACTATCACGTTTACCCCAGGCGTATGCTCAGTTGCTATCTGCCATGTGTAAAACAAGTTACAGTCCAAATGTCTCATATCGTTAAATCTTCAACAGTTACAGGGATTCTTTACCGTGTTGCATTTTCTTAATCCTTCGGTCAACATCATTTGATTCCTGGCATGTAATGTCTAGGAAGGAGATTCTGGTTTGCAGTATTCTTTTCACAAGATGGGAAGTATTTAATACTTGTTTACAGTGCTCTTCGTCTCCTAACCGCTAAAAATTAACGATTGCAAGGTTGTTAAATCTTCCCTTGCGTAATTGAGAGGAAGAAAAGTGTCCAGCGTAATGTAACCCCTGTCTGATAGCAATTAATGCAGGGGTGATCATGCGGGCCACTTTGGAAATGCATCATCATAACTCCACGGACTGCGTATAAAATTATTTATCCCCATATTTGATTTAGACTCACTATAGACATTTTTTTGGAGTGAAAAACTGAAACATAATGAGTTATTATTATTATTGTGTTTACTATTATTCTTACTTGTGAACGTAGATATTATAATAATAATGATACGAAAGACACATTGTAAATAATTATATAACACCAGAAATGAAAAATTGAAAGTATAAAAGTGTGATGAATCTCGCGGGCAGAAAAAATGTTAAAGGCTTGCCTCGGGTTGGTCACCTCTGATTAATGTGGTATATAGTTTGAAATATTAGAAAATATATATATTCAGTTCACCTTATGAAAATCCTGAAATTCATTATGGAATGCAGATGCCTATCTATTAGTATAATACACAAGATGTAGCGTTGTCGCACCTACGTCATGTCACGCGGTGACGTCAACCTATGACGTTGCGCTATGACGTCACGCTTTACGATATTATTTGTGGGAGTGCGCGTTATTTAATATCATTTCCAAGCAACAGTGAATAAATTAACTCACATAACACTGAAATAAAAGTATGTATTGCGTTAAAATCGATATATCAATCATTAGATGCTTATATTTACGTAATATTCTCTTGATATATTGAAGTATTCCTTAAATTCTTTGTCCATAGATATTGTAAGATAAAAGCTTTGTATTTCGATTATCAGTGCTGCGAAAAGTTTGGTTAGAGTATAACTAGCATGGATCAGAATTACAAGTGGCATTTGACGTTAACGCAGAAGGCATGAATAATTTAGTTTTTTTAATTTAAACTGTGTGCGTTTAAATTGGCATATTAATTATCCGTTTTTTGTTTTTGTTTTTTTTACTGAAACATTACATGGTTCAAATGAAAGAAGTTGCAAATTGTTCGTGATATATACGGCCTAAACCACAATGAAATATTACATGGCATAGCTTAAGTTGTTAAGGTTTATTTATAGCATCCTTCGTTCTTGCTGGAGTCATTATTTCAGCCGCTGTAAGCTTTCTTAGCCGTTAAAATATCGATCTTCATCATAGGTATTAAGAAAGAAATGTGTCAGAACCTGTGAAGATTTGGGATCAAGTTTATATCGCGATGCAAGGAATGTATTAATTTGCGCGTGATTGAAGCTTTGCTTTTCTATCAGAAATTTTAGTGGATATTATGGTTAAGTTGAAATGCAACCTGGACCAAGTTGACAACTGAAGCTTTTTGCTACAGCACAATGAACGATAAATTACAATGAGCTTTATTTTGTAACAATTCTGATTAGTTAAGCAACTGCAGAGAAATACCCACGTTATTTAATAACATATCTAGGCATCCACGAATAAATTAACTGACAGTACATACTTATTAGTTGCTTGATTTATTTAATATTAGTTTATGTAGAAGTATTCGTTGAAATCACATATATGTAAGCTAATTTTCGCAATGTTAGCGGCAGTTTTGATAGATTGTTATTAGTTTTTTTTTCTGTTACTTAAATCATTACTTCGTTCTAACGAAAGTGTTGCTAACATTTTTCGGTTGCGGAGCGTTTTACATTTCCGATTTTTTAATTTAATTCATGGCGACTTTTCCGAAAAAAGGAGGGTGCAAATGTGAAGAAGATGCCATTATAACGAAGCAATTGATACAAATTTCAACAGGGCAGTAGATACCAGTTTCCGGCCGGTGGAAAATATCACCTTCCACCCATTAAAACTAATATTACGTTGGAATGACGTAAGTTGTTAATATTTATTTTTAATTTTCTTTGGTTTTACTGATGCCTTATTTCAGCCTCATGTAACTGTGTCAGCTATTCAAATGTGTTAGTATAATTCTGAATAACGAATATAAAAAATGAAGATTGAAGAACCCTTATAGATTTTTTATTTGGTTTATTTCGCCATGCAATGTGACCATTAAAATGTGATAAGTATATGTATTAATATGCGTGTAACGGAAGTATTGTTTCTCTGGCGGCATGTTTAGCGCATGGAGGAAGGAAATATTACCTGCATGGTTTAGCGTAGTACTGTATGTCGTTAGGGGATTCTATGATAACCGTGAAGACGCAATTTGTTGATGGATTCTTATGTAACTCGACGAAAAAAACTGAAAGTAGAGAGTAAAATGTTTTGATATCTCACTTAATTCTCGAGATATTGTATCTCAAAATTGACGTGGTTAAGTTGAAATGCGGCCTGGAACAGAAGAAAAATTTCTACATTACCAAATTTGATGATGATGTCGTATGTAACTCGAAGAGACAAATCGAAAACAAAGAATATATTTTCTTTCCATATCTCGCTTAGTTCTCGAGATATTGTATCTCAAAATTTAGGTGGTTTGGGTGAAATCTGGCCTGGACCAGAAAAAACAAATTACCAAAACCGCTATATGTACACGGTGGAAATACACTATATGTGGTTTATTTTCTTCCTGGTGGTTGTTGTTAGGTTGAAATACGTCCTGGGCCAGAGGAAACTTCACCAAAATCACAGTTATAATTGATTTTCAACATGCTATATCTCGAAAACCAAGAAAGATATCAAAAAATTTAACTTTATTTTCGATTTGTTTCGTCGAGTTCTACAAGAATTCATCATCAGATTGTGGCGCCACGGTAATGATAGAACTGCCTTTTGTTAGATTGAAATGCAATCTGGATTAGGATAGCAACAGAAACATTTTGTTATTGCGCAAGGCAATAGGAATTATATTATGTTTTATTTTTGTGTTTATTTAAGCGGTTGCTAAGAAATGATTTGCCAGAACACTGAATTTGTTATGATTTAATTTAGCATCCTTCGTTTTCACTGTGGTCATTATTTCAACTGTATGCAGGGGCGTAGCTACTATGGGGCTAGGCGGTTAGGCGGTGCAGTGCACCTGGGCCCTCACGCTCAGGGGGCCCCCGAGCATACCTCAAGGGGCCCCTAAGCGCAGTTTAGAGGGCCCACGAGCCTTCACAGCAAACTGGCGACCTTTTTTTTTAGCTCTACCGTCGTCTAAGGGGCCCCTGAGATCACAGGAACCCCTCACTAAGGGCCCTCGCTGTGCTGAGGGTGGGCCCAACCACAGCTCAGGGGCCCCTAAAGAACAATTCAAGGGCCCCCATCCTCAGTTCAGGGGGCCCCTACCAGCACACAAAGCAAAAATAACGTCGCCCGTCTGGCCTGAGGGCCCAAAATAAACTTTTTGCACCAGGGCCCTTATTGACCTAGCTACGCCACTGACTGTATGTAACCTATATCATCCGTTAACATATCGATCTTCATCGCATTATTAGCGAAGATTGTGGTTAGACTGAAATGCGACCTGCATCAAGTAGACAACTGAAACGTTTCACTACATCACAATGGACGAGAAATTACAGCACATTGAGCTTTATTTCAAAACAATTCTGATTAGGTATGCAAGTAAACAGAAATTAATTGCCAGAATACTCCAAACCCGTCAATTTTGACGGGCTTTGTGGCTAGTATAGAATAAAAATATAACTCAACAGATATGTTGAAAGGAAAAAAAGCATTATTCCTCTTAATTAACCATAAACTTCTTTCTAAAACAAATACTTAAAAAAAAATCTGTTAAATTAATTGTCATTTTAAAAGGTAGGCGCTCGTAACAGTATAATAATGGCCGGTAACTTCGAATAGACATATCTATTTTCATAGAGTGGTCAGCGGTAAAACACGGGCTCTGGCATGCGGGAAACCGCAGTTCAAATCTCCGTCGAGCCATTCATTTTCTGTTTTCCAACGTCTCCCGAAAACACTCCAGACAAATACTGGAATGTCTACTAAGTAAGAATATACTGCTTTAATTAATGGGCCAAGAATCATGTGCGAAATAAATGGAAACTTCTTTAGCAGGCTTTTATTCAGACTTCAATTTTAGGTTCACTTTAGTAGCTAAATCCTGAGATATTCACGTTTGTCCAAAATAATCAGACATTTTTAAGACTTTTTTCGGTAATATTTTGTACTACACTATAAGTTACGTTAGGTCTACTTGCGTACAATGATCACCTCTCATCCTTCTGCCACATTTACTACAGGTTCATATCTACTTAATTTTAATATTTAAAGATTAAAAAAACTAGTTAACCGGAAATATCCGATATATGGCCAACAGATTAAACAATAATTTTAAAAAAATGCAAACTTCAATTATTATCGTACCTCACACATTCATTAGTAAACGGAGGCAACATTAAGGCAGTGTGATCCGTTAATATTACGACCATTACTGATGAAGATCTCAGCACAGTAAAATATGTACGGGTTGTAATAATGGGCTGTCTCAGACTGAAGAATCTGTTTACCGCATTGTGATACAGTCTTTAGACATTTGGTTGCAGAAAACTGTAAACAAATCAAATGACATTAAGTAAGCATGTGTCTGCAAAAAAAAAAAAAAAAAAAAAAAAAAAAAAAAAAAAAAAAAAAAAAAAAAAAAAAAAAAAAAAATTCAATCGCCGAACAAGCCAGTCAAGTGTATTTTGTTTATGGCAACTACTCTATTTCAGAATCAAAACAACAGACAACGTAAAGAAAGGGTGGTATTACCATGACCACAAACTAAATACCTGGCGTAAACTGGTGGGAGAGTTTTTTTGGTAACAATATCAATGAATAACTGGAAGAAATTGTCGATGAGAATGCTGAGCGATTTACTTGAATCAGTGGAAAAATTTAAAATAAAAATTCAAAAGTTCTAAATAGTTGAAACAACCAGTAGGTTTATAAAGTTAGTTATAAAAATCTTGATATAACTGTTAAGTGAACTACATAAACCATTCATAATTATTATCTACTTTGACTGAACTTATTCTGTCATTTTATTGATTGATACATTTTTAATTTGTTTTATCGGTTTGTTAGAGCGCTAATTATTCTCATTCCTCTTTCATGCTAGTAAATCCCTTTAGGGCTTACAGGTAAGTCATTTACTGGAGCTTATCAGTACGGTTTAGGACATCTACATGCATGTCATCTGAATGCCAGTTAACCTACCTTGACTCTGACGTTTTCCGCTGCCACCTGTTGTTCTTTCATCCACGACTATGAACTGCGTTCTGCCTCAACACTCTTCCACATAGATTACGCAGACGCTAGTCTCTTATAGTATCCCTTTGCGGGGGATTTATTTATCTGATAAGTGTAACTTGAAGACTCAATATCAGAAACAAACGGCTTACAGTTTATGCGGTATTTGCGTACAGGACATTTTCCAACTGCTGTTCGATTGTTGACTATAACAAACTAAAGTTGTGAGACAAATCAGGTGCATTGCTTTGTTTTTCCTGCATTTGTTCGTGGTTTGCAGATGCTAGTAATAAATAAAATATTTGTAAGGCCTCAGGCGCCGGGATGAGAATAACATATACTTGACTGAGGTTTGGTTTGTAGTAGCGCGGTTTGTTCGTGGTGCTGGCAGGCCGCCTGGCGCCCGGTGACTGGACTCGGCGAGACGGCGTCGCGACGCCAGGCGATGTGGCGCAGGCGCGTCGCAGACACGCCCCGCTCCCAGGGCAGGCGACGCCAAACGCGAGTCGGTATCCCTCGTCACAGTCCCGTCGCAATACATAAAGAACCAAAGCGAATTTCTTGAACTGTATTAAAATATAATTTCTGGATCTCTATCACCGAAACATTCGTATAGCAAATCGTTTAGATTATTTACAATTGTAATGCACGTCATTGCAGTATGTCTCACAGTGTACGTGAGATATCTGCAGTCTGAGGTACTGGATAACAAAGTAGTGCCACCATCTTTATATAATGTATGACTCGCCGTGCTACAATGGAATATGCCTGTCCAGCGTGGTTCAACTTTGCATACAGTAATCACAAAAGGCTCTAAGTTAGACAAAATAGAGCTTTGAAATGATCATTATATATTACCATACAACTTTCCAACTGAAGATTTGCACAAACTGCAATGCATTCCTAAGCAGACAGATTTCAAACAATAGCTAGTGCTGCCAGGCACTAGGCTTTGAATATCCGTAGAATGGATACAAAAATCCGGAGACTAGCTAACTAAAAGACTAAAACAATAATTGTTCAAGAGAGAGTCAAAACTAAGAATACTTTCTATTTCAAGGTCTTTAAAATTCGAAATACAAAATAATATTCTACATTGAAAGTAAGAAATATCTCTGAACATATATCATACATTGTCACTTTGATCGCTGCTGCTGCTATGCCTACTCTTTATTGGGGGGGGGGGGGGGGGGGGGGAGGCGGGGACTGTACATTATCTGTTTTCTTTGTTGACATTAAATTTAGCATATTTTCGGTAACAGGAAATTTTAAATACTGCGAACACTCTTGACTCTTCGATATGGTTAAGACTTCTCGGTAGGCACTATTTTGCAAGCCGTGCCAACGAGCGTGTCACCGTGCATAAAGAGTGCGCCGATAGTTCTGTATTACCGTCTTCTAAGATCTATAAAGTCTATAATCAAACAAAGTACATGCTTCATTTCAATTGTTGGTTCACACGAGCGGTTACAAGAAAACGATTAACAATTATTGACAATTCTGTATAATGCATTAACACTAAACGCACAAAGTTTAACATAACACCAATATAAAGAAGAATCAAATAGCAAAAATCGGTAGATATTTTAACTAAATCCGAGAATCCTAACTTTTTTTATAAAAATCCGTAGATATACGGATAAATCCGTAGAAATGGCAGCACTGACAATAGCCCAAAAATTTTGGAGTAAGATGCCTTTGACACACAATGAAATAATTCGCAACCTTGGACAATGTCAAGCAGAAGGACTTCGCCATTAAAAGGAAAGTCTATCCTCATTATGTAAAACGTTGTTATCAAAAATTCAGTGAAGCGACTAGTTAAGCTAACTATCAACATAAGACACCAATCCTACAGCCTTAAACGCTAAGGGCAAAAGGCATCCCTATTCTGTAACAGCCAATGTCTACGGCGTTGGCAGAATCTGCGACCACAAAGGGAGCAGTTGCTGCTTATATTGTTCCAAGAAGTTTTGGTGGAGTTTATTGTCGCTTGAAATTTCCTGTAAACTTTCAATGTTTCGTCACATTACTTTAGGTGTGCCTTTGAAGTAGCTCCTTATTGTTATTATATTGTATATAGGAATGATAGTTGCCTTTTATGCCTGTAGAACGTATTGTTATAGTCGTTAAAGGTAGTGATAAGATGATTTCTGTATTATCTTGCTGCTCTATAAAAATTTCTGGAGGCAGACTTTATCCACTCGGAGAAGAGTTCTACGCCTGCGGCTGCATAAAAGTCTGGCTGTGGGAAACCGTGCTCGTAAGGAGATGTCGACGTAGATCTCGATTCTGCATGGTTTGCATTCGGCCAGGGAGGTTGTGGACACGTACCCCCACACTGGACACTCGTATTGCATCATCGGACGGACTAGCCTGTGCTGGGAGCCAGCGCGCTTTCACTGTTTATGGCAGGGTACAGTTCTTCAAGTCGTGCAGCTACCTAACTACGTAGTTCCTGTATTTGGTAAGTCCAAGTTAGGTGACTGTCTATGGTCACTTCAAGGTATCTAACGGCTGGTGACCACTTAATTGTTACTCCGTTGAGATTGAGGGCTGAGGCTGGATCTTATTGGCGATGACGTTTCTCCAAGCGCCTCGTCAACAAAATAGCTTACGTTTTGGCCGAGTTTAAGGTTTCGTGCCATCTTCTCGCCCTGCTACTGTCTGCTGTAAGACGTCTTGAAGTCTGCGTACTGCAGTGACTTTGAACTGGTTCGCTACGAAGAAAGCAGTGTCGTCCGCATACAGAACTGTGCAGACTGAGGCTGGGGCCGGTATTTCAGAAGTATGTAAGTTATACAGCACAGGTCCCTGTACACAGCCTTGTGGGACTGCGGCATAGATAGGGCGTCGAGTGGACAGAGCTGGACGTTATGCCGCACATGAGCACAAGAAGCTGCGTATTAGCTTTACAAACAGGCCGGGAATACCCTGTTTCTGAAGTAGTTCTTAGTGCCAAACTGCCTCAAACGCACGTGCCACATTAAGACTAGTGGGCAATAATCCAGGTGGTTCAAAGCGGTCGTAGCTCTTTCGACGATCCTCATGATTTGCTGTAGGGTTCCCACACCGTAAACTCCTACCATGCTTCAACGACCACCGTAGGGCGTGGCGGTGGAACGTTGTGTGCCTAGGAGAACAGGGATCTTGGCTTCATCGCCCGGATCGCGAGGACGGTACAAACCAATATAAAAAACCCCTTAACCTCAAGGTCGGATACGTGCCGAGGAGGTGCATGGGTGAGAGGCAGATCACTCGCTAACGTACAACCTCAGGGGCACCTGCGCACCCCTGTTGTATAAGCATTCCTTTTTATACTGGTTTTTCTCGTGGGACCAAAAATTCAGCCTCACAAAAAAACTAAAGAACCCTGCGGTACGGGTGTGCCGCAGGCAAATAAAAATACACCCAATACTAAGAAGCGGGCCAGGGTTGATAGCCCTCCCGCTTCGGAAGGCCAGAGTAACAGAGTAACTTGTTGGGACGCCACTAGTGGTGTACCTCGGTCCTATTTTCATTTTATTTTTAATTCAAAAACTTTCGTGGAAATTATTTATATAAAAATTTAAGAAAAATATCTGTTGTTTGTATCAACATAAAGTTTTATAAAATCTTTTCTTCTTTTAATTTTGGCGATTTTTTTAAAAACTAAAAATTAAATAGTCAAAATAGGTCCGAGGTACACCACCTTCCCCTACTGTGTGGCCTAGCAACCATGTTACGGCATTTTGTTTCGATGCTGGTTTTCTGGTCTTATCCGGTCTGAGGATTTCTTGTAGTGAAGTTGTGGTTCCATCCAGCTGTGCTATCTTTGATTACAGCCATATCCAAATGCGCTGTGTTTCGCCGCACGAGAAGCAGTGCAAAAGGGTGTCTGTGTTGCCGCATTTGTGGCATCTGTCAGTTGCCGAGAGGTGAATCCGGAAAAGTTTTTTGTTTGTCGGTATTAGTTCGTTAGTTGTTTTATACCATGCGGACATTACCTCAGATGGAAGGTTTATGTTAAAAATTGTTCGCCAAACTTGGGGATACTTTAATTCAATGTTGTTTCTTTCGGCCATTGGTGAAAGTCTATTGTAAATGTCCCTTGTTGTTTTGGATGGAGGTGGATCTAAGCTCGTTTCGAAATAACTTTTTTCTAAAAAATAGATTCTGAGCTGGTTTAAGTTCTTCCCTATGTTTCCTATGTAGACTGGGGCTTTCGTGCATTTTGGTTTGTAATGCCTCATGACTGAAGTTGTGAAACTGGAGTCGTTGTTGTCTTTCAGCTTGTCTATTACGTGTATCAGTAAAGCTTTGCACTTGGCTTTTACATTGATGTCGTCCAGGCCTCTCTTTATTTTTGGTCGATTTAGCGTTTCAAATTTTACCTTTAATATGTCGTTTTGACATACGAACCAACACAAGGCTTTTTGCAGATTTTCCGCAATGGGGCCAGGCGCTGGTAACACCTGGGCTAGGTAGCTTATTTTGCCTAGGATGCAGGTGGTTATCATCCTTGATTTTTGGACCATGTTGAGGGTTCTGAAACTGTGCGCTCTCAGGATTGCTCGTACTTTATTTAAAGTATTTCTCCAGTTGTTTATGGACATTTTTTGCAGAATTTCCTCTAGTATTATTCCTAGGGATGTGTGCTTCGTAACTTCGTGACCCAGAAGATTTTTCCCCGGGCCTGTGAGTCCTTTTCCAATGTGAAGTAGTGCAGACTTGTTAACGTTTAGGCTCGTTTCACACGGGACACTCGGTGTCCGGCCACTGAATTCTTAGACACCGGCCACCGGAATCTTAGCGCGGCCACTTCAGAGCCACTTGGTGTCTCTTACGTCAGAGACACAGCTCCCGCTTTCTCACCGACAATGAAGGCGATTGTTGTAATTCATATTGGTACTAGTTTTATTCAGAATGTTGGAACCTGAGGAATTGGCCGCGGCAATATGCATTTTAAACAATCTCAAAAAAAAAGAAAAGGAAAAGAAGGAAGTGGGTTCATCCAATATGTGCTAAGAGATTAGAAAGTGGTGCATTTTATACGTTGTTTAACGAAGTTCTGGCGGATGATAGAAAGTTCTTCAATTATTTCAGGATGTCACAGTCTACGTTTCATGAACTACATGAAAAAATAAAGTTTGGATTTAATTACCAGGACACCAATATGCGAAAATGTATCCCAGGGATTGAGAGATTGGCTGTAACAATTAGGTAATAAAAAATTCTTTTTGTAATTGTAGAATTTATTATACTGTCAAAAATTTAAAAATAAATCTGCATGAATATGTAACATTAATACATTACATTTTAAGAAGATTCATTGCTCATAAGTGAGAGCAAACTCGAATCGTCAGATGGAACTGGAGATTGCTGGTTGGTAGTCTTCTGCACCGTTGTGTTAGGCTTGGGAACAGAGTGATGGTTAAGGTGGTGCATATTTCTTTGGTAATATTCATTTTGCAGATATGGCAGATAATGGATAGGAGCAGAAGCAGTGGAAGGAATGAGATATCTGTTATAATTGTCGGAACCACATGGCAGTGGATCATTATATTTTCCTAAAACCTGAATAATTTCTGCTTTTGCAAGTAACTTTTTATTTTCAGGAATGGTTTTTAAATGTGCATGTAGGGAAAGTAAAAATAACTTGTCATCATCGTCATCAGCTCTGTCAGAACGCAACCTTATTGACTCTCTCAGTGTGTCATTAAGTTCCTTTAAAGTATCCTCTGAGTCATGCGATTTTTTTTTTCTTTTTTGGCCACGATCTCTCGGAGAAATAAATTCCTCCGGAATGTGTGCTTCTAGTTCATGGCATTCATTTTCAGGTTCCAGGCTTGAGTGTGTTCTTAAAAAAAAATCATAAATTAGTATTTGCAATAAATTTAAAAAAAACAAACTATTTTTTGATCTCACAAATCAGATTTTACCTGTTGTTTTGAAAAGTCGGCTTTAAAAATTTAAGCATTTCAAAATAAACGTATGATTTTCTGCTGGACGCTTCGTCACCTGACTTAGATATCTTTTGCTTTGCTAATTCCCTAGTGAAGCTATTTCTCAAGCTCTTCCATCTGCGTTGCATTTCATGGCCTAGAACAATTACAATAAAATATTGTTTTAACTGTTCAAAACAATGTCTGTTTTAGAAAATTACCTTACTTTTAAATAATTTACAGATATCTGGCTGCCGGAAGTTCTCTAACTGACCTGCATTACTACTATAGAATTGGCATCTCAACGCTATCCGGAATTGTGCAAGAAACGTGCAAACTAATATGGGAAACATTAAAAACTGAATGTATTCAACCTCCAACGCAAGATAAATGGCGGGAAATTGCCGACGGTTTCAATAAGAACACAAATTTTCCAAATTGCCTTGGTGCTATAGATGGGAAACACGTTAGAATAATGAAACCTATTGATAGTGGGTCACTGTATTATAACTACAAAAAGTATTTCTCAATTGTTCTGTTGGCGGCATGTGACAGCAACTATAATTTCACTTATGTTGACATTGGTTCATATGGGCGAAATTCAGATGCAGGAATTTTTAAAGAAAGTCGGCTTTGGCATGCTATACAATCAAATTCCTTAAATGTCCCCGCACCTGCACCGATAGGAAGTCATAAAAATGCAAAATTTCCCTTTGTTTTTGTAGGAGATGAGGCATTCGGCTTATCAAAACACATTCTTAGACCATATGGTGGTAAAAACCTCTCTACTACAAAAAGAGTATTTAATTATCGCCTAAGTCGAGCCAGGAGGTATATTGAGTGCACATTTGGAATATTGTCCAACAAATGGCAAATTTTTCACAGGCCACTTAACGTTGGAATCGAATTTTCTGAAGACATTGTTAAAGCATGCGTTAATTTACACAACTTTGTGCGCTCGAGAGATGGTTTCATGTTTGATGATACCCTCTCATGCGAAGGATTCATTGATTTCGATGAAGCCAATAACGTAAAAGCAAAACAACCAACGGAAATAAGAGATTCATTTGCAGAATTTTTTGTAGGGGAAGGCAATATTCCATGGCAATATAATAGAATATAAATTTTTTGCAGTATCAATATAGTTGTAATTAGTTATTAAATTTTTGTATAAACTGTAAAACTTTAAATTTAAAATGAAAAAATAAATTGTAAATTTTAAATACAAAATTTACTTACTTTTCTTGTTTTTTTCTTCATCTGGAGTTCCTTGAAATCGGGCACCATCAAACAAAATATTTCATCCCAACACTTTTGTTTTTCTGTTTTATTTGAATACGCCACTGCTTGAACATCCCATAGAGCCGGTCTTTCTCGAATCAGCTCTATAAATTGTTCAGTATCAAAGCACTCCATGCCACTGGTGTCTCGTGTGAACGGTCTAATAGAACTGACTGGTTGGTTGGTGGCCGAGACACAGGGCAGTGTCCGACCAGACACTGAATCCAGTGGCGCAAGACACAGCCGCTCCGTGTGAACGCTCTCATTCTGTTCCATGTTCCGGCGGTGTCTCAAGATTCAGTGGCCGGACACCGAGTGTCCCGTGTGAAAGGAGCCTTACTCTTGCGTTTGTTGCTCGCTCGAAGAGCTTAATGGCGTTTATGATTTTATTCATGTCGTCCTGTGAAGTGACATAAAAGCTGATGCTAAAAAGTATCGTAGACAGAGGGCATCCTTGTCTTACGGATCGCGTTATTTTGAAGCATCTGGTAGATGTGCCGTTGATTTGAAGTTTTGAGTAAACGTTAGTTGTTATTTTTTTCCACCACCGTGGTGAGACTGATGCCTAAACCAAATATCATTAATGCTTTTAGCACAAACTGGTGGTTCACGCGGTCGTAGGCTTTTTCTAAATTGGCAAAATAAATTGCTGCGCGAGATATTTTTTTCAGTGGCTATGGAGATGACATCCCTTTATTCATTCGTGGTTTGGATTATACCTGCCTCATCCTGGTATAGGACCTGATTGATAACTGCCTAGAATCCTCCTTAAATACGGTTCTAGTCTTTTCTTTAACATTCGAGTTAATATCTTGAAATCTGAATTTAGTAATGTGATCGGCCTCAATTGCCTCATCTCCTTGCTTTTGCTGTTCTTTGGTAACAGCACGATTATCCCTTCACTGAAGACTTGTAGTATAGTGCCTTTCCGCCATATTTCATTCATTACTTGGAGTAGTTTCCTGTTTATGAGAGGCCAGAACGTGGAGTAAAATTCAACTGGTATTCCATCAGGCCCGGGGGATCTGTTTCTTGCTGCCTTTTTGATTGAGAACTCCATCCCTTCCAGATCAAATTCACTGGACAGGTTTTCCCTTTCGTTGTCGGTGATAACACTGTTGATGGATTCTAAAAACTGTTGGGCTGCTCTTTCATCGTTTCCTTCCTCTGTGTAGAGATCTGAAAAATACGAGAGTGCGGCATTGACGATTTCCCCTTGAGTTCTTAACGTATCGCCGTTGTTGTTCTTTATCTCCGTGATCAAGGTCTGATCTTTTCTTTTCTAGGCTCTCGTTAAATGATATAGAGAAGCAGTTTCTTCTTCTACTATATCTTTAGGCTTTGATCGTAACAATAGACTGTTTGTGCTGTTTTCCATAAGCCTAGTTATTTTTGCCTTATATTTTTTAATCAGTGCGAAGGTGGTTGTGTTTGGGTTCGTGTCTGGATAATGTTCTCGGAGGCATCTATATTAGAATTCGATAGTCTCGTTCTACCAGTATCTTTTCCGTTTTGGGTAGAGTATTATTGTTTTGCGGAGATATGGTTTTGCTTTGAGAAACCACCATTCCAAGCTATGTCTGTATTGATGGCATTTTTGCAAGGAGGACTGCCAGGAGTTATGAATAAGGGTTTGGAGCTCAGCGTCTTTGAGTAATGAAGTATTCATTTTCCAGTATTCTTTATTCCTTCGTATTGGTTGGGGCTGCATTTTGATGTTGCAGAGGTAACTGCAGTGGTCTGAGAAATTTATAGGGGCTATATCAGTGCAACATATTTCACTTGCTAAGTTACTGGTTACGTATATTCGATCTAGCCTACTGCCTGATGAGCTAGTGACATATGTGAATTTCTGTAGGTCTCCCTTGGTTTGTCTGAATGTGTCTACCAGATGATAGATAGATATGTTCACTTTGATCCCATGTGAGAATAATCTCGGGGATGTGGAACAGTACATACACTTATTTTTAATGTCAATATTACTATATAATAGATAATCTATCTATATATATATATATATATATATATATATATATATATATATATATATATATATATATATATATAAATAAATAAGAAAACGAGAAAGTTCGGATGTGTGTTTGGATGTACTTCTGGAATCAATAACGCCTTAATAAATCAACATATTTAAATGAAATTTGGCATGAAGTCAGTTAATTGCGTGCGAAGTGACATAGGATAGATTTTATCCCGCAAAAAGTATAGTTCTTTTACAAATTGACATTAATGTCAATTCGGAAACAACAAAGAGTTTCCTACTTCGTTCAGCCGTGGAGCAGCTCCTTCCAGCGGGCGAGGAGGGATGAGGTTCTCCTTACTCGCCTCCGTATAGGGCACTGTCCTCTGACTCATGGTTTCCTTCTGCTCCGAGAGGACCCTCCGGAATGCGATGCGTGTGGCGTACCTTTGACGGTGCGCCACATTTTAACTGACTGTGTCCTTTTTTTAAACGTAAGGGCGGATGTTGGCTTAGCTAATGATCTGCCTGTTATTTTAAACAATGACAATGTGGGGAAGGTTTTAAAATTTTGCAATTTGGCCGGTCTTAGTCCAAAAATTTTGGGGAGATCGGCCTAGTTTTTAGAATGGTTTGGTGGTTTTTCTACAGCCACCAATCAATGTATATTTCTTATCCCTGGCTGGCCCCTTTACAGCCAGCCAGTTCGTTGCTTCAGTGTTCGTTATAGCTGGTTGGCTCCTCTACAGCCAACCAGCCAGTACTATTTGTTTGTGCATTTAAGGCCATTTTACAGCCACTGTTTTAGTATTTTACTCAATCCTGTTGTCTGCATGGTCGACCCCTTTACAGTCGACCATGCGGGCCGTGTTTTTACCACTTTTTTGTATTTTATTGTGCTGTCTGTGTGGCCGACCCATTTACAGTCTGCCATGCAGACGGCAGTGTGTTTCTACCCACATTGTCATTCCGCACTCTTGCTAGGGCGCTAATGACCTAGATGTCGACGCGCCCTAAAGCCCTAAAAACAACAACAACAACAATCCTACTTCGTAGATAGCCGTCCCACGTTTACTCTTTGCTTTTTACGTAAATCGCAAACACAACTTTTCAGAAATAAAAGCAAAAACCTTCTTACATATGCAAATTTGTGTTTAGTTTAAAAGCAATAAAACCGACGTACTTGGCAAATAATAGTTTGGAAGCAGGAAATATAAATCTGTACTTAACCTTAAATTTTAAAAAAAGGTAGGTACTGTTTTCAAGTTCGCAAGGAAATGGTTTCATTTGCGTACATAAAAATAGTATGACATATCAAATAATACACCATAATTGAAAAAAACAACGTAAAATGCTATGAGTATACCAGCACGAAAGTTGTTCACTAAAATTGCAAAATGTCGTAGTTCTATCTCGGTTTAATTTATTTCCTGTTTCTTTTTCCTTACTATACAGTCTGGGAGTAGTTTACGTCGCGATACATCACGTCACACCCTGACGTAGTGCTTATTAAAGTTTCTTAAATAACTGATAACTAAATTCCTCTTGCCTTTTGTTGTGACAAGAAGGTTTTGTTTTCATTCTGGTCCAGGCAGAGTTTCAATCTAACCACAATCTCCGTTAATATTGTTGCTACAAAATCAAAGCCTCAATCACAGGCGCATTTATACAATAATTTTATCTTGAGTTATTGATGTGTATCGCGACGTAAACTTGTACTTACAGTCTCTGTATTACAAATTATTTTTGCCGAAATTTAAAACTTAACTAACCCTTTTTATTTAGAATTTTTGTACAAATAATAGAGATTATGATTCACGAAACTGCTTTTTACTTACTGTTCAATATTCTGCAAATATCTATCGTATGATACACTTAAAACGAATATATTCGAAGGGCTAATGTAGAAACTTATTGTTTCATGAAGTCACAATGGAAGTCGTTTACAACACAATTTACACGGACCATATAAAAGCTGCTTACTTATTACTAATAATAACTAAGTTCCATTTGCCTTATGCTGTAACAAAAATCAGTCTGGTCCAGGCATCATTTCAACCAAACCACTATCTCTGTTAATATTGCCGCTACAAAGTCAAACTATACGAACACATCTCAACATATTGAATGCAATTATACACCTTGCTAAATCACGAGCAGTAACAGTCACTTTATCGAGATGTTAACTTGACCAGCAATATTAACGAAAAGAGTTTCAGAGAATTTTGGACTTACCATTGAACACTGTAAGTTACCATGATTTTAGCACAAATTTTTTGATTACTTTACTTCAATAACAGTTATCATGCTGACGACAAAGTTGATGCGGCTGAATGTAGTTTCAGATGCATTCAGTATTTAATTTACTGCGCCACATTGCCGGCGTCATTATTCGGCTTCATTTACTATCGCGATCTGAAATGAGTCAAGTTTATTTTGCCATTCATAATGTCATTAACATGCAATAGTGAATGTATTAATGCGCGAGTGATAGAAGCTTTGATTTTCTAGCTGTAATATTAGAAGAATTGTGCAGCCTGGGCCAGAATAACTGAAACATTATTAGTTATTTCATGAGCGCCATTTTAGTGACGTCGTGTATTGCTTTGTATCGATATTGTTTTAAAAGATTTACAATAAGCTTAGATGATTTAGCAGAACACGCGGCGTCGCCCGAAGTAAGTTTTTGAAAGTTATAACTTTTTTGTTCAGATAGTGGAGTGGCAGACAAGCGGAGTGGTAATTTGCCGGTAGACATTCAATTCTGTTGGCAGATTGAGAAAACAATTATGAAGAATGAATGTATTACATTGAAATTTATATTTTAGCGCAGAATTAATGGATCGAAACGAAGGAACTATAGTAAACTGGTCTACACTCTACAGGCAATTCAACTGTTTCCACAGATAGAGAAACCAATATTACCATTAGGGATTGCAATCCAGCATGGGGGGATCCCGCAATCCCGCGGGATCCCGCATCATTAGACAGTCTTGCGGATCCCGCACAAAATTAAGCGGATCCGCAATCCGCAAAATCCGGCGGAAACGTGTGTTAGTCTGCGTGACTCGCTGCCCCACTCGGTTTCTATCGGAAATTTTGCACTGTTTGACTCATGTGAACAAGCGTTTGTTTTTGTCGACCTTCGTCATTCGTAAGTAAATAAATACACTTTTACGTATTCATCAAAACTTACGTTTGTTTCGAGTACGCATTTCTGTAATTTGAGTTATGGTGCGAATTTAGTACGATTTTCTAACTATATAATTATTTTTTAAGTGTCGCATGCGTTATCTGAACTACATGGTTACAGCTTTTTATTCACGGTTTCATTATTCCCATTTTCTGTATTTGCAGATAAAGTAATTGTGACAATTTCCTAATTTGCTGCTTAAAATTTGATTATTTGTCGTTATGAAACTAATGTTATCGTAATTTTAACGATCGCGTATCTATTTATTTAACAGCTATCAAAAGGAAATTGTATATCCTTTGACTTGTTGTTTTGGCCGCTGCCTCAATGCGTTTCTATAACGAAAGCCATCTGCTTACATGTGCCGCTCAGGCTTTCGATTAATCCCTCTTCTCCTTGTTATTATTTCGACTAAAGGTAAAAAAAGTTATAATGAAATTTTCACGGGTGTATCGACAAATTGTGTTGTAGACACACCATACTCCGATGGCTGCCTCCGCCGTCTTCCTCACGTGTGTAATTTCGTGTGTTTGCAATGAAATCAGGAGATACAACCTATGAGGACTTAACTGCAATCATTCGCCGAGAAAGTCTCCTTTCTTACTAAAAAATAATAATTTCCACTCTAAAAACGTCGTTACGCCACATAAGTAAATCTGAAACACTTGACAGTTTACGTGCTGGTGAGTAGTTTCTTTTAATAACATTGAATCAATTGTAATATCAATCAAGGAATCAGGAGATATAATAATTAATCACGCAAAAAATGCCAAATCTCGTGCTTGTGCAGTGACAAAAGTTATGAGATCTTGTTCTGAGCCAATTCTACTCTTTACAGAGTATATTCACTTCACTTTGTGAAATGGAATGTCTTTCCCGGTGTTATGGAACGTTTATTTAGAATTAAAAAAAAAAAAAAAACTCTGGTAACTTAGCCATTCAGCAAACTATATTTTTAAACTCATGTGATGTATTGTAAGGCACAAAATATGACCTAAGACTCAATATTTTCTATTTTTATTAGTTATTTAATAATTGGTTTAGATTAAAAAACAAAAATGTAAAAACTCGAAATACACTTAAGACACGCTAAAAAATTTTAATGTCATTTTGCCAATCAAAATATTGTTAACTGTTAATTTTTATCATTTAACATTAAAAATTATTTATTAATTTAATTTATTAACGTTTTAAGTAACTATGTTTTAAATATATGCGTAAAAAGCTGTTTGTACCAATCCCGCACGGATCCCGCGCGATCCCGCGGGATTGGCGCAAATCCCGCGCGGATCCCGCGGGATTGAAAACACTGCGGGATTGCAATCCTTAATTACCACTGAACATTATGAATAAAAGAATCAATTACTACTATAATATGTAAATTTCTGTTTTAAAGCAGAATTAATTGATGAAGTCAATATATCGTCAAAAAGAAATCAATATTCAAAGAGTAAATTAAGTTCTCTTTTTTTCAGACTTTCAGTGCAAATCAAAATATTCATTTTTAGTATCGCAATTTTTTTGACGGAAATGAACGTCCTTGGGCCGCTTAGGTATTTATTTGCTGTTTGAATGTTAGTATTTTGTTGTTGTTGATATCTAGTCGATTCCATCAATGTATTGCTAATATTTTGACGTTTTGATATTCCAATAATTAAAACTGTGATAATTTTTATTCGCGAGACTTGAAATTAGAAATTATAAGAGATGCCAAGTTAACCAACATTCAAATCTTTCAAAGAAATGTAAGAAAACTAGGGCTATGAAAATAGCAAAAACCAAGGAGACAAATCCTCAGTATTGTATATACCGATACATTAAACTGAAAATACTCCTAACAAACAGAATATTTTTATTGTTTTAAAAATTCAATGAAGTAGTTGTGGAACATAAATAAATTTTTGTTATTTTATTGCAACAATTATTACTACTATTACTAATATAATAGCTCTAAAATAAATTGTAACGTCGTATTGACCTGGTGACAAGGCTTTTTTACATCTCCGCAATCAGCCCCTTTCGTAGCCGCTTAACGTAACCCAGTAATCCAACCGGACATAGAGTACCCACAGTTCAACACGGAATCAGAACCAAGTAAGCATTCTGGCGTAATTCACATCTTACAACCTATGCCAGAGGTGAAGGTCGAGCTAAGGCCCTATGAAAATCCTCGCCGAGACTGGGATTCAAGCTGGGGACTTTTTCCATCTCCAGTTGGACGCCCTAACCACTGAGCAACCAGAACTCTCAAGAAAATCTTATATTACAACACTCTTCAACGCGGACGAAGTTGCGGGTAACTGCTAGTATTATTATATATTGACAAGTTAGCTACAACCCATTAGTATAACCAAAATCTCCTGTAATCTACACATACGATCACGAGTTAATTAATACTTATTATGTGGAACAGTGTATACACTTGTTACCAGCATCTAATAACCAGTTATTTTCTTACCAACCAGTTACCATGATAAGTTTCACTGTAATTTGCAACTACATATTATATGATGTTTGTTGCTATTTATGTGAAACAGTACACACACCTATTAACAATATCAATTATATTACCAACAACTCATAAGCTGTCAATTACTTAAAAACCTGTTAGTATGATAATTTTTCACAGCAGTTTTTGAGTGCATGCTATCCCATGTTAGCAGTATCCCATGAGTGAAATTTTGTAAACAGTGTGATTACTTCATTTGTAAAAAGTTTCAACAGGAAGAAGAAAAACATATATCAATTTAGAAATTGTGGACAACTTTGTCACCTTCCCCATCCATATACCATATATACTATTTTATCAGTCATTCATAGCTACTAAATTCCAAGAAGAAAATTCTTTCACAGAGTAAAATGGGTTCTGAAGCAGAAACTCTTTCAGTTTGGACTTAAAGTAGTTGGGGTTTTGTAGATAACATTTAATTTCTGTTGGTAAGACATTGAATAAGGAAGCTCCAGTGAAAGTTAACCCTTTCTGTACAATTGACAGTGATTTGTAATACTTGTGAATATTATATTTATTCCTAGTATTATGGCTATGTATGTCAGCATTATGATTGAAGTGTTCAGGATTTTCCACTCCAAATGATAGTACAGAGTATACATACTGTGCTAGCATTGTTAGTACACCCAGGTTTTTAAATAGATTTCTGCACGACGTCCCCCGCAAGGGGCCTGGCATCGCCCGGATCGCGAGGATGGTAGAAACCTCTATAAAAAAACCCTCAACCTCAAGGTCGGACACGTGCTGAGGAGGTGGATGAGTGGTGAGGCAAACCACCCGCTAACGTGCGACCTCAGGGGCACCTGCGCACCCCTGTTGTATCAGCATTCCTGTATAAAATGTTTTTGCTCGTGGGACCAAAACGAAGTCAAAACCCTGCGGTACGGGTGTGCCGCAGGCTAAACCCAATACACCCAGTACTAAGAAGCGGGCCAGGGTTGATAGCCCTCCAACTTCAGAAAGCCATAGTCACGGGAAAGTCTGTTCGATACCGAACGCTTTCGTTGTAATGGAAAGGGTAGAGGGGACATTTGAAAAGGTGTCCCCTTTTTATATTAATAAAGGGTTGGAAGGACTGGTTGGAACCTTTAGATCAGTTTAAAAGCTGAGGAACGGGACGCTGCTGCTGGAAACAATCCACCAGTAGGCAGGCATCCCAGCTCCTTAACTGTGAGAAGCTCGGGGAGTTCGCCGTTAAATGCGGAACTCCACAAATCCCTGAATTCTTCAAAGGGCGTCGTCACCTGCCGTGACATTCATGGATTTAGGAACCGAGGAACTCGTTAAGGAGTGGGAGGATCAGTAAGTGGTCGAGGTGCGTCAGATTACACGGAGGGTAAATGGCAGTCTTGAAAAGACTGCCACCTTCGTCCTGACGTTTGACACTCCAGTGTTGCCCAAGTGTATTAAAGCTGGCTACATTAACTTGAACGTCCGTCCGTATGTTCCGGACCCAATGCGCTGCTTCCAGTGCCAGAGGTTCGGACATACGACGGCGTCATGCAAGGGCAATCCCACCTGTGGTAGATGCGGCAAGGGGGCACATGAGCCTGGTGTCCAATTGCACGCTCCCACAGGTGTGTGTCAACTGCTCTGGGTCGCACCCTGCCTGGAGTAGGGAGTGTCAAGTGTATCTTGAAGAGCGCAAGATACAGGAGTTGAAGACCAAAGAGCGGATACCTTATATAGAGGCAAAGAAGAAGGCGAAAGCGCTCGCCGCTCCAATATTTGGAACAAGCTTTGCCAAGACGGTCTCGACTCCCGTCAGGAAGAAAGTGTTGCTACACAGACATCCTTTGCAGACATGGGCACAAGCACTATGTGCTCATGTCAGTGCAAGTGTGGTGCAAAACCACCAAGGTCATACACCTAAGATCGCGGATGTCGCTAGCAACACTTCTGCAACCTCGACCAATCTCAGCAGCAGTAACAAAGACCCCACCAGCAGTCAAGTTACAGTAACTGCACCTCCTATTCCACCGCGGGCTATTGAAATGGTAGCGAATACCATTAGCTAGCGGTGGAAATAGAGGTGACCAGAAAATCAGAGGTCCAAGTTTAGACAGACTGATCCGACCCAGTTTGTCAAGTCCCCTTCTTCGTCTCCTCCCAGACTGTCCATCAGTAGGGAGGGTAAGGGGAAGAAGACGAAGAAGAAGAAAAAGAACGAAGAGGAATTTGAGGAGTCCTCTGGGTCGGAGATGTCTGTCTCCGCCTTCCGGGCAGGAAGAAACGGAAATGCTGGTGGACGAGTCTGGTCCCGTTCCTCAGCAGGAAATGACCGAAGACCCACCCGAACCGGGGCGGGTGAGGTTATATAGGTAAGGATGGCTCCCATACTTCAGTGGAACATCAATGGATTTACAGCTCACAAAGAGGAGTTACACCTCTTAGCACGGTCTGATCCTTTGTGTCTCTGTCTGCAAGAGACAAATTTCAGACCATCACACCAACCTGTGCTAAGAGGATATGATGTGTACCGTAAGGACGATACCGAGGGTGATCGAGCGAAGGGATGGAGTGGCGGTGTTTGTCCGAAACACTGTCCACTCCGAACCTGTAGCTCCTCACCTCTGATTTACAAGCAGTGGCAGTGAGGATTCATGGTTCCTATAAAATTGACCATATGCTCTATTTATCTACCACCTAACACGCCCATCAGTTATGACGACATGTCTAACATCTTGCGGCAGCTTACTCGGCCATTCCTCCTTTAGGAGATTTCAACGCACATAGTGCGTTGTGGGGCTCAAACGCCGATTGCCCCCGAGGCCGAATGGTTGGTAGATTAATAGAGCAAGAGGAAATATGTGTCCTCAATACTGGTGCAATGACACATTTACCACTGCTTCCGGATCGTCCTCTGCCATTGACCTTTCATTGTGCTCCCCCTCAATCGCGGACTCCGTGCATTGGGAGGTGGATCGTGACCTTCACGGGAAGCGACCACTTCCCAATATGGATGCACGTAGAGTTAGAGCGTGGAGGAGGTAATAACCGACGCAAATGGAACGTCAGCAAAGCCGACTGGGAACTCTACCGCCGCTCCCTTACTCTAAAGGAGTATGAACAGTCTTGACGAGAAGGTGAATCACCTTACACAGGCGATTCACCAGGCAGCTGACGTTTCCATGCCGAAAAGCTCCGGAACGCTGCGAAGGACTCCGGTCCCCTGGTGGAACGATGAATGTCGTTCCGCCATTCAGGGTCGCAGACGAGCGTTGCGGCGTTTCAGGTTGAACCCTACATCAAACAACCTGGCAGCGTTCCGAATAGCCAGAGCTAAGGCGCGTCGTATTATTAAGGAGAGCAAGAAAAGGTCATGGCAGATCTTTGTGAGCACAATAAATCGTTCCACACCTTCGTCGAAAGTATGGGAGTCTATCCGCCGTATACCTGGAAGGTACTCCCGTCCACCAGTTCTGGATTACTGGATCACGGACGTATATTCACCGATGAAAAGAAGCATAGCGCAGCTGATGGCGGAGAACTTTCGCCGCTATCACCTTCATCCACCAATTTTGACCCTCGGTTCCAGCAACGCAAGAGTTGCTGCCGAGAGGCGCGCGCTATGCTTTGACTCGTCGAATAGAGAGGCCTACAACTGCCCATTTACACTTTGGGAGCTGGAGTCAGCGTTAAACAGCGCCAACGACACTGCTCCAGGGCCTGATTGATCCAGTACCAGATGCTGAGGCATCTTAAGTAAAGATGCTAAGGAGTACCTTCTAGGATATTTTTAATGACATATGGACCAGGAGGACACTTCCCCGACTCGTGGAAAGAAGCAACGCTTATCCCTATTTTAAAACCTGGAAAGGATAAAGTTGTTGCCAGGTAGTTATCGTAGTATCGCCTTAACAAGCTGCGTGGGGAAGACACTGGAGAGGATGGTGAATCGCCGCCTCGTCTGGTGTCTTGAATCCCCTAATCTTCTGAGCCGCTTTCAGTGTGGATTCAGGAAGTTCCGTTCCACCTTGGACAACCTGATCCTCCTGGAGGCGGCAATACAGGATGCGTTTATTCGCAGCCAACACCTTGTGGGTGTCTTTTTCGATCTCGAAAAGGCCTACGATACTACCTGGCGGCATGTAATTTTAAAACAGTTACATGAATGGGGTTTTAGAGGTAACCTACCCCGTTTTTTAAAATCAGTTTTTATCTGGTCGTTGCTTCCGGTACCGAGTCGGTAGTGAAGTGTCGGATCTTTTTATTCAGGAAAACGGTGTCCCTCAGGGATCAGTTTTATCCGTTACGCTTTTCGCCATAGCGATAAACAGTATATCAGTCGCCATAAGGAGTCCCTTACGGTTCTCCTTATATGTGGACGACTTTTTAATTTTTATCGCATCGTCCAGCCTGAGAAGCGCCGAGCGGCAGCTGGAACTCACGCTGAACAGGCTGGATGAATGGTCAGTGCACACCGGTTTTCGTTTCTCTGCCGAGAAAACCGGTGTGTACTTTTTACTCGTAGCAGAAGCCTTTTACCAGAGCCCCACCTTACGCTGAGGATCACCAATCTAAGTTTTACTGATAGTGTTAGATTTCTGGGCCTCATTTTAGACACAAGGCTCAACTGGCTTGCGCATCTAAAAGATGTGAGAGCCAGGGCCTTGAAAGCTCTTAATCTTTTAAAATGTATGTGTGGGCAGGTCGTGGGGCGCTGACCGCTCCTGCCTGCTACAGTTTTACAGAGCCTTTGTACGGTCGCGTCTGGAGTATGGCTACATCATATATGGTTCGGCACGGGACAGCTACCTACGCATTTTAGATAGTGTCCACCATGCAGGAATCCGGCTCGCCACTGGTGCCTATCGCACTAGCCCTATACCCAGCATTTGTGCTGAGTCTGGTGAGCCGCCGCTTTCCACCAGGCGGCACCTCCTCATGGTGCGGCACTATGTTCAAATTGCCGCAACACCCGGTAGTCCCGTGCACGACGTAGAAATGACGCCAAATTATTGTCAGCTATACGATAATCGCCGTAGGCGACCAGACCGTTCAGCCACCGTACAAAGGCGATTTTAGAAGAACATGGTTGTGAACTACCAGCTTTTTATAACCAGGGTTGGAGTAAATCTCCTCCCTGGCTTTTAAAGAGGCCCAGATTGATTTTAGAAATGTCAGGGCTCCACAAGCTGTCTACCTCTGACAGTGTTTTTAACAGAATTTTTAGTGACATTTTAAACCAGTATCAGGATTTTACCCCGGTATATACGGATGGATCTAAGCAGGCTAACGGAGTGGGGTGCTCCGTAGTGTTCCCTCGAGCGACTTACAAATACAAGCTGGATAGCAGGTGCAGCGTCTATACTGCCGAGTGCTACGCCATACTAAAGTCGCTCCAGCATATGAAGGGAAGTCGCTATATGAAATACATCATATGCAGTGATTCCCTCAGCTGCATTCAGGCATTAGGAAACATGTACCCAACAGACCGCTTAGTCCAGGACATCCAGGACGCCCTCCTTTCACTTCAATCATCTGGAAAGGAGGTTTTATTCTGTTGGGTACCTGGCCATGTGGGAATCAGGGGGAACGAGGCAGCTGATGAAGCTGCCAAGTTAGCCTGTGACAAGGTCCGAATCGACTTTGCACCGGTCCCAAAGTCAGACCTTGCCTCGGCGGTGAAGAGATTCGTTTCTGATGTTTGGCAGAGGCAGTGGCTGGAAATTGAGCATAACAAGCTCCGGCTGGTCAAACCGACCGTTCAGCCGTGGAGCAGCTCCTTCCAGCGGGCGAGGAGGGATGAGGTTCTCCTTACTCGCCTCCGCATAGGGCACTGTCCTCTCACGCACAGCTTTCTTCTCCGACGGGAGGACCCACCGGAATGTGATGCTTGTGGCGTACCTTTGACGGTACGCCACATTTTAACCGAATGTGTACTGTTTTTAGATTTAAGGGCAGACGTTGGCTTAGCCAACGATCTGTCCCTTATTTTAAACGATGACGGTGACAATGTGGCTAAGGTTTTAAATTTTAGTTGCTTGGCCGGTCAAAATTTTGGGCAGATCGGCCTAGGTTTTAGATTGGATTGGTGGCCATTTACAACCACCAATCCAAGTACTTTTTTACAGCCAACCAGTTAATGTATTTAATTTTATATTCTAGTCACAGTTTTATGTTTTATGTTGCTATGTGTGACCGATCTCTTTACAGTCGGCCATGCAGACGGTATTTTAGTTAGTATGCTTGTATTTTATTGTGCTGTCTCTGTGGCCGGCCCCGTTACAGTCGGCCACAGAGATGGCAATTCTGGCACGTTGTCACGCCTGGTTGTTGTTAGGGCGCTAATGACCCCGTCGTCGACGCGCCCTAAAACCCAAATAACAACAACATCTACTGAGAAAACCCGGTGTGTACTTTTTACTCGTAGCAGAAGTCTTTTAGCAGAACGCCACCTTACCCTGAGGAACACCGTTTTACATTTTACTGATACTGTTCGTTTTCTGGGCCTCATTTTAGACGCTCTGCTGGCTTCCACATCTTAAAGATTTAAAAGCCAGAGCGTTGAAAGCTTGAAACGTTTTAAAATGTCTTTGTGGTAGGTCGTGGGGCGCTGACCGCTCCTGCCTACTACAATTTATCGAGCCTTTGTACGGTCGCGTTTGGAATACGGTTGCATTTTATACGGTTCGGCAGGGGACAGCTATCTTCGGATATTGGATAGTGTCCATCATGCTGGAATTCGGCTCGCCACGGGTGCATACCGCACTAGCCCAATCCCCAGCATTTGTGCTGAGTCTGGCGAGCCGCCGCTTTCCATCCGGCGGCATCTCCTCATGGTGCGACACTATGTACATATTGCCACAACTCCTCATAGTCCCGTGCACGACATTGTGATGACACCTAACTTCGAACGGATATATGCTAATCGCCGTAGAACGACCAAACCGTTCAGCCACCGTACAAAGGCCATTTTAGAAGAGTGTGGGTTTGAATTGCCCTCCTTTTATCACCAGGGTTGGAGTAAATCTCCCCCCTGGCTTTTAAAGAGGCCCAGAACGATTTTTGAAATGTCTAGGTTCAACAAGCAGGCAACTACTGCCAGTGTTTTTACCAGAATTTTTAGCGACATTTTAAACAAGTATCAGGATTTTACCCCGGTGTATACGGATGGGTCTAAGCAGGCTAACGGAGTAGGCTGCTTCGTAGTGTTCCCTCGAGCGACATATAACTACAAACTGAATAGCTGTTGCAGCGTATACACTGCAGAGTGTTACGCTATGTTAAAGTCGCTCCAGCATATGAAAGTAAGTCGCAGCATGAAGTACATCATATGCTGTGATTCCCTCAGCTGTATCCAGGCCATTGGAAGCATGTACCCAGCAGATCGTCTTGTCCACGACATACAGGACACCCTCCGATCCCTCCAATCTTCTGGAAAGGAGGTCATATTCTGCTGGGTACCTGGACATGTGGGAATCAGGGGGAACGAGGCAGCTGATGGAACTGCCAAGTTAGCCTGCAACAAGGTCAGAATTGACTTTGATCCGGTCCCAATGTCTGACCTTGCCTCGGCGGTGAAAAGATTTGTTTCCGACATCTGGCAGAGGCAGTGACTGGAGGTAGAGCATAATAAGCTCCGGCTGGTCAAACCGACCGTTCAGCCGTGGAGCAGCTCCTTCCAGCTGGCGAGGAGGGATGAGGTTAGCCTTACTCGCCTCCGTATAGGGCACTGTCCTCTGACACATGGTTTCCTTCTCCGCCGAGAGGACCCTCCGGAGTGTGATGCATGTGGCGTACCTTTGACGGTACGCCACATTTTAACCGAATGTGTTTTATTTTTAGACTAGAGGGCAGATGTTGGCTTGGCCAACGATCTGTCCCTCATTTTAAACAATGAGACCAGCAACGTGGCGAGGGTTTTAAAATTATGTGTTTTGGCCGATCTAACGCCTAAAATTTTAGGCAGATCGGCCTAGTTTTAAGATGGATGGGTGGCCTCTTTACAGCCACCCATGCATGCGAATTGTTATTATTTTTTATATTGTTATGATTCATGTCTCGCTTGCCACTATACAGCCAGCGAGACGTGTAGTGTTTTTAATTCTCTTTTTAATACTCTTGGCCTCTTTACAGCCATCCAGGTGACGTACGGTTTGAAGTACTGGTGGCTCTTTTAAAGCCACGTGTTATCTTATGATTTATCTTATTTGCTGTCTGTATGGCCGACCCCTTTACAGTCGACCATGCAGACAGTATTTTAGTACATTTTAAAGCCACAGTAATAGCTGGTTATTGTTAGGGCGCTAATGACCCCGACGTCGACGCGCCCTAAAACACCAATAATAACAACAACAACGAATATTGATTTGAGATTTCCCCTTTTTACTACCAGGCTTTTAAAGAGGCCCGGGACAATTATAGACCTGTCACGGTACAACAACCTTTTTACCGCTGACAGTGTTTTTATTTAAAAAATTTAACGTTGTTTTGAACCAGCATCACGATTTCACCCCGGTATTTACGGATGGGTCGAACCGGTCTAAGGGAGTAGGCTGCTCCATAATGTTTTTCGAGTTAAACAGCATGGTCAGCGTATTTACTGCAGATTGTTACACATTCTTAAAGTAGCTCCAGCATATGAAAGTAATTCGCGGTATGAATTACGATATTTGCTATGATTCCTTCAGCTGCATGTCATCCTATCCAGGAAATATTGGACCCCCTCCAATATATTTTAAAAAGGGTTGTATTTTGCTGTTTACCTGGCCATATGGGTATCAGGAGGAACTAGGCCGTTGATGAAGCTGCAAAATAGCCTGCGACAAGGTCAGAATTGACTTTGACCCGGTCCCAAAGTCTGACCTTGCCTCGGCGGTGAAAAGATTTCTTTCTGAAGTTTGGCAGAGGCAGTGGCTGGAGGCAGAGCATAATAAGCTCCGGTTGGTAAAACCGACCGTTCAGCTGTGGAGCAGCTGCTTCCAGCTGGCGAGGAGGGATGAGGTTCTCCTTACTCGCCTCCGTATAGGTCACTGTCCTCTTACACATAACTTTCTTCTCCGCCGGGAGGAATCACCCGAATGTGATGCCTGTGGCGTACCTCTGACGGTGCGCCATATTTTAATTGATTGCGTATTGTTTTTAGACCTAAGGGCAGACGTGGACTGGCCAACGATCTGACGCTTATTTTAAACAATGATACCAACAACGTTGTGAGTGTTTAAAAATTTTGTGTACTGGCCTGTCTAGTGTCTTATGCTTTTAGGGAGATCGGCCTAGTTTTAAGATGGATGGGTGGCCTCTTTACAGCTACCCTTCCATGTGCATTGGTATTTTTATTTTTAAATTGTTATAATTCCTATGTCGCTGACCATTATAATCCAGTGAGACATGTAGTGTTTTTAATTCATTTTTAAACCTTTTTGATTCCTGTACAGCCATCTATTAATAGGAAAGTCTTAGGTGCTGGTTGCCCCTATACACCTACGTCGTTTTCTATGATTTATTTTATTTAGCTGTCTACATGGCGGAACCCTTTACAGTTGACCATGTAGTCAGTAATTTAGTATATTTTTATCCATGATATTATCTGGTTATTGTTTGGGCGCGAATGACCTCGGTGTCGACGCGCCTAAAAGCAAGACCTTGTAAGATTACTATTACGAGGACTGTAACAGCCCACTCTCCCAAATCTCCAAGACGCTTTCAGACGCCCGCAGACTCTGGTGTATTCGAGAGAGCAGTTAATCTTAACTTATATCGGTGGCAGCGATGTTACCTAAACTTCAGAGAGAACTTCAGCCTCCTGTTATTCTGATTATCACTCCAGAAGTAGTAAAGGTTTCCTTTACTACTAACAAAAAAAACAACTTGGCATATCAACTGAATTGAAACAAAAACTTCTCCGTGCAAATTTATTTTTTCTGATCGTGAAGCAAGCAAAAATTTAAATATTTCTGTCGCTTGGGTGAACCTTCTCTAGTTCCGGAGTTTGTATGGCCCTTCACAACACTTTAAACAGTCGCCGCCCTTTCATAACCAAAACACGAATATTAATCCATGGGTCTGCAGACGATTATTCAGAGCCCTTTGCAAATCTTCTCAGGGAGCTACGACTCTTAACCAACACTTTGCCAAATAAATTACTCCCCATAAACGTTGACCAGAATTCAGTTACCAAACTACAAATGAAACTAATAATGTTTCACTATACGTGAAGATTTCTCGCACAACTTTCCTCTTCCTGTGGTCCGAAACACACCCTCCCAGAGTAACTGGGCGACGGTCTCCCCGCCTTTCCTAGCTCTCCCCTATTTATAACATGCAAACTCACGCTACCCTCGGTAAGGTGCCGTTCTTCCAATAAGCACCCGATGGTGCAACTTTTCTCGCTCAAACTTCTTAAACAATTGCGCCACACACAGAAACGGCCCAAAAACGCTCAAATAAAGCCCTAAATAAACTTCCGTAATGTTACAACCTGACACAATGACCTTAGTATGCCTCCTTCGGGAGGATCCAACCAACCTCCGGCAGGGCCGGTGTTAGGGAGGGGTAAGCGGGTCAAATGTACCCGGGCGCCCGGCTGATTGGGGGCCCCGATCACCGGCTGAAGGGGCTCCCGCTCGAAAAGTTGTAGGGCTAAAAAAAAAGGTCGCCTATTTGGTGCGAGGGAGGGCCCTAACCGATGAATTGGCCAAGGGCCCCCAACTGCTTACCCCGGGCCCCAAAGTCCTAGCGCCGGCCCTGACCTCCGGGTTGTGGGCTAAGTTCGTTTTTATCTTTAGCTTAAAGGTACGCGCTTACTAGGGCTGGCCGCGTCGCATCGCATTGAGCAAACGTGCTGCAACGCACATCTGGACGCAGCGAGTCGCATTTCTTTTGTCACCGCCTTCGGTTATCGACGATTATTCAGCCGCTTCTGTACTGCAAATGGACACATCAGACAAAGGGCTCTTATTTTTATATATTCATTGAAGAAAATTAAGCAGAAAAGGAATTGGGTTTAATTTAAAAAGGAATTTTCCGCATTTCTTAGGCACATTAGATGGCAAACATGTTACAACAGTTCTACAGAATTGCGGTTCTCTTTATTTTTAATGCAGAAAAATGAATGTTTTTCATGGTTTTAATAGCCCTTGCAGTTGCAGTTGTATTTTGGTCGCCGGAGGATTGGGGAAAAAATTAAGACGGCAAAACATTTAGCCACAACAATTTAGGTGAGGTAATGGCTGCAGGAAAACTGAATTTTCACGTTGACAAGTGAGATAAAATGCAGTATGTAATAGTAGTAAATGAAGCTTTTCCCCTTTCGAGATGAGGCCTACTTCAGAATATCAGATAAAATGAAGTGAAGAGAAACGAACTTTCAATTACAGGCTCAATAAACTATGGAGGGTGATCGATAACTGCTTTGGTGTTATAAGTAGGTTTCAGATCTGTGCAAGAAGAATGTCGACGTTACCTAATAAGATAAATAAAGTAATACTAGCCACGTACTGCATTCATAACCTTTTGATTGGGTTGCAGAAGGTAAGAACGAAAATGACAAAGAAATTTCAATACTTGACTTACACAGGTTTCTAGGTTACATTAGAAATCATTAAGATTTGGAATAATTTCACAAAATATTTTTAAACAATTAGGTTAATTGGTAACATGAAGCTTTAGAAGCGGCATTCAAATAAAGTGATAGAAAATTGTAATACACACGTAAAATGAACAAAAAAAACGAAACATGGCATTATACCTGGTTGTTTTAACTAGTTTCCTACTTCCTCCCAAATATTTTCTTTTTTTGTTATTATATTTTGCGTCTTGTAAATCATAAAACTCTTTGAATGTCATTACTAATGAGATGCAGTGCTCTTTATCCATTACGTTTGAATAGTTTAAGTTAAAACATACAAGCAAAGAACAAGTGAGCATGAGCTAGAAATTTTATAATTTTTAATCTTTTATAAATTTTATAAAGTAATTAAATTTTCAGATTGTAATTACTTATTTTTTTTTTCAGAAATCATCCACCATCCTGCGTGCAAATTTGCAGCTAATTTTGTTGATTCACAGAATTAGGAACACACAAGTTACAAAAGTCAGTCAGTGCTGACGGAGCTCCTATCGCAAACCCAGTCGCGACTGAGCGCATCGAGGTGCACAGGCGGAAAAATACGCCTGGCCAAGCGATCCAGCCGTGCGACGCGACGCGACGCGGCCCGCCCCGCCCCGACTCTACCAGCCTGTGGTGTGCGTTACCCCATTAGAATCTATGTAAGCGATTGCAGACGCATTTCTGCGATGCGATGCGACGTGTTGCGGCCCGCCCTAGTGAGCGCGTACCTTTAAGTGATCTTTTCACCTTCTGTCATGAGGAAATACGTGTTTTATCATCTTTTTATACCAAGATGTATTTTCACGTTAGCCTTTCTACTTATAAATCCCATTCATCTTTTCGTCACCTGCAAATTGCTCTTATACTATACCTGAAATTATATCCTTATTTCTCCTTTTCATATAATCAATAACACTATAAAATCTTTTTAGAATAATTCTTGCATTATATCACTCTTTACACGACTGCAACAGTATTAATATTTAAATATTCTCAACTTCCGAATACATCAATATTTTCTCTGGCCTCATAATATAAATATCATATTAACATTTTTTAACATTCGTTTTATATTCTATATATACAAAATAAATATTTTATTTGTTATCAATATATACCTTAACGGAACGTATGTGTGTCACAAAGTCAACTGATAATACAAGCTATTATTATTTTCAGTTTCACAGACATTCATTCATTACTTCTTGAAAAACACAGACAAACAAAAATTCCAAAATGTAAAGCTTAGTCTTCTATATCATCTGGAAGTATATAAGTGATGTACATAGAAAACTATCACTATGCGCAGATTCTTTGAAATGTATTCCTTAGTTTTTGAGAGTTTCGCGGACAGACAATTTTTTGTTTGTTTAAAAGTTAAAGTTATGGAATTAATTTCATAAGGAAACTCATACTTTATCGTGATTAATTCATGCGGTACGTTTCCTGGTGATATTAGGTATTGCTAAATGCAGTTTCGCGTGATACGTGGATTGGCAGAAAAAATATTTTACTGTTTTGGACCCTGTACCATGAGAAATTTTATAACCTATCGAGATATAAAGTATTATACACTGAAGAGCCAAAGAACCTGGTACATCTGCCTAATTTCGTGTAGGGCCTCCGCGAGCACGCAGAAGAGCCGCAACACGGACTCTACTAATGTCTGAAGTAGTGCTGGAGGGAAATTGACACCATGTATCCTGCAGGGCTGTCCATAAATCCGTAAGAGTACAAGTGGGTAGAGATCTCTTCTGAACGGCACGTTGCCTGGCATTTCAGATATGCTCAATAATGTTCATGTCTGGGGAGTTTGGTGGCCAGCGATAGTGTTTAAACTCAGAAGAGTGTTCCTGGAGCCACTTAAACTCAGAAGAGTGTTCCTGGAGCCACTTTGTAGCAATTCTGGACGTGTGGAGTGTCTCATTGTCCTGCTGGAATTGCCGAAGTTCGGCGGAATGTACAATGGACATGAATGGATGCAGGTGATCAGCCAGGATGAGTACATACGTTTCACCTGTCATAGTCGTATCTAGACGTATCAGGGTCCCATATCACTCCAACTGCACAGAGCCCCACACTATTACAGAGCCTCCACCAGCTAGAACAGTCCTCTGTTGACATGCAGGGTCCATGAATTCATGAGGTTGTCTCCATAACCGTACACGCCCATCCGCTCGATATAACTGGAAACGAGACTTGTCAGACGAGGAAACTTGTTTCCAATCATCAACAGTCCAATGTCGGTGTTGACGGTCCCCGGTTAGGGGTAAAGCTTTGTGTCACGCCCTAAAGCCCAAACAGCAACAACGTAAAGCTTTGTGTAGTGCACTCAGCAAGGGTACATGAGTGGGCCTTCGGCTCCGAAAGCCCATATCGAAGACGTTTCGTTGAATGGTTCGCACGCTGACACTTGTTGATGGCCCAGCATTGAAATCCGCAGCAATTGAACGATTCTTTTCAGTCGTCGGTAGTCCTGTTCTTGCAGGATCTTTTTTCCCGCCGCAGTGATGTCTGAGATTTGATGTTTTACCGGATTCCCGATATTCACGATGCATTAATGAAATGATCGTACGGGAAAATCCCCACCTCATCGCTACCTCGGAAATGCTGTGTCCCATCTATCGTGTGCCGAATGTAACAGCACGTTCAAACTCACTTAAATGGTGATAACCTGCCATTGTAGCAGTAGTAACCGATCTAACGCCTGCGCCAGACACCTATTGTCTTATATAGGCATTGCCGACCGCAGAGCCGTACTCTGAGTGTTTATATGGCTCTTTGTTTGCTTACACATGCCTATACTAGTTTCTTTGGCTCTTAAGTGTACGTTCAGACAGAAAACATAAGCTATTACGCTATTCGCGAACACACAAACAGACCTACAGAAAGAAAGACAAAAATTCCAAATTTTACGGTTTTAGTATCTCTGTCATTGGTAATGTACATTGCAATTATTCTCCATCGAGCCTTTCTCTTTCACCTCTTCTCTCAATACATTTTTTCTTCAATCCCAACTCTTCCAACAAAAGATTTTTTCAACTTTTTTCAACTGTTCTTTAATCGCCAAAGATCTCTTATATTTGTCTTGACATTCTGTGACCTTGAAACTTACAAATTCAATGTTAGTATTTACAATTGCATCTACTAAATTTTTAAAAAAGAAAAAAAAAAAACTTTACAAATGTTTAAATCACAAAAGGTGAGGTAGAGTACCTCACAAACTTTAATAATGTATTTTTTTAAATTATTATTCTCACACTGAACAATATGTAATATTTCTAGTGTCCGAACCAAATTTTGTTTTTGGCAGTGACTGTTTTTGCTCACAACAACATCGACTCTTTCTCTAGCAATATTTTGACTCTCAGCGTGTGTCATCATGACAACTTCCCCCTCCACTCCTACGATTATCCGATATTCACCGGAGTTATGACTAAGAATACAAGTATAAATGAGTATGGAAAATTATTAATGAACTCATCAAGGCGGCCGACCTCTAATGTTGGGAAAAGGTGGTGGAGAACACGGTAAAATCACTGTCTACTCATAGATTATCTTTACGTAGGGGGTCCAGGGGGTCATACAAATTTGAATACACTCACGACAAAATTTATGATATTAGACACAATTTTCGAATTTGGTCCTTTTTTCTCAATACATATAGAAAAAATGGGTAATCTTGTAGTTTCAGACTTACAAAAATGTTATAAAATTTATGATAGCTGAAGTTGCTTTGTCTATAATGAAAAATATTCAGAACGATAAATATTTTTGTTTTAGTGTTGACTCTACACCTGACGTTACCCACGGTGACTAAGTTTCATTAATTAAAAGATTCGTCAAAGAAAACGGACAACCCTTTTAACAATTTTTATGCTTCCTTTCTAGCACGAGTCATCAATCAGAAGACAATTTGAAAGCTGTGCTTGACGCCATTGAGACTCTTAATATCAATATCAGCAATTACAGGGATGAATCTCACGATAATGACGGAAATATGTAAGGATGGCCTTACAGTTTTGAAATTATGGTAAACTGAAATCTCAAAATACAAGGTTTTTTTTTTTTACAAATTTATTTGTTTATATTTAAATAGGTTCTAAAAATGAAACATATATTATTGTCATATTCTAGACGTAACAATATAATTGGCT
This sequence comes from Vandiemenella viatica, assembly GCA_031002005.1. NCBI lineage: Eukaryota > Metazoa > Arthropoda > Insecta > Orthoptera > Morabidae > Vandiemenella > Vandiemenella viatica. Next base: position 64,823,773 of record JARYHS010008074.1, read on the forward strand.
CATAGTTACTTTCGTTTTTACTATCAGAAAACTTACTTGGGGGGGGGGGGGGGCATATTCGCCCATGGAACAAAATTTAGAAATACTTTCCTGCCTCCGAAGAACTTTCAGTGTGATGGTTAAAATAAAGGTAATGTGACATAACATCGCAATCTTTTAATCCCAGTTGCACCTGTAGTCGTGATCATAATACACAACAGAGCTATCTAAGGTCTTGTAAGCAAACAAGAGAGTTTCAACTCGACAAGCCACTACATTCGCTGTCAGTCACTTGTCAGCGACCACTCACATGTTGCCTATTAAATTACTGATGTTTTGCTGTTCACAAAGAAGACAGTGGCGAAGGCACAACAATGCACTGCGCCTCGTTGCGCATGCGCGCCATCTAGCGGCCACCGCGACGCTTAGCGACGCCGTCGTTCTTATTACCACTCTGAGTCCGGCGCCAGATAAACTGAACACTGCCGTAAGTAGCGCCACGGAACACAAGCACACTAGTTATAGTAACATACCGCATTTAAGGACTTCCGTTCGCACAAACCTGATACTAATCAACAATATTCATATCCAAGAAGCCTCATCTTCAATCAAATGATTCTGACAGTTCAGTTTTTATCTCCCTTATGTTTTTTTTCCATCAAATGTAATTTCCTTCAGCTAATTAACCTATACAGTAGGTCTGAAAACGCGACCACACTTTTCTCCAAAATCTCGTTTTTTCACCCATGACATGTTAGTTTCTTGCTTTTTTCTGGCCACTTAGTTCTCAGCAGGAAAACAGTTGATTATGTCTTGACATAATCAACTCATCCTATCAGACGCCACCAGATATGAGCTGCTAATTACTTTTGGCTTGTTATGGATGACTGGCCCTCTTGGTTATCACGAACACTGCAAGCCGAACAGCTCTTACTTTTCGTCACCAATAATTGATATTGCGCCAGTATATATGCACACGATGCTAAGGATTCCATATATCAAAACACACGGTTTGATTAGCACTGATGATCAATTTAATATTTTCCAAAATGAATTTCCACATAACATTACTGTTTACTACATAAGGCACCCAAAATAATCTCGCGGAGCCCATGAGGGAGCTTTCCCGCGCAACCATGCAGCAACTCGTCCACGCAGACAAAGACTGTGTTATTCTAAAAGTAATACTTAAGAACTAAGATACTATTGCTACCCAATTCACTATACAAACTACAATCTGTGAAACCCTTTAATACAGTTATTTGTATCAATTATAAACAAAACATTACTAAACGGATACAGTTAATATTAATTTAATTATTTATTAAGTAAGAAAATATTAATAAATATTGTACAAAAATGGTTAGACATAAATGTCATTTCCTGCTATAGCTCTTCTCTAACTCTTCCGGAACTTTCCTCCCATGTTTATTTCTTTCCTTTTATGTTCACTCACTGTAATTTCAAACAGAATGTAACCTCTCGTTTCAAATGCAGAAATTTTTCTGATTTCGATTTCCATAAAATTTGATTGTCCATAAAAAGAGCCTTAGACTTTATGTAAATGTAAATGTGCTGTTGATAATGTTATGGCTTATAATTCATAAAATTCCCACATTACTACATGCTACATTCTATGTAATGGCATTAATATTTAGTCTAGGTTTAACATCTTTCCCTTTTCGCCTCACAAATATATAACCATTCAATCGCTTCAAGTAAAGGACGCCTTCCGTCAAGTGTGGCATGGGTCCTAAAGAACCGTGCTCATTGCCTCCGGTGTCCCTAAAGTGTTCGTGCCTGCGTCTACATAGGAATAAGATGTCGGGTACAATCTGAAATAAGAAAGTTAGGGGATATTAAGAAGGCCTCAATCGAACCACTTTCTTTCTAAGGCCATTTTGATTAAACGGGCTGGGAAATCGAGTTGTGATATACAGACAAATACTGTAAATGTGAGTAAGAATACACAGAAGTGTCAAAAGTCATAGGCAAGACGATGCAAATATGCAAATGGTGGTAGAATCTCGTATGATACTTATAAATGTGTCGTGTAGTGTTGGGACTTTCATTTGTACTCTCGTGGGGGTTTCGAAGGTTTTCTCACGTGATTGTGACCGTATGACATGAATTAACAGACTTAGAATGCGCAACGGTAGTTGACGCCAGACGCATGTGGCATTCCATTTCGGAAGTTGTTCGCGAAATCTACCGGCAACACTGTGTCCAAAAACAGTAACACTCAATGCGGGACGTACGGGGAACGTATCTGTTCCCTATGGGTGTGTCCATTTCTGCTCCCCCCACTCCAGATCCAGCATCTCCATATTTTTGCCCATTCTCCCCCACTTATGATCAATTTTCACCTCAGTCTCCACGCCAATCGTGTTCATTACATACTTACGGTATTCTAAGTAACATTTACCAAAAAACAATAGCTTCAATCTTTTATCAAAAACAAACAAACAAACAAACAAAACAAAAACAATTCAATATCATTGTAAAAACCCCATCTCCAGACTTGACTACCATCCTGCAGTCTGAATTAACAACTGCTCTCAACGCTAACATTTCGGTAACGTAGTCACCACCCAGATATCCTTCAATTCAGCAGCCACGACCCACTTCCTTCTCTGTCGTTGTCGAGGGGGTTGATAACGATATCACAGAAGAAGAAAATTCAGATGCACTCTGCGAGCAGCAATTAGATTCCCATAAAGTTTTCATGATTAGATCCCGCGCAACTAAGAATCCAACCAGGATGGTTAGGATCATAATCGTCTCTAAATTTACCATTGACTATCAATTAGAACGAGGTTTCTACTTTCGGATGTTTCGCTACAGAACAGAACCCTCAAACCCACCACCACCTCTCCCAGCTTAATGCAGCCTCTCATATGACCATCGGTCTTCGGCATGCCACAAGAAAACCACCACGTGCACGCACTGTGGGTGTGATCACACCCTTCCCCACTGTAACAACAAAGAACTGAAACTACTATGCATTTATTGCAAACGCCCTCATAACGCTACCTCACGTCTATGTCAACAAAAGCGTAAATAAGATAAATCCCAGGAAATGGTGGCCAAAACTAATGCACCGATGAACCCCGACCTTCTCCTGAGTCATTTGATATGGAAACAATTGATTTAGTCACTCTTAATGATTATTTGATCCGCCTTCTCTTCTCTGCCCTTCTAAACATTTTTCAGGACAAATCCGCCCCTATCTCAAAGCTCCCGACAATTCTTGAATAGATCCGTTAAAATTACCCATGATAATAACCAGCTGCATGTGACTTTCTCTAAACCTCCTCCACAATATCTGATCAAGAGTAATGGCCCAGACGACAGAAATGAGTAGACTCATGCATTTCTATTTCGCAAACATCCTCGGCTTCAAATCAAATCAGTCTCTCTTTCACACCTCATTAATTACTGACGTTCATGTCGCGGCCCTGGCGGAAACTGTCGGCTCTCCAAAATTATAAATTAAACTTCCCGGTTACAACACCTTTCGCAGAGATGGCGAGGCCCGTGTAGGTGTAATTTGAGTGCTTGGGGCTTGATTAGTTTTGAGTTGTATATTGTATTACACTGTAAATCACTGTCTAAGAATGTTGCCAAACCAATTAAATGTAATAATCCAGAAAAATAAATTAAACCATTTACAACAATAATAATTCAAAAAAGGACAAACAAATAAAATGAAGCAAAAAGGAAATAAACGAAAGGAGGGACAAGCTAATAAATAAGTCAAAAATCTCTATTTACTTTGGCTTCTCGGCCTAACACTGTCTGCGGCCTGTTAGATATTCAATGTATATGTTCCCAGAAAATCATATAACGTCAGAAACATATAGATTCCGAAATAGACCAAGATATTTTTTAGAATAAAGGCGTCTCATAAAACTATACGATAAACCTTTACGATGATCAAATCTGGGCGTAACCCAAGTGAACCTTCTATAGCTTCGTTTTCGGCTATTAATTCAAAGCGAGCTTGGACAGCCTTTTTTAACACGGTTGTCAACTTAATTGCGGTGTCAGGTATGAATTTCTGCGCATCGCATACAGTGGCACAACAAACGTGGAAGGGGCTCCTGCGAGTAGTTACACCGCCAACAAGACTTGTCACTGTTAACCCCACTCCTCATTACTGCGCTGAGAGCGACAAGCCCCAATCTGGCACGAGGGATGAATCGCCAGTCAGCGAACCTGGTAAATAGGCCAGTTCTTACGAAATGGAAGCTAGAGCGGTGCAAACCCACACATTCTGCAACTTTGCCTTGGCTTTTAAGTTCAAAAAATCTCTAGCCGTGGGCTTTGCGTATCAGTGCACGAAATAAATGCATCACCGAGTGCCGGCAAGAGGAATGTAGCACGAGGGACCCACTAGTTATAGAAGGTTTGGAGTTAGTGAATTCGCACTCCGCATCCATCCTCCTCGACGCCATCCGGGCACACGCCCATATATTTGACTAGGCATTTGAACGCTGACGAAATTCTCACTCACTTTCGCCCCATAAGTAAGCCGCCATGTCAACGTATTCCGACTCATACATCGAGATACAGGAGATGTCAAATCGCCTTGTGCAAGTTCAAGGGCCATTGGATCTCTCGACGTTAGTATCTTAAATGCGCCGTCAATAAGGGCAATGTCAGACTCCTCAGCTGCTTCAGGGATGCCACAATTACCTGCACCTGTGAATATGTAAAGATAGTTATTTGAGGAGGAAGATTGAGGGTCCCCCTCAGGGGCCTGGTACGCAAGTGCCAGGTACGGGTTTGGCGAACCCGCGGTGCCCGAGCTGGAAACTTGTGAGCGCTGCCTAGGAGAACGGGGATCTTGGCTTCATCGCCTGGATTGCGAGGACGGAACAAACCTCAATAAAAAAATACCTCAACCTCAAGGTCAGACACGTGCCGAGGAGACGAATGGATGATGAGGGTAATCACTCACTAGCGTGCAACCTCAGGGGCTCCTGCCCACCGCTGTTGTATTAGCATTTCCTTTTAAATTGGTTATACTCGTGGGACCAAAATTAAGACCCACGAGAAAACCAAACCAACCTGCGGTACGGGTGTGCCGCAGGCTAACACAAATGCACCCTGTTCAAAGAAACTGGTGAGGGTTGATAGCTCCCCCGCATCTGACAGTGACATTAAAGAAAAGTTTGTTCAGTACAGAACGCTTTTGTAATTATGGAAAAATTGAAGGAACGTTTGAAAAGGTGTCACCCTTCTACATCTCAAAGGGTCTAGAGCAGTGTTTCCCAACCTTTTTTGGGTCATGTCCCACTTTTAATTTTTTTTTTTTTTGGCCCCCATACATGATGTTTAATTAAAAAAAATATTTTTATTAAAGAAACTCATAGGATGGTTTTTGAAAGAAAACACTTTAATATTGTCATAAATCACAAAAATTAAAAAACATATAATAAAATAATAAAATTCTAATTCAAAAGATTTTTAATAAAGATTTATTATGGCAATTTAGTGTGATCCTTGCGCTTGATGTTTGCTTCATAGAGATTTTATATTAGGCTCCAATTTAGTAAGCTTTAATCTCAAGTCTCCACGTTGTGTTATATCCAGTCGATTTTTTTTTTTTTTTTTCAATCAGTAAATCATTTACTGCACTAAATCCAGTTTCGGCTAAATATGAAGATGGAAAAGGTAATAGAAGTTTTCTTGCACATTCTGTTGCATTTGGGTATTTGATTTTAGTTTCTCCACAAGCCATGCCATTGCACCTATATCTAGCATTGCATTTAAATAACCCGAAAAGAAAGCGGTTAAGTCGTTTCAAGTCAATTTCTAAATTTTCCCCCCTAAAAAAAACCAAATTGCCCCCCTGTGGGGCGTGGGCCCCACGTTGGGAAACACTGGTCTAGAGGGTCTTTTTGGTACCCTTAACGCTGTTAAAAAACTGAGGAACGGGACACTGCTGCTGGAAACAGTCACCAGTAAGCAAGCTACCCTACTGCTGAATTGTGAGAGGCTGGGGTAATTCGCCGTAAAATGCGAACTCCATAAGTCCCTAAATTCCAGTAAAGGCGTAGCCACCTACCGTGACGTTATGGATTTAGGGATTGACGAGCTTCTGAAGGAATGGAAATCAGAGAAAGTGATCGAGGTACGTCAGATCACGCGAAGGGTGAATGTCAATCTTGAAAAGACTGCCACCTTCGTCCTGACGTTTGACACTCCAGGATTGCCCAAGAATATCAAGACCGGATATTTAAACCTTAACGTCCGTCCGTATGTTCCGGACCCGATGCGCTGTTTCCAGTGTCAGCGCTTCGGACATACGACGGCGTCGTGTAATGGCAACCCCACCTGTGGAAACTGCGGGAAGGGCGCACACGAGCCGAGTGTTAGTTGTACAGGGCGTTCGCCGGAAAACGCTACCCTCCCAGTCTGTTGCCGTAGGCAACTTGCTCGGTCAATGGGGCCAGCAGTTTCCGCCAACCGGCACCGTGAATCACCGCACTGTTTAACACCTCCGCTGCCCCAACAGTGCATTGCAGTGACCCTTACATTGTTAAGAACGGTTTCTTTGCATTGTAGATAGTTTGTGACTTCAGTCTCTTATTAATCAGTGTTGTGAATAAACGTTTCTTTGCGGTTTGGCTGGTTTGGGGCTTCATACTCTTATTAATCTGTACCGTGTTTGAGTGTGAGTATAATTATGGTACGTTACAGTTTGCAACAAAGAATATTTCTCTACGATACATATGTGAAGAAGAAATCGTTTAAAAAGTGGCGCAGTAAATTTCGTCGCGAATTTCCTGGCGCTTTACTGCCAGCTAAATCAACAATTCTGCGTCTGGTTAAAAAAGTAAGAGAAACGGGTTCATTTTTTAACAAAAAGAGACTGTCGGTCAACCGTATTCTCACAGAGGAGAAATTAACGATATCGCTTTTCGACTAGACAGTCACCCAAAAAATCATTAAGTCAGTTAGGGCAGCGTGTGTCTCGAAATATGTTCAGAAGATGTGAAATGTGCATTACACAAGAGGGTCAACACTTCCAGCATCTTTTATAAGGTAAGCTAATGAATTACGTCACATTTAAATGCTTAGCACACAAGTTTATGAAGTTTATGAAGCGTAATTATTATGAAATAGTCCGCGGCCGACGGTCGAACAATGCCGGAAACTGAGCGCTCGCTCGCCGGGAGCAGTTTCTTCCTTGTAGCGCTAACAGTGGGTTGCGTTTCCCGGCGAACGCCCTGTACATTCCCACAGGCTTTTGTCAACTGTTGCGGTTCGTACCCCGCCTGGAGCAGGGAGTGTCAAGTGTATCTTGAAGAAAATATAGGAGCTGAAGACCAAAGAGTGGATTCCTTATGGGGAAGCTAAGAAGAAGGCCAAGTTACTTGCCGCCCCAGTGTTTGCAACTAGTTGTGCTAAGATGGCTTCAGCTCTCGTCAGGAAACAAAGTGTTGCTACCCAGACGTTCGTTGCAGACATGGGCACAAGCACTATACCTGGTATGCTGGTGTCAGTGCAAATGTGGTGCTAAACCCGCTAAGGTCATAACGCCTAAGACCGCAGACGTCGGTAGCATCACGTCTGCGACCTCGATCACACCAGCAGCAGTTAAATAGGACCCACCAGCAGTAGCAGTGAAATTACCGGCACCTCCAATACCACCACGTGCCGCGAAAGCAGTAGCACTACCAACTGCTACCAACATAACTGGAGGCGACCCGAAGACACGTGGTCCGAGGTTTAGGCTGACGGACTCAATTCTGTTCGTTAAATCTCCCTCTTCGTCCCCTCCCAGATCACCTGGTAAAAGGGAGAAAAATGGAAAGAGAGCGAGTAAGAAGAAGGTCAAGGAAGTAGTCGATGAGGAAAATGAGTCGGATACATCAGACTTATCGGAAACAGAGGAAACTGCAATTCTGGTGGACGAGCCTGATCCCATTCCTCAGCGGTCAGTGACCAACGACCCACCTGAACCGGGTCGGATGAAACCAAACAGGTAGGATGTGCCGAAAATCTTAGGCACATCGGCCTGGTTTTAAGACGGATGGGTGACCTCTTTACAGCCACCCATCCATATGCGTTTTTTTTATATTGTTATAATTCATGTATCTCTGGCCAATATACAGCCAGCAAGA
>JARYHS010008074.1:64832886-64889592 GCA_031002005.1 Vandiemenella viatica
CCGCCATGTCAACGTATTCCGACTCATACATCGAGATACAGGAGATGTCAAATCGCCTTGTGCAAGTTCAAAGGTCATTGGATCTCTCCACGTTAGTATCTTAAATGCGCCGTCAATAAGGGCAATGTCAGACTCCTCAGCTGCTTCAGGGATGCCACAATTACCTGCACCTGTGGATCTGTAAAGATAGTTATTTGAGGAGGGAGATTGAGGGTCCCCCGCAGGGGACTGGTACGCAAGTGCCAGGTACGAGTTTGGCGAACTCGCGGTGCCCGAGCTGGAAACTTGTGACCGCCGCAAGTTTCCCACACCGTAACCTCCTACCATACTTCAACGACCACCGCAGGGCGTGGCGATGGAACGTTGTGTGCCTAGGAGAACGGGGATCTTGGCTTCATCGCTTGGATTACGAGGACGGAACAAACCTCTATTAAAAAAAACCTCAACCTCAAGGTCAGACACGTGCCGAGGAGGCAAATGGATGATGAGGGAAATCACTCACTAGCGTGCAACCTCAGGGACTCCTGCGCACCCCTGTTGTATTAGCATTTCCTTTTAAATTGGTTATACTCGTGGGACCAAAATTAAGACTCGCAAGAAAACCAAACCAACCTGCGGTATGGGTGTGCCGCAGGCTAATATAAATGCACCCTGTTCAAAGAAACTGGTGAGGGTTGATAGCCCTCCCACCCCCCGTATCTGAAAGTGACAGTAACAGAAAACTTTGTTCAGTACAGAACGCTTTTGTAATTATGGAAAAATTGAAGGAACGTTTGAAAAGGTGTCACGCTTTTATATCTCAAAGGCTCTAGAGGGTCTTTTTGGTACCCTTAACACTGTTAAAAAACTGAGGAACGGGACACTGCTGCTGGAAACAGTGACCAGTAAGCAAGCTACCCAACTGCTGAATTGTGAGAGGCTCGGGGAGTTCGCCGTAAAATGCGAACTCCACAAGTCCCTAAATTCCAGTAAGGGCGTGGTCACCTGCCGTGACGTAATGGATTTAGGGACTGACGAGCTTCTTAAGGAATGGAAATCAGAGAAAGTGATCGAGGTACGTCAGATCACACGAAGGGTGAATGGTAATCTTGAAAAGACTGCCACCTTCGTCCTGACGTTTGACACTCCCGTTTTACCCAAGAATATCAAGGCCGGATATTTAAACCTTAACGTCTGTCTGTATGTTCCGGACCCGATGCGCTGTTTCCAGTGTCAGCGGTTCGGATATACGACGGCTTCATGCAAAGGAAATCCAACCTGTGGTCACTGCGGGAAGGGCGCACACGAGCCAGGTGTCAGTTGTTAAGATACAGGAGCTGAAGACCAGAGAGCGGATTCCTTATGGGGAAGCTAAGAAGAAGGCCAAGTTACTTGCCGCCCCAGTATTTGCAACTAGTTTTGCTAAGATGGCTTCTGCTCCCGTCAGGAAACAAAGTGTTGCTACCGATTCGTCCGCTGCAGACATGGGCACAAGCACTACGTGCTCGTGTCAGTGCAAATGCGGTGCTGAGCCCGTGAAGGTCATAACGCCTAAGACCTCGAACGTCGGTAGCAACACGTCTGCTACCTCGATCACACCAGCAGCAGTGAAATAGGACCCACCAGCAGTAGCAGTGAAATTACCGGAACCTCCAATACCACCACGTGCTGCGATAGCAGTAGCACTATACCAACATTACTGGAGGCGACCCGAAGACACGTGGTCCCCCGCAGGGGCCTGGTACGCAAGTGCCAGGTACGGGTTTGGCGAACCCGCGGTGCCCGAGCTGGAAACTTGTGAGCGCCGCAAGTTTCCCACACCGTAAACTCCTACCATGCTTCAACGACCACCGTAGGGCGTGGCGGTGGAACGTTGTGTGCCTAGGAGAACGGGGATCTTGGCTTAATTGCCTGGATCGCGAGGACGGTAAAAACCTCTATAAAAAACCCCTCAACCTCAAGGTGAGTAACGTGCCGAGGAGGTGGATGGGTGGTGAGGCAAACCACCCGCTAGCGTACAACCTCAGGGGCACCTGCCGCACCCCTGTTGTATTGGGCTTGGTGGCGTGATGCGGGGGCTCCACGTCACTCGACGTTTAGTTCCTCCGAACTCGTGGGACCAAAACGAGTGTTAATTCCAATCCTAACCCCTCCTCCTGCGGCTTGGGCAAACCGCAGGGGTTATGTCACTCTAACGCCCAGAAAAGAGGTGGTGGTAAGCGGGCGAGGGTTGAAAGCCCTCCTCATGACAATGTGTGTAACAGGAAGGATTATATTGTTGACAATGCCTTCGTCATAATGAGTAGGGTGGAGGGATCTTTTGAAAAGATCTCTCCATTCTATATACAAAAAGGTCTGGAGGGTATTGCGGGTACCCTAAAATCCGTCAAAAAGCTGAGGAACGGGACCCTGCTGTTAGAAACATCTACTAACAAGCAGGCTGTCCTCCTCCTTAAGTGCGAGAAGCTCGGTGAGTTCGCAGTGAAATGCGAACTCCACAAAACCCTGAACTCAAGTAAAGGCGTGGTCACCTGCCGCGACCTAATTGACGTTACTACCGAGGAACTCCTTAAGCAGTGGTCAACAGAGCATGTGGTCGAGGTTCGTCAGATCACACGAAGGGTTAACGGCAGTCTTGAGAAGACAGCCACCTTCGTCCTGACGTTCGACACTCCAACGTTGCCCAAAGCCATCAAAGCTGGCTATTTGAACTTGAATATCCGTCCGTATGTCCCGGAACCTATGCGCTGTTTTAAGTGCCAACGTTTCGGGCATACGACGGCGACGTGTAAGGGCAACCCCACCTGTGGGAAATGTGGAAAGGGCGCACATCAGCCAGGCACAAATTGTACTCTCCCACAGGTGTGTGTACACTGCTCTGGGTCTCATCCAGCCTGGAGCAGGGAGTGTCGAGTGTACCTTGAAGAAAAGAAGGTACAGGAGTTGAAAACAAAGGAACGACTATCTTATGGCGAAGCGAAGAAGAGGTTTAAGGCGCTTGCGCCCCCTGCCTTCGCTTCAAGCTTCGCCAAAACCTTGTCAACTCCCGTCAGGAAAGAGAGTGTTGCTACACAGACGTCCTTTGCAGACATGGGCACAAGTACAACGTGCTCATGTCAATGCAAATGTGGCGCCAATGTCACTAAGGTCATAACACCGAAGACCGTGGACGCTGGTAGCAACACTCCTGCATCCTCGACCACAAAGACAGCGGGTTCAATGGTTCCACCAGCAAATGCACAGTCATCCGCTACAGCAATGGGTCCCGCTGCAATACCAGTAGCGGCCCCTATTGCAGAAAAAGCACCTGCAACAGAAGCAGTAACGGCGTCGCCATCTGCCAGTAGCGGATGGCAAACAGTGCAGAAGGTTAGGGGTCCGAAATTTAAGCACACGGACCCCACCTTGTTTGTGAAATCCCCTCCAACTTCTCCTCCCAGATCCCCCTCTGGAAAGGAGAAGAAGGGGAAAGGGCCTCGGAGGAAGAAAAGCCCGCAAGACTCCGAGGCCTTGCAACGAGAGTCGTCTTCAGATAATGAAGACGACTTAATGCTGGTGGACGAACCTGGTTCCGTTCCTCAGCAGTCACGGGACGATGACCCACCCGACCCGGGGCGGGTGAGGTTGAATAGGTGAGATGGCTCCCATACTACAATGGAACGTAAATGGCTTTCAGGCTCACAAAGAGGAAGTCCAACTCTTAGCACGGTCTAATCCATTGTGTCTCTGTTTACAGGAGACACACTTTAGACCAAACCACCATCCTGTGCTAAGAGGTTATGACATCTATAGAAAGGACGATACCGAGGGTGATCGAGCGAAGGGCGGAGTGGCCGTGTTTGTCCGAAACACTGTCCACTCCGAACCTGTTGCTCTCACCTCTCATCTACAAGCAGTGGCAGTGAGGATACACGGTCCCACTAAACTGACCGTATGCTCCATTTATCTGCCACCTAATGCGCCCGTCGAGTATGACGACCTACTCGACATTCTGCGGCAGCTCACTCGGCCATTCCTCCTCTTAGGAGACTTCAACGCACACAGTGCGTTGTGGGGCTCAAACACCGATTGCCCCAGAGGCCGAGTGGTTGGCAGATTAATGGAGCAAGAGGAAATATGCATCCTCAATACTGGCGAAATGACCCACTTTACCACTGCTTCCGGATCGTCCTCTGCCATCGACCTTTCATTGTGCTCCCCCTCAATCGCGGACTCCGTGCATTGGGAGGTGGATCGCGACCTTCATGGAAGCGACCACTTCCCAATATGGATGCACGTAGAGTTTGAACGCGGAGGAGGGAATAACCGACGCAAATGGAACGTCAGCAAAGCAGATTGGCAACTATACTGCCGCTCCATTACTCTTAAAGAGTATTACGATGTTGTGGAGAAGGTGAATCACTTTACTGAAGTGATTCACCAGGCAGCTGACGTCTCCATGCCTAAAAGCTCCGGAACGCTGCGAAGGACGCCCGTACCCTGGTGGAGCGACGAATGTCGCTCCGCCATTCAGGGTCGTAGACGGGCGTTGCGTCGTTTTAGGTTGCACCCAACTTCAGACAACCTGGCAGCGTTCCGTATTGCAAGAGCAAAGGCGCCTCGTGTTATTAAGGAGAGCAAGAAAAGGTCATGGCAGACCTTTGTGAGCACAATAAATCGTTCCACACCATCAGCCAAAGTATGGGGAGTCCATCCGCCGTATATCTGGAAGGTACTCCCGCCCACCAGTATCTGGATTACTGGATCAAGGACGTGTAATTACCGACGAACGAAGCATAGCGCAGCTGATGGCGGAGAATTTCGCTGCCATCACTTCATCTGACAGTTTCGATCCTCGGTTCCAGCGACGTAGGGTTGCTGCCGAGAGACGTGTGCTATGTTTCGATTCGTCGGATACAGAGGCCTACAACAGGCCATTTACATTTTGGGAGCTTGAGTCTGCACTAAACAGCGCAAAAGACACTGCTCCAGGGCCTGATATGATCCAGTACCAGATGCTGAGGCATCTTAATAATGATGCTAAAGAGTACCTTCTGGATATTTTTAACAATATTTGGACCGGAGGACACTTCCCCGACTCGTGGAAGGAAGCAACGCTCATCCCTATTTTAAAACCTGGGAAAGACAAATTGTTGCCAGGTAGTTATCGTAGTATTGCCTTGACTAGCTGCGTGGGGAAGACACTGGAGAGGATGGTGAATCGCCGCCTCGTCTGGTGTCTTGAATCCCGTAATCTACTGAGCTGCTTTCAGTGTGGATTCAGGAAGTTCCGTTCCACCTTGGACAACCTGATCCTGCTGGAAGCGGCCATACAAGATGCATTCATCCGCAGCCAACACCTTGTGGGTGTTTTTTTCGACCTTGAAAAGGCCTACGATACTACCTGGCGGCATGTTATTTTAAAACAGTTACACGAATGGGGCTTTAGGGGTAACCTACCCCGTTTTTTAAAATCATTTTTATCTGGTCGTTGCTTCCGGTACCGAGTCGGTAGTGAAGTGTCTGATCTTTTTATTCAGGAAAACGGTGTCCCTCAGGGGTCAGTTTAAGCGTGACCCTTTTCGCCATAGCGATTAACAGTATATCAGTCGTTATAAGGAGTCCCTTACGGTTCTCCTTATATGTGGACGACTTCTTAATTTTTATTGCATCATCCAGCCTGAGAAGCGCAGAGCGGCAGTTGCAGCTCGCGTTGAACAGGCTGGATGAATGGTCAGTGCACACCGGTTTTCGTTTCTTCCGCTGAGAAAACCCGGTGTGTACTTTTTACTCGTAGTAGAAGCCTTTATCAGAGCCCCACCTTACCCTGAGGAACACCGTTCTACGTTTTACTGACACTATTAGATTTCTGGGCCTCATTTTAGACACTAGGCTCAACTGGCTACCACATCTAAAAGATGTGAGAGCCAGGGCCTTAAAAGCCCTTAATCTTTTAAAATGTTTGTGTGGCAGGTCGTGGGGCGCTGACCGCTCCTGCCTGCTACAGTTTTATCGAGCCTTTGTACGGTCGCGTCTCGAGTATGGTTGCATCGTATACGGTTCGGCACGGGACAGTTATCTTCGGATACTTGATAGTGTCCACCATGCAGGAATTCGGCTCGCCACAGGTGCTTACCGCACTAGTCCGATTCCGAGCATTTGTGCCGAGTCTGGCGAGCCGCCGCTTTCCACCAGGCGGCATCTCCTCATGGTGCGACACTATGTGAATATTGCCACAACGCCTGGTAGTCCCGTGTACGACGTAGTGATGCGACCAAACTTTCAACAGCTATATGCTAATCGCTACAGAGCGACCAAACCATTCAGCCTCCGTACAAAGGCTATTTTAGAAGAATACGGATGTGAACTGCCCGCTTTTTATCACCAGGGATGGAGTAAATCTCCTCCCTGGCTTTTAAAGAGGCCCAGAACGATTTTAGACCTGTCACGGTACAACAAACTGTTTACCGCTGACAGGGTATTTCTAAATGTTTTTAAAGATGTTTTGAATCACCATCGCGATTTTACCCCGGTGTACACGGATGGGTCTAAACAGGCTAACGGAGTGGGTTGCTCCGTTGTGTTCCCTCGAGCGACTTATACATACAAGTTGGATAGCAGGTGCAGCGTTTACACTGCGGAGTGCTATGCCCTGCTAATGTCGCTCCAGCGTATGAAGGTATGCCGCGACATGAAGTATATCATATGCTGTGATTCCCTCAGCTGTATTCAGGCGTTAGCAACCATGTACCCAGCAGACCGTCTAGTCCAGGACATCCAGGACGCCCTCTTTTCCCTCCAATCACGTGGAAAGGAGGTTTTATTTCTGCTGGGTACCCGGTCATGTGGGAATCAGTGGGAACGAGGCAGCCGATGCAGCTGCCAAATTAGTCTGCAACAAGGTCGAAACCGACTTTGACCCGGTCCCAAAGTCAGACCTTGCCTCGGTAGCGAAGAGAATTGTTTTTGAAGCATGGCAGAGGCAGTGGCTGGAAGTAGAGCATAATAAGCTCCGGCTGGTCAAACCGACCGTTTAGCCGTGGAGCAGCTCCTTCCAGCGGGCGAGGAGGGATGAGGTTCTCCTTACTCGCCTCCGTATAGGGCACTGTCCTCTGACTCATGGTTTCCTTCTGCGCCGAGAGGACCCTCCGGAATGCAATGCTTGTGGCGTACCTGTGACGGTGCGCCACATTTTAACTGACTGTGTACTTTTTTTAAACGTAAGGGCGGATGTTGGCTTAGCTAACGACTTGGCCGTTATTTTAAACAATGACAATGTGGGAAAGGTTTTAAAATTTTGCAATTTGGCCGGTCTCTGTCCAAAAATTTTGGGGAGATCGGCCTAGTTTTTAGAATGGTTTGGTGGTTTTTCTACATCCACTAATCCATGTATATTTTTTATCCCTGGCTGGCCCCCTTACAGCCAGCCAGTTCGTTGATTCCGTGTTCGTTTTAGCTGGTTGGCTCCTCTACAGCCAACCAGCCAGTACTATTTGTTTGTGCATTTGATGCCATTTTACAGCCACTGTTTTTGTATTTAACTCAATCTTGTTGTCTGCATGGTCGACCCCTTTACAGTCGACCATGCGGGCTGTGTTTTTACCACTTTTTTGTATTTTATTGTGCCGTCTGTGTGGCCGACCTATTTACAGTCGACCATGCAGACGGCAGTGTGTTTCTACCCACATTGTCATTCCGTACTTTTGCTAGGGCGCTAATGACCTAGATGTCGACGCGCCCTAAAGCCCTAAAAACAACAACAACAACAACAACGACACGTGGTCCGAGGTTTAGGCTGATGGACTCAATTCTGTTCGTTAAATCTCCCTCTTCGTCCCCTCCCAGATCACCTGGTAAAAGGGAGAAAAAGGGAAAGAGAGCGAGTAAGAAGAAGGTCAAGGAGGTAGTCGATGAGGACAATGAGTCGGATACGTCGGACTCATCGGAAACAGAGGAAGCTGCAATGCTGGTGGACTAGCCTGATCCCTTTCTTCAGCGGGCAGTGACCAACGACTCACCCGAACCGGGTCGGATGAAACCAAACAGGTAGGATGTGCCGAAAATCTTAGGCACATCGGCCTAGTTTTAAGACGGATGGGTGACCTCTTTGCAGCCACCCATCCATATGCGTTGTTTTTTTTTATATTGTTGTAATTGATGTATCTCTGGCCAATATACAGGCAGCAAGACATGTAGTGTTTTTAATCCTCTTTTGAACCTGTTTGGCCCCTTTACAGCCTTACAGGTGTTATACTGTATTAAGTCCTGGTGGCGGCTTTAAAGCCACATCTGATTTTATGACTTATTTTATTTGCTGTCTGTACGGCTGACCCCTTTACAGTCGACCATGCAGACAGTATTTTAGTACTTTCTTCAGCCACAGTGATAGCTGGTAATAGGGTGCTAATGACCCCGCTGTCGACGCACAAAAAAAAAAAAAAAAAAAAAAAGATTGAGGGCCCGCTTGAACTCAGGACGGAGGAGTTCATGGAGATGTTTCCATTTTGTCGTAGGATATTTTCCCATCCTCATGATGAAGTTTAATGATGGATATAGGAATGTTTTTACTGCATCGAGTCGTTGCCACAGCTGTAGCTTGGAACGAACAGCCATTTTACAAATCCCCGTCACTTCAGATTGTTCAGGGGCAATCTGAAACCCTACTGGTTCCCCCATAAATCGTCGCTGGCCTCCATCATCTAGGTGTTTCAGGGGGGTGCCGGCAATGTTGAAAACGGTTTGTTGTGTTCCTATGAGTGTCACTCCGGAAATATGGTTGGACGAACATTTGGCTTCATTTATAGTTATTCCAATTATTGCCGCCAATTCTACTACCACATCAACGCTCCGTTACACCTCTGTAACTGTCCTGCCAATGGGTGTAATTTCGTTTGCAAAACCAAGCGTTCGATGTTACGCTTGGTCCCCCTGTATGGATTGGAGGATCGGATCAATAGCTACATTTAAAAGTAGCTCCGATAGTTGGCATCCCTATCGAATTCCACTTTTAACCGGGATGTTATCAATAACTTTGGATCCGACCGCTACACGACTACAACTGTTCAGGTAGATGTTACCTATTAGTTCAGCGAAACGGTCACCTACACCCGCCGCCCTAAGAGCAAAGACAGTTGCCTCGTGGGAAACAGAATAGAAGGCGTTGGAGAAATCCAGCCAGACAGAACAAAACTCCTCTTGTCTCGTTCTGGCCTCATTAATTCTTTTTTGGAGAGCAAAGTTGTACTCGCATACACCATCAAATGGCATAAAGCCTTCTGACATGGTGATGACACTGAGTTGGTGGTAACCCAGGCGGTGAAGCGCTTGGCAAGACATCCGGTAGATAACTTACAGATTGTATTTGATAACGCGTTCGACCGCCAGTTCGACACAACTGACGGTCCGAACCCGGAGCAGTGTTTTCTCACTTGCGTAACTTCACCTGAGAAAAAATGGTTGAGAGAATAGGTGGACGCTCCTTATGGCGGCCTAATGAGCGGGAATGGTTGGTAACTTCATCCACCCCAAGTTCTCAAGGCCGTGATTCCCCATCAACGATGAATCTTACCGCTCGACGTCTGTTGCGACGATATAGAGCGTGGATGGTTTTAGCATCAGCGATGTTTATCTTGCGCTTATGGCCTGCCATCTGAGGAGGAGGCAATTTTATAACAGAAGCTGCACAATTAGTTATACGCTCACATAAAACCTCAAATTTATCCCCACCTATCTTGAATGCAGTTGGCTATTTAAATTTCTTTTAACTGAGGGATAAAATCGTGAACAGGTGATTTATAATTATTATCTATTACTGGTTGGATTGATATCTCCCCCTCATAACCATCATTAAGAGGCTCCTCAGATTCAGCAGTGGTAATACACAGACGGAAAAAAAAATCCCAACACCAAGAAAAAATTATTGTAGAGTAATGAAATTTGGACAATGCATTTGTCAAGTTAACATGTTTAATTGATTAAATTTTCAAGATCACAGGTTAATTTAAGCTCAAGAAAATGCATTTCAAATGTGAAATACTGTTAAATTAATAGCCGGTGTAACCTCCAGAATTTTGAATGCAAGCCTGCAAACGTGAATGCATTGTGTCATACAGGTTTCGAATGTCACTTTGTGGTATGGAGTTCCATGCTTGTTGTACTTGTGCTGTCAATACTGGGACGGTCAGTGCTGGCTGTGGATGATGCTGGAGTTGTCGTCCAATGATATCCCATACGTGTTCAATTGGAGACAGATCTGGTGATCTCGCAGGCCAAGGTAACATGTCGACACTCTGTAGAGCACGTTGCGAGACAACAGCGGTATGAGGGCGAGCGTTATCCTGTTGAAAAACTCCCCCTTGAATGCTGTTCATGAATGGCAGCACTACAGAAATTCGAGCTGCAGTTGGTACCACAGTGACACAACGAACTGTTAGAAATCGGTTACTTCAAGGACAGCTCCGAGCCAGGCGCCCTGTAGCGTGCATTCCACTGACTACAAGCCATCGCCGTTTGCGACTCCAGTGGTGTCAAGCCAGAGCTCATTGGAGGACGGAGTGGAGATCTGTTGTGTTTTCTGATGAAAGCAGGTTCTGCCTTGGTGCCAGTGATGGCCGAGTGTTGGTCAGAAGGAGGCCAGGGGAACGCCTGCAACCAAACTGTCTGCGGCCTAGACACACTGGACCTACACCTGGAGTCATGGTCTGGGGAGCAATTTCCTATGACAGCAGGAGCACTCTTGTGGTTATACCAAACACACTGACTGCAAATTTGTACGTCAGTCTGGTAATTCAACCTGTAGTGCTGCCATTCATGAACAGCATTCAATGGGGAGTTTTTCAACAGGATAACGCTCGCCCTCATACCGCTGTTGTCTCGCAACGTGCTCTACAGAGTGTCGACATGTTACCTTGGCCTGCGAGATCACCAGATCTGTCTCCAATTGAACACGTATGGGATATCATTGGACGACAACTCCAGCATCATCCACAGCCAGCACTGACCGTCCCAGTATTGACAGCACAAGTACAACAAGCATGGAACTCCATACCACAAAGTGACATTCGAAACCTGTATGACACAATGCATTCACGTTTGCAGGCTTGCATTCAAAATTCTGGAGGTTACACCGGCTATTAATTTAACAGTATTTCACATTTTAAATGCATTTTCTTGAGCTTAAATTAACCTGTGATCTTGAAAATTTAATCAATTAAACATGTTAACTTGACAAATGCATTGTCCAAATTTCATTACTCTACAATAATTTTTTCTTGGTGTTGGGATTTTTTTTTCCGTCTGTGTAGATTGAAGCCTCCCTTCTGACTGTGATCGACTTTCTGTAAAAGCTGACTGAGATGTAAGACACATTGTATTAAGATCTTCCATTCCCTTGCTGTGGGAGCAAATTCCATCTATCATGGCAACATTATCAGACAGTGGCTCCAATGTCTTCTGTCAGCACTGGTACAGCCACATTAGATGATGTTGCGTTCTCGATCACCATGTCTTCAAATCCAGGCTGTGGCGTCACTGGTGTGTCAGCCAGCATTGAAGCAGGAACAGCAGTTTTAGGCGGTGGCATCAAATGTCTGCCAGCAGTAGATTCACTTGTCATTGTAATACGCAGCCTGGGATCCGCCAGGCGGCGGCATCAGATGTGCATCAGTAACGGAGTCATCTCTCATTTCGTGTGCTATATCCGCAGTAGGAGATGGACGACTGGCTGCATCTTCAGGTCCAGGTGTCTTCCAGCGTTACTGCAGATGCGAAATCATCAGGGCCAGGCGGCGGAATCGAACATGAAGCATCTTCAGCTCCCGAATGTTGCGCTATAACAGCGAGTGATGGAGAGGCAGGGCCAGGCGGCGGCACCAGTGTTATATGGTTTTCTGAAGAGTCGAAGGCACATAACAACGCACCTCTGCGTTTTGGCCGGCTTGGTACTTTGGCCGGTAGCACAAGACGCTGTTCCTCCTTCCTTTTGGCCATAACATGGGCAGCTTGTATGTGATTTAGAAAGCCACGTTGGGAGTGGAAATGTAGTTCCATATTCATCGCATTTGTTTACAAAGATGGTCGGAGGAGGCGTTGCCGATTTGCGAGGGACCAAACAAGCAAGTTTTGACGGTCTTAGGCCAACATCGAATTTACATCGATAACAATAGTTGGTGGTATCTCGAATCCGAATTTTATCTATCATTTCAAAATGTCTTTCAAGTGACCTCCGCATCGCTGTCCAATGCCCTGAGCTGTAGGTGGTGAAACAGTTCAGCTCCATGCACAGATGGTGTGGAGGGGGAGGAGGGGGAAGGAAGTAATAAGTGTATGTTCCTCCCGCAGAATTCTTCCCTCCGGAATTGCTAGCTTTCAACGTGCTGGGGACAATTCAGAAGAAGATGAATTTGTGTTAAATTATAATCTGATGTTGATTGATTTACACTTGTTCAAATAAGCCCATCTTCCTTTTTAGGACATTTAGGCATGTTCTCAGTTGCCTCACTTCCCCAGAACTCAACAAAGATTGTACACTACACAAATCAGAGAGATTATTTTGATCAAGGTTATTCATATGACTGTCATGCGGCCCTCCCGTAACTGATGTGATAGAGCACTCTCTCAACTGCAAATTGTTTCTTTTTTTCAAGTCACTGACGATAATACAAGCATGTTCCGAAGGCAGATGTATAGCTTCGCTTATCACTGTTTCAGAAGCAGCAGATGGTACAGCATTGCTAATTCTATGGGGACTTGTTCAAAAATTTACTTCTAATAAGGCAGATGTACTAGATAATCGTCCAGATATTTCGTAAGATCATGGGTGAGCAAAATGTGATGGTTCAGAATCTTTTTTTTTTTAATGTTGTTTAGTTGCAAGCCCCGATACCTTGGGTAGCTCTTCTTCTTTGTGTCAAGTTATATTTGTTCTCTCTGTTTCTGGTGTGCACTTTGGAGGGTCAAACCCTTATTCGGGGAAAAAAGCCTCCTTGGTGTATGTACATGACAGAATCTGTGGTTAGGTATTATTTTATTATTCGGGTTTGTAAAGTATACTTAAGTGGACTTTATACTTGTGCCATCTCTTTAGTTTGTAGAGTCCTACGTCTCTTAGGTTTTCTACCGATTGCCTTGTTCTGGTCATATTTTCGTGGAATCTTTCAGTTTGTTGGAAGATTCTTGGAATATTTGTCCAATCGTGGAGATCGTCTATTCGTGTATACCTATTTGCCTGTAATATCATACATAGGTTACTGTTCTGTATTACTTGTATTTACTGTATGTGGGCATTACTTGCCGTTCCCCATACTTCACATCCATAGAGTAAGCTCGGTCGAATTATGCTTTTGGATAAGCGTATTTCTATAGTTCCCTTACTTTACATAATTTGATACAGATTCATTAGTATACCTAGGGTTTTTTGGCATTTGTCCTTGATGTGGTGATTGTACAGGAGTTTGGAATGTTTGGAATCTATTATCACTCCTAGGTATTTGTGTTTTTCTTTCCAGGAGATTCCATGACCGGCGATTTGTAATTGTGTGTCCGATTTCTTTCTCTTTTTTGTGAAGAATACAGCCGCGTTCTTGTTGGCGTTGATGCACACCTTATTCCTAGTGCGCCATTCCTCTATTTCTTGTAGCTGTCTCTGCATTCTATTAATTATAACTTTAAGTTGCTGTCCTGAACACATAGCCGCTGTTTCATCAGCGAATTGAGCTAAAGTGATACCCGGAATTGAAGGGAATTTGTTTACGTAGACTTTAAAACATGGTGGTGAAATAACTGGCCCCGCACACACACCCCTCTCTATTCTTCCTCAGCCCTTGAGCTGAGAAATCCTTCTTTGAAGTTTTTGCCGACTTGGCATTTCCTTTATCTTTTCTTCTTGTTAGTTTTGTAAATTTCTGTTTATTTTTTCTTTACATGTTGGGCTTTATTTTATTATTTTTACTTCTGCTATGGTTTTTTAGTTTTGTATAATCATTCAGTTTTTTTCTCTTACTCAAGTAGACTTAGTGTTCGTTTGTGTGGTCCTTCTCTTCCATTGTATCTCGCTAGATTGCTTATTGTACTGTTTCGGCTTTCTTGCGGTCGGTTGTAAAAGTTTTCTGCTAACTGTGTATTCCTCTGCCCCAGAGTCGGCATTTCTGCAGCCTGATGTAGATCTATTGTAGGGAACCTTATCTGCAGATGTAGTGCCCTCTTGAGTGCCTGGTTTTACATCCACTGTAGGCGATCCATATGTGTTCCAGCAGCATAAGACCATCCAGGGGAGGCGTACTCCATGAGTGGTCTCGCCAGCGCCTGATACATGCGCACGCCACATGTGGGGTCCAAAGTGCTGGTTCTGTTTAGTACTGGATATAGCTGGCCCAGTCTGCGAAGGACACTTGTTCGTATGTCGTCTACATGCGCTTTCCAGGTCAGCTTTCTGTCTAACTTCACGCCTAGGTACTTAACTGTGTCCGTCCACACGGGATCCTTTCGTCAAAGAGTTTAAGTGTAGATCTTGGTGGCATTCGTCTCCTGGTTAACATTATAGCTTGGCTCTTCACGGTGTTTATTTTTATTCGCCATTTTCTGGCCCACTTCTCGATGTTTTCGAGCTCTGCTTGTAGGCGGCGACCGACGAGTGTTGGGCACCGTGACGTGGCATAGACGGCGGTGTCATCCGCGTAGAGCGCTGCCTCCACTTCTTGCTGCATCGGCAGGTCGGTTGTGTACAGTGTGTACAGGACAGGGTCAAGGACACTGCCCTGTGGGACGCCGGCTCAGATAGTTCTTGCTGTTGAATGAGTGTTTTCTACATTCACTACGAATGTCCTCTGCTTGAGGTAGCTCCCCATTAGCCAGAGATTTCTGCCAGGTACTCCGAGGGTTGCCATTTTGTATAGTAGATAGACTCTCGTGCCAGACAGAGTCAAAAGCCTTTGCAACATCTAGGAGGACAACTCCCCAGTAGTCTCATTGGTTGAAAGCCCCCGTAGCTCCTCCCACTACACGAATCAGTTGGTGAGTGGTGGCGTGTCCAGTTCTGAAACCATGTTGCACTTCTGGGATAATGTTGCCCTACTCGACATGTCGCATTAGGCGCTTCAGCAGTAGGCGTTCAAAGACTTTGCTCGTTGTTGGGAGGAGACTATTCAGTCTATAGTTTTGCAGATCCGTTTTGTCCTTTCTAGGTTTAGGGACAGCAACAATTTCCGTGTGTTTCCAGGCCTTTGGGTATATGCCCTGTATTAGAATTTCATTGAACAGTTACTGTATATTAGGCGGTCTGTGGCGTCCTGGGGGTTTCTCAGGAGGCGATTTGTAATGTTGTCGTGTCCTAGTGCCTTATCCGGTGGTAGCTGGGCCAGTACCCCCCGAAGCTCGTCGCTAGTAATGGGCTCGATTTCTTCCGCCTCAGTTCCGCCGTCTCGCAGGTATCGACGGAGACGGCGTTTGACGTGCCTCTCGTCCATTGGTTCGGTGATTGGTTTGATGTTCATGTCGAAGGCGTCTTCTAGGAGGTTCGCTTTCGCTGATGGTTTGCAGGCCGCTTCTGCTCCCTCTGTTTTTAGAGGGGGGGGGGGATGTGGTGTCGGTGTCGAGTGAACTTCCGCGTCTCATTCCATGCTGTGCCGTCAGTCACCTGCAGTGTCGCTACTCTGTCTGCCCACTGGCTATTTCTGTGGGCAGTGACCCGAGCCTTTACTTCACGGATGAGTCTGTTGAGGCAGCGACGATCTTTCGGTCATCTCTTTTCTTGCATGTTCGGGCTGCCCTGTTTTTCTCTGTTATCTGAGCGAGATGTCAGTTGGTAGTCCTTTCTGTCATGCGTTTTTTCTTTGGATAGGTGACACTCCATCTGCCTTCTCTTTGTTGCATTGCATCAGTTTTTGGAGTTTATCTTCGGTGTCTCTATCTCCCCTTTACATTGTATCTTCGTTGAGCTCTCTTGTGAGACGCTCTCTGAACAGCGGCCAGTTTGCCTTACGGTAATTTCTTCTCGTCTCATTTGGTTTTGCAGTCAACAGTCCAAATGTCTCGATGATAACTGGTTTGTGGTCGGATGCTCTAGCTTCTAGGTGGCCTGGGATTCCACGCATGACGGCGATGTCGCGGACATCTCCTCGATGCGATGGTTTCGTGGCGTGTGCGTGGGGACATCTGGAGCGATCACTGTGCAGTTGTTTTGGATACAGGCCCTTAGGAGTCGCCTGCCACTAATATTTGTGCACTTGCTGTGCCATGACTGGTGCTTGGCGTTTTAGTCTCCTGCCACAAGTAGTCTTCCTTTTATTGACAGCTGTATTGTGAGGTCAGCTTCTTCAATGTGTTGCCCTGGTGGATGGTAGACAGCGTTGACGTTGACTGGCCCGTTTCTTGTTTCTATCTCCACCCCTGTTGCCTCTGTAGTGGTCATATGCGGTAGTTGAATTTGGTGGTTTTTTAGTGTAGACCGCTCAATTGTTGCAGTGCCTTCTCCTGCTGTTGGCCTGTCCTTTCTATAGGTGCAATAGTTTTGAGCAGTGAATTTTAGCCCTGGTTTTAGGTGGGCCTCACAGATGAGGGAGATATCCACTCCCAATTCTTATAGGAACTGAATTATCTCGCCTCTCTGTTGAAACACTCTTGCGTTCCACGTACAGAACGATAGACTTTCTATTTTTCTATGCCTGTCCATGGTTGTGGTGCTATTTTCTATGGAGGTGGGGAGAACAGCGCTCCGAATTGCTAGGCGCGTCGTTTGATTAAGCAAAGCAAAAAGATGTGATGGCAGACCTTCGTGAGCACCATTAACCGTTCGACACCATCAACAAAAGTATGGGAGTCAATCCGCCATATTTCCTGGAGGTATTCTCGATCGCCAGTATCTGGATTACTGGATCAGGGGCGTGTGGTCACCGAGGAGCGAAGCATTGCGCAGATGATGGCAGAGTACTTCGCTGCCACCACTTCGTCTGCCGGATTGGATCAACAGGTCCAGCAACGAAGAATATCTGCCGAATGGCAAAACTTTAACTTCGACTCGTCGGAATTGCAGGACTACAATAGCCCATTTCCACCGTGGGAGTTCCTGGGTGTTTTTAATGAAATTTGGACCGGGGGACACTTTCCGACTCGTGGAAGGAAGCAACGATGATCCCAAGTAAAGACAAGTTGTTGCCAGGTAGCCACCGTAGCATTGCCTTAACGAACTGCGTGGGGAAGACACTAGAGCGGATGGTGAACCGCCGCCTCGTCTGGTGTCTTGAGTCCCATAAACTGTTGAGCCGTTTTCATTGTGGATTCACTAAGTTCCATTCCACCACGGACAACCTGATCCTACTGGAAGCGGCAATTCAAGACGCCTTCATCCGCAGCCAACACCTTGTGGGTATATTTTTTGACATAGAAATGGCTTACGACACTACCTGGCGGCACGTTATTTTAAAAAAGTTATACGAATGTGGATTAAGGGAAAAGCTACCCCGTTTTTTTTAATCATTTTTATCTCGGCTTTGGTTCCGGTACCGAGTAGGTAGAGAAGTGACCGACCTTTTTATTCAGGAAAATGGTGTTCCTCAAGGTTCAGTTTTAAGTGTGACTCTTTTTACCATAGCAATTATTAGCATCTCAGCTGTTATAAAGAGGTCCATCCGGTACTCCTTATACGTTGACGAATTTTTAATTTTTATTGCATCGTCTAGCCTGAGAAGCGCTGCTCACGCTGAACAGGCTGGATGAATGGTCAGTACACACTGGCTCTCTGCTGAGAAAACCCGGTGTGTGCTTTTTAGCTGTAGTAGAAGTCTTTTGGCAGAACCTCATCTCACCTTGAGGAACACCGTTTTAAGTTTTAGTGAAACTGTTCGTTTTCTGGGCCTCATTTTAGACAGTAGGCTTACATGGCTGCCACATCTTAAAGATGTCAAAGCCAGAGCCCTGAATGCTCTTAATGTTTTAAAGTGTCTGTGTGGCAGGTCGTGGGGCGCTGACCACTTCAGCCTGCTACAGTTTTATAGAACCTTTGTACGGTCGCGGTTGGAGTACGGTTGTATTGTCTACGATTCGGCACGGGACAGTTATGTCCGTATACTGGATAGTGTCCACCATGCAGGAATACGTCTCGCTACAGGTGCTTTCCGCACCAGTCCGATACCCAGCATTTGTGATGAGTCTGGCGAGCCGCCGCCTTCAATCCGCCGGCATCTCCTCAAGGTGCGACAGTATATACATGTTGCCGCAACTCCTGACAGTCCCG
This sequence comes from Vandiemenella viatica, assembly GCA_031002005.1. NCBI lineage: Eukaryota > Metazoa > Arthropoda > Insecta > Orthoptera > Morabidae > Vandiemenella > Vandiemenella viatica. Next base: position 64,851,071 of record JARYHS010008074.1, read on the forward strand.
TGTACGACGTAGTTCTTCACCCCAACTTTGAATGGCTTTATACTAACAGCCAAAGGGCAACTAAACCGTTCAGCTACCGTACAAAGGCTATATTAGAGGAATATGGTTTTCAGATGCCCTCTTTTTATCACCAGGGTTGGAGTAAATCTCCTCCCTGGCTTTTAAAGAGGCCCAGAACAGTTTTAGAACTGTCGCGATACAAGAAGCTGTTTTCCGCCAATAGTATTTTTATGCGAAGTTTTACCGATATTTTAAATCAATTTCGCGATTTCACCGCGGTATACACGGATGGGTCTAAGCAGGCTGACGGAGTTGGCTGCTGCGTGGTGTTCCCTCGAGCGACTTATAACTAGAAACTAAACAGCTGTTGCAACGTGTACACTGGAGAGTGTTACGCTTTGTTAAAGTCGCTCCAGCATATGAAAGTAAGTCGCGGCACGAAGTACATCATATACTGTGATTCCCTCAGTTGCATCCAGGCTATAGGATGCATGTACCCAGCAGATATACTTGTCCAAGACATGCAGGAAACCCTCCAATCGCTCCAATCTTCTGGAAAGGAAGTCGCATTCTGCTGGGTACCTGGTCATGTGGGAATCAGGGGGAACCAGGCAGCTGATGAAGCCGCCAAGTTAGCCTGCAGCAAGGTCAGAGTTGACTTTGATCCAGTCCCAAAGTCTGACCTTGCCTCAGCGGGGAAAAGAGTTGTGTTTGATGGATGGCAGAGGCAGTGGCTGGAGGTTGAGCATAATAAGCTCCGGCAGGTCAAACCGACCGTTCAGCTGTGGAGCAGCTCCTTTCAGCGGGCGAGGAGGGATGAAGTTCTCCTTACTCGCCTCCGTATAGGGCACTGTCCTCTGACGCACAGCTTTCTTCTCCGCCGGGAGGACCCACCGGAATGTTATGCTTGTGGCGTACCTCTGACGGTGCGTCACATTTTAAGTGATTCTGTATTGTTTTTAGATTTAAGAGCGGACGTTGGCCTGGCCGTCGATCTGTCTCTTATTTTAAACAATGAGACCAGTACCGTGTCGATTGTTTTAAAATATTGTGTTTCGGCTGGTCTTGTGCTTAAAATTTTATGCAGAAAGGCCTAGTTTTTAGATGGACGTGTGGCCCCTACGCAGCCTCCCATCCATGTGCATTGTTTTTAATTTTCATATTTTTAAATTACTTTCTCGATGGCCACTATACAGCTGGCGAGACCTGTAGTGTTTTTAATCATTTTGTGACCCTGTATGGCCCCTTTACAGCCATTCAGGTGGTGTACGGTCTTGAGTAGTGGTGGCCCCTTTTTAAGCCACGATTTATAATTGTGAATTATTTTATGCCACAGTAATAGCTGGTAATTGTTAGGGCGCTAATGTCCCCAATATCGACGCGCCCTAAAGCTACAACAACAACTTGTGTGGATTATCTGCTATAGCTATTCCCATAAGGTTGGTTGTCCAGAAGAGGGAATTTATGTTGAATGTCATTTACGAGGTCTCTTCTTTCATTATAGAATTTTGTCTGAAGAAATATATGTTAGTCTCTGTTTCAATTGCATGAGGTTTGTGTATGTATTTGACAAAGGTATCAGAAATTCGGTTCTTACAAACACGTTCTATGGTGATTATAGGGATTCTGTCTGTGGGATTTTTTGCATGTGTGGGTCCTCTCAAGCAAACACCTGATAATAGTCTAATCTCATTTCCACTATATTCATTAGAATAGGCTCTGGAGTATATTGGAAATATGACAGCAGCTTCTCTTACATTTCTTTTGCTTTTTTTGACCATAAGGCCCTCCTAACCTAGAAAAGAAATTGGTCATCTTGTTGGAGAAGTAAGCAGTATTTGTTTATGGCAGCCTCCACCAAAGTTGGTCTACACATTTGTTAGATAATTTGTTGAGATGGTGCCCATTTTCAACAGAGCTCTCCATGAGATTGTTGTAGAATATCAAATCTTCAATTTCTGTATGGGCTATTTTTCACATTTCTTCCATGACGTAGTCACACCAGTTGTGGTATCCTTGCTTTGGTGTTACTTGATATTCCTTTTGTCTGTGATCAGATATGCTTTCATTGTGTATTTTCTTCTTCCTTTCATATCCAAGTGTCGACATTAGACCCATATGCTTGTGTTTGAGAAATGAAGATATTAATTTGAATGTGGTCCATTCTTCTCTTTCAAAGCATTTCAGTATTTCTTTGAATGCCCCAAATGCATTAAATCCTTTCTCCAGGGGAAAGATTTCTTCTTCGCTTATAATTTCTGAGATCTCAGACTCCATTATTTTTATGAACTTTTTAACCATATCTTTATCGGTCTCATCCCCTATTAAAGTGATCTCTTTGGTGAAAGGGGGTGGAATTAATTTTTCCTTTCCAGGTTATATATTCGGTTCTTTCCTCTTCAGTTGGGTCATCAAGCCTTTCGAGAAGATCTTCAGGAAATATCTGATTTAGGATTTTATCATCTTTTTTGTATAGTTCTTCAGGTTTACATTCTTCATTCGTTGTCTTGAGACAATCATTTATCCATTTGGTTAGTTCTACGTTGAAATATTGGAAGAAAAAAACCTCTTTTTTTCATGTCACTTACGTCAGGGATTGTTTAGTCCATTATATTTCTTTTTTGGAGCTCTATATATCATTTTGTCATGAACGCCATCACCTTTTCTTGTCCTCTTAAATTGATCTTTTTGGTGAACCACAGGATTTCTCCATTTCTTTCTCTAACGAAGCACCGAGCTGTGTGAGCTGTTTCTCCTTTGGTTATTGATACAAATTGGTTGTAAGCATCATCAAATTTACCACCTGAATATATTTTGATAAAATTCTTTGTTTTTAGGTCAACTAGATCATAAATTTTCGAGGGCCTTGAAGCGTTCCATTCCTTTGAGATTCGGCTCATCAGTGCTTCTGTTGCAGGGTCAATCGATATGTTTACCACCCTCGAGGTCTCTTGACCTTCCTTTTCAGTTTCCACATCAGTTGAAGATGATGATGTTGGTATGGCTGATTGAGTTTGGGTTGTTTTTAATGATTCAATGTCTGAGTCCTTTGATGATCCATGAATGGAGTTCTCATAAATGTTATCCCCTTTTTATACTCTTCAAGTCTTGTGTTTGGGTTATGTCCTGTTTAATTTTTCTCTTTTCTCCTATAATCAAGTTTTGTTGGCATATAACACTCTGTATTCGCTAGCAGAACACAAATTGTTAAATGTTTCATAACACTTTCTTTCTCTCTAAAGGACATACCATACCATCCATCTACGTAGGTCGCAATCGTTTTCTGAAGATCTTCATTGTATAGTGTTTTGTCAGACAATAATTCTTTATTAATTTCCATAATTAAGTTTTATAATGTTTGGGATCTGCTCTTGCTCAGTGCAAGTGATTCTTCCACGTCAAATTTTTCAACTGATGATCGATAGGTAAAGTGCTGCCAATTGTAGTTGTGCCATTGCAACCAAACACCCTCAATAGAAGCCCACGAAATTACACACTCAAAAGTTTTAATAACATGAGGATGCCTACATAAGATAAAACAAACAATAAAAGATGATTAAGACCACAAAAGTACGCAATATATAAAGATTAAAAACACAATATTGATTATTCACACGCGGATGTCAACAGGAAGGCAGCGACTGAACTGTTTTTATACAGCGCTCCACTAATCAGAGTCTTCCCACGCCACACCAAGCGATCTAGATTCCTGAATGCTAAAAAATGTTTAAAAAGTTACTTTAAACATCAAATTAAATAATAACAAATACAAAAATAGAATTAATATTGAAATTTAAATACACATACTTCAATTATCAACGAATGTAATTTTTCATAAATACTTACTTTCACACAAAACATTAAAACTTGTACCTCCCACTGCTACTCGATGTTTACATCAAAATGAATTTTTCTTACCTAACCTTCGGGACATGAAGGCTACGGAATTTTTGTTCGTATTGCAGGTGCACGACAGTGACTTCATACGCCCCGACCACAGTAATCTTTTGTTACAAGGGTCATAAGTCCTCATCATTCAGCCCGAAAGTTGCTACTTTTTGGTATTAATGCATTGAAATGTTATTTTACAATGCGCCGGTACTTCAATGGATTGAACTGCGCATGGGGAACTTTAGGTGCTAAAACCTTTTCGGAAATAGGTTACTTTATTACACTTTTTTTTTTTTTTTTTTTTTTTTTTTTTTTTTTTTTTTTTTTTTTTTTTTTTTTTTTTTTGTAAGTATCATTATAGCTTAGATATCCCATGCCCAAATGCTGCCCTGGTGTTGAATGTACGTAAGAGATGATGGCCGGAAGACGAGCATAATAAGCTCCGGCTGGTCAAACCTACCGGTCAGCCGTGGAACAGCTCCTACCAGCGGGCGAGGAGGGATGAGGTTCTCCTGACTCGCCTCCGAATAGGGCACTGTCCTCTCACGCACAGGTTTCTTCTCCGCCGAGAGGACCCTCCGGAATGTGATGTCTGTGGCGTACCTCTGACGGTGCGCCACATTTTAACTGATTGTGTTTTATTTATTATTTGACCTAGCTAACGATCTGTTGTTATCTTGGTTGCTCGCGAGAAACCGTGTCAGTTTATAGAGACCCAACGTTTCAGTTATCATGTGGCTTTTTAGAGATGATCTGTCTGTTGAAACAAGAGACAGTGAGAACGTGGCAAATGTTTTAAAATTTTGTGGCTTGGCGGTCTTGTCACAATATTTTGGGTAGATCGGCCTAGGTTTTAGAATTTATTGGTGGTCTCCTTACAATTACCAATCCAAATATTGTGTTTTTACTTTTTTAAGTGTGTTCTGTGAAGTCCGTCATGTTATATGGTGTCATATGGTTGGTCCTTATAGTGCCAGTCAGCCAGTTAGTTTGATGATTTAACGTTCTTTTAACCTGGTTGACCCTTTAAATTTGTGAAGCTTTACCCCGGGACGACACGCTTGCTTGGTGTTTGCACCAAATCTAATTCTCTAGAAATGCTTGGTTAATTTAGGGGAGCCAAACATCCTCATCCACATGCTTGCACGTGGGCTTGTATGTTTTGGAGAAGAGGTTGTGTCGGTCAATACTTCTGGCCTAACACACACACACACACACACGTGTATATATATATATATATATATATATATATATATAAATTTAAAAAACGAGAAAGACTGCAAAGAACATCGTGGATGTTAAAAATCCATAGAAACCATTGCAGGTAGTTACTGTAATTTCATTCATGCAACTATGATTATTACGTTGCTTCATGTATGTATTTGATTTAATATAAGCAAATTGTTTTATAATTAGAATTCTATAGTAATTATTGTTTTAACGGCATGATAATGACTGTATCAATTATTTTTTGATTGCAGAGAATTTATGGAAGAAACATTTAATTAGCTTGTTTTTGAACCATGTGGGCAGTTTGATAACTTCTGCCGGATGAGCTATACTGACCGTCAATATTCGCTGAATGAAATTTCACTTATGATTTCTAAAGGAAATTTCAGAGATGCTATATCAGCTGAATTAATAAATTTATACCTGAGCCAGAGCGAATAGAATCTTGTTTTTTCTTTAAATGTTTACGAAGTGTTACAGTAAGAAATTCTATCTTTTTTTTTTAATCTGCATGACAGTTTTATTTAAAACTTCACTAAGACGACCCCAAGCATGAGCTACTTTTTCTTCTTTATGGTCTTTATTCTTCGAATCAAAAATGCAGGGTAGTATTCGGGGAATTTTAAAATATTCATGTTGGGCCATTTATTCATTTTTCCTGCAGCATTTCGACCACAACAAACAGGAACGCATGTCTGACCGCAGTCAGTGCACAACCGATACTAACTCAGCACAAACGTACAGACGCTTCGCAAGCATTTACCGCAAACTTCCTTTAATTTGTGCCTAAACCGACACTCTGTCGGATAAGCCACAAGTGTTAACAAGTCTACAGAAGCGAAGCCAAACGCCCTGACCACATGTTTCAATTTGTGACGGTTTGACAAGGTATGGCAAGCGTGTGGTCCCGGCCTTAGATTTATGGTCTGTTTACAGCCATTGTTCTAGTATTTTTTTTTATTTTGCTGTCCGTATGGGCGAACTCTTAACGGTGGACCATAAAAACGGTAATTCTGCCATTCTATTACGATTTTACTTTATTTTTCCGTCTGTATGGCCGGCCACTTTACAGTCGGCCGTGAAGACGGTAACTTATTTCTCATTTCAGCTATATTTTCAGAGTGGATTTTAGTCGGGGTGTTTATGACCTAGATTTCAACGCTCCCTAAAAAGCCAAATAAAATAAGAACATATGGACGTGGTATGCAGATGCTTTGTAATAAGATGACATAAAGAAATGATACTTAATACCCTAGAAATTACAATTTTAAAAGGAAATAAATTCAAAGCAGTGTTATCACTGTAAAATACAAAGACAGGAGAATAAAGGCTTTGTATACTTGAACGCTGGATTGAAAAAGCATGCATTATGCCTAAATTGTAGTAGCATCAATTGATAATATTCAGAAAGACTTCAAAGTCTTGCATCTATTGGAGAGGATAATGAGACATCACGGATGTAAGAGAACTCTTTTAAAAATCCTAGATTCTTTTATGGCTGCGGCGTATGATAGAAGACACACTTGAAGTGTTTGTTGAGAGGATAGATCTGCTGAAGTTGGCGTATAATAAAGAAGAACATGATAAATGTGTTAAATTTGAACTCATTTGTATAGATCATTAAAAGACGTGGTGCGTATATTCAGGAAAAAAATGCACAGTGAAAAATTGTGGTTTGTTAAGGTAATTGTTCCCAATGCGATGTATTGATCTAAGTCATTATGACATTAAATTTAATTATTTAAATTTGTAACATAACAGCGACTGAACCTTATTTTTTCTTATTTACAAAGAATCGGTGTGCATGCTGAATCTAAAACTTATACATTACATATTTGTAAATGTTTCTTCAATTTTAATGTATATCATTTATCCTTAAAAAAAATCGATACTCTGAGAATATGGAGGTAATTCTTATTAAATTTTAGTTTTGTTACTAAAAAAAGTGACATGTAATATTAATATCTATTTACTGCCTATAGTGTATGTATGATTGACTAATTTTAGAGTAAAGAGAATTGGTAAGCAAATTAAAATTTATTTATTTCCTTTAGTGGAGTATTGCTTTTATTTAATATTGTTAATCCAGCCAAGTGATAAAAATCTGAAGCTTTGTGCTTATTACTTATTGCAGCTTTTAATAGGAATATATCATCTTATACTAGCTGGTAGACCACATGCCTGAGGGATATACAAATAAATCACCACTAACTTCTGCACTTTTAAATTAACTTTTGTCGTCATTCCAGATGATGATTTCAGAAGGCGACCTTTCCTTTGTTCGAGCTCCTGGCTGGAAAGGGCGTGGAAGAAAGGGTGAGTTTAGATTCACTTTACCATTTAATAATTTCTAACCCGCTTACAGAGATAGTAGGTGAAGTTCAGTTTGGGTTTAGGAAAAATCGCGGTACATGGGAAGCAATTCTGTCTTTAAGATTAATACTTGAAGGGCGGATCAAGAAAAACAAAGATACTTCTATGGCGTTTGTTGATTTAGAAAATGCTTTTAATAATGTTAGGTGGGACAAGATGTTCAAAATTTTAAATGACTCAGGTGTTAGTGTAGAGATATAAGACTGCTTTATAAACTATATAAGAATCAAGTGGCTATAATTAAAGTAGAGTATCATGAGAGACATGCATCAGTTACAAAGGGTGTGAGACAAGGTTGCAGTCTATCCCCGTTAATATTCAATTTGTATGTAGTGGAAGCAGAAAAAGGAAGTAAAAGAAAAATTTCCATGTGGCACAAGTATTCAAGGAGAAAAAAATCAGTATGCTACGATTTGCTGATGAAATTGTCTTGTTATGTGACCAGGCTTAGGATATTGAGAAGTTACTGAATGGCATGAACAAAATACTGAAGGAAGATCTATAGTGAATATAAATCAAAGCAAGACTGAAGTGATGAAATGTAGCAGAAATGATACCAATACTAGTAGATTAAATATGAAAATAGGATGGGATGCAATAGGAGACGTAAGTGAATTCTGTTACTTGGGAAGCAAAATTACAACCGATGGCCGAAGCAACAATTAGGTTAACGGCAGAATAGCACTAGCAAAAAGAGCCTTCATGAAAAAGAGAAATCTTTTACTTTCGAATATTGATCCAGGAATTAGAAAGAACTATTTAAAACTCTATATATGAAACACAGCACTTTATGGTAGCGAAATATGGACTATGGAATACCGGAAAGAAAGAAAATTGAAGCATTTGAAATGTGGTACTACAGCAGAATGCTGAAAATTAAATTGACAGACAAAGTAAGAAATGGACGAGTTTTGGAAATGATGAGTGAGGCAAGAAGTTTGTGGAAGAAGCTTACAGAAAGAAGAGGCCGTATTTTGAGACTTACTGGACTGGTTAATTTGTTAGAGAAGGAAACAGTCGAAGGTAAGAACTGTGGAGGAAGACAGAGATTAGAATATATGAAGCAGATAATTGAGGATCTGGGTTGAAAAGGGTATGTAGAGACGAAGGGATTTGCACAAGATAGAAAAGGGTCGATGATTGCATCAAACCAGTCGAAAGACTGATAACAAAAAAAAAAAATTTAATCATTACCTGGGTGAACGATCTTGGCTCGGCATTTTTCGATTACTGTTCAATATGCAAGATTTTTTTATTAAAGTTTGGTTAAAGTTAAACGTTTTTCTTGAAGGCTTAATGGACATTTAAGTGCACAGTTCATTGCAAAGAGAAGTTAACTACCATCAGTAGACTTACTGGTTCCTGAATGATAAAAGATGAGATTAGAACCGTTTCCGAGATACCGAATCCAAGAATTGCTTTCTTTTTTGTAAAATCATATTACAAACTTGAAAATCAAATCGTTATCTATATATGAAATTTCATCCAAATCAGTAGAGCCATTTCCGAGATCGTCTGTTTTACTACCTCATAAATTTCTTTTGAAGAAAAGTGCTATTATTATGATAAATAGAAGTATTAATGCTCATCAGGGATTAATTAATGGTGCAAGGTTACTGGTAATTCGCTTTGACGAGTACATCAATGGTGTTAAATTAATTCACTTCGTTAAAACTATGCCCATACCTCTTAGTAACGGCACAAATTCTGATCAACCATGCCTTTCGAAATGATAAGAAAAGAATTCCGAAAAGAAGTAACCTTAGTTATGAGCATTAATAAAGCAGAAGGTCAGACACATCGAAAGGCAGGATTGTATTTATCAGAACCTGTTTTATTTTTCGGTTGAACATCCATAGTGGCTTTTTCACAAGTTTTCTAGATTCATTAATTTTTGTTTTGAAATCTTATTTGGCCAAAAAGTTAAACAATGATCACTTTATATAACTGCTAATATTGCTTTAACAAAAGTTTTGCAAAGTAAAGAAGATTGAAAAAATTACTTCTGGCAAAGCTAATATTTTTTTAAATATTTTATTTTTGAATGTTTTACAGTTAAGGATGTAGTGTTTAATGATGACGACTTTTTACATTAAAAGTAATATTTATTACTGCTCTGCAAAATAAAATATCTTTCATTAATAAATACTGCATTTACTTATTTCCACATTATTATATAACCGTTCGGTGACTGACGATACTATTCGTACGGGTCAGCTAGTGTTCAAAAATTATTCGTTTCGATGTATAATAGTTCCTTGTTGTAAGGAAAGAGAACTTAATTTTTTATTTTATGGCTTTAGCCAAAGGCTAATACAGCCAATAACCTTATACAATATATTAGAATGAATTTTAAATTACACCTTTAGAACATTTAACATTCAGGGAAATTATCTTGACCGATTTCTTGCTTGGAACTGAGAGATATTGCATCAGAGAAGTTATATCAATTATATTCAGACCATCTTCTAGCAGTTGTTTTCTCGCTGATTGATGTTGCTTGCAGCTCAGCATGAATTGATAAATATCCTCTACAGAATCACACGATAGGCACATCGGCGAATCCACAAACCGCAGGACGTATTTTTTGTCACGTAATAAAGTGTGACCTGTCCTAAGTCTGTTCATTAGAGTAATTTCTTTCCTGTTCAGTTCTAGTTGAGCGTACCATGACTTGCTTACTACGTTGTTGCAGATGGCTCGATACCAAAGACCCTTTCCCTGGCAGTCGGCAAAGCCATCTCTTCTCCCATTCAGTCTTCACAATGTTGGTAACAATGGCCTTGAAGTCTGTGTAGGGTACCAAAACTTTTTCTGTTTCTGCAGCAGTAAGGTGGCGACGTGCTGTTCTATCTGCTGCCTCATTTCCTGACACCCCAACATGGTTCGGTACCCCACTGGAACTGCACTTGTATTCCTTCTACCGATAACTTATGAAGTTCCTTGGCTATGTCATAGACTAAATAGATCCAGCATCTTCCTTTTGATACTTCCATTATTGCCTGTAGGGCACTTCTAGAATCTGTACAGATCACTATATTTGACTGAGCTGTCGAATGAATGTATCGCAGCGCTTTTAGAATGGCATAAAGCTCTGACGAGAACGTCGAAAACTGTCTTGGCAACCTGTAGGCTTCCTGAACGCAGCGACCAGGGTCTACAAATGCAGCAGCGGAAACCTTACATTTTTCCTTTGAGCTGTCTGTAAATATTTTGTGCCACGCCTTCCATTTCGAGTTCAGTGCTTCTAATGTGAGGCCCTTCAGTTCCTTCTCACTGTGATCTTTTTTCACTAATCGGTCTGTCATAAGGTAAATGTGGACTAGAGGGGATGGATCTGACCGTTGCAATAGTTCTTCCTCACTGTAGAAGCAATTGATATCTGAACTGTAGATGGCCCACTGAGCTGTTACTTGAAAGAAATTCACAAGTGGAGGTGTTTTTCGATACTTTGATAGGTTCCAAGAATGCTCATGAGCAAAATGCTGCACTTTTCTTATTAGAGGATGTCGTTTGGTGGAACAAACTCTTATCCAAAAATTCATTCCAAGATTATTTCTTCTTAGGTCTAATGGAAGAGTTGCTGTTTCTACCTCAATCGCAGCAACGGGAGTAGTTTTAAGAAAACCGCCTACCATCCTTAAAGCTGCCGATTGGATGATGTCTAACATTCTGAGGGTTGAAACTGACGCAGTTTCGTAGAGAAATCCCCCATATTCGAGTCTGCTCCTCAATAAGCTATCATAAATGTTTCTCAGGATTCTGGAATCCGTGCCCCCCCCTCAGAGCTGCTAGGGCCTTGAGGATATTTATTCGCTGTATAGATGATTGTTTTAGTTCTGCTATATGTCTTCGCCATGAGAGTTTAGTGTCTAACCACATCCCCAGAAACTTTACTTCGGAGACTACTTCCATAGTAGATCCACCTATTGTAAGTTTTAAAGTCATTGTTCTGAAAATGTCTTTGTGAGCCCCGCAGGGGCCTGGTACGCAAGTGCCAGGTACGGGGTTTGGCGAACCCGCGGTGCCCGAGCTGGAAACTTGTGAGCGCCGCAAGTTTCCCACACCGTAAACTCCTACCATGCTTCAACGACCACCGTAGGGCGTGGCGGTGGAACGTTGTGTGCCTAGGAGAACGGGGATCTTGGCTTCATCGCCCGGATCGCGAGGACGGTAAAAACCTCTACAAAAAACCCCGCAACCTCAAGGTCAGCCACGTGCCGAGGAGGTGAATGAATGGAGAGGAAATTCACTCGCTAACGTGCAACCTCAGGGGCATCTGCGCACCCCTGTTTGTATGAGCATTCCTTTTTATACTGGTTTTTCTCGTGGGACCAAAAATTCAGCCTCACAAAAAAAACCAAAGAACCCTGCGGTACGGGTGTGTCGCAGGCAAATAAAAATACACCCAATTCCAAGAAGCGGGTCAGGGTTGATAGCCCTCCTGCTTCCGACAGTAAATGTAACGGGAAAGTATGTTCGATACCGAATGCTTTCATTGTGATGCAGAGGGCACATTTGAAAAAGTGTCCCCCTTTTATATTAATAAAGGTTTGGAAGGGTTAGTTGGTACCCTAAAATCAGTTAAAAAGCTGAGGAACGGGACGCTGCTGCTGGAACATCCACCAGTAGGCAGGCTTCCCAGCTCCTTAACTGTGAGAAGCTCGGGGAGTTCGCCGTTAAAAGCGAACTCCATTAATCCCTAAATTGTTTCGAAAGGCGTGGTCACCTGCCGTGACATTATGGACTTAGGAACCGAGGAACTCGTTAAGGAGTGGGGAGGATCAGCAAGTGGTCGAGGTGTGTCAGATTACACGGAGGGTAAATGGCAGTCTTGAAAGACTGCCACCTTCGTCCTGACGTTTGACACTCCAGTGTTGCCCAAATGTATTAAAGCCGGATACATTAATCTGAACGTCCGTCCGTATGTTTCGGACCCAATGCGCTGCTTCCAGTGCCAGAGGTTCGGACATACGACGGCGTCATGCAAGGGCAACCCCACCTGTGGTAGATGCGGCAAGGGGGCACACGAACCGGGTGTCACTTGCACGCTCCCACAGGTGTGCGTCAACTGCTCCGGGGCGCATCCTGCCTGGAATAGGGAGTGTCAAGTGTATCTTGAAGAGCGCAAGATACAGGAGTTGAAGACCAAAGAGCTGATACCGTATGGAGAAGCAAAGAAGAAGGCGAAATCGCTCGCCGCTCCAATTTTTGGAAGTAGCTTTTCTAAAATGGTCTCGACTCCCGTCAGGAAAGAAAGTGTTGCTACGCAGACATCCTTTGCAGACATGGGCACAAGCACTACGTGCTCATGTCAGTGCAAGTGTGGTGCAAAATCCACCAAGGTCATGACACCTAGGACCGCGGATGTCGCTAGCAACACATCTGCAACCTCGACCATTCCAGTAGCAGTATCAAAGACTCCACCAGCAAATCAAGTTAACGGCACCTCTATTCCACCGCGTGCTATTTAAATGGTAGCGATACCATTAGCCACCGGTGGAAATAGAGGTGACCAATAGATCAGGGGTCCAAAGTTTAGACAGACTGATCCGACCCTGTTCATCAAGTCCCCTTCTTCCTCCCCTCCCAGACTGTCCAGCAGTAAGGAGGGTAAGGAAAGGAGGAAGAAGAAGAAAAAGAACGAAGAGGAATTTCAGGAGTCCCCCGGGTCGGAGATGTCTGTCTCCGCTTCCGGGCAGGAAGAAACAGATATGCTGGTGGACGAGTCTGGTCCCGTTCCTCGGAATGATGTTACCGATGACCCACCCGATCCGGGGCGGGTGAGGTTAACTAGGTAAGGATAGCTCCCATACTTCAGTGGAACATCAACGGTTTTACAGCTCACAAAGACGAGTTACACCTCTTAGCACGGTCTCATCCTTTGTGTCTCTGCCTCCAACAGACACATTTCAGACCAACACACCAACCTGTGCTAAGAGGATATGACGTTTACCGTAAGGACGATACCGAGGGTGATCGAGCGAAGGGGGGGAGTGGCGGTGTTTGTCCGAAACTCTGTCCACTCCGAACCTATTGCTCTCACCTCTGATCTACAAGCAGTGGCAGTGAGGTTACATGGTCCTATTAAACTGACCGTATGCTCCATCTATCTACCACCAAATGCGCCCGTCGAGTACGACGAACTTACCGAGTTATTGAGGCAGCTTACTCGGCATTCCTCCTCGTAGGAGATTTTAACGCACATAGTGCGTTGTGGGTTTCGAACACCGACTGCCCCCGAGGCCGAATGGTTGGTAGACTGATGGAGCAGGAAAACATTTGTATTCTGAATTCAGGACAAATGACCCACTTCACCACTGCTTCCGGATCGTCCTCTGCCATTGACCTTTCTTTGTGTTCTCCTTCAATTGCAAACTCCTTGCATTGGGAGGTGGATCGAGACCTCCATGGTAGCAACCACTTCTCCTATTTGGATGCACGTTGAGTGTGATCGTGGAGGCAGCAATAACCGACGCAAATGGAACGTCAGTGGTGCAGATTGTCAGCTTTGCCGCTCTGTATTACTGCAGCCTCGCCATACTAAACAGGAAAAGGTGAACCACCTAACTGAAGTGATTCACCGTGCAGCTGACATTTCCATGACGAAATGCTCCGGAACGCTTCGAAGGACGCCCGTCCCCTGGTGGAAAGAAGAATGTCGTTCCGCTATTCAGGGTCGTAGACAGGCGATGCGGCGTATTTGGTTGTTCCCAACACCTGACAACCTGGCAGCGTTCCGTATAGCCAGAGCTAAGGCGCGTCGTGTTATAAAGGAGAGCAAGAGAAGGTCATGGCAGAACTTTGCGAGCACCATAAATCGTTCCACACCATCGTCGAAAGTATGGGAGTCTATGCGCCGTATACCTGGAAGGTACTCCCGCCCTCCAGTAACTGGTTTACAGGATCGCGGACGTATAGTCACCGATGAACGAAGCATAGCGGAGCCGATGGCGCAGAACTTCGCCGCTATCACTTCGTCCACCAATTTAGACCCTCGGTTCCAGCAACGCAAGATTGCTGCCGAGAGGCGCGCCCCTGCAGGGGCCTGGTACGCAAGTGCCAGGTACGGGTTTGGCGAACCCGCGGTGCCCGAGCTGGAATCTTGTGAGCGCCGCAAGTTTCCCACACCGTAAACTCCTACCATGCCTCAACGACCACCGTAGGGCGTGGCGGTGGAACGTTGTGTGCCTAGGAGAACGGGGATCTTGGCTTCATCGCCCGGATCGCGAGGACGGTACAAACCTTTATAAAAAAAAACCCTCAACCTCAAGGTCGGATACGTGCCGAGGAGGTGCATGGGTGAGAGGCAGATCACTCGCTAACTAACAACCTCAGGGGTACCTGCGCACCCCTGTTGTATTAGCGCTTCTTTTTAAACTGGTTTAACTCGTGGGACCAAAAACGAAGCCTCACAAGAAAACCAAAAACCCCTGGGGCCCGGGTGTGTCGCAGGTTAATATAAACACACCCAGTTCCAACAAGCGGTGAGGGTTGAAAGCCCACCTGAATCGGAAAACTGTAACAGGAAGGGTCATTTTATTGATGATGCCTTTATTATAATGGCAAGAAAGGAGGGATCCTTTGAGAAGGTCTCTCCTCTCTGTGTACAAAAAGGACTTGAAGGAATAGTCGGGACATTAAAAAGTGTTAAAAAGCTGAGGAACGGGACCCTGCTTTTAGAAACATCTACCTATAAGCAGGCTGTCTCACTCATAAAGTGTGAGAAGCTCGGGGAGTTCGCAGTAAAGTGCGAAGTCCATAAAACTCTGAACATCAGCAAAGGCGTGATCACCTGCCGCGATTTGATGGATTTAGAATCCGAGGAACTCCTTAAGGAGTGAAGATCAGAGAATGTGGTCGAGGTTCGACAGATCATGCGAAGGGTTAACGGCAGTCTGGAGAAGACTGCCATCATCGTCCTGACATTCGACACTCCAACGTTGCCAAAAGACATTAAGGCGGGGTATTTACACCTAAACGTTCGCCCGTATGTACCGGACCCCATGCGCTGTTTCAAGTGCCAGAGGTTCGGTCATAAGACGGCGAACTGCAAAGGAAACCCCACCTGTGGGAAATGCGGTAAAGCGGCGCATGAGCTGGGTGCCGCTTGCACCCTCCCACAGGTGTGTGTAAACTGCTCTGGGTCACATCCAACCTGGAGCAGGGAGTGTCGGGTGTATCTGGAAGAAAAAAAGATACAGGAGCTGAAAACGAAAGAGCGGATATCTTACGGGGATGCGAAGAAGCGCTACAAGGCTCTAGCACCACCCGTCTTCGCAACCAGCTTCGCGAAGACGTTGTCAGCTCCTGTCAGGAAACAAAATGTTGCTACGCAGACGTCCGTTGCGGACATGGGCACAAGTCCAATGTGCTCATGTCAGTGCAGATGTGGTGCCACACCCATCAAGGTCTTAACACCTAGGACCGCGGACGTCGGTAGTAACACGCCGGCAACCTCGGCCACTAAGAAATCAGGTCCACCAAGTCCACCAGCTACAGCACAGCTATCCGCTACAGTATCTACAGCCGCTATTCCTTCGGCTACAGTAGTGGAATCAGCTACAGCAGACACAGTAACTGCAACGCCATCGGCTAGTGGCGGATGGCAATCAGTGCAGAAAGTTCGAGGTCCGAAATTCAAACAAACGGACCCCACCATGTTCTTAAAGTCCCCTTCTACTTCTCCTCCCAGATCCCCAACTGGCAGGGAGAAGAAGGGGAACAGGCCTCGGCGGAAGAAAAATCCGCACGACTCCGAGGCCTTAGAACAACAGTCGTCTTCCGACCCAGAAGACGACATAATGCTGGTGGACGAAGATAGTTCCGTTCCTCAGCAGTCACATGCGCAGGACCCACCCGACCCGGGGCGGGTGGTTTTAAATAGGTAGGATGGCTCCCGTACGTCAGTGGAACGTTAACGGCTTTCAGGCTCACAAAGAGGAAGTCCAACTCTTAGCACGGTCTAATCCATTGTGTCTCTGTATTCAAGAGACACATTTTAGACCACAACACCAACCTGTGCTAAGAGGGTACGACATTTATAGAAAGGACGATACCGAGGGTGATCGAACTAAGGGAGGAGTGGCTGTGTTGGTCCGAAACACAGTCCACTCCGAACCCATTGCTCTCACCTCCACATTACAAGCAGTAGCGGTGAAAATACACGGTCCAATCCAACTGACCGTATGCTCTCTCTATCTGCCACCCAGTTTGTCCGTCGACTACGACGACCTGGTTGGCATTGTACGACAACTCACTCGGCCCTTTCTCCAATTGGGAGATTTCAACGCCCACAGTGCGTTGTGGGGTTCCACTACAGATTGCCCCCGGGGCCGAGTGGTTGGTAGATTGATAGAGCAGGAGGAAATTTGTATCCTGAATACAGGGCAAATGACTCATTTCACCACTGCTACCGGTACGTCTTCTGCCATTGACCTTTCATTGTGCTCCCCCTCCATCGCGGACTCCGTGCATTGGGAGGTGGATCGCGACCTACATGGAAGTGACCACTTCCCAGTTTGGATGCACGTTGAGTGTGAGCGGGGAGGAGGTAATAACCGGCGTAAATGGAACGTCAGTGGTGCAAATTGGCAGCTCTTCTGCCGTTCTGTACTGCTGCAACCCTGTGGCAGTATACAGGAGAAGGTGAATCACTTCACAGAGGTGATTCACCGTGCAGCTGACGACTCCATGCCGAAAAGCTCCGGAACGCTGCGAAGGACGCCCGTCCCCTGGTGGAACGACGATTGTCGTTCCGCCATCCAGGGTCGTAGACGGGCGCTACATCGTTTTAGGTTGTGCCCAACAACTGACAACCTAGCAGCGTTCCGTATTGCCAGAGCTAAGGCGCGTCGAGTTGTTAAGGAGAGCAAGAAGAGGTCATGGCTGAACTTTGTGAGCAATATAAATCGTTCCACGCCATCGTCGAAAGTATGGGAGTCCATCCGCCGTATATCTGGAAGGTACTCCCGCCCTCCAGTATCTGGGTTACTGGATCATGGACGTATTATTACCGACGAACGAAGCATAGCGCAGCTGATGGCGGAGAACTTCACCGCCGTCACTTCATCAGCCAACTTTGAACCTCGGTTCCAGCGACAAAGAGTTGCTGCCGAGAGGCGTGCGCTGTGCTTTGATTCGTCGAATACAGAGGCATACAACCGCCCATTTACATTTTGGGAACTGGAGTCAGCGTTGAATAGCGCTAACGACACTGCTCCAGGGCCCGATCTGATCCAGTACCAGATGCTGAGGCATCTTAGTAAAGATGCTAAGGAGTACCTTCTGGATACTTTTAATGTAATATGGACCGGAGGACACTTCCCCGACTCGTGGAAAGAAGCAACACTAATTCCAATTTTAAAACCTGGAAAAGACAAATTGTTGCCAGGTAGCTATCGTAGTATCGCCCTTACAAGCTGCGTGGGTAAGACACTGGAGAGGATGGTTAATCGCCGCCTCGTCTGGTGTCTAGAATCCCAAAACCTTCTGAGCCGCTTTCAGTGTGGATTCAGGAAGTTCCGTTCCACCTTGGACAACCTGATCCTGCTGGAAGCGGCGATACAGGATGCGTTCATCCGCAGCCAACACCTTGTGGGTGTGTTTTTCGACCTTGAAAAGGCCTACGATACTACCTGGCGGCATTTGATTTTAAAACAGTTACATGAATGGGGTTTTAGGGGCAACCTACCCCGTTTTTTAAAATCATTTTTATCTGGTCGTTGCTTCCGGTACCGAGTTGGTAGTGAAGTGTCTGACCTTTTTATTCAGGAAAACGGTGTCCCTCAGGGGTCAGTTTTAAGCGTTACACTTTTTGTAATTGCTATTAATAGCATAGCAGCCATTATAAGGAGTCCCCTACGGTACTCCTTATATGTGGATGACTTTTTAATTTTTATTGTATCGTCCAGGCTGAGAAGTGCTGAGCGGCAGTTGCAACTCACGCTGAACAGGCTGGATGAATGGTCAGTGCACACCGGTTTTCGTTTCTCCGCTGAGAAAACCCGGTGTGTACTTTTTACCCGCTGCAGAAGCCTTTTACCAGAACCTCACCTTACCTTGAGGAACACTGTTTTAAGTTTTACTGATACTGTTAGATTTCTGGGCCTCACTTTTGACACCAGGCTTAACTGGCTTGCGCATCTAAAAGATGTGAAAGCCAGGGCCTTAAAAGCTCTTAATATTTTAAAATGTCTGTGCGGCAGGTCGTGGGGTGCTGATCGCTCCTGCCTGCTACAGTTTTATCGAGGCTTTGTACGGTCGCGTCTCGAGTATGGTTGTATCGTATATGGTTCGGCACGGGACAGTTATCTTCGGATACTGGATAGTGTCCACCATGCAGGAATTCGGCTCGCCACGGGTGCATATCGCACCAGCCCTATTGTCAGCATTTGTGCTGACTCGGGCGAGCCGCCGCTTACCATCCGCCGGCAACTCCTCATGGTGCGACACTACCTGCACGTTGCCATAACACCTGGCAGTCCCGTGCACGACATAGTGCTCCATCCCAACTACGAGCGGCTCTATACCAACCGGTATAGAGCCACTAAACCGTTCAGCTACCGTACAAAGGCTATTTTAGAACAATACGGATTAGAGCTTCCAACTTTTTATCACCAGGGTTGGAGTAAATCTCCTCCCTGGCTTTTAGAGAGGCCCAGAATGATTTTAGACCTGTCTCGGTACAACAAAGTTTGTACCGCTGACAGTGTTTTTAATAATGTTTTTAGAGACATTCTAAATGAGCATCACACTTTTACCCCGGTGTATACGGATGGGTCTAAGCAGGCTAACGGAGTTGGCTGCTCCGTCGTGTTCCCTCGAGCGACTTACACATATAAACTTGACGGCAGGTGCAGCGTTTTTACTGCCGAGTGCTACGCCGTGCTAAAGTCGCTCCAGCATATGAAAGTAATGCTCGATAAGTTGTTCATCATATGCTGTGATTCCCTGAGCTGTATTCAGGCCATAGGAAATATGTATACAGCCGATCGTCTAGTCCAGGACATCCAGGACGCCCTACTTTCCCTCCAATCTCGTGGAAAGGAGGTATTATTCTGCTAGGTACCGGGCCATGTGGGAATCAGGGGGAACGAGGCAGCTGATGTAGCTGCCAAGTTAGCCTGCGACAAGGTAAGAAACGACTTTGAACCGGTCCCAAAGTCAGACCTTGCCTCGGCGGCGAAGAGATTTGTTTTTGATGTTTGGCAGAGGCAGTGGCTGGAAGTTGAGCATAACAAGCTCCAGCCGGTCAAACCGACCGTTCAGCCGTGGAGCAGCTCCTTCCAGCGGGCGAGGAGGGATGAGGTTCTCCTTACTCGCCTCCGTATAGGGCACTGTCCTCTGACACATGGTTTCCTTCTCCGCCGAGAAGACCCTCCGGAATGTGATGCTTGTGGCGTACCTTTGACGGTGCGCCACATTTTAACTGATTGTGTTTTATTTTTTGACTTAAGGGCGGACGTTGGCTTAGCCAACGATCTGTCCCTTGTTTTAAATAATGACGGTGACAACGTGGCTAAGGTTTTAAAGTTTTGTTGCATGGCCGGTCTTGTCCCAAAAATTTTGGGCAGATCGGCCTAGGTTTTAGATTGGATTGGTGGCCATTTACAACCACCAATCCAAGTACTGTTTTTAATTGTGACACTGCTTATATGGCTGGCCATTTTACAGCCAGCCAGATAACTTGTTTCTTAAACTGGTTGGCCCTTTTACAGCCAACCAGTTAATGTATGTATTTTATATTTTATTTCCTTGTATCTTTTTTATACCTTATTTTGCCGTCTGTGTGGCCGATCTCTTTACAGTCGGCCATGCAGACGGTATTTTAGTTAGTATGTTAGTATTTTATTGTGCTGTCTCTGTGGCCGACCCCTTTACAGTCGGCCACACAGACGGCAAATTTTCCACGTTGTCATGCCTGGATGTTGTAAGGGCGCTAATGACCCCGTCGTCGACGCGCCCTAAAACACGAACAACAACAACAACAACAACATCCAGCGGGCGAGGAGGGATGAGGTTCTCCTTACTCGCCTCCGTATAGGGCACTGTCCTCTGACACATGGTTTCCTTCTCCGCCGAGAGGACCCTCCGGAATGTGATGCTTGTGGTGTACCTTTGACGGTACGCCACATTTTAACCGAATGTATATTGACCTTAGATTTAAGGGCAGACGTTGGGTTAGGCAACGATCTGTCCCTTATTTTAAGCGATGACCGTGACAACGTGGCTAAGGTTTAAAAGTTTTGCAACCTGGCTGGTCTTGTCCCAAAAATTTTGGGCAGATCGGCCTAGGTTTTAAATTGGATTAGTGGCCATTTACAGCCACTAATCCAAGTACTGTTTTTACTTGTGACACTGCTTATATGGCTGGCCTCTTTACAGCCAGCCAGCTTACGCGTTTTTTAAACTGGTTGGCCCTTTTACAGCCAACCAGTTAATATATGTATTTTTGTATTTAATTGCCTATTTTTAGTTTTATGTTTTACGTTGCTGTCTGCGTGGCCGATCTCTTTACAGTCGGCCACGCATACGGTATTTTAATTAGTGTGCTAGTATTTTATTGTGCTGTCTCTGTGGCCGACCCCTTTACAGTCGGCCACACAGACGGCAATTTTGCCACGTTGTCACGCCTCGTTGTTGTTAGGGTGCTAATGGCCCCGTCGTCGACGCGCCCTAAAACCCTAATAACAACAACAACAACAGCTTTTGATGTTTGGCATTGGCAGTGGCTGGAAGTTGAGCATAACAAGCTCCGGTTGGTCAAACCGACCGTTCAGCCGTGGATCAGCTCCTTCCAGCGGGCGAGGGGGGATGAGGTTATCCTCACTCGCCTCCATATAGGGCACTGTCCTCTGACGCACAGCTTTCTTCTCCGCCGGGAGGACCCACCGGAATGTGATGCTTGTGGCGTACCTTTGACGGTACGTCACATTTTAATTGATTGCATTTTATTTTTAGACTTAAGGGCAGACGTTGGCTTAGCCAACGATCTGTCCCTTATTTTAAACAATGATAGTGACAATGTGGCCAAGGTTTTAAAGTTTTGTAGCATGGCCGGTCTTGTCCCAAAAATTTTGGGCAGACCGGCCTAGGTTTTAGATTGGATTGGTGGCCTTTTACAGCCACCAATCCAAGTACTGTTTTTAGTTGTGACCTTGTTTACCTGGCTGGCCCCTTTACAGCCAGACAGTTAGTTCTTCGTTTCAAACTGGTTGGCCCATTTACAGCCAACCAGTCAATGTATGTAGTTTTACTCTATGTGTCCTGTGTACTACCGTATTATTATTATTATTATGTTTTATTTTTTCCGTCTGTGGGGCTGACCCCTATACAGTCAGTCATACAGACGGAATGCAAGTCAGTATTTTAGTATTTTATTGTGCTGTCTCTGTGGCCGACCTTTTTACAGTCGGCCACTTAGACGGCAATTTTGTCACATTGTCACGTCTTGCATTCGTTAGGGCGCTAATAACCCGGATGTTGACGCGGCCTAGAGCCCCCCCCCCACCCCAAAAAAAAAAAAAAAAATCAAATACATCTTCCTGTAGATTTCCATCATATCCTTCACCTTCCCCATCATAATTTGGAATTCCTATGTGGCTGATACTATTCATTGGTTTGCGTTGATCTCTCGTAAACTGTAGTAAGTCATAATATCGTAAATTAGTTTTATACATTTCGTCTTCACCTATTCAACTTCTTGCTGAGATGTCAAAATTTTTTTCCTATATTTCTTGCGAAATGCACTCCACAAATTGTGGATTTTCTTTTTAATGAATGCACTATCAACTTTTATATTATATTTTCGCAAACCTCTATCAATGAACCATATCCTAATTTTTTTAAGTCTCTGTTCCCGCACTGTTTTGGTTTCACCTTCCACAATGCAGTATATTGCTGATATGGCGCAATGAAATCAGTTAGGAATACTCTGCTCATCTTACTTGTCAGACACACGACAAAACTTATCCGCTACGAGTTGTTAGGGGAGATATCTGTGCGTATGGTTACCGTTGCACTTACTCGCCACGTTCAGATCTGTAATGATTGTTATTAGCTTGTGATGTGGCTTGTCGTTAGACAATTAAAACACACATTATATGTCTGCAGTGCTGCCAGCCACTTGGCTTTGAATATCCATAGATGGCCTCTATAATTTCCGTAGATTGGGTACAAACATCCTGAGACTCGTTAACTGAAACAATAATTATTGAATATACCCTTACGGCCAGTAATAAACTTTAGAAATGCACCATCATACAAACTAAGTAGATTCACACATGAGTTTCTCAATGAAAATTAAAGATATCACAACAACAGAAATATCAAGAACACAATGCAGTTAATAGACAAAATAAAGATAACACAAATCCCCCACACGACAAAACTCCTATCATTTGATGTGGTAAACATGTTTTCTGTGTTTCCAGTCTGTGAAACAATCAATATAATACAAAATAACCTCTCAACACATAACACAGTTCCCAGCACACATATCAAGGAGATAATAGAGATGTTACATATTGTCACATCACTGAATTATTTCCATTACAACAACACATACTACATTCAAAACGAAGGATTACCTATGGGCTCGCCTGTCTCTGGCATTATGGCAAATATCTTTATGGACTACATAGAGCACCAGATATTTACAAACACTAAATACAATATAATCTTTTGGCACAGGTATCTTGATGATGTTATTTGTTTAAGTAATGAACCAGATCATTAAATCACCCAGTTCCATAGTTAAATAAACAACATCCACCCCTGTAGGAGCCTGGGACGCAAGTACCAGGTACAGGTTTGACGAAACCGCGGTGCCCGAGCTGGACACTTGTGAGCGCCGCAAGTTTCCCACACCGTAAACTCCTACAATGCTTCAGCGACCATCGTAGGTCAGGAGAACGGGTATCTTGGCTTAATCGCCTTGATTGCGAGTACGGTACAAATCTCTAAAAAAAAAAAAAAAAAAAAAAAAAAACCTCAACCTCAAGGTCGGATACGTGCCGAGGAGGTGCATGGGTGAGAGGCAGATCACTCGCTAACGTGCGACTTCAGGGGCACCTGCGTACCCCTGTTGTAATAGCGCTCCCTTTTAAACTTTTTTTGTCGTGGGACCAATATGCCTACTCAAAAAAACAAAAACCCCTGCGGCCCGGGTGTGTCGCTGGTTAATAAAAATACACCCAGTTCCTACAAGCGGGCGAGTGTTTATAGCCCTCCGCCGGAACAAATGTACAGTAATGGCAAGGGTTTTCTCATAGAAAATGCCTTCGTTATCATGGCAAGGATGGAGAGATCTTTTGAGAAGGTCTCTTCATTCTATGTTCAGAAAGGTTTAGAGGGTATTGCGGGTAACTTCTAATCGGTAAAAAAGCTGAAGAATGGACACTCCTTTGGAAACATCCAGCCACAGGCAGGCTGTCCAACTCCTTAAATGTGAGAAGCTCAGGGAGTTCGCAGTAAAGTGCGAACTCTAAATTCAAGCAAAGGTGTCATCACCAGCGGGGATCTTATGGATTTAGAGACTGAGGAACTCCTTAAGGAGTGGTCAACAGAACATTTGGTCGAGGTTCATCAGATTAAACGAAGGGTTAAAGGCAGTCTTGAGAAGACAGCCACCTTCGTCCTAACGATCAACACTCTGACGTTGCCCAAAAACATCAAGGCAGGATATTTGAACTTGAATATTCGCCCGTATGTACCGGACCTAATGCGTTGCTTTAAGTGCCAGCGGTTCGGTCATACGACGGCGACCTGCAAAGGCAACCCCACCTGTGGGAAATGCGGAAAGGCTGCACATGAGTAATTGCACCTTCCCACAGGTGTGTGCCAACTGCTCCAGGGCACATTCAGCCTGGAGCAGGGAGTGTCTATTGTATATGGAAGAAAAGAGGATATAGGAGTTGAAAACGAAAGAGTGCATATCGTACGGCGAAGCCAAGAAGGGATATAAGGCTCTAGCTCCACCAGTCTTCGCTACCAGCTTCCCGAAGAAGTTATCAACTCCCTGCAGGGGCCTGGTATGCAAGTGCCAGGTATGGGTTTGGCGAACCTGCGGTACCCGAGCTAGAAACTTGTGACCGCCGCAAGTTTCCCCACACCGTAAACTCCTACCATGCTTCAACGACCACCGTGGGGCGTGGCGGTGGAACGTAGTGTGCCTAGGAGAACGGGGATCTTGACTTCATCGCCCGGATCGCGAAGACGGAAAAAACCTCTATAAAAAAACCCTCAACCTCAAGGTCGGACACGTGACAAGGAGGTAGATGAGTGGTGAGGCAAACCACTGTTTAATTAGCGCTTTTTTTCAAAATGTCCGGGTGTGCCACAGGTTAAAAAAAATACACCCAGTTCCAACAAGCGGGCGAGGGTTGACAGCCCTCCTCCCGAACAAGTTAACAGTAACAGATAACGCCTTTCTTATTATGGCAAGAATGGAGGGATCCTTTGAAAAGGTCTCTCAGTTCTATATACAGAAAGGCATAGAGGGAATATCTGGTACCTTTAAAAGTGTAAAAAAAGCTGAGGAACGGGACACTGCTGTTAGAGACATCTAAATCTAACTACAAGCAGGCTGTCCTACTCCTTAAGTGTGAGAAGCTCGGGGAGTTCGCAGTATAATGCGAACTCCACAAAACTCTAAACTCCAGCAAAGGAGTGGTCACATGTAGGGACCTGATAGATGTGGAGTCCGAGGAACTCCTTATGAAGTGGGGATCAGATAAAGTGGTCGAGGTTAGGCAGATCAAATGAAGGGTTAACGGCAATCTTGAGAAGACTTCCACCTTCGTCCTGACGTTCGATACTCCGACTTTGCCGAAATCCATTAAATCTGGATATTTAAATCTGAATGTTCGCCCGTATATCCCGGACCCGATGCGCTGCTTTAAGTGCCAGCGGTTCGGGCATACGACGGCGAACTGTAAAGGCAACGCCATTTGTGGGAAATGTGTAAAGTCGGCCCACGAACCGGGTGCAACTTGCACCCTCCCACAGGTGCGCATTAACTGCTCCAGGTCACATCCAGCCTGGAGCAGGGTGTGTCGAGTGTACCTTGAAGAAAAGAAGGTACAGGAGTTGAAGACTAAGGAAAGAATAATCTTTGGCGAGGTGAAGAAACTGTTTAAGGCGCTGGCGCCACCGGTCTTCGACACTAGCTTCGCCAAAACGTTATCAACTCCCGTCAGGAAGGAGAGCTTTGCTACGCAGACGACCGTTGTAGACACGGGCACGAACACGACATGCTCGTGCCAGTGCAAGTGTGGCGCGCAGCCCACTAAGGTCCTAACACCAAGGACCGCGGTCTTCCGTAGTAACGCTTCTGCTAACTCGACCACTACAGCAGCAGGGGCATGAAGTCCACCAGCCAAATCACGGCCATCCGCTCCAGTAGCTGCAGCCGTGGGTGCCTCTGCAACAGCAGAAGCAGCACCCATGGCAAAAGCTGCATGTGCAGCGGTAGCAGCAGCAGGAACGCCATCTGCCGGAAGTGGATGGCAGTTAGTGCAGAAAGTTCGGGGTCCGAAGTTGAAACACACGGACTCCATTATGTTCTTGAAGTCTCCCTCTACTTCTCCTCCTAGTTTCCTAGTTCCCCATCTAGCGTGGGGAGGAGGGGGACATGGCCTCGGCGAAAGAAAGATCCGCAAGAAGCCGAGGTCTTAGAACAAAAGTCGTCTTCGGACCCCGAAGATGAGGTTATGCTGGTGGACGAAGAAACTAGTCCAGTTCCTCAGCAGACATCAGACACCGACCCACTCGACCCGGGGCGGGTGGTTTTAAATAGGTAGAATGGCTCCCATACGTCAGTGGAACCTAAACGGCTTTCAGGCTCTCAAAGAGTAAGTCTACCTCTTAGCACGGTCTAATCCATTGTGCCTCAGTCTTCAGGAGACACATTTTAGACCTTTAGACCAACCTGTGCTAAGAGGGTATGACATCTATAGAAAGGACGATACCGAGGGTAATTGAGCGCAGGGGGGAGTGGCTGTGTTTATCCGAAAAACTGTCCACTCCGAACCTATTGCTCTCACCTCTGATCTACAAGCAGCAGCGGTGAAAATACACGGTCCAATCCAACTGACTGTATGCTCTGTCTATCTGCCACCTAGTGTGTCAGTCGGCTACGACGACCTGGTTGACATTATACGACAACTCACTCGCCCCTTTCTCCATTTGGGAGATTTCAACGCCCACAGTGCGTTGTGGGGTTCCACCACCGATTGCCCCAGGGGCCGAGTGGTTGGTAGATTAATAGAACAGGAGGAAATTTGTATCCTAAATACAGGGCAAATGACTCATTTCACCACTGCTACCGGTACGTCTTCTGCCATTGACCTTTCCTTGTGTTCCCCCTCAATTGCGGACTCCGTGCAGTGGGACGTGGATCGCGACCTACATGGTAGCGACCACTATCCTATTTGGATGCACATCGAATGTGAACGAGGAAGAGGAAATAACCGACGCAAATGGAACGTCAGTTGTGCAGATTGGCAGCTCTACTCTGTACAACTGCAACCCTGTGGCAGTATACAGGAGAAGGTGAATCACTTGACAGAAGTTATTCACCGTGCAGCTGAAGTTTCCATGCCGAAGAGCTCGCCCGCAGGGGCCTGGTACGCAAGTGCCAGGTACGAATTTGGCGAACCCGCGGTGCCCGAGCTGGAAACTTGTGAGCGCCGCAAGTTTCCCAAGGCAAACTCCTATCATGTTTCAACGACCACCGTAGGGCGTGGCGGTGGATCGTTGTGTGCCTAGGAGAACGGGGATCTTGGCTTCATCGCCCGGATCGCGAGGACGGAAGAAACCTCTATAAAAAAAACCTCAACCTCAAGGTCAGCCACGTGCCGATGAGATGAATGGGTGATGATGGCAATCACTCGTTAACGTGCAACCTCAGGGGCACCTGCGCACCCCTGTTGTATTAGCGCTTCTTTTTAAACTGGTTTTACTCGTGGGACCAAAATGAAGTCTTCCAATAAAACCACAAAACCCTGCGGTACGGGTGTGCCGCAGGCTAATATAAATACACCCAGTTCTAAGAAGCAAGTGAGGGTTGATAGCCCCCCGCTTCAGAAGGTGAAAGTAACAGAAAAGAATGTTCGTTAGCGAACGCTTTTGTAATAATGGAAAGGATAGAAGGAACATTTGAGAAGGTGTCACCCTTCTATATTTCAAAGGGTCTAGAGGGTTTAGTTGGTACCGTAAATAAAGTTAAAAAACTGAGGAATGGGACGCTGCTGCTGGAAACAACCAACAGTACGCAGGCTACCAAACTCAGAAGCTCGAGGAGTTCGCCACAAAATGCGAACTCCATAAGTCCCTAAATTCCAGTAAAGGCGTAGTCACCTGTTGTGATGTAATGGATTTAGGGACAGACGAGCTTCTGAATGAGTGGAAAACTGAGAAAGTGGTCGAGGTACGTCAGATCACGCGAAGGGTGAATGGCAGTGTTGAAAAGACTGCCACCTTCGTCCTGACGTTTGACACTCCAATATTGCCCAAGAATATTAAGGCCGGGTATCTAAACCTGAATGTCCGCCCGTATGTTCCGGACCCGATGCGCTGTTTTCAGTGTCAGCGGTTCGGACATACGACAGCGTCATGTAAGGGCAACCCCACCTGTGGGAATTGCGGCAAGGGGGCACATGAGCCGAGTGCCTGTTGTACGCTAACACAGGTGTGCGTCAACTGCTCCGGATCGCACCCGGCCTGGAGTAGAGAGTGTCAAGTGTATCTTGAAGAGCGCAAGATACAGGAGCTGAAGACCAAAGAGCGGATTCCCTACGGGGAAGCTAAAAAGATGGCCAAGTCGCTCGCCGCTCCAATTTTCGGAACTAGTTTTGCTAAGATGGCTTCAGCTCCCGTCAGGAAGCAGAGTGTTGCTACCCAGACGTCCTTTGCAGACATGGGCACAAGCACTACGTGCTCATGTCAGTGCAGATGCGGT
The DNA here is from genome assembly GCA_031002005.1 of Vandiemenella viatica. NCBI lineage: Eukaryota > Metazoa > Arthropoda > Insecta > Orthoptera > Morabidae > Vandiemenella > Vandiemenella viatica. Next base: position 64,879,527 of record JARYHS010008074.1, read on the forward strand.
GCCAAACCCGCTAAGGTCGTTACGCCTAAGACCGTGGACGTCGGTAGCAGCACGTCTGCGACCTCGACCACACCAGCAACAGCAGTAAATTGTAAGGTATCCCTCGCTCTATTTTCGAGATTTAGTTAAAATCCGGCCAAGTTTGAGGTTAACTTCAGTACACGATATCACAGTTAAAATCGAGATAACAAAACTTCGAGTACAGTAAAGTAAATAAATAGCACATAACAACTATAAATAAGAAGTTTCAGGTAAAATATAAGTCATAAACTCACCTAAATGAGCGTAATCCGTAATAATCCATGAAGCAGAAAACACAGGTTTGTTTACACTACTATAGCACTAATATTCCACTAAATTAAACACTGTAAAGCACTTTAATAATTAGAATTTCACCATCTGGTATTAAATTCACTAATAACTCGCAGCTCCAGACCGATTTAAAGTACTAAATATGGAATTTAATGTATCTCCACATGGGAGTTAGTTCAACATTTTATTCCACCACATCTAAAGAACTTCAGAGCTTTAAAAGTAAATGTAAACAAGTAAAATAACCAGCCAGTTAATATTCTTTAAGTTTCCGGTAACAATCAACCAATAAATTGAAAATATAAGTGAATAACAGCCAACCGGTAATGGCGCCGAAAAATCGAAACTTAAGAATTTAATAACTCATAAACTAACATGTTTAGCAGACTACAAACTTCTCTAAAGTTCTTAAAATAAATAAAGGTTCAATTTAAATTTAGTTTCAGGACACGACCGGCTATAAATAAAAAGCAGAATATTTGGTTGAACAACGGAAAAAACAGGAAAATTTAGAAATTCCATAACTTCCGATAGAATTAACAGAGTTGGATAATTTATACACCAGCATAATCAGCAGAAACGGGAGAGCATTTCTAAAATAGTTTGAAGCCCGAAATCTAAAATTTCTTACGATAAGTTTTTTTCTCTCAAAATTTGAAATAACCGCATAATCCAATGTAGCAACACTCCCCCAACTAAATAAATCTATAACACCGTTCTGAAGCACTTAAAACATTCTTACAAAGAGACACTAAACACGTATTTTTGCGTGATCTACACACCATGAATTTCTGGTGAACATCGGGAGATAAATCAAAAATTTCTCTGTTTATTTTGATCACATTAGTCCGGATTTCATATAGGAAGTTGTGCTGGCTAGATTGAGCCTCTGGTGGAGCGAGTCTTCAACTTGGTTGGCACAATGCCCAATAGACGCCATCTTAGAATTTTTCAGTTGCATAGTAAAGTGGTTGGGATATGAACTTTAATTTTATCGGGGGGAATGGCCGGTGATATTCAGTACTTTGTCTAACTTGAAGCAGGACGCACGTCCTCGCGAGTGCGAAAGCTCGGGAAGCGTGCGGATGCATTTGGGCGGGGGAGTTCTACCATAATGGCCGATTAGTCGCCATTTTCAAATTTCACCATGAACAATATGGCTACTTAACAGGTTCCGACATGTGATTTTCTAATGGTCAAGATTCATTTTGGGGTAGTGCGAGTTTGCTCTGTTTCATAATTTGTGATTTTCGGTGAACGATTTCTATCCGATTGCCTTTGCTAACTGTGAACATTTGTAACTTATGTGAAAATTTCCAATAATATATTTCAGTTATTCAACTTCAGACTTTCATTTCTACAATAGTACCTTTCTTACAGGAGGTAAAGCTGTAAGTGGCGACTGTGGTCATTTTAACAGTTAGCATCCTACATGGTTTAACACGGTAATAGAACTTTTCAGAACTTTGATAAACTTTTGGAAGACATCGAGTTCAGGTGCTGAAGCCGATACCAAACCCGCATACGGCTTGTCCCTGACAAAATGTTCCACCAGCAACAGCAGCAGTTCAAGCCACTCCACCTCCTATTCCTCCACGTGCAGTGCCCGTAAATGCATCATCTTCTTCTAATGCAAATGGAGGTGATCAAAAGATTCGGGGCCCGAAGTTTCGGCAGATGGACCCGACTCAGTTTGTGAAATCCCCCTCTTCATCCCCTCCCAGGTTACCTGGTAGTAGGGAAAACAAAACAAAGAGGACGACGAAGAAAAAGCCAAAGAGGTTTTTAGTGAGTTTTCTGAGTCGGAGATGTGTGTTTCTTCGGAGCCAGGAGAAACTGAAATGCTGGTGGACGAGCCCGGTCTCATTCCTCAGCAGGCAGTTACCAAAGACCCACCCGAACCGGGGCGGGTGAAACTAAACGGGTAGGATGATGGATGGGTGGCCTCTTTACAGCCACCCATCCATATGCATTGACTCTATTTTTTATACTGTTACGACTCGTGTCTCGCTTGCCACTATACAGACGGTGAGACACGTAGTTTTTTAAATAATCGTTTGAACCTGTGTGGCCTCTTTAGAGGCATCCGGGTGTCGTACGTTTAGTTCTGGTGGCTCGTTTAAGCCACGTCAGATTTTATGATTTGTTTTATTTGCTGTCTGTATGGCCGACCCCTTTACAGTCGACCATGCAGCAGGTATTTTAGTTTATTCTTAAGCCATGATAAAAGCTGGTAATTTTTAGGGCGCTATTGACCCAGCTGTGGGTTATCCTAAAGCAACAATTTTAACAACGAGATCAACAGTGTGGCGAGCGTATTAATATTTTGTGTATTGGCCGGTCTAGTGCCTAACATTTTTAGGCAAATCGGCCTAGTTTTAAGATGTATGGGTGGCCTCTTTACAGCCACCCATCCATTCGCATTGGTTTTTATTTTTTATATCTTTATAATTCTTCTCTCGTTGGCCACTATACAGCCAGCGAGACATGTATTGTTTTTAATTATCTTGTGAACTTGTTCGGCCCCTTTACAGCAATCCAGGTGTATTTTGGTCTTGGGTCGTGGTGGCCCTTTTGAAGCCATGTTTTATTTTTGTGAATTATTTTATTTGCTGTCTGTATGGCCGACCCTTTTACAGTCGAACATGCAGATGGCATTGTTAACTGAAGTGTTAGCTGGTCATTGTTAGGGCGCTAATGACCTCGCTGTCGTCGCGCCCTAAAGCCACGAAAACAACAAACAACAACAACCGAAGAGCTCCGGAACGCTGCGAAGGACGCCCGTCTCCTGGAGGAACTATGAATGTCGTTTTGCCATCCATGTTCGCCGATGGGCGTTGAGTCGTTTTAGGTTGTGCCCAACATCTGACAACCTAGCAGCGTTCCGTATTGCTAGAGCTAATGCGCGTCGAGTTATTAAGGAGAGCAAGAAGAGGTCATGGCAGAACTTTGTGAGCAATATAAATCGTTCCACAACTTCGTCGAAAGTATGGGAGTCCATTCGCCGTATATCTGGAATGTACTCCCGCCCACCAGTATTTGGGTTACTGGATCACGGACGTATAATTACTGACGAACGAAGCATAGCGCAGCTGATGGCGGAGAACTTCGCGGCCATCACTTCGTCTGCTAACTTTGACCCTCGGTTTCAGCAACGAAGATTCGTGGCCGAGAGGCGCCCGCTGTGCTTCGATTCGTCGAATACAGAGGCCAACAACTACCCATTTATAATTTGGGAGCTGGAGTCGGCTTTGAATAGCGCCAAAGACACTGCTCCAGGGCCTGATCTGATCCAGTACCAGATGCTGTGGCATCGTAGTAAAGATGCTAAGGAGTACGTTCTGGATATTTTTAATGATATATGGACAGGAGGACACTTCCCCGGCTCGTGGAAAGAAGCAACATTAATTCCCATTTTAAAACCTGGGAAAGACAAATTGTTGCCAGGTAGTTATCGTAGCATTGCCTTGACTGCATGGGGAAGACACTGGAGAGGATGGTTAACCACCGCCTCGTCTGGTGTCTTGAATCCCATAATCTGCTCAACCGCTTCCAATGTGGATTCAGGAAGTCACGTTTCACCTTGGACATCCTAATCCTCCTGGAGGCTGAAATACAGGATGCATTCATCCGCAGCCAACACATTGCGGGTGTTTTTTTCGACTTGAAAAGGCCTACGATACTACCTGGCGGCATGTATTTTAAAACAGTTGCAAGAATGGGGTTATAGGGGTAACCTGCCAAGTTTTTTAAAATCATTTTTATCTGGTCGTCGCTTCCGGTACCGAGTCGGTAGTGAAGTGTCTGATCTTTTTGTTCAGGAAAACGGTGTTCCTCAGGGGTCAGTTTTAAGCATGATGTTCTTCGCCATTGGTATAAATAGCATTGGAGCCATAATAAGGATCCCCATACGGTACTCTTTATATGTGGATGACTTTTGAATTTTTATTGCTTCATCCAGCCTGAGAAGCGCCGAGCGGCAGTTGCAACTCACGCTGAACAGGCTGGATGAATGGTCAGTACACACCGGATTTGATTTCACTGCCGAGAAAACCCGGTGTGTACTTTTTATTCGTAGCAGATGCCTTTTATCAGAGCCCCATCTTACCTTGAGGAATAGCGTTTTACGTTTTACTGAAACAGTTCGGTTTCTGGGCCTCATTTTAGACAACAGATTAACCTGGCTACCACATCTGAAAGATGTGAAAGCCAGAGCCTCAAAAGCTCTAAATGTTTTAAAATGTCTGTGTGGCAGGTCATGGGGCGCTGACGGCTCCTGCCTATTGCAATTTTACAGAGCCTTTGTACGGTCGCGCTGGACTACGGTGGTATTGTGTATGGTTCGGCACGGGACAGCTATCTCCGTATACTGGATAGTGTCCATCATTCTGGAATTCGGCTGGCCACGGGTGCATGTCGCACCAGCCCTATTGTCAGGATTTGTGCTCACTCGGGCGAGCCGCCGCTTACTATCCGCCGGCGACTCCTCATGGTGCGACACTACCTGCCTGTTGCCATAACACTTGGCAGTCCCGAGTACGACGTAGTTCTACACCCCAACTTCGAGCGGCTCCATACCTACTGGAATAGAGCCACTTAACCGTTCAGCTACCGTACAAAGGCTATTTTAGAACAACACGGGTTCGAGCTTCCTTCTTTTTATCACCAGGGTTGGAGTAAATCTCCTCCCTGGCTTTTAAAGAGGCCCAGAAAGATTTTAGAACTATCGCGTCACAACAAGCTGTGTACCGTGGATAATGTTTTTATCAGAATTTTTAGAGATATCTTAAACCAGCATCACAATTTTATCCCGGTATTTACGGATGGGTCTAAGCAGGTTAACAGAGTTAGCTTCTCCGTCGTGTTCCCTCGAGCGACTTACACATATAAACTTGATGGCAGGTGCAGCGTTTTTACTGCTGAGTGCTACGCCGTGCTAAAGTCGCTCCAGCATATGAAAGTAAATCGCGATATGTGTTTCATCATATGCTGTGATTCCCTCAGCTGTATTCAGGCCATAGGAAATATGTATCCAGCAGATTGTCTAGTAAAGGACATCCAGGACGCCCTCCTTTCCCTCCAATCTCATGGAAAGGAGGTATTATTCTACTGGGTACCAGGCCATGTGGGAATCAGGGGGAGCGAGGCAGCTGATGTAGCTACAAAGTTAGCCTGCGACAAGGTCAGAACTGTCTTTGAACCGGTCCCAAAGTCAGACCTTGCCTCGGCGTCAAAGAGATTTGTTTTTGATGTTTGGGAGAGGTAGTTGCTCAAGCTCCGGCTGGTCAAACCAACTGTTCAGCCGTGGAGCAGCTCCTTCCAGCGGGCGAGGAGGGATGAGGTTCTCCTTACTCGCTTCCGTATAGGGCACTGTCCTCTAACTCATAGTTTCCTTCTCCGCTGAGAGGACCCTTCGGAATGTGATGCTTGTGGCGTACCTTTGAGGGTACGCCACATTTTAACTGAATGTTTATTGTTTTTAGATTTAAGGGCAGACGTCGGCTTAGCGAACGATCTGTCCCTTATTTTAAACGATGATGGTGACAACGTGGCTAACGTTTTAAAGTTTTGTTGCTTGGCCTGTCTTGTCCCAAAAATTTTGGGCAGATCAGCCTAGGTTTTAGATTGGATTGGTGGCCATTTACAACCACCAATCCAAGTACTGTTTTTACTTGTGACACTGCTTATATTGCTGGCCTCTTTACAGCCAGCCAGCTTACTCGTTTTTAAACTGGGTGGCCCTTTTACAGCCAACCAGTTAAAGTATGTATTTTTATATATTATTGCCTAGTCTCAGTTTTACGTTTTATGTTGCCGTCTGCGTGGCCGTTGTCTTTACAGTCTGCCACGCAGACGGTATTTTAGTTAGTATGCTAATATTTTATTGTGCTGTCTCTGTGGCCGACACCTTTACAGTCGGCCACACAGACGGCAATTTTGCCACGTTGTCACGCCTGGTATTTGTTAGGGCGCTAATGACCCCGTCATCGACGCGCCCTAAAATCCTAATCTCAAGAACAACAACAACAACAACATATGACATTTATTTTCCTAGTATTCTTAGCTCTGTTATTTCCTGTGCTAGTATCTGCATTTAAGTAGTTAAATGAGTATTTGTAAAACTCCTGATTGTATATGGACTATTAACAAACTATAGTATTGCTGCCTGTACTGACAATAATGATTGAATGATGTCAGTCATGGCTGGTATTCAAGTTTGAGTAAAATTTACATAAATGTAGTGCTAAATCATTCAATAGATAAAGGAAATTTAAAAATTTACTGGCTAGTAAGAAAAATTTTTCTTAAAAATCTATTTCAAAACAGGTCGCAAAGTTTTTGCAGAAGGTATTCAGGCCAGAAGAAATGACTGCGAGTCCTTCCACCGGGCGATCAGCTCCGTCCTGGTAATGGCCCAGTGTTTCGCTATAATGCCTGTCCATGGTGTTCGTGCGACATCACCACAAGCACTCAGGTAACAAATAGATGACTTCAGTATTGTTATTCAAATATAAATTCTTCAGTAATGTTTTCTGATCTATGAATTCTTGTTCTTGATGATAAATGGCAATCTTGTTGGCAGACAAGTGAAAACAAACAAGAAACAAAAAAATTTGACTAATATTTGGTTACTTGGTTTGATACATATAGGTAACATTTGAGTTTCATATACCCCTAACCTACACAAAACTTTTTAAAAGGAGGTCTATCACATATCATTTATATGGTAAACCACTTTCACAATCACTGTCTTGCTAATGAAGCACTATTAAACTCAAAATCAACAGTGAGTGTAAGGAAACATAAGTTTTTAGAAAGTACACATTTTAAATTTGTTCCTTTTTGCTACATTTATTTTCATGAATAAACCTTAAAATAACAATTATTTTTATATGTAACTAGCTGTTACCCGCGACTTCGTACGCGTGCACTTGGAGTTTCATTGCCAGAATTGGATATAGAAAACTGTTAGTAAGATTTGTCCCAAACAACACCGAGTCGACATAATATGATGGAAAGCCATCATTATATCATCCTATCGTCTAATCTGTCTCATGAAGAGAATCAATTTACAACATATTTAAAAACAGAAAAGTACGCGAAGGTGCGGGGATGTGTGTGTGTGTGTGTGGGGGGGGGGCGGGGGGTTAACTGATGGCAGCTTTATTTCAGCTTGGTTTTTTCTTCTTTATTCAACATGAGCATCTGAATCTTATAATCTAATAGCAGCACATTGTCTTCTAGACCTGTACCTTAGGCCAGGTTTACGTCCGTAAGGTATGTCAAAGAGGAAGACAAATTGGTGCCAGAAACTTTTATACAGACACAAATGAATAGTACAGTGCAGAGCAAATTGACTTCTATACTAAATAATAAGTTTTGTTTCTTATCGAAATTTATTAACAAATCAAACACTAACAGACTGCGCGACTGAGCAACCAACGTAACATTACAGACTGACACACGAATCTGTCTGTCTTTCATCATTCGATAAGTTCTTAAAATTTCGTGACTAAAACTGTTATTCATACCGAAAAAATGTCCTGTGTCCTTCCTACACTATTTCATTGTTAAATTCCATCAAAATTTATATAGCCATTTAGTCGTCAAAACGTAACGAAAAGACAGAAACTTACTTCCACAATTATAATATAATAGCTGGTACCCACAAATTCGTTCGTGATTGTAAAGTATTCATATTGACAGCTGTAGACATCTAACCACCATAGTGCACGATGGGAGACTCGATACTATTACCACACACAAATACCAGTCTTCTGCGCTATTTAGTTCCGGCAGCAAAGTAAAATTTACGGATACACACAAGTCTTTGGATGAAATACGAAAATAATCATGATCGACCAATTTCAAACACCATATCCCACACACTCCCACAGTTACCGAATTTCGGCCAACGTTGAGATCGATGGGTGACTCTGTGTTGCTACCACACAAAAACGCCGGTGATAGTTTTCACTCAAAAGTGATACACCGAGACACATGCGTCTTTGGCTGAAATATGAAATTGCCGCAGGTCGACCATTTTCATCCCCCATGTCTTCCACACCCCCATAGCTACAGACATCTAACAACCATAGTGCACCATATCTACCACAGTACCACAGTTTCTGAAATTCGGCCGCTGTTGTGATCGAAAGGTGACTCTGTGCTACTACTACACACAAACGCCAGTTATCTGTGATCTATAGTTTTCGCTGAAAAGTGATACACCATGACACTTTTGTCTTTGGCAGAAGTATGAAATTGCCACAGGTCGACCACCTTCATCCCCCATATATCCCACACCCCCATAGCTACCGACATCTAACAACCATAGTGCACTACATGAGATACGATTCTACTACCAAACACAAACACCAATGTTCTATACTATGTAGTTGTGGCAGGAAAGTGACATATGCGGAAACAGTCGAAATACGAAAATATCCTTGGTCGGCCACTTACAACCACCATATCTACCACAGTACCACAGTTTCTGAAAATCGGCCGCTGTTGTGATCGAAAGGTGACTTTCTGCTACTACTACACACAAAACGCCAGTTATCTGTGATCTCTAGTTTTCGCTGAAAAGTGATACACCATGACACTTTTGTATTTGGCAGAAGTATGAAATTGCCACAGGTTGATCACTTTCAACCCACATATCTCCCACACCCCCATAGCTAACGATATCTATGAACCATAGTGCACTACATGAGATAAGATTCTACTACCAAACACAAACACCAATGCTCTATGCTATGTAGTTGTGGCAGAAAAGTGACATATGCGGAAACAGTCGAAATACGAAAATATCCTTGGTCGGCCACTTACAACCACCATATCTACCACAGTACCACAGTTTCTGAAAATCGGCCGCTGTTGTGATCGAAAGGTGACTTCTGCTACTACTACACACAAACGCCAGTTATCTGTGATCTATAGCTTTCGCTGAAAATTGATACACAATAACACTTTTGTCTTTAGCAGAAGTATGAAGTTGCCACAGGTCGACCACTTTCAATCTCCGTTTCTCCCACACCCCCATAGCTACCGACATCTAACAACCATAGTGCACTACATGAGATACGATTCTACTACCAAACACAAACACCAATGTTCTATACTATGTAGTTGTGGCAGAAAAATGACATATGCGGAAACAGTCGAAATACGAAAATATCCTTGGTCGGGCCACTTACAACCACCATATCTACCACAGTACCACAGTTTCTGAAAATCGGCCGCTGTTGTGATCGAAAGGTGACTTTCTTGCTACTACTACACACAAACGCCAGTTATCTGTGATCTATAGTTTTCGCTGAAAAGTGATACACCATGACACTTTTGTATTTGGCAGAAGTATGAAATTGCCACAGGTTGATCACTTTCAACCCACATATCTCCCACACCCCCATAGCTAACGACATCTATGAACCATAGTGCACTACATGAGATAAGATTCTACTACCAAACACAAACACCAATGCTCTATGCTATGTAGTTGTGGCAGAAAAGTGACATATGCGGAAACAGTCGAAATACGAAAATATCCTTGGTCGGCCACTTACAACCACCATATCTACCACAGTACCACAGTTTCTGATAATCGGCCGCTGTTGTGATCGAAAGGTGATTCTGTGCTACTACTACACACAAACGCCAGTTATCTGTGATCTATAGTTTTCGCTGAAAAGTGATACACCATGACACTTTTGTCTTTAGGCAGAATTATGAAATTGCCACAGGTCGA
>JARYHS010008074.1:64890592-65062497 GCA_031002005.1 Vandiemenella viatica
CCGGAGATCTCGCTGGCCAGGGTAGTTAACTTACACCTTCTAGAGCACGTTGGGTGGCACGGGATACATGTGGACGTGCATTGTCCTGTTGGAACAGCATATTCCCTTGCCGGTCTAGGAATGGTAGAACGATGGGTTCGATGACGGTTTGAATGTACCGTGCACTGTTCAGTGTCCCCTTGACGATCACCAGAGGTGTGTAGGAGATCGCTCCCCACACCATGATGCCGGGTGTTGGCCCTGTGTGCCTCGGTCGTATGCATTCCTGATTGTGGCGCTCACCTGCACGGCGCCAAACACGCATACGACCATCATTGGCACCAAGGCAGAAGCGACTCTCATCACTGAAGACGACACGTCTCCATTCGTCCCTCCATACACGCCTGTCACGACACCACTGGAGGCGGGCTGCACGATGTTGGGGCGTGAGCGGAAGACGACCTAACGGTGCGCGGGACCGTAGCCCAGCTTCATGGAGACGGTTGCGAATGGTCCTCTCTGATACCCCAGGAGCAACAGTGTCCCTAATTTGCCGGGAAGTGGCGGTGCGGTCCCCTACGGAACTGCGTAGGATGCGACGGTCTTGGCGTGCGTCCGTGCGTCGCTGCTGTCCGGACCCAGGTCGACGGGCACGTGCACCTTCCGCCGACCACTGGCGACAACATCGATGTACTGTGGAGACCTCGCGCCCCACATGTTGAGCAATTCGGCGGTACGTCCACCCGGCCTCCCGCATGCCCACTATACGCCCTCGCTCAAAGTCCGTCAACTGCACATACGGTTCACGTACACGCTGTCGCGGCATGATACCAGTGTTAAAGACTGAGATGGAGCTCCGTATGCCACGGCAAACTGGCTGACACTGACTGCGGCGGTGCCCAACCGCTGCGCAGCTAGCGCCCTTCGACGGCCAACACTGCTGTTCCTGGTGTGTCCGCTGTGCCGTGCGTTTGATCATTGCTTGTACAGCCCTCTCGTAGTGTCCGGAGCAAGTATGGTGGGTCTTACACACCGGCGTCAATGTGTTCTTATTTCAATTTCCAGGAGTGTACAAATGCGCCATTGCCATGGATGTACAATTTCACAACCTGGTACAGAGTCATTTTCACGTAAATATCGAGCGTTGTAGGTGAGTGGTAATGCTCTCGACTCGTATCCGCAATAACGCTGGTTCGAATCCCCATTTTTTTTTAATCTGCTTAACGTCTCTCTAACAGCGAGGTCTTATAGAGACGGGAAAGGATGGGGGGCAAGGAATAGGAAAGAATTCGTCCATGGCCTTTTGAAAGAGGCATCCCGGCATTTGCCTGGAGTGATTTGGGAAACCATGGAAAACCCAAATCTGGATGCCCGGACGGGGATTCGAACCGCCGTCCTCCCGAATGCGAGGCCAGTCGAATCCCCGTACGGCCATCGATATTTCGGTTTGTGAACATTTTGCAAGTCACTCCACGCCAGTGCCGCGATAGTCCATTCATTTCCACCTCTAATGACCTAGCTCCACAATTTTATTACTTGGTCCAGGCTTCATTTCCACGTAAACGCTAACTCGCTTTCTTTTGGTACAAATGCGCCATTGCCATGGATGTACAATTTCACAACTGGTCCAGGAGTCATTTTCACGTAAACACCGAGCGTTGTAGGTTAGTGGTAACGCTCTGGAGTCGAATCCGCAATAACGCTGGTTCGAATCCCCGTACGGCCATCGATATTTCAGTTCACCACATTTTTCCGAGTCGCTCCACGCCAGTGCCACGATGGTCTCTCCATTTTCGCCTGTAACGACCTAGTTTCATTTGCGCCACTGCCATGAATGTATAGTTTTACAGCCTGATCCAGGCCTAAACGCTAACTCGCTTTCATTTGCTATAAATCGAAAATGCAAATACGCCATTGCCATGGATGTTTAATTTTACAGCTTAGTCCAGGAGGCATTCTCACGTGAACACCGAGAGTAATTGGTGTGCGGAAACGTTCTGCTCTCTAGTTTACGAGAAAGCTGGTTCGAATTCCATGCGCATTGCAGTATGTTACCAAAAGGATTCTATAACAATCACCTTCGCCGTAAGAAGTTGGCAGCAATGAGGATATTAACGTCTTACCTCATTATCTTTTCTATACATAGCCGATATGAACATAATCATCTCAGTGTAATATGTCTGCCTAATCGTTTTTTTCGTATCGTTACGTGTGTTGTTACTTGATCTATACGTTCGATATGGATGTGGAATGCCGTTTTCTATCCAAGAATAAATCTTAACATACATCTCCAATGAACAGAAACAGGTAATAAAACATATTTATTCCGTAATAACTTGTAATGATCTACCCACATTTCTGACAAGTTTATACATATTTCATAAATCTGATGGCTTCACATGCAACATTTTATCAATTAATATGTCTAGACGAACGTGTGTAGCAAATTTCAAAGCGATAGCACATTTGCTTCTTGGGACCCTGGTGTTGCGCTCGAGCCTCGCTCTCTGCCATAGTGTTCCGAGACTAAGTCACAGGAACACTACAGAGGTAAGTCTGTATTGGAACTCTTGTAGTTTATCACTTAAAAAAAGCTCGACCGAAAAGCACTAATATCGATACGAGAAGATTCAAATATAATATAAAAAACTTATTTTAATTCACGAACTCAGTTGCTATCGTAAACAACCGGGAACCAATTTTTGCGTGAACAGTTTTACGTGTATGGTATTATTGTTTTTGGAAACAGTATTGCATGTAATCACTGGAGCTTGTGATTACATGTGACCAGTATCTTTGAAGTTGTGTATAATAAATCGTATGCAATAATAATAATAATCTTTCAGAAATAAAAACAAAATTCAAACTCTATTGTGGACTAATTATTTCATTTATAATTAACCGCGAGACACATAATACTAAGTTCAAGGTTTCTTAGTAATAAATGAAGTATTGTTTTACTTATTCTGTGTATGGGGATACGTTGCCCACATAGACAATATTGTAGTTTGCGATATGTAAGACGAAACTTTTATCCATGCATTTAATGCAATCAATAAATAACACATATACGTATGCACTATACATTGAAATGACATATCAGTGCAAATGTTTATAATACTTCCAGCTTGGCGGCAATGTAGTGTCCGTGTTTAGTACGCCTCGCCAACGATGTACTCTCTATGGTTGTTTTTCATCGTTGCCCCGGTTATGGTCAGCGAGCATCGTTGATACTGCGTTAGCAGCCGACGCGACAACGACGGAACTGCGCTGACAACTGTTAAAGCCACGATGTGTTTCCGCCACACCAGCCCCCCACGGAGTTGATGAGGCTACGGCTGAAGATGTTTGGGGAACTTTACCCGGCGACCGGATCTTGTGATTCTCGGGTTGTTCGTTGTATCGTGATCTGTAGTTTTCTTTGCTTTGCTAATTGACATACTAGGTGGTTCTGTCACAGCACTAGCTTCGATATTATGACAATCTTCATTGAGCAGAAAGGCAGGTTTCACTCTTTCTATGCTGACACGTACTGGTTTATCCTTGTTTAAAACAGTTAAAGTCCTATCCTGGCGATCTAACACGCGGTGTGAGCCAGTGTATGGTGGCTGCAGGGTACCAGGTACCGAACCATCCCGAAGATACACGTGAGGGCACGTTTCGAGGTCCTTGAAAACAAAGGTCGAACTGTGACCATGTCTGGTGGCTGGTATTGGACGTAGACCGCGCATTTGTTGACGTAGTTTGTCCACGAATTCAGATGTATCTTCCAGACGTTATTCCGTCGCGGTGCACAGTAATTCACCTGGGAGGCGTAGTGGTTCACCGTACACAAGTTCGGCCGAAGAGGTGCTGAGGTCTTCTTTGTAGGCACTATGAATACCGAGAAGAACGATGGGAAGGGCTTGCAGCCAGGACTTACCGGGATGGCGCATAATAGCTGCTGTGAGTTGACGATGGAATCTTTCCACCATGCCATTTGAGCAGGGGTGCCAGGCAGTGGTGCGGGTTCTTAGTGTTCCAGTCAAGAGACCCAGGTTCCGGTGCAGTACTAGATTCAAACTGCCTGCCTTGGTAGGTGGTAATACGTAAAGGTATTCCAAATCGTGAAATCCAGCATGCTACGAATGCATTGGTAACGTCCTCTGCAGTGATGCGTTCTAAAGGCCAGACCTCTGGCCAGCGAGTAAATCTATCGATGGCTGTTAAGCAATAACGATAGTTTCCTGACGCTGGAAGTGGTCCGATTATGTCCAAATGAACATGTTGAAACCAGGCAGATGGCATTGTAAAGTTTCCGACTGGTGCGTTTGTGTGTCGCGTAACTTTGACGCGCTGACAATCTTGACAGGCTCGGACCCATGCGCGGCAATCTTTCGCCATGTTAGGCCAGACGAAACGTACTGATACCAAACGAGTGGTAGCTCAGGCGCCGGGATGACTCAGGCCGTGAACAGACGAAAAAGCTGCTTTTCGAAATGATGTGGTGATAAAGGGCCTGCGTTTTCCGGTTGAGGTGTCACAGAAGAGGATAGTGGTACTGCCAGGTACTGGGACTTGCTCCAAGCGAAGTGATGTTTCGCCATCGATGAATGAACGGATTTCTGGATCGTCCTTCTGAGATTCTGCCAGAGCGTAAAAGTTCAAGTTTCTGTCTGCGATTCCGTCCACCCGAGACAGTGCGTCTGCGACTACATTGGAAGAACCTTCAATGTGTTCAGTATTGGTGGTGAACTGCGCAATGAACGATAATTGATTCAGTTGCACAGGCGGGAGCTTGTCACTTCGTTGCTGAAACGCGTATGTAAGTGGCTTGTGATCGGTGTAAATTGTAAACTGGTGGGCTTCCAAGAAGTGCCGAAAGTGTTGAACGGCTTCGTAGATAGCGAGTAACTCGCGATTGTACGCTGGCCATTTTGATTGCTTTGGTGAAAGCTTCTTAGAAAAGAAGGCTAAAGGCTGCCACGTAGCGTTTAGGTGCTGTTGTAGACAAGCCCCTACAGCTGTGTTGGAAGCATCAGTAAACGATCCTAGATGTGCGTTGAGATTGGGATGTACTAGTAGCGTCGATTTGGCAAGGCTGGCTTTGCAGGCATTAAACGTGCTTTCCAGGGTCGGATTCCAAGGTACAGGTTGAGAGCCTCGTAGGTTGGATACTGCCGAGTAGAGAGAAGCCTGGTATTCTGCTGCTGAAGGTAGGAAACGGCGTTAAAAGTTCACCATTCCCAAAAAGCGTCTGAGTTCACGGACTGTCTGTGGAAGGGGGAAGTTTTGCAGGGCGCTGATCCGATCTGGTAGTGGTCGAGTTCCAGCGGCAGAGACTTCGTATCCCAGAAGGTAACACTTGGAGAGACTAAAACACTCTTACAAGCGTTAACGAGAATCCCATAAGATGACAGCCTTTGGAAAAGTGATCGCAGATGGCGCTCGGGCTCTTCAGGGCCCTTAGAGAATACCGATATGTCATCTACATAGGCGAAGGTGAAGTCTAAGCCAGATAGAACGTCATCAATGGAACGCTGAAAGGTTTGCCCGGCATTCCGCAACCCGAAAGACATAAACGGAAACTCAAAAAGTCCAAACGGTGTAATAATTGCTGTCTTTGGAATGTCGTCAGGGTTCACAGGAACCAGAGTGTAGGCTTTGACTAGGTCGACGACAGAGAAGATAGTGCATCCACGCAACTGGTGGCTGAAATCATGGAGATGGTGAGGTGGATACCTATCTGGAATTGTCCGTGCATTGAGAGCTCGATAGTCTCCACAGGGACGCCAACCCTTGTCTTTCTTTGGTACCAGGTGAAGAGGCGAGGACCATGGTCCCTCTGAGCGGCGCGCTGTGCCCTGCATTAACGTTGCTTCGAATTCTTTCTTAGTAATCTGAAGACCGTCTGGAGCGAGGCGACGAGCACGACAAGCGACAGGTGGTCCAGGTGTTGTACGAATGAAATGTACGGTAGAGTGCTTTATTTCTCTCGGCATGCCAGGTTGGCGGGTGAGATCTGGAAATATCGCAATATTTCATGAAAAACTGTTGTGGCCTTTAGTGATTTCACACTAGGTTGCTTCCAGTTAGCCGGCTGTACAGGCACTGACAATCCTGTCAAGCTGTCAACGTTACGCTTGTTGTGACAATCCGGGAGCAAGTGATAATGTGCAAGGAACAGCTACATCAGCTATTATAAATCTCCAAGATAAATCGCGCCGCAAATCGAGGTTCAGCTTGAGAAACAAAGTGCCATAGGTATGAACAGTAGAGTCATTTGCCGCTAAAAGTTCATATTTGTTGCGTTGATGATGGCCTTTTGGAAAATCTTTCGGGAAACAGCATAAATCAGAACCAGTATCGATTAAAAATTTATGTCTGCTATTTTTGTCAAAGACAAAAAGGCGGTTACCTCCTGCTGGGCAGCCGTCTACCGCCATCACTGGCTGCCGTTGGGGTTTAACTGAAAGTTACATGGTTGTTGGCATTTGCGAGCTTAGCCGTGAAAACGGCGGTGGTACCAGCAAACCTGAGAGATGTCAGTACGCGGCGAAGAATCACGGCTGTTGTGAGCGGGCCGCGGCTTCGGGGGCTGGCTTCGAGAACGAGAAGGTGTGCGAAATGAAGCTTGCAGTGTAGCCAACTGCTGCGAAAGTTCTTCTATGTGCTTTGCAAGCTGACTTACCTCGGTATTAGCAGGTGACACGCAGATAGCATTAACATCGGCGTGCAGAGCAGGTGTAGAAACTTCCATAATTTTGTCGGCTAGTATTGCAACTTTGTCTAGTGGTGTGTCGGCTTGAGTTTGCAAGATAGCTTGTACCTGTGATGGTAGGCGCTGGATCCATAATTGCCGGAGGAGATTTTCTTGCATTTGAGTGGCACCAGCTAGTGATCTTAAGTGTCTTAAAAACTGGGATGGTTTTCGGTCACCAAGCTCTTCCTCAATTAACAGCTGGCGAACTCGCTGCTCTTCTGATGCAGAGAGGCGACGAATTAACTCGTTACGCAAGTGTTCATATGCATTTTCAGGAGGTGGATTTATTATAATATCTTCAACTTCGGCCGCATAGCGGCTGTCCAGCTGTGAAATTATATAGGCATACTTCGTCAAATCTTGCGTAATGCCCGCGATGCCAAATTGTGCTTCTGCCTGTGCAAACCACAGTGCCGGTTTGTCCGGCCAGAAAACTGGTAATTTCACGGTAAGACGGTTAACAGATGTGCCAACCTGCGAGACTGTAGAATGCGGGGGTTGCTGATGAAGCTTTTGCCGTCGCAGAATGTTATTTTGCTCCTGTAGCTGGCGTAGTTGTTCTTGAAGTTCGTCCATTATTCAAAAGAGTTCGGGTTTTTCGTCGTCGGGGTCACCAATTATGGGGATACGTTGCCCACAAAAACAATATTGTAGTTTGCGATATGTAAGACGAAACTTTTATCCATGCATTTAATGCAATCAATAAATAACACATATACATATGCACAATACATTGAAATGACATATCAATGCGAATGTTAATAATACTTCCAGCTTGGCGGCAATGTAGTGTCCGTGTTTAGTTCGCCACGCCTCGCCAACGATGTACTCTCTCTATGGTTGTTTTCATCGTTGCCCCCATGGAGGAAGGAAATATATGGAGGAGAAGTGACGTTAAATTGGTGAAGCAGGCTCGCGCATGCGCAGTGGCGGCAGCGGCGAAATTGCGCTTCCAAACAATTGCGATGTTCTCAGTATATCCCGAAAACTAAGCAAGAAAGCGAAAAATTTTATTCTTTATTATCGATTTGTGTCGTCGTGTTACATAAGAATCGATCAATTAAATTTGACTTTTGCGAAAATTTTCTTCTCCATTTCAACTCAAGACACCTCACTTTTGATACAGTATATCTCTAGAACTAGGTGAGATATCGAAACTTTTTATTCTTTATTTTTCATTTGCCTCGTCTTTTTAAATAAGAATCCATCATCAAATTTGACTTTGAACAATTTTTTCTTCTGAATTTCAACCAAAACCATTTCACATTTGGGACGGAATATCTCGGAAACTAAGCAGGATATCAAAAAATTTTATTCTTCATTTTTTATTTGTCATAACGAGTTACATAATAATCCATCACCAGATTGCGGCGTCACCTTTATCCTAGAGTCCCCTTGAGGTTTTTGTACATATTCCCCGTGTCTGTATGGAAGCGGCCATGCCCCCTCCACTCCGGCCATGCCCCCCCACTCCTCCTCCGCCCTGCTCCACTTCAATGCGTGGTGAAGGTCTCTTGCGTTGTCTCCATATATTTCCTTCCTCCATGGTTGCCCCGGTTATGGTCAGCGAGCATCGTTGATACTGCGTTAGCATCCGCCGCGACAACGACGGAACTGCGCTGACAACTGTTAATGCCACGATGTGTTTCCGCCACATGTGGAACGACTGAATTTTTTCGGGATTCGTATTTAACTTTTGAAAAATTTTGAAAGGACTATATTTTTCTTCATTTTCTTACTAAAAAATATGCACCTAAATTAGTCTTTTACCTCTCTCCTCTGTCTGTTAAATAAGTCCAAACCATCTTCATCATTGGAAGGAGCCTTAGTTACGGAAATGTGATGTTCATAGATCATTCCGGTTTTGCTTTGTGTTATATGTGGGTCTTGTAACTCGTATGTCACAGATACCTTACTGCCATATTACTTCCAGATCACATGTCATGTCACTTTTGTGAATTGTTTGCAGTGAAGACAAAAAGTAATCTTTAATTTATCAAACATATAACATTTAAAATACCTGTAGGATTACGGTATTTGTAGGTACAGAACCAACGAAACAATGCCGAATGAGCACAGGCATGAATGAAATTTCAAATTTCGTGGAAATGGAAACCAACGCATCGCAAAGGAAAAAACAAAACTAAATGTCACTGAATTGGTCAGAATTCACCAATCAAGAATTAAAGATATCATTGTTGTCACTCTCTAAAGGCCAGGGCACACAAAACGTGACAAGCGACAGTACCAACTGATCGTTCCCTCGTCGCGGCGACACACAATTTTGGTACGTCACACAGGACGCAACAACTCCAGTGCCAGTCTAGTGAGACCCTCTGTACTTCTTTATTTCATTCTTTAGACTTTTATAGGGTTAATAAATTCTTATACAACATGTCAAGTGATGAGGAGATTGCATCTTTTGTTTGCACTAAGCAGAAAGAAAAGGGTTCACGACATCAATAAAAAGAGAGAATGGCTCGGCGAATACCACCGCCTTTGCCGGGAACTAGAGTCACATGAAGATAGACTTTTTACATATTTTCGTATGTCTCGAGAATGCTTCGAGAAATTACATAACCTGTGCAACAAGAACTTGAGAAAAGTAATTAGTAAAAGAGAAAGATTAGTCATTAGTATGATGTAACTTCTGTTCATTTAATATATATTGTTGAAAACAAAACAAAAACAATGACACTGCCCAAACCCCTAATGGATTCAGGGGCCCCACCTCTAAGCGATTTACAATGTGTCATTTCCCGACGCCCCCCTAGGACGCAGCTGTGTCATTAGGAAATACCCCAAAAATCAGGCGTATCATCAGAAAGTGAAATAGTCACAATAAATAATACAATTTGCTATTGACAATTTATTTCATAATCAAGAAAAATAAAGTTAGGCTCAAATAGAAATATTATTTATTTTAAATAATAACAAAGTAAAGTGTAAACAAACAAACAAAAAATAAGAAACTAACAAGAAAAAATACAATCCTGAATATGAAAAATTATTTATAGTCACTATGATTGGCGTCTTATATAAAATAATATACTCTCGCACTGCTCTATCAATTTTTCTTCATCGGCCATGTCGCTGTGTCGCGCGACAACTGTGTCGCTCGTTGCCGGAGCAAAGACTGCTTCCCAGCAACGGATCGCTTTGTGTGAACTGCGAATTACAACAGTAGCGCCGTCGCGCCGCGACACAGAATCGCGTATCGCTTGTCGCATCCTGTGTGCCCGGAGGTGGCCATACACTATCGCTCCATTTTGATGTCATCGGTATGGATGACATCCATTCGGATGGTATCCAAAAGCGTAGCACATACACCATCATTCCATCACTCCAGTCAGCCACGACAATGAAAAAACTAGATAAAGCAAACAACAATAATATGTCAGTTTGTTATACAACGATCTAGTTATACCAAGTACTAAATAAAATGAGCCCGAATTAATTTTAAAGGATATTCAAAGTATCGAACACCGAATACAAATGCTAAGAATTAAAAAAACGTCCAAAAAACTGCGAAATTATGAAAAATAACCTTTGTGATATTACGAAAACTTTTAGAAATGATACAAAATTATTTTAAAACAGATTTATTAAATTTAAGTAGTTTAGCAGGCCGAAAATAGTGACAGGTATGTCACATGCTGCAAAACAACATGTTTAAACAAGTAGGCTCATATAAAATAAATAAGATTAATTTTATATAAGCCTTTTTAAAAAGAATTTTTTTCAACATGGTAACTCTGTTGGCTTTTATGTCTTTATTTTTAAATAATATTAGGAATTGATCTATTGCCACTTTTATTATTTTTTAAATATGGCATTTTATGAAGCATGATAAGTCTTTATACTTCTCAATTATCTCCAGCACAAAGTCTTGCTGAGACAACATAAAAAAGAGAAAATAATATCGTCATAATTGTTACTTATTAATATTTAAAACAGTATTATTTTCAATTCTACATTTAAAATAATATAGTATTTAACTAGTTGCAAAACAAATATTTCTCTACCAGTTATTTTAAAAAAAAAAACAGAAATGGTACAATGTTGCATAGTCCACTCATTCCCTGCTCAGTGGTCGGTGACAGAATGAGAAGTGTTTTGACCGCGGTTTCACCATACATGAGCCGACTGGAGTGATGGCTTGACGTCGCTCCATGTGGTTTTCCCCACACACCGTCAGTTGGCTTGATGGCATGATGGACGAAACTGATGGATATTGGACTGACCGGATATCCAAATAATCCTGTCAGTCCACATCAACCAAATCAACTTCCCCACATACGACACGATAATGGAGTGGCGTTGCTCCATTTGGACGGATGGAGCGATCTGTATGGCCACCTTATTTTTCTCTACTGCACTAGAGACCAGAAGCGGCGTAAGGCTTCGGCAACGTGGGCGATCGCCTACGGCCTCCTGGTCCGAAGGGCCAAGCGCACCATAGACACTCTTCTAATTTTAATTTCTCAAGAAAACTAAATAATTATGAAACGTAACATCGTCGCTGTTTAGTTTATTTAAAATTTCAAAATAAAGTTTACTGCAACATAGTCTTCTCGGGCTCGCAGTGAAAATATCCAACTGCACACCCGTGAAGACTATTTTGCATTTACACGCTGGTAAAATCTCCGTTTATCTAAAGTTGTCTGTTTTCCACGCGACCATTTGAAAATTCACAAACTCAGATGGTACAGAGAAGGTAATGTGACTGGAAACACTTAAGCAGCATTTTACAAAGACATGCGAACACGAAAGACTATATGGCATTTATGTTCCTGTGGTTGACATTAAAAAAGGAATAAACCATGAAAAAATAATATACCAGAAAAACTAAAGGCTAATTCGTGAATCTCAAAAATCATTAACACAAATTGTTTAAGAGTTTAATTGATGTCGTTAATTAATTAACCTCTCATAATCTGACATTTAGAGGCAGGGCCCCTCCCCCCAAAAGTATCTAGGTCCACTCCCGACATCGTAATTTTGGAGACCCTTTTCTTTTTAGCTCTCTTGATTTTTTAAGGGGGCAGCAATCTGAGGAGACTATAAAGCTATCCTTGCCCGACTCAAGCCCCTCCTCCTAAACCAAAGTTCACTCAAGCCCCTTCCTGTAAGTTCACAGACTTGTTTAAATTGATATCTAAATATGACCCTAAATTACGGGAACACATGAAACGCATTAATGACAAACAACTTACACTCCATTATCTAAGCCGCGACATTCACTGAATTGATCACTTCGGTTCAAAAACTATTACCGACGAAGTGAATCGTATGGTAAAACAGGCAAAATATTATTGTATTTTCCTCTACTGCACTATAGACTCTGGTCGAGTTGAACAAAAGTTAGTTTATCTTAAGATTACATCACTAGGCACAATGGAGGAAATTTCATGCTGTCAACGAGACTACTAAAGAATATCTAAATAAGGCATTACTGAAGAGCTAGAAAAAGTGGATTAGATATTCAAAACTGTTGTAGTCAAGAGTTCAGCAATGGTGCAAATTTGGTAGGCATAAGTAGTGGAGTTTAAATTTGAATATTAAATAATAATCCTAGGCCATTTTTTGCACCATGTAGATGTCATAGTTGGAATTTGCTGTTGGTAGACGCAACTAATTCTTCTATGGCAGCAAAAACATTTTTTGCTTTTATTCACAAAATTATTTGATATTTTAAACTTCCAGCAAACGCTGGGAAATAATAAAAAGCAAAATAAAATTCACTATAAAGCCTCTGTCAGGCACAAAGTGGAAAAAAAAAGACTCGAGGCATTGATGGCCATATTATATCTGCTTGATTATGTTATTGAATACATTAGAAGCTTAACAATCTCACGAAAGACTCAGACACATTTATTGATTATGATTCGGTTTTGAACGAAATGTTGGTACGAAGCAAATTTTTTTTAACACCATGATTAATTCCATAGTCAACAAAATGGATTCAAGATTTATGTATTTAAATCAACATATTAAAAATTTCGGTTTTGTATATGATCTCAACAAGTTAGAAAAAATTCAAAAAGCGCATATATTAAAAATCTGGCAAGTAATACACACAGTCCTGTGTGTAACTGAGAGTAATGATTTCCAGCCTTACGAATTATTTGAAGATTTACGAACAATCGCCCCACTTCATTAAAGATGTGAAACAACTGATCCAGCACATAACAGAAACTAAGCAAATAGAAATTTACCAAAATATTTAGATTTATATATTCGAATTTTATTTATAATACCAGTTAGAACATTCTCCGCTGAAAGATGCTTTTCAAAATTAAAAATAATAAAAATTTATTTATGAAATACAATGGGTCAGGGGGAGATTCAGATTTGGAAGTTTTATCAATTGAAGTAGATACAGCATCTAAATTGGATTACAATATAGTAATTTGGAGTTCAGTAATGCTAAAAGCAGAACATTTCTATTTTTTAAAAATTCTTTACTGTTAATTATTATTTAAAATTTTAGTTATAGTGAAGACAACTGCATTTATGAAGACAAATATGACCTTTTTTTAAAAAAAAAAACCTTCTTCTTGCGCCACCAGAGGGCCTCGCGAAATTTATCTTGCCCACATCAAATTTAGGTCTTGCCCCGCCAGGATCGTAAATGGTCAATTGAACCCAAAAATTAAATTTTTAATTCATTTAATTGTGTTGGCGGCTCTATCCGTACACACCTTGCTTTCCCATTCCACGAATGTTGTTTTAATATTAAATTCGTGTAATGTCAGCACTTACCTACTTTTGCCTTCTTTTGAGTAATCCAGGTAAATTCGGTTGTCCTACTAATTTATTCAAATGCCTGACTCCCTTACCTACTAAAGAAAATTTTCCCCGCTTACTTTCTTACCAGGTGCAAGTTTGGGCTCATAGTCATCTCTTCCCTTCCATATTCTAAGGGTGCGTTTATGTTGGAGCTGCGATAAACGATGAGAGCGACGATACTAGCCTTCCTTCCTCCATGATACTAGCGAAGCGAAGAAAAGTGAAACATTGTCGACAATGGAGGTGTTTATACTGGAGCAGCGCGCAGAGCAACGCATAGTAGCAGAGCAGCGATGAGAGCGGCGCTAATCGCTGCGAGCATTTTCTTCGCTATTATCGAGGGTGGCTGCGACCGTTTGATCGGTGAAGTTTTTAGTAGGTCCCTTTTGTGGTACAGTAAATACAAAAATCACCATAACAGATTCGTTATAGACAAATTGTAGGATGAAATGGACACTAAATATAATAAAACAAACAATTCTAAACGTTTTAATTAGTGCGATTTCCTTAATTTAAACTCATTTTAATGTGTGAACACTACAAACTGAAGATTAAAGTAAAAAAATAAAATATTAATACAGCGAAAGAGAAATTGTACAAAACTTACTGAAAAAATATTTTTCTATTAAAAGTAATTTAAATTATAAATATCAAATTAAATGCATAATATGTAGAAATTCGTATTAATTTATTTCTAATTGTAACAAAAGTAGATTTTATATAAGATCCCGGTATTTTTTGCAGATTGCTTTGGCCTTCCAGTATTGGTGTCAAATTCTTAGGAATTTAAGTGTTAGTTTCTTAGAAATTCAATACCTTTTCAGTCAATAATATTATGGAGCAAAAAAATGGTCTTCTTAATATTGTCAGTTACGACTACAGAAGCATCTATTGTTGTGGCTAAAATTCTCCATTTAGAATAAATTATGCCAAAGGTACATTTGACGGTTCCTCATGTTCACGATAACCTTGCATTGAGGTATCATCTACCTGCATCTAAATATTGTCCATAAGGATCTAATAAATTATTTAAAAATGGATAAGCCTCGTCGCCTATAAAAAACACGAGGTTCAGTGATTTCAGAATTTGGCAGAACGATTTGGAATATTCTGTCTTCCATCTATTAAAGATACATACAGAACTGCAGATCTAACTGTTCCACCGTCACTCTGTTTACCATTACCTCCAGCTTCAATGTTTATAAATTTATAATTAGCATTGACAATAGGAAAAAAATCTTGTAATTGTGGAACATGAAGCCAGAGTGTGCAGAACAAGTAACTCTGAAGTATTTTCCGTCGACAGCGCCCACGCAATTCGGAAAATTAGAAATATTGTAACAATCTTCGGCTATTTTTTTACGAAATCCTGTTCCTCTGGAATCGTCATATGAAGTAGTTGAAGTATTTTTCATAATTATTTCTCTTACGTCTCCTATACGAAAGAAATAAGCTAGATTTCTTCTACATGTCTGGCCGGTTGACAATTGCGCGCAATGTAAAACACGATTCTACGCTATTATCGAAGCTCCAATATAAACACTGCACGAAGAAAGAAATTGAGCGCCGCTCTTGTCGCTGCGTTTATCGTCGCTCTCATCGTTTATCGCAGCTCCAACATAAACGCACCCTAAGTGAACAGCGCCTGACGAGTGGGGACATATCATGTGGAAGGGGTAAAGAGTTATGTTTTAGAAATGTTGTTATGTAACTCTCGTTGTTAGCGGTGTATTGTAACAGTAAGATCTGAAGGATTTGTGGCTATCTGGCAGCATACTTCGATGCATTTTTACGCCAGCCGTTCATGACTATACACGAGAAACAAAAAAGAGTAGCAGCAGCACATAATTATAATTTTCGAAACATCAGAGATTATTGAGTAGTGCGTACGGTTCATGGAGGAATATTTCCTTCCTCCATGGTACGGTTCTACTGTATGGAGGAAGGAATCCATGGTCTACTGGAGATCGCGATTCCGCTACAACAACATATAGTAATATCGTTGGAATACTGATGTACATAGTCACAGAGACAATACTACGGCGTAGTCAGTCGCAAGACGTATTATTATCAAACCAGTAATTCCGTTGTAATACAGCTTGGACCATTATTTTCAAGCAGAAATTAGGTTGTAATACAGCCTGGACCAGTATGAAACCGTTAAATGTACTTAGGGAAGAATTTATAGTGGAGTCTTGCGTTTGACCATTGCAGTATTATGATGACAACTGGCGGAATAAAAAGCGAGTAATTAACTAATCTTTGTTTTTATTATATCGTAAAAATGGACCTGAGGTAATCTAAAAAATAGCCTATTGATGTATACTTTGGGATATTTAGAGATTTATGAAAGGAAATATTGGGTCCTTATGTCATCAATAGTGATAAACTGAAACCGTTTGATGGCTTTTGGAATTGGTTACAAGTCTACAACGATGTATTGATTAAAAAAAAGTAGGTCATATATTGAGAAAACGAACGTATTTCGATATTTTGAAGAGGAGGGTAAGGAACTTGTGTCCTGACTTATGAATGAGCTGGTACGCGAACAGCTATTTTTCGAATCCAATGGGCCAGTACTGTCATTACCGTGGTGCCACAATTTTATGATGAATTCTTGTGTAACTACACAAGACATACCGAAACTGAAGGATAAAATATTTCGCTTAGTTCTCGAGAAATGGAATGTCAAAAATCGGACATATGTATAATTCCTTGAGCTTTAGTCACGTTTCTCCTCTGGTCCATGCCATGTTTCAACCTAACTACAACTGCTAGGAAGAAAACAAAACAGACGAATTTTTTCTGGTCCAGGCGACATCTCAACTTAATCATCTCAATTTTGGGATACTATATCTCGAGAACTAAGTGAGATATCAAAAAATGGTATTACTGGAGATCGTGATTCCGCAATGAATTGGTGTCTTAATACTGCTGTAGTCAAACGTGAGATATTGCTAGAAATATTTTCCGAAGTATATTTAACAGTCATGATGGTCTTGGATGTATTACAACTTAATTTCTGCCTGAAAGTAAATAATGGTCCAGGCTGTATTACGATTGAATTACTGCTTGAAAATAGTACATCTTACAATTGACTACAACAGTATTATGGTATATCATTGGTGAATGTTCTTGAAATCGAATTCCGATCTCCAGTAAACCCTGAAAAATTTTATTCACAACATTCAATTTGTCTCACTGAACTACATAAGAACCCATCATCAAACTTTGCATTGGCTAAATTGTTCTTCTGGCCCACGCCACATTTTATCCTAGCTTCCTCGCTTTTGAAAAACTATATCTCAAGAACTAAGCAAGATATCAGTTTAAAAAAATAGGAAAAGGCGAGACGAACACTCCAACAGAAGACGCGGTACACTCTGGAAAGAGGAGCACATTCAAAAACGAATGAAGGAGTTCTGGGTGCAAAAGAAGAATAAACTCGCTGCCAAATGCACAAAGGCTTAACGTGGTCCTAGTTGGCCTCAACGAATAAATAAATAAAATAGAACATCTGCAAATAGTGTGGTACAGTGGCTTTTACTGTAGTCCAGGTTCCATTCTCCTCAGATGGCTATTCACATTTGTTTGTTTGTAGATGTTTACAATGCGACAATTGAGAAGAATCATATATATTAAATGCACACTGGACCGATTCTTCATGAACACACAATTAAATAGTGATGGAAACTTGTTAATTATTTTAAAAATCAATTCTGCAGTATTTATTCAGAGATCTTAAATATCTTTGCCCATAGTGATGTATCTATTTATATGTCTAGCTTACTGAGACTGTAGATGTGTTCTTGTCTTGCATTATATTATACTTCCTAACTTTAATTGCCTTGGTATAATCATAGAGGTGAGTTTGTATTTAGGTTGTACTAGGTATCGCACTACAGCAAAATGTATTCTTAGGTGGTGCAAGCCGCTATTGCTGTAGTCGAAGCTACAATACAGCCTAAATAGAAACAATATGTTTCGATTGCAGTCCTGTGATAAGTTTGTAACAACTCTAGTTGAATAAAATAAAACAAATCTGAATTGTTGTGTGTAGATAATGTAGCCTGAACGATAGTAAAACATACTACATAGCATCTCTCATATAAAACGCAATGAACATAACTGCATGGTTCAATACTTTCAACAAAACAAATAAAATTCCCCATCAACAGCAATAAAGAAATGTAATCACTTGGGATTAATGGTCAAACAAAGTTCCTTTTTTCAGTGAATGTAAAAACTCTCGAACTACTACAAATCTTCTTTTAAATTTTTTGTGCTTCCTGTATCCTAGGTTGTTTTCATTGCTTAGTGGCAGTTTTATAGTCACCATTGACCATTTTTTTCCTAGGTTGAAAACACAAATGGTTTCCTATATTCCTAAAAACTATAACATTTAAATAATTATTGTTTTGTCACTCGGAGGGCATTTAATCATTTTGGTCACCATCTATCCATCAAATGTTCATTTTTTATACCTTTCTCTGTTTGTGAAGCCAAGTGAGTGTATGAGTGGTTATAGTTCAGGCCTGCCATTCATGAAGGACATGGGTACCGAGACTTTGTTTCAGAGAATAGTAAATGTTGCATGTTACATTGGGTGTACCTCAAGGAAGTGTAATAGGACCACTTCTTTTCTTAATTTTTATAAACGATCTCGAGACAAAGTGAAAAGCATTTTTAGATTGTTTGCTGATGATGCGGTTATTATAGGAAAGTAAGGAATTTGGCCGATTGCTTAGAAATTCAGCGTGATCTGGATGTTATTTTGGCATGGTGTGCACTGAGTGGCAACTTACTCTAAATTGTAAAAAGTGCAAGACAATGAGCATAACTAACAAAAAGAATCCAATTGTTCAGAAATATGAGTTAAACAAATCAGTTATTGATATGGTCGATTCTATGAAATATTTGGGAGTAACTGTACAAAGGAACATGAAATGGGACATACACATTAATTCGTTAGTAGGTAGAGCTAATTCTAGGCTGCAATTCATAGGTCGAATCTTGAAAAATTGTAATGAACAAACAAACTAGATAGCGTACAAATCTCTTGTGCGACCACATTCGGACTATTGTTGTGCCATTTGGGATCCGTTTCATAAGGGGTTGATCGAAAGTACGGAGAAGAGCCACTCGATACGTGACTGCTTGCTAAAGTCCTTATGAAAGCGTCGCAGAACTGATTAGTAGACTAGGCTGGAAGTCTCTGGTAGATAGACGACGCACGTTTCGTTTAAACTTATTAGTAAACATGTGTACTTTCACTTATGAGTGTAGTGAAATACTTCTTCCACCAACCTATTTGAGCCGGAATGACAGGAAAGATAAGATTAGAGAAAAAAGGTGCCGCACTGATTCTTATATGAACTCTTTTTTCCTTCATACCATTAGGGATTGGAATGCACAACAAAGATGTTAGCTTTGGTACTGAGCACCGTCTGCCACCCACAATTTTGTGAATTGCAGAGTATATATGTAGATTTAGATACCAGAATGTTTCTTGCATAATGCTCATGGCTGATATTCTTGTAATTCAAAAGGAAAGCTGAACTGCTGGAAACTAGCATGAGGGTTACTAATAGAGAGGAAAGACTTAGAATACTTTTTTTTTTTATTTTTTTTATTTTATTTTTATATCCTGGTACATAATAGCCCAGCACCTAGTTTCTACTCTGGGCCCATATTTCCAATATATTACAAGAGGTACATAAGATAAAATTATAGTTTGCAGCTAATAGCTAAATATTGTTCAGGATGTAAAACAAGTTAATAACGCATAAACTTATCAAATTTCACAAAATTTGTACATAATTAAATTAACAATGTGTAAGAATGTATATGATATGTGTTAGTGTTTTTTGATATATACATATATACTGTAAATTAGTAATTTGAATAACATACATTCACACACAATACTACTATATATAATTAAACAAAGAAACTTTCACATACACAATCACCTATTTCCCTGTTGTCCCACTGTTTCTCTCTTTGTATATTTACGACACTTTTACACATTTACTCCCGGCACAGCCACTTCAGAGTAACTTACCTCCCTCAGGAGATGACTTCTGGAAGTAGAGGCGTCCTCCTTCGACCCATCGGGAGTTTTCTTTCTGGAATTATCACTGCTCGGTCGCTGGTCGCTGTCGGTTGAAACGGTTTCTAAGTGCCAAGAACCTTTCTTTGGCTGCTTGTGAGGCCAGATTGCAAGCTTCATCAAGATAGTACCACAATTCCTGGTCACGCAATATGTCGAAAATTCGCCCTGCCCTGTAATATTTGCTGATATGGGGTTCTTTGTTCCGCTGTTGAAATACACTCCCATACAACATGTTCCGGTGTGCCCTCGCTTCCGCAGTCACAGCTACCATTGTCTACTACTCCTCTTCTTTGCAGCTCACTGTTGTAAGGGCCATGACCTGTTATGTAATGTACCAGCCCAGGCGATGGGAGAAGATGCGACATTTTGAGCCTTTCACAGACACTTGGAAACATATCATATGTCCTTCTTCCTGTTGTGCTATCATTCCACCTTTGCTGCCATTCTTCCAATAACAATTTGTTTACTTCTGCAGCTGTTGTTGCTGGTGCTCCCGTGATTTTCTCTACCTGTTCCGGATTCCCTTTCCTGAGCCAGTATAATGCTCCCCGCTTGCGAACTTCCAAGTCCAGAGGCCACACCCCCAGTGCCACGGTAAGGGCATCAGTTGCTGTTGTTTTGTAAGCACCACTCAGCCTGATTAGAATACTTCGCTGTGTCCTCCTCAAAAGTTTGCTGGGTTTTACTTTTCTGAGGTGTTTCGCCCAGACGCTGGCTGCATACCCTACAATTGAAGTTAATATTGTATTGTGGTATATTCGAATAACAAGCGGTGAAAGTTGGAAACGCCTTTGTCCCATACTGATTAATTTATTCATGACTGAGGTGGCTCTCCCACATGCTTCCTCCATATGGGCCATAAAATTTAGACTTTCGTCTAATTTCACACCAAGGTATCGACTGAAGGGACTTCTTCTTATTGTAACTCCGTCTATTTTAATGGTTGGATTGCTCTGTAATCTGCCTTTCAGTAACATATAACAGGTTTTTTGAGGTGCTAATCTTAGTTTGACTTGTCTGCACCATCGACTGAGTTCACGCAGAACCTTTGCGCTTTTAGCCTCAATTTCGGCTCTGGTTTTACCCTCTATAATTAAGAATAGGTCATCTGCAAATGCAACAAGTCCCAGGAGTTCCGGCATTCTTTGCAGCCTTGCCATTCCCGGTTCAAGCCCAATGTTCCAAAATATCGGACCAAAAATGGATCCCTGTGGGCAACCCTTTGTTAGTTTTTTATCAATGGATACTCCAGGACACCTAAGTTTAACATATCTGTTCTTACAGTAATCTTTAAAGGTGTTATACAAGTTCTTTGGACAATTAAGTTCCTTAAGCCGTGCAAAAAGTGCAGGCCACCATAGATTATCAAATGCCCCAGATATATCGACAAGGACCCCTATCACGTAATTCTGATTTGAGTTCTGTATCAGATTCATTGTCCGGTTGATTGCATCTTCTGTAGATCTCCCCGCTCTGAATCCAAATTGGTTTGGATTCATCCCTTCCTTCTCCCAATGTTCTTGTAACCTCTTGCACAGCACCTTTTCTTGTATTTTTCCCAGCACGTTTAGCAAGCAGATGGGTCGATATGATTTAGGTAATTTTGGATCCTTGTCATCTCCCTTCTTGATGATTAATATCTCACTCTGCTTCCAGATGTTTGGTACTCTTCCCTGATGCAGGCATGCATTATAGAGCTTACACAGAGTGGGGGCTACTGGCACTACCAGTTCTTGTACTACTTCAGCTGGAATACCATCCGGACCCGGAGCTTTATTCCTGGACAAGGCATTTATTGCTTGTACTACCTCCAAGATGCTAATATCAGGAGTGTCGGTGGTACTTTGCCTATGTTGGTCAATTTCCAGACGGAGCGCTCTGTGCTCCATCTCGTCATCTTCCATTTTATCATCTGGAAGGAGTTCCTGGAGTAACACTTCTGAAGTAGATTTCCAGCTCGTAGTCATGGTTCCATCTTGTTTCTGTACAGTAGACAGTGTAGTTGGGGGTTTTACCTTCCCTGCTGCAATTTTGTATATGGGTCTGTACGCAAGTTTGTTTTCACAAATGTTTCCCAGCTTTTTTGTTTACTTAGTATTAACAGTTCTCGGAATTCACTCTTAATTTGTCTATATCTTTCCAGGAGCTGTCCTCTAACGTTGTAGATGAGGCAACGTTGGTAATCTTTTCTTGCTTTGTGCATCCTTTGTCGTAGTCTTTGCAGTCTATCAGTCCAAGGTCTGTCGACTGTGCCAATGGTTCTCTTAAGAGGAATAGATCTCCTCATTGATATTTGGAGTGCCCGAGTAAGGTCCTTTGCGGCTCGATCTACATCATTATCATCTAATAGGATTTCTTGTTGTGTAAAACTTTCCCTCAGCCTGTTCCAGTCTGCCTGTCGGATGTTGTAATGCACCTTGGAAGTCTGCGCCTCCGATGTGTCAAAATCGTTCCTCCCTCTGACCAACTCAAAAGTAATAACATTGTGATCACTGGTAGTTAAAAATTCTAAAACGTTCCAATTCCTCAATAAGTTCCCACCTCGCAGATTGGTCAATGTTACATCAATGTTTGACCTAGCTCCTGCTCGGTTGCTATATGTGTAGGGTTTATGTGGTAGATTTCTTACTTCTAGATTCAGTTCACTAATAGCTTCCACTAAAAGCTCGCCTCTCATATTTGTCTCCCCGCTATGCCAGAGTTCGGATCTAGCATTGGCGTCAGCCATTATCACTATTGGTCTGTTGTCTAGGGCAGTGCACACTTCTCTTATCTTCCCAATGTATGGTTCAATGGGATCACTATATTGAAAATACATGTTGACGAGAATTACACTACCCCAGTCAGCAATGAGTTCCACACATGTCGTATGTTCATCACAGAACTGCACTATCTTAGTTACAGTAACTTGTCTGGATAGCACTACTATTGCTGTCATAGGGTTTCTACCTGTTGAGATTATCTGTGACGATACCGGCATGTAAGGAATCTTCCCGAAGCATGAATGTGTCTCCTGAAGGCATATGACATCCCATTTATGTTCCTCTGACAGCTTCCTCACCTCCTGCAAAACCAACTTGCTTCTCCTGGCGTTTAGTTGTGCAATTCGTAGCTTACAAGACATTTTGTGTTTTATGGATGTCTGGTGTGGATATTGCACTGTGGCCACGGGAGTTTTGAATCGAAAACTATACGCCCATGAGTTAATACGTACTGTTTATATATTTGATCGGGATCAAAAGTTTCATTCCTTCTTTCGAAGACTTTATGCACAAGAGAGAGAAGCTGAGAAGTCTCTGTAGGAAGATTGATAGATTTTAGATGTATACGATCAATCGCTTCTAGCTGAGGGAAGGTTACATATTTACCGGCCGGATGCGCTATTCGAGTTAGATGCCTCAGCGCCACATTGAGATTCGGAGCCTCCTCCACACAGAACTATTGATGCCTTTAACAAAATATACAAATTAAAAGAAAAATGCTTTTGATTGGCATTCTGGAGGACCCGGTGCAAAGTCCTGTCCAACCATTCAGATTTCAGTTTTCCGTGGTTTCTCAACATTACTCCTGAAGGTTGATGTTCCTTCAGAACACCATGGCCAAATTTCTTCCCATTTCTTGTTTCCACTCCTCTCCCACCTCAAATGAAGTCAATGAGATCTATAGCCAGAAGCAAAAAAAAGAAAGAAAGAAATCCACTGAATCCATAAAACAAGTATCATTTAGGAATAAAAGAAAGCCTAAACACTTTTTCACTATTTTTTTTTTTTTTTTACCTCTTCCATTAGTTTACTACTAATTTCAGTTGTTTCTCATTATTTATTCTTTCTCCTATTTATCAGTTGCATTTACATTTAAATTATCTTTATAAGTTACCAAGTTTTGGGAATGCAGATTAACTGTTCAAGCAGCAGTTAACCACACTGTTGTGTTGGTACTTCCTCCACTCCCAAACAAACCTGCACTTCACTTGTATGCTCAGTCTTGAAATTGTGCTCCCATTTGACACTATCACCAATTGCGAAGTTTTCACAGTTATTAGGATCTGAACACTAAAGACCTTGAACTGACTGAAATTCTTCGCCAATTGACAGACGTGTATAGAATCATGCATGGAAGTCTAAAATATTCGCAATTGGAGTAGTGAGTTTGTGGCTGGTCGTTCTGAAGTTCATGATGAACAAAGGAGCAGAAGACTGTCAATTTTCATTGATATGGTCTCAAAATTTGAACAAACCATGCATTAACCAAACACTTTGGATGATCTTTGAATTCTGGTTACTGAGGTTTCCTGCGGCACCTTCCACAGGATTTTCAGGGAATAGTTTAAGTATCAGAAGGTGTGCTCAAGATGGATTGTTATGAATGCTGAATGAAGACTACAAATGACAACAAGTTGCTGCTTCTAGGAACAATGAAGGTAAAGATGAGGCCCTTTGGGAGAAATTAAATTCATACTCCGAGTTCTGAAGTGAGAATAGAAGGGATTTAAATTTACTTGGTGTAAACTGAATAGGAAATAAGATTAATAACACAAAGGAACAGAGATTTAAAAATAGTTAAACAGGGAAGGAGGGTTTACACAAGTCATAGATCAGAAAGGGGGCAAAACATGTTGGGTATCTTCCTAATTAAGTGTGATGATAACCTTGTGGGGCGTCAAGTAACTGAAGGAATAAGTGATCATGAATCAGTTCTGAGTGATATTAGAAGAGTCAGTGAACCAGCAGTCAAAATGGAAGGGGGAAGTAGATACAATTATAAAAAGGCACAGATTTTGAACTTGAAGAGAGATTTTGGAGAAAGTTTCAGGAAATTAAAGGATGGCACCAGTAAAGTCAAGGTGAGAAGAGTTCGAGGAGATAGTAAAAAAAGGTGAAGAAATATTTATTCCAAAACAGAAAATAGAAGTACAGAACCTACATTCTGTAATAGGGAGGTGAGATGGTTTAAAAGGTTGGTAGAAGAGAATATAACAAAGTTAACAAACAGTGGGGTGGTAGGAAATATTTGAAACAACTAAACAAGGAATTAATCATATCAAAGAATGTGGCAAAAAAATGCGCTTATGAAGAGAGTTATTGGTGCAGGAGACCACTGACTGATGCATCTAGTTGCTATGTTGAAAAACTGAGGGGAAGGAAGGGTGGAGAAGAATTTACTGAGGATTTGAAAAAGGCAGAGATTTTAAGTAACTGGTTTAGTGAGATAACTTGGGACAATGATTCAGAAATGCGAGGTTGTAAATTGGAGAACTAGATTAACCACGCTATTAGAAATGAGCAGACTAAAAAATTTGAAATTCATCCTGAGGATATCATGAAGGAACTAAGAAAGCTAGGGGGGAGGAGAAACACACACATAAAGGGCGTGGTGTAGATAATATTAGTACAGATGCCTAAAAGTTGCAGTGTGTTACATTGTATCTTAACCTGAAATATTATTTAAATTGAGTCTGGCTACTTGCTGCTTACCAGAGGTCTGAAAAAGTAAGATAGTGGTACCGGTACATAAAGGAGGGGTTACAAATAAGAGTCAAAAACTATAGGCCAATCAGTTTGACATCAATGGTAGGTAAATTAATGGAGAGATTTATATTCAACCACATTAGAATTATATGTGAAGAGCGTAAGTGGTTTTCAAATTGGCAGCATGACTTTAGGTAAGGATAGTGATGTAAATCTCACTTAGAAGGATGTATGCAAGATATTTCAGATGAAATAGACAAGGGAAACCAAATTGATTGTGTAGCACTACACCTCTCAAGGGCTTTTAACAGAAAGAGCTATAAAATGGCAGTAAATAAGGTAATATAAATTACAAGGAAAGGGAAAATGACTCATCACTCACCAAAGTTGAAGGCAGCGATGGGTGAAGAACATATATGATGAACGCAAGAATACACAATATTTCGGTTTTACACCCTATTCATGCTGAAGAAAATGAATCATGTGTAAAGAAGGGAAAAGTTGAAGAGAAAGTAATTTGCTGGGTAGAAGGATTCTTAAAAGGTAGGAAGAAAAATGTTGTAGGAAATGCAGTATCAAAAGAGGTGAAAGTGGCAGTGCCACAGGGAAATGTTTTGGGACCAATGCTATTCATTATTCTAATGAATGATTATGTTGATGGGTTTACTCAGGGCCACATTTAGGGTCTGTCGTTTCCGTGGCTCTACCTGTGTTGTGAGCTATCTACATATGTATATAAAGCAATATCAATTACTTCATATTAAATTAATAAATTTTAGTGCAAAATGTTGGATAATATAATTATAGTAAAAAATAAGAGGATAGCTTACTGAAGAATCGAAAGTTGGAAACGTGCTTTCTGTAATGTTTCCGAAACTGAAGTGAATGAGATTAGCAAGTGATGCTGAAATGTTCAATTTTTCGACCAATGGTTGATAGATAAGGTGCTACCTATTGTAGTTGTGTTGTTGCAATCAAACAACCACAGCAGAGGCCTGCAGAATTACAACAGCAAAAGTTTTAATAACAATATGAAAGAGTAAGACTACATATTAAGAAAAACAAACGATAAAAAATGATTAAGTTCACAAAAACACGCAATAGAGAAGGATTAAAAACACAATATTGATTTTTCATACACGCCTGTCAACAGAAGACAGTAACTAGAATGTTTTTAAACAGCGCTCCACCATGCCACACCTCGTGATCAAGATTCCTGAATGTTGAAATAAAGTTTTAAAAGAAATAAAAATTGAGTTAAAATAACAAATTAAATTTAAAAGAATTAAAAACTATAATTATTATTGAATTCTAAATACACATATTTCAATTATAAGCAAATGTAGTTTTTTTTTGATAAATACTTGCTTGCAAACAAAATTTGGACCTCCCACCACCACTCGCTTTTTATATCATATACAAAATGATTTTTTCTTACCTTACCGTCTGGACATGAAGACTAGAAAATTTTGGTTCATATTTCAGGTGTATGACAGTGACCCCGAACACAATTTATTGCATTGTTATGTAACAAAGGTTAAGTCCTCATGGATACTGCAATCTTGTAGCAAGTCCTCATCGTTGAGCCACAAAGTTTTTATTTTTCGGTGTGGGTGTGCTGAAATGTTAATTTACAGTACACCCGTACTTCAAAGGATTGCAATATGCATGCACGACCATTGTTTCCAGTTTTCACCATCATTTCAGGACTTTTGGTGCTAAAACCGTTTTGAAAATAGGTTATTTTCTTTGCACTTTTTTTTTTTTTTTGTGGTTGGGGCCCCTTTGTGTTCCAGGACCTTAGACTACAGCTTAGGTAGCCTATGCCTATATGTGACCCCATGTTTACTACCAGAAGTTAGGTTGTTTGCAGATGACATGCTACTATATAAAGGATTGGTTGCAGATGACATGCTGCTATATAAAGGATTAAACAGTAAAGGACTATGAACAGCTGCAGTGTGATCTGGACAGGATATCCAGCTGGGTTGGTAAACATGGGATGAAGATAAACACAAATAAGAGTTGGCTTATTAGATACACATATTTTAAAAAACTGAAGGTTGTTTATGATT
This sequence comes from Vandiemenella viatica, assembly GCA_031002005.1. Taxonomy (NCBI): domain Eukaryota; kingdom Metazoa; phylum Arthropoda; class Insecta; order Orthoptera; family Morabidae; genus Vandiemenella; species Vandiemenella viatica. Next base: position 64,917,764 of record JARYHS010008074.1, read on the forward strand.
ATAAGGTGGGGAAATAATTGCTTGTTGAAGACTTGAAATGTAAATATCTTGGCATAACATTTGATTACAAGCTCAACTAAGCAGGCAGGACATATTGGATAGGTAGTAGGAAAAGGATTCGAAAGGCTGCACTTGTTGGAAAGAGTGATGAGGGCATGTATGGGGCATGCTTTTTAAGTAAGTACCATTTTGAAATTAAAAAAAGACGTGCAAATATATATCAATAATTTTATTTTTACATGAAAGCCTGTACCTTACTCTACTTTTCTACATAATTCCCTTCAATATTGAGGCACTTGTCATAACGTAGTACCAGTTTTTGGAAACCCTCCCATAGAAGTCTGCCACCTGACTTGTTAACCACTGCATCACAACTTGACTTCATTATCGTCTTCAAGACGCTGACCGCCCAGGTGTTTCTTCAAGTGCAGGAACAGATGGCAGTCACTGGGCGTCAGATCAGGGCTGTACAGAGGATGATCTAGAGTTTCCCATCGAAAAGATACGATGAGATCTTTGGTCTGATTATCCACATGTGGACGGGCATTGTCATGCAGCAAAACGATGCCCTTGCTCAACTTGCCACGTCTTTTGTTCTGGATTGAATGGCGCAGATTGTTCAATCTCTCACAATAAGCTGCTGCATTGATTGTCTCATTACAAGGCAGAAATTCCACAAGCAATACTCCTTTTCTGTTCCAAAAAACTGTGCACATGATTTTCCGGGCAGAAATCGTTTGCTTGAACTACACTTTTTTTGGTGAATCTGAATGCCGCCATTCCATGGACTGTTGCTTTGATTCAGGTGTGACGTAGGCCACCCATGTCTCATCGCCCGTAACAATTTGGCTTAAGAAATCATCACCATTGGTACCACTCAAGGAAAGTCAATGCACTGCCTAAACGTTTGGTTTTGTGCACATCCGTTAACATTTTTGGTACCCAACGTGAGCACAATTTTTGGTAATTCAAGTGCTCGGTCACAATGCCATACAAACACTACAAGAAACATTAGGAAAGTCATCACAGAAGGAGGAAATCATAAAGCATCTGTTTTCTCTCACCTTATTGTCCACTCTCTGTCCCAAACTTTCATTAGCGACCGAAGGTCGCCCACTCCGTTGTTCATCATGCACATTTGTGCGGCCATCTTTAAATGCTCTCACCCACCTTCTCACCATTCCATCACTCATAATGTTTTGTCCGTAAAGTGCACAGATCTTACGATAAATATCGATCGGTTGTAGGCTTATAGCACAAAGAAATCTTATAACAGCCCGTACTTCACAACTTCACAGTCGGCGGGATTGACAATTATCGGAGGCATCTTAAACACTCAGTGAACAACGTAAACAAGGAAGAATTAGACTGTAATGGCGTCAGTGCGTAGGCAAGAGATGCAGGTACCCAGTGCGCATGCGCGGAACGCCGACTGTGGCGCTGCAGCCACGGTGTGACAAAACGGTACTTACTTAAAAAATACACCTCGTACAAGAGAAGTATATGAATTGGATTACAATACTTTGGTCAGACCATTCCTTGAATATGGTGCTATAGCATGGGACCCACATTTTGGGTATCAAATACATGAGTTGTAGGGAGTGCAAAGAAGGGCTGCTAGATTTGTCTCTGGAAATTACTGGAGAACACAATCAGTAGCCGATATGCTAGAGCTGGAATAGGATTCATTGGAAGACAGGTGGGTGAACAAGGGAGTTTACAAGGTGTATATTAGTGATGAGGCAGGAAAGAAATTGGAGTAAGACGTAATGGATGGAAGGGAAAAGATGACCACACGTTGGCACACGATTTCAAGCCCAAGGTTATGGGAAGAATATCTGTCGTAGGTAAGGTGATTACAGATTGGAATAAGTTGCCAAGAGAGATGATGAGTAATTTACCAGAAACGGTGAAAGAATTTAAAGTTGAAATTTGTAAAGGGCAAAATTAGCTGGGTACAGGAAAGTGGGAATATGGGTGTGTAAGGAAATTGCCACTGGTGAGTGCATTCCATTGCAGTTAAATTAAATGATAACTCTTTGGAATCTGTTGTCATGTGTGACAGAACCTGGCCAATCCACTTTATTCCTGCGATCAAACAACAGTCATGTGAGTGGCGGCATCCTACTCTGCCTAAGCCTTGACTTCACATTGTTTGAACTATCAGTAGCCTCCACAACTTCAAATAAAACTTTCTTAACCTCTCTTCATACAACCTCATTGGTTTATTTACAAGTGCCTCAAAGTACTAATTTGTACCATGTGAAATCCTCCTTAACCCTTTCATGACCAGTGAGAACCCACTTCTTTGTTTTCGAATCAAGATGAGTGGTAATTATTGTTCCAACGTCTAATGTGTGCTCCCATCTCTGTTATAGTGAGCCAACTACGTGTAGTTTATCAACTGGCTCACAGAAGCTGTTGTATGTCTACATTCTTAGTCAATCAATGCAGTGTCACAGTTTCTGAGTGTAAGGGCAGGGCCGCCGTAAGCGGGCGTGCAAGGCGTGCATCGCACACGGGCGGCGGCAAATCGAGTGATCGACAGTCGCCGCCCCGGGATAGTTGTCATTCCATTGTCGCCGCGACGAAATTTGCAGCCTATTATGGAGCGGGCGACCTTTTTTTAGCTCAACAGCTGCTTCAGGCGGTCAGCAACACTCGGTGTGGCAACAATGGGGGCGGCAATCTCACATTCTTTTGACCCGGTTCGGAAAATTCCTAGATCCACCACTGGCTGTAGTTAGATAGGGGATGGCATAATCGGTATTGCAGGCGGGCGCTCAAACAGCTAGCGGCGGGCCTGTGTAAGGGATCCAATAATTTGACTGCAACAGCTATATTTGTATTCAGTACTTTTTTGCTGTGTGTGAAGTGATTTGTTTTGTATTTGTCTGCTTTCATATTTACTAAGGAGATAGTGTATGTCAGTATTTAGCAAATTTCACTGAAAATCACAGAAATATTGCAATGCAGGTTACTGGGAACTATTTATCCCACTTAACTGTATGGGCTGTGCAAACTGTGTAGCTGTAAAATTGGCATCGTGTTTATTGTGCATTTCCCATTGTTTAGAATTCCTGGGCTCACGTCAGAAGAGATTCTGAGAATTTTTCACTCCTTACCAGAAGATGCAGAAGACTCAAATTTCAATGCTGACTCCGATTCTAATGGAGATTCAGTGAATACTTCACAAATTTCGAATGATGTTAGTGGTGACATTATTGTGCAAAGTGATGATATTGGTTTTGATTTGACAATAGAAGCTGGCGAAATTAGAAACATGTCAAACAGAAGATGCTATCAATGTAGCACAAAAAACAAAGAATAGAGAACAAAACTAACGTGTTGCAGCTCAGGTGTACCTATGTGTATACCACCATGCTTTTCTATATTCCATAGCACATCACCATAGTGAACTCAAATGACAACACAAATTAATACATGTTTAAATGTAATATTTCTGATGTTTTTTGTACTTAAAAATAAATAAATCTTTTTTTTTTTTCCTTCAAATTCCCGAGTTGAGTTACTCCAGAGTTCATTTGGAACAATAGTTCCCACTAATTTTTTTGTACCTATTGATTAATTATTCACATTCAAGATTGAAACTATGATTTCAAGTATGGTTCTTTAGCCCAATAAAATGCAAGTCTCATTGCCATTTGAGTGGGGGAATGGCTAAGGAGTAAGCTATCGATATATAGGCAATGTCTGCGATAAAATGTATTAAAATAGTATAAAAGAAGCTGAATATAAAAATAAAAGCAATAATAGTCAAATAAACTACTGCTTACCACAGTGGATGATGCTAGCACATTGAAAAATAGAAACACTCGAAACTATGAAATTTTCAGGTGTATACACTTTCTCAACAAATGAACATGGCCTGCACAAGGCTCCATAGCAACAGTTGATTCCTTTACACTTCCCTTGTCCATGCAGTGTTCCAGTGTTGAGGAATGCTATTCACCAAAAATTTCAGTGATTCATATTATTTGTGTGTCAACAGCATCCTACTGTTATCTGTGGTAAATAGTTTACTACCCCCAAGCATGGTGAGTGAGCCTTGCATTCCGGAGGACACCAGTTTGACTCCTTGTCTGGGCATCCAGATTGGGTTTTCCATGATTTCCCCAAATCACTCCAGGCGAATGACCAAAAATGCCATGGCCGATCCTTCCCATTCTTTGTCTCCAGTCTCATTCCCCCTCTAATATTCTCGATGAGGTAAAAAATAAATAAAAGAAGTTTACTTCCCAGAAGCAGAATTTAAAATGGAAAATGAACACTCATCTTGATGAGTAAATAATAACAACCAGGTATGACATTTGAGAGGTTGCAGCTTTGAATTCCTGTCCAGTAATCCTGTTAGCAGTTTTCCGTAGTTTGCCAAACACTCCAGGTGAATGCTAGAATGGTTTGTTCAAAGGGCTATGGCTAAATTCCTTCCTGTTCTTAGCTCCCAGACCCTTTTTTACCTCTGGTGTCCTCAATTTAGATAATGTGTAAAACCCTAAATCAGAATATGCGATTTTGAAATATCCACAGAAAGGAACATTGAGTTTCATGGTGTTTTTTATTTCTTTTTCAGATATTGATTTAATTTTGTAATTTTTAAAGTTCCTCCTTCTTTAAAAGAAATATTGAATACCCATGAAATTTTATTCTTTTTCATATGACCCTGTTTAAGAACTTTAAGTACAGGAAACTTTCTTTTCAAGTACTTATTGTGAATGGATTTGCTTGTGGAGGGAACGGTTGAAGGTAAGAACTGTAGAGGGAGACAGAGATTAGAATATATGAAGCAGATAATTGAGGACATGGGTTGTAAGGGATATGTAGATATGAAGAGGTTAGCACAAGATAGGAAAGAATGGAGAATTGCATCAAACCAGTCAAAAGACTGATTACAGCAAAAAAAAAAAAAAAAAAATGTGAAAGGATTTCTCCTAGCATTATGTAATTCTTCTAACCTAATTCTGTTACCTTGCATGAAAACTGCAGTTAACTATAGATGCTCATTTTATTAGAGGTGGGCAAATTGGCTCACTAAAATGAGCAGTGCTCATTTGATCACGCAGTGAAAGAAACTAGTTCTATTGAACGGTTCACTAGCTTACTTTAAATAAAAAGAATGGTTATTTCTGTTTTGATGGTAGTATCTCTTTGTTTTATTTACATTTAGACTGATTTCATACGTTAACCTCACAAGTGGATATTTTACTTTTTTTTCTATTTATCAGGAGATATTTTTTTTGTCTTAAATACTACCGGATTATTTTTGCCCAGAAAAGGCCATTTCAGAGCATCGATGAAATACTTTTCGGGTTGCTGGGACTTTTTGAGAGGGTAGTTTGATAATAATAAAGCATGGTAAATAGATTAATTAATTTATAGGTACAAACAAAGGTAAAAACAATTTTTTGAATTTTTGCCTTAAATCAAAGTTACTGTTCACAGATAATATTTGAATTATTTTTTCGGTCAGCAGCCTGCTTCTTTTTTCTGTGCAAATTTGCACAGCTTTGCAAGACAACGATCAGACAGTAGGTCAGGGCAGTACTACTCTGCACCATTGCCACAATGACACTTTTGTTATTGTTGGTGCTATCTTGATTGAAGTTAATTCAAAACAACACTGCATGCCATCCGACACCCTGACTGAACAAACTGCTCATGGCCATTCACTTTTAGTGTGCTATAGATCACATGCTCTTTCAAAAGAACTGGTTAATAACACATCCTACACTGATTGTGATATTCTCATGGATAGATATGATAGCCTAAATTTTTCTCTGTGTGTGTGTGTATTTTTTTTTTTTTTTTATATTGTGGGTTTGTTGTAAAACCATCTCCCTTGTAAAACTTTGTTTCCCTTCTACTTGAATCCTTATTAAAGAGAAAATAACTTTTGAAATTAGTAATGTCCTTTCATTTCGTATTGAATAAGGTTTTAATCTGATTTCCTGATCTTTTCTTTATGAATTGATATTTCAGACTGAAGAATTAAAATGTTCAGTAATGCAAAAACCATTAGTTTAAGTATATATATAAAATAATAATAAAGATTGGGTTCAAATTTATATAAGTGCTGTAATATGTTTGTTTGTTAACTGCATCTATTGTTTCTTCTTAATTCATTCAATTAATTTGTAAGTAAGTATATTAAACTTGTATTTTTCTTCTTTTGTATGCAGAATAATTTAGCAGTAAAAGAAGAAATCACAATGGACAGTCTGTTTACTAAAAGTTCATGCTTGCCTAGGATTGCGGATGGGGTACAAAAGGAATACTCTAATGTACATGAGGATGATGAGTGCTCAGAGCTACCAGAAGTTTTACCTCATATGCCAGGTATATGTTCTTGTGTCCCTCATGGAGATAGATGTTGTGGAAGTATTTTAATTTTCCATTATATATTGAGATTTAACTGTGATGGATTGCATGCAATTAACTTTTCTAGTCACCTGTTAACCCCTTTCTTCTTCTTTTTATTATCTTATATCATCTTCTTCTGCCCTTAATGAATTTTTAGTATTTAGTGTTTTTAATAATTTATTCGTCACTCCATTGGTAATTTATTCCAATCCCTGAATCTACCTACAAACAAAAATTGTCCTGCTATCTTAGGCCTGAAATCAAGTGCCAGTTTATGGTGATGGTCTTCTTTTCCCTGTCCTGCACAACTGTTAAGTGTTTCCAAGTATCATGACCAACATATGCCATGTGCACTTTCAGCAGTCTCTTTATCCTCCTACTGTGTTCCAGTGAATCCCATTCCAGCTATTTCATCATATCACTTATTGATAATGTTCTGTGATGATTTCTAGTGATAAATGTAGCTTCCCACCTTTGTACTCCCTCTAACTCCTGTACTTGATATCCAAAATATGGATCCCATACTACACCACAATATCACAAGCGACAGTCTAACCCCATTTCCTCACTTCTCTAATCATCTTCTCTGATATACCTTATGAAGATTTTTGTTACATTTTCCTTCCAGCTACCCAGTCTTACCCAGTTGTGTGTAATATCAAATGTTATGCCAAGATTATACTTCAAGTCTTCAACAAGTAATTTATTCCACACTTTATAGCCATGAACAACCTTCACTTTTTTATCTGTGTACCTGATAATATGACTCTTCTTGAAATTTATCTTCATTCTATGCTAACCTATCCAGGTAGATATTTTGCATCTACTCCCATCTTGGTCTAATTACATAACATTATGTCACCTGCAAACAGCATAATTTCTGACTGTAAACCATTAACACAATCATTCATTAGAATGATGAATAATCCCAATACTCTTCCCTAGTTCTTGTGTTAGAGTGAAATTATCTTTGCTTATGCACATTTTCAGAGAACAAGCATCATGTTGAAGGCAATGAATATTCACAAATAACTGCTTATGAAATTATTACAGCAACTGGACTAAGCAGACAGTCATTAGAAAGGAATTAAAATTATGCAAATTCAATTCAAATTGTGTGTTTAGTTGTGCACAAAAATTCTTTGCACACTGTAACTGCTGTGCCAACATAATTGGAAAAACAAACTGGACAGTTCTGGATATTGCTCCCTACTTGCTAGATTTGTCACCGTGTGGCTATTATTTGTTTGCACTCTTCAAAAAATAGAGTGAAAAAAATGTATCAAAGACACTTTGTGAGTAATAGTAATGGGCTGTGTACACGTTCAGAAAATTATTTTGAAGAAATAAAAAACTGCCATAACAAAAATGGAGGTGATGTACAAAAATAATTTTGCATTTGATTTGGTATTTATTATCCAGTTATCGGAGGAAATCAGAGCACGATCTACTCTTGTAGTAACCATGATTTTGTAAAGTTGGAATCATGCAAGTATAAAGCTTGTTATCTGGATGGAACAACGTTAATTTTTCAAAACCTGACATTTCAGCCATCATTCTGTGGATTTCAACAGTTGCCCTGAATGATGGCTGAAATGTCAGGTTTCAAAAAATTGACACAGATCCACCTGGACAACCAGGGTAACATTGACAATGACCGCTGAAGTCTACACAATCAAATATAAAGCTTGCTTTGTGGAAATAAGGTTCTTATCGCCAAGCCATCTTCTAACACTAGAATTAATACCAAATATGGGTCTGAATCAGTAACTGTAATTTATATGGTCATTGGCACCCCATCAGATGGAGGTGTATGTGACATCATTTTAGGTGAAGTAGGCGGTCGTGCAACATTCTTTTGTAATGTGTGAAGCTTGTTACCATATTGGTTCACGCCCAGAGGTACTCGAGAAGAAGATAGGCCAACCAAGCCATCAGGGAGGCGATCACTTAATCAGTTTTTCATTAAGGCAGTGGGTCAGTGTTTATTCAGTTTGAGTTCAGTTGACGAGTTGGGAGTCTTCTCGACTCAGCCCAGCAGGCTGGACTCAAGCCCAAGGACCGGCCACCCTATGTCATTGCCAAATGTAAGCATACAATCCAGCTCTAATCTATTATGAGGATCTATCTAGTAAGCTTTCATTTCATGTACCATTGCTCTCTATGAGAGTATCTGTAAATATACTAGCATAAGCTCCATAAAAGCACTAAACCCTCTCGGGGTGCTACCCCCCTGGAATAACCAGATTACATTAAGCCAAACTGACCTATCCACCCACCATCCTACAACAGCTCGGTGTACTTGGGTGTATGGTAGTCTTCTAGCTTTTACCCTCGGGACGTTAGCTAAGCTCATCTTTTGGGGTTAGATCGTTGTGGTTACCATACTGCCAGCGGGTGAGTGCTAAGGCAAATCTGCTGGCCATAGTCTGTAGAGGTGGCCCGAGCTCCTTTATTGGAACAGGACCACAACAAGGTAAAGCCCTATCCTCAGTCTGACGTTCTGAGGCTGGTATTTGCCACTTGACATTTGGTGGTATCTCTTAAAGCTGTGGCATTTTCCCAATATTACAGCAATACTTAGCAGTCTAGCTTATGACTCCATCACCATTCATACTGAGAATGGCTTTGGTCTAAACAGCATAGAGCTGTAGAACCACAAGATGTATGCCATTTTAGATGAGCATGGTTACCTTTTGACAATATCTCTTCAGCTGTAATGAAGTAAACCTTTGGACCTAGCATAATACAACAAACTTAGGTCTGATAACAGTTTTTCTTCTAAATTATTCTAAAATGTTTTAAATTATCACTGCACCTATTAAAGCTTACCAGACCCTATTTTTATATTCCAATGAAGTCAAACTAAACAGGCCGATAGATTCAGATGAGCTACCATGCTCTAAAGCAATGTGTAGCTACAAGTTACCATACTGCAATATCTATATTGCCGAGTCTTTCACTGTTTAAAAGTCATTCCACTCATGAAAATTTGTACAAGTATGAACTTCATCAGTTACTGTGATTCATTAGATCAACATACTCAGACACATGTACCTAACAGATATTCTCAAACAGCACATACTAGGTATCTACCAAGTTATCTATATCTAGGTACAACAGAAATATATTTTGATCTCAGTGCAGGATAACTTGGTCGATACCTAGTATGTGCTGTTTGAGAGTATCTGTTAAGTACTTGTGTCTGAGTATATTGATGTAAATGAATGACAGTGAAGGTTCTTAGTACTTACCCTAAACAGTCAATTGTATCAGTTTCTGATTGGTCAGATAGATTGTTTGGTCATGGAGCTGCTCTTTCCAGTTGGGCAGAAGGGATGGAGTTCTTTGCATATTTTTTTTAAACAGTGCACTTCCTCTGACACTTCAATTACAGGAACATGACACTTGTGGAGTACACTCAAAGGTACATAAAATTTTAACTCATTGTTTTGTTTTGTGTGTTGGAGGTACATTGCTACCTAAGTGACAATATGTCCCTTATTTTAAATTCTGACCATAGGCAAGATTCTACATAGGATTGGTACTTTTGCACATATATTTTTAGTTTTTCACTAAGATTACAACCACAGTGTATGGTTTTGTAGTTCATTCCAGACTATCAGTTACTGAAGCTGAAAACATTTAGATAGATTTTTAATATTCAGCTCTTTCACCTATATAAAATAAGCACTATTCCTGATAGAATTTTCCTGAAAATTTCATGCAAACTGCTCTCTATAGTGTTTCAACATTGGCTAATTCTGGAAAAAAGAGGCTTTCGGCATGTGCATTTCTGCCCGCACTTTTACTGATCTTAACCAGTTACCGAGCATGGTGGTGTAACGGCTAGCGTTCTAGCCTCGCATCTGGGAGGACGGCGGTTCAAATCCCCGTCCCGGCATCCAGATTTGGGTTTTCCATGGTTTCCCAAATGACTCCAGGCAAATGCCGGGATGCTTCCTTCAAAAAGCCATGGCCGAATTCCTTCCCATTCCTTGCCCCCCATCCTTTCCCGTCTCTGAAGACCTCACTGTTGAGAGACATTAAGCAGTTAAAAAAAAAAATAACCAGTTGTTTCATAACACTATTAAACTAAGGATGAAAACATACTGGACCAAAGCAATGATGAGAGCAAAGTGGCAAAATAAACAAATGGATTGTTGCAGTGACTCATATAGTGTGGCACAAAGTGGAAATGTAACAAAGAGGTCATGATAGAGCAAAGCGTAGCATTCAAAGTTGTTTGATTTCATTGTTTTACGCTTTGCTCTTGTCACTGGTTCACTAGATGTTGCTTGATATCAAAAATGGATGTAGAGCAATTTATTAGTTTTTTTACCCTAAAAATTCTTTGGGAAAATAAAGACGTTAAACATCACAGTTGGTTTGTTTCCAAGCTATGGGATGAGGTGGCTACATAAATGAAGTCAACAAGTTACTGTATAACTTTATTTTTTGTATTTAATTCAGTTATTTAAGCATTTCTAAGTTTATAGCATTTTTCCCCCAATTTATTGTTACCTACAAACATTTTGTATATTTCTGTAACAAAACTTGCTGTATCAGTTGACCTATTATTTTTCCACCATTCTGCCATCGAATCTGTCTCATGAATCTGCAACATGTTTAAAAATAGGAAAAACTAAGGGGGCAGCATTTGACTGACTTCTTTTATTTCTTCAGCTTGAGCATTAGTTTCTTGGGTTATTATAATTTTAGCTGCTCTAGCTCTGCTAGAGCTACCAATTACGTCTGATTTACACAGTGAGGGATGTCAAAAAAGAAGACAAAATATAATTTTTTTGGAGTATAATAGTATAGTGCAGCACAAATCAACATTTATACTAATTAATATATTTTGTCTGTAAACTAAATTTATTAACAGATCAAACATCAACTGACTGTTAGAGAAGGACAGCTTCAGCAACCAATGTAACATTACAAACTTACACATCCAGTCAGGAAGCTATCAAAATTTCATGTCAAAAACTGTTATTCATCTTGAAAAGAGTATCCTGTGTCTTTCCTAAAGATACAAAGTATTTCCTTGTTAAATATCATCAATATTGGTAGCCATTTAGTCGTCTAAATGTAACAGACAAACAGAGACTTACTTTTGCATTTATAATATTATTATTGTAAATCATACACAAACTGACTGCAAGTGAAACAAACCCTGAGCAACTAAAAAGAAAAAAAAAAGTAAACATGTATAGCATTGTTGGCCGGGAGATTCTGAACGATTATTTGGCTGCCTACAATTTGCCAAGCATTCCACCCCTAAATTGGTGGGACCTACACTTTAATGTGGAATCCAAATGATGGAATTTCCAGACATTGCTTATGTGATCAAAAACAACTCTTAAAAATTCCTGATCTTTCCAGAATTTGGACCTGGGACCGGGTCCACAACTTTTAAAGCCAAGCACCCTAACCATTGAACCACCAGACTGCCCTCTGATGTGGCATTACAGAGACTTACACACACTATGTGTCTGTCTGTCACTGTTCAGTTAGTTCTCAAATTTCCATGGCAAAGTATATTTTTTATACAGTAAAAGTACCGTATGTCCTTTCCAACGGAAAATAGTATTTCCTTGTCAAATTTCATGAAGATTGGTTGAGCTGTTTACCCATGAAAATATAACAAATAGACCAAGAGACCGAGTTACTTTCATGTTTATGAGATTAGTATTGATTAGAGTAGATCATACACATCTGATTGCAAGAAAAACAAAGCATCAGCAACCAATATAGCAGAAAAAAAAGTAAGCGCATGTGAATTTGTTAGCCAGGAGGTTCTGAAGGACTGTTTGGCCCCTGTGGAACAGTATTTTGATTTGATGCGCATTCCACCTCTGTTGTGGCTGAACATGCAGTTTAATATAGAATCTGAACAATGGAACTTTCCAGGATGGCTCATATGATTTAAAAAAAACTCTTAAAAATTGCTGCTTCCACCAGGATTTGAACCTAACAATGCACATGGAAATTCAGAAAGTAAGTTCCTTAACCACTAAGCCACCAGACCACTCTCTTACAGAGACATGCAAACACTATGCGTCTGTCTATCACTGTTTAGTTAGTTTTCAAAATTCCATTACAAAATATATTACCGTATCTAAACAGAAATTAGTACCCAATGGCAAATAGTATTTCCTTGACAAATGTCATTGTAAGACGACAAGCTTATGCCTGGGGTGGAGCATAAACTTGGTCTCAGCTATAACCGTGTGTAGCCTAGGATGTTACAGTTCTGACTTATCTATTAACTCAGTCACCACCGCAGTTTTAACCCAGAAACTATGGAAAGGTGAAAGTTCAATGATGATTAGTCCATTCTGGTATGATAACTATATTCTTTAAAATTTTACAAAGTCAGAAAACTGCACAGGCAATCAGACAATTTCTCCGAAAATCATTTAACATATTCGACCGACCATTTGAGCATGACCAAACCCCATGCTCCTGCTATTTCTTGGCTACATGAGTTCTTTAAAACAAACTTCCACACTTGATGAACAAATTCAACAGATACTACATAACTTTGTAGTTTGCCGCGCCACGAGCCCTAAGCTAGCCACCTTCCTACATAATGCTTCTATACCGACTGAATGCTGCTACTTGAATGGGGTGAGGGTAGGTTCTGGAAGGGGTATTTATAGGATCCTAGCTCTTGGACCGTGGGAACTTCCTTATCTCGACTTTCCCATGAATCGTATCAGATACCTGATCAGTTTCAGACAAATGTTTCGAAATCCAATTTGATCATGACAATAAAAATCATCCTAGCTCTCTGAAATTTTGATAGTTGCTAGATATTGTTACAAATGTCAAATTAAGTTATTATAAAATTTTACGTAACTTTAATAGTTTCGCCAGAAAAGAGCCATAAAGATGTGATTGCCATAACTTTCAAAATATTACTCCTATCAAGCTGAAACAAATTTCATTCTGTTCTCCTATTTCTCATCTATTATCCGATATCAAATAAAGTATGTTATCTAATTTTGAAAATGGTATAAAACTCGAAACCAAAATTTGATGATGTGAAATATTCAGAATATTGACTTGAAAATAACTCTAAACAAATTTCCATATTAAAAAACGGTTACTGTAAAAATTTGGAATCTCTAAGTACTTTCCCTGATTTATTATGAATTTTCAAAATGTTATTCCTCCCGAATACCGAATGATATTGCATCCTCTCGTCCAAGCGTTTTCTCGCGCCAAAACCCATTTCGCTTTATTACAATCAAATGCTTTAATATTTTGATATAAAACTTTTCCAGAAATCTTTATATTTAAATAAACTTTACTCTGAATATAATTTATTTTCATGAATTCCCGAATAAGACTAAAATGTCTAACTTTTTCATTAATCACATGTCTTGCTATACCAAATTAAATTTAAAAAACGATCTTTAGAATGCATGAAACTTTTTAAAGTTTTAATAAGTTATTTAAACTGAAATTACGCTACTTTCTATCACTTGATTTCTTAACTGTTTTCGAATGACTTAATACTTCGATTTTAGAGTGGAAAATTACGTGATAAAATTTTAAACCTGCAAATCACTTTTAAACATATTCAAACTCTAAGTAAGATCTTTTAACAACAAAATTAATTATCATCTATTTACCTAAACATCTTTTGAACTAAAGAAATATATTGATTTAGCGAAATTATATGAAAGTCAAATACTACCTATTCAAATCTGAGGTTAAGTTTCTTAACAGCTGTTTAAATGAATTTAACTATTGAATTTACTGTTCATATTTGAATTTATGCTTATGTTGGATATATTACAATTCCTCTACCCAGCAACTTATATTTACATCCACTCCAGTGAAAATTACTTGAGTGGATGTAAAAGTAAGTTTCACCTTATTTAATACCATTTGATTGCTCACTCTGTCAAATACCTTAGAGAGATCTAGTGCCACACTATCAACTTGTGTAATTTAGCCAAAATATCTTGTATTCAACATGCCAACTAAAATTCACATGAATATTGCCATAACTTTGTTGTCGATTTGCACATTTCTGATGTAGTTGCGTATTGTTCTCTCTATCATTTTACCAATAATTGATTTCAAACCAATTGTCCTGTAATTTTCAACTCTATTTGTTGCCCTCCTCCTTTATAAACTGGTTCTACTATTGTACTTTTCAGTCCTCTGGTAAGCAGCAAGTCAAAATACTCAATACTTCAAGGTAAGATATAAAATCGTGTCCTACTCTCTCTAATACATCTGTAGTAATATTACACACACTGGCTTCATTGCAGTGTTTTAGCTTTCTTAGGTCCTTCATAATTTCCTGAGGATCATTTCAATTTTATAGTTTGCTCTTTTCTACTTATATGGAGATGTTCCTCTGATTTACTTCCAACCCATGCCAGGATGATAGTCTGTTACAGTCTCATTACACGAGTCGCTCAGTGTGTCTGTCATTTTCTTCTCCATCCTTATCTAAAATTGTCTTAATACCTTCCCTTCCCCCCATCAGTTTTCTAACACAGTCATAAAAACTTATAAGCACATTATTCAGTGGTTACCCTGCACAAACAATATTCTTTATTTATTGGACTCTCTAATATCCAACCGAACAGCTTCCTGAGCACTTATTCCTTCAGTTACCTGAATTCTCACAAGCTTATTATCAGGCTTTATTGGGAATATTTCCAACATGTTGGGACCACTTATGCTCTGCTCTCCCACCTTTGTGAAGCCTCCTTTCTTTATTAAATTATTTGCAAATTTCTGTTCCTCAGTATTTTTCTCTTTATTTACTTACCAGTAAATCATCTTCACTGGTATTCTTAGTGATCTATATCAGATTTTAAGCTCTGACTGTTAGGCTTAATTTTGCTTTCAGTTGCTAATATCTTTATTTATAGTTTATCTTTAGTGCTGAAACTTGTTATTTAAGTTTTTTTTAGTGCTGAGCACATAATGAAGTAACCACTTTCTCATTATATATTGGAATCAGCGTCATTCTTAAAATTCATTGTGTACATTTTCTAGTGTTGTCATACTAACATCTGTTTATCTTGCCTTAATAACTTTATTTACCAATTTCCTATAATTAATTAATTTTCTCCTTAATATACAATATATAAAAATGACTGTATTCACTTTTAAAAGTTGTAGTAGTACTATCTACAAACAGTATCAACCTCACTTCACCAGAAGATGGCAACGGAGTTTCAGATCACCGAAGTATCATATGGAAACACCTTGATTACTCTGCTAGTCTCGCGAGAAGACTACATCCAGTATCAGCCTGTTGTCTTTATTGCTACACTGCATACAAATCAAACTTTATCTCTCATTTATAACCTATTACAAAACCAGTTTTTTTGGTTCAAATATGGCTAAAAAAAAAGCCTTTAAGTACATAACTAAAAAAAATATCAGTTTGTTCTAGAGTACAAATTAAACAGTTGAGTTACTGATGTGGTTGAGTCCCTGAAGTATTTGGGTGTAACAGTGCAAAGCAACATGAAATGGAAACAGCAGCACATAACTTGGGTCATAGGTGGAGCTAATTCTAGACTGTGATTCATTGGTTGAATTTTGAAACACACATACAAAGAATATTGCATATACAACTCTCATGCATTTACATTTGAACTACTGTTGTGCTGTTTGGGATCCATATCACCAGGTGGTTATTGACCGTACAGAGAAATTACAGAGAAGAGCTGCCCGATTTGTTACTGCTTACAAAAGATTCACAGAATTATTACAGAAGACGTAAGATTTCATTCTTTCTTTGTGCTATTCGAATTGGAATGCAGTTAGTTTTGGTGCAATGCACCCTCTGAAATTTCACTATTTTGAAAATGAAATAAAATAGACTGCTCCAGCTACTAGTATCTGGGTGTAAGTACCAGAGAGAGACTGTACAGAAAATAGAAAATCTGAATCTATTGCAAGAATATATTACAGGACTATTTAGTAACTGTTTTAAAGGGGAATCTATGCCATCAAAATAGAAAGTGGCTTACATCGGTACAGTATTTCAACAAAATAAGCTGTTGCAACTTCACTGGACTAAAAATTATAGCTAGCATGGGAAGGCTGTTAAAACCCATAAAGAACTTCAGATTGTGTAAAAACTGTTACAGTTGTACTATCTTATCACTGTTTCATGATTTGCAGACCTGTCTGGTTGCCAACTGGTTTATACTTTCATTAAAATACTTAAGACATTTCCACAAATATGACAGGTAACTTCTTTTCAAATACCAAAGCCGTTGACGAACTTTTATTTTGTAGCAGCACATCAGAGACGAGGAGATAGAGAGAGAATAGGGAAGACAGGTTATGTAGAATACCATACAGAATGTCAGTGGGTGATAAATATTTTTATCTAATTTCAGACATTGCGATGACAGTCACATTTGTTCACAGTGAATTTGAATCACACTTCTAATTTAGAATTGAAATTGCTATATTTTCAATAAATTGTTGAGGTGGAAGAAACAGTAAATTATTTTTAAATATTGGTATTAAACAAGTTTCACATCATTTAAAGACTTTTTGGGTTTGTCTTTTTTTGAAAAGTAGCAAAAAATCCAACAGTGATTGGCTCTTGTGATTGGATAATTTTGATATTGTATCACTTTTAGTACTTCTGTGAATATGATGTGATATGTTTTTGTATTTACATTCGAGAACTCCAATGAATATAAAATAAACAGCAAATTTCCTGTTTTCTTTTTTTTTTTCAGGAAAAATAGAACCTATTTTGGAATTGGTACCTCCTTTACCACAAGAAATGGAACAGAACCATAGAGGTGAGTTTTAGTTTCAAATAAAATACTTATTATACTGTTCATTTAGACCATTTAGAATGGAAAATAAGCCAAGATTAACACAGTGATGAATAGAGACCGGATTATATGCAACATAAAAAGCTGGAAATATGCATAAAAATGCTTAAAATATGCATGAAAGGTGTCAAGAAGGGTCCAAATATGCAACATTAGACAATATAAAAATAGTCATTTTTAGTTTTTTTTGTTTTTTTTTTTTAATTTCAAAATCAGCATGCAATTGGTAAGTAGTTGAATAACATATTTATAAATATGATAATTAACATTTATTTAACTCTTTTCTTTTTTTTTTAATTTTATAAACGTAAGCAGTCATGTACTGTTCCAAATGTTCAATAATAAGATTGTTTCTTCGATCTCCCAAAATATTTTTATAAGTGTATATGGACCGTTCCACAGTCACTGATGTAACTGGGCAGTATTTCAAATTGGGTGCTGTGTTAGCAGTCATTGTTTCTGGAAAAAGTTCACCCATCCCATTAATAAAACTTTCAGTTTGATACAAAGGTTCAAAACCTGTGTTATTGTTCAAAATATTTTCAATAGTTTACACAGGATCGCCTCTGGCAATGTGGAGTTCATTTGGCGCGTTTTATTCATTAACAGAATAGATTGTCAACGCCAAATCCCGAGTATCATGGTTTTGAATACTCGCAGGTATGTGGGAAAAATGAATGCTAATCACAGCTATGGTTTTAATACTAGAATTGTTAAATTCTTCCTTGTACTGACCAACTGTCATAGACTCTGCACTATCAAAGTTGTTTACTGGACCTTTAATGGCCTTGAAATGTTCATTGTAAAATAGTACAGCTTCAACCCGCGTTGCCCATCGAGTTACTACCTGTTTCGGAGGTAATGGTACATTTGCCAAGGTTTTATATATATATAGAAATTATTACGAGAACGTGGCTTAAGAAACACTTTCTTTGTTGATGAAATCAGTTTATTTATATTCCCAAAAGTGGATTGTACTTCTTCAGCGAGTCGTCGTACTCTGTGAGAAAAGCGTGTCATATGAGTAAAATTGGGATAAAATACTTGTAGGGCTTTGACTGCCTTGATCATATAGGGAGCAGCATTTGAGAGAAATATCAACTCTCTTTCATCTGCAGAAGATTCAGTAAATGCTTTTTTAAAACTCTAATTCACAAATCTGGCAATCGTAGAATGATCTGCCTTTTCAAGTTCTTTGCAAGCCACCAAAAAGGAAGAAGAAGGTTGTAGTTTTAATGCACCAACAATTAAAGTTACAATGCAATGACCACAACTGTTGGTAGTTTCGTCAGCTGAAATCCGAATAGTGCTATTCATGAGTTCATTGCATATTTCTTCAAGAACATGTAGGTAAATTGTTGGTATGTAAGTTTTACAAAATTTTGATTCAATCAGTATTTTTTGCAGAAAATCTTTAAAGGCAGGACTTATAAGTTTGTGAAGAGGAATATTACTTGCAAACAATGCTTTACATAGATCCATGCTTAAGTGATCTTTTGGTTTGCCTTTGCTGGTACTGCTGCTTGCCGCTGTTAAAAGTTGTCGTGGGCCTTTCTTTTGCAAGACTTCTCTTGACATGGTGGTCTGTTTGAAACTTTTTTTGTGCACAAAATATTTTTCTCCACATTCGACAGAATGAAACATTTCCATTGTATGTAAATGTTTCATGAAAAACCTTTTTTCGGAGTCATTGTATATATTAAACTTTGTAGAAATAATAAAAATTAATCAAGAAATGAGCCCACGAATGAACATGCATAATTTGTCCAGTATGAAGAATGCTGCAGCACGCCAGCGTGGCACAGAACGGCATCATCCGTCTTTATCTCCCATTAGTGTTTTATTTGCCACACAATTATGTTATCTATCAAAACAACAGATGCACAACTACTAAGAACCATGCTGCTATTAGGTTTTGCCGGCTACAAGATTTTATTTAGTAACCAGGTACACAGCAAAAAATTTTTTAATAAATATAGCAAAAATATGCATCAATACTAAGTTTTAGGTAAAATATGCAATAACCAGTTAAAATGCATTTAACATGCAATTGCATATAATCCGGTCTCAAGTGATGAATATACAATAACAGGAATATTTTTGCTTGCCAGTAAATGTACAGAATCATAAAATTTTAGATGGGTTTCACATCATACTCAGGAAAACTAATGTTTTAAATTTTATTTCTGAATGTAATAGTGATGACTAATGTGACTTAGAAATTGGTAGATTGTGCAGTTTTGTCTGTCTTGGAATAGAATAAATTTGCAAAAATGTGCCAATAAATTGATAAATAATGTACCCAAATAGATATTATGATTTCATCATATATAGTTTTTGACATATAATAATTATGTAAAAATATAATATATTTAAATTAAAAATTGCATTAGGTGGATAAGTGATGTAGTTCATTACAGTTACCTGGATAGAATGTATGATTATTGATTAATAGAAGCTATTTATAACTTTTGATAAATGCAGTAAATAATTGAAAAATGACAAAACTTATAGTAGCAATAAGACTAACCCAAGTTGTTTAAGTAGAGTAGTTTTATTTCAGCCAACATTTATTTGACTAAATTACACTTCAAAACACCCCATCTTGCTTTTTTGTGCACTCCATTATCTTTCTGTATCGATATCATTCAGAGATACTATTGAGCTTCTACAAACTCATCTTATCATGGCCATGTATAGAAGATAACTTGAGTACTATGTTACTTTAGCTGAGAAGGTAGTAATAGGTCACTTAATAATAGCATTTAAGATCGTGTGGTATAGGTGAACCACAGGGCATTCCAGACACTCAGAAAATTAAGAAGCAAGGGTTAACAGCCTTCCTGATTCTTAGAAACAGAAAATAACAGGATGGCTTTTCCATTGACCAACACATTTTGTATCATGTGTAGAAACGCCCATTGAGACTAGAAAGTCAACAAAAAAGCTGGGAAAGGGGACATTGCTATTGGAAACATAATCCAGTAAGCAGTCTTTCCAAGTGAAAAATGCTCTGGAAATTAGCAGTTAATTATAATTAATTCATAATGAACTCCCCCAATCAGTTGGTAGTATCAAAAGCCTCATTACAGAACAGGATTTGGTCGAAATAAATGCGGTGGATCTACGTAATGAATGGGAAGCCGAAAAAGAGATTGTGACTTGGCAGCTCAAATTAGCGGACAGTGATAGTTTGCTGGAAACTCACCACTCTAACATTCAACAATCCAATGCAGCCGAAGGCAATAATTACCTAATATATTAATCTTTGTGTATGTTCTTATATACTAGAACATATGGAGTGCTTTTTTCAGTGCCTAGATTAGGACATATGTCAGCCTCATGCAGAGGATGTCCTATTGTAGCAGATATGCTATTGGAGCACAAAAGGTAGGCCCTGAGCTCTTAATATTTCAGGGGTGCAACAATTGTTCTGGACCTCATTTGGAGCAAGTAGTGTCAAGTATATAAGAGAGAAAACAAGAAATTAACACCACCCAGAGAAAATCATACTGTGAGGATAAGGAACCAAACCAAGCATCAGATCCACTAGTTTTTGCATGCAGCTTTGTTAGTGCGGCCAAAACTCAAATGAATAAAACCACTTTTGCCACTCAGGCATCAATTACAGATGTGAATATGAGTACAATCTTCTCATGTCAGTGGAAATATGGTGCCATATGTACTTCCTTCAGCAATATCGCCAAATCTGTCAATACAGATTCTACTTTTACTGTATCTGTGGCTTCCACCTCTGTTACATCAATGATACCAAGAACAACAGCACAACAGAAGCAGAAACCCAGGAACAGCAGTCAGCTCAAAATGTTTGAAACCCAAGATTTATGGAGAGATGGGACCAAATTTTTAAGAGCGTTTCCTTTTCTCTCCCAAAACTACCATCTGTAATGGCAAATGAGCTAAATAGTAAAAAAAAATTATGTAAGGCCAAAGTTATTCAAGGCCTTTGCATAATCTAAGATGTTTGATGTTTCCTCCTGTTCAGAAGACTTTTTAAAGCTGTTAGATGAACTTGTTCCCACTGATTATCAACAATAGATTAAGGACCATTCCAAACTGGGGTGGGTTTAGCTGAACTGATAGGAATTTTCTAATACTTCAGTGGAATGCAAATTGTTTCCAGGCCCACAAAAAAGGAGTGCATCTCTCAACAAGGTCTAATCCATTGTTTCTGTATTTCCAGGAGACACATTTTAAACCAAGATCAAGTGAAGGGTGGAGTGGCGGCATTTATACACTCTGAACCTTGCTTTTGCCTCTTAGAAACAGTAGCAGTAAAAATCTATAATGCAGTTCCACTAACCATGGACTCTATTTTCCACTCAGTAAAATATGATGCGCTGGTTTACATCTTGTGGCAACTTACTTGGCCATTTCTATAGTTATAAGATTTCAATACACAGTATGCTATGGGGTTCAACATCCAATGGGTCCAGAGGTCATGAAATTTTTATATTAATATAGTGTTCGAAAATATACATCCTGAGCAGCACTGCATAAATGGCACATTGCAGTACTACTTTTGGTTCATCCTCTGCAAATGACCTTTCTTCCTGTTCTCTTTCCCTAGTAGCTGAAAGTGGAAATGAATGTTCTCCATATACACATGAAGTTAAGACATCAAGAGAGAAATGAACCAAGAACATTAAAATAACCAAAGTCCATTGGTGGCTATACAACCATTTAGCTGTTTTACAACTTTGTAATAGAACATATGACAAAGTGATTCACCAGGCGGCTAAAGCTTCCACATCTAAAACATCAGGAATGTCCAAAACAATGCCATTTTCTTGGAGGAATGATGTTTCGCGTTCTACTATTTTGGATGAATACGAGCACTGTGGCATTTTAGGTTACATCCAACAACAGAGAACCTTAAGATGTTCTGAATTGCATGATCCAAGGCTCGTTGCATTATTTAGCAGATGAAAACACACCATAGAAAAATTTTGTGAGTACTATTAACAATTTGATATTATCATCGAAAGTGTGGAAGTGGATATGTGTTTGGAAACTACTCTTGATCACCTGTATCTGTGTTACTGGATGATAGGTGCACGTTTACTGATGAATGGACATCACGCAGCTGCTAGCTGAATCCTTCACCACCATCACTTCAAATGACAGTTGTGATTCTTGGGTTCAGCAGCAAAGAACTGCTGCTTGAGAATGGTGGTTTATGCCGAAATATTCAACAACCCATTTACTTTGTGGGTCCTGGAATCAGCTGCAAGTTGTGCAAATGACACAGGACTGGTCCAGATCAGATACAGTATTTGAAGTTGAGATATCCCAGTAATGATTTTAATTGGTGACTTATAGATATTTTTAATCGGATTTGGACAGAATAATAACTTCTCTGAATATTTGAAAGAAGCACCACTAATCCTCTTGTTGAATATAGAAAAGAACAGGATGTTATCTGGTAGTTGTCACAGTATTGCCTTAATGAGCACCGTTGGAAGATACTAGAGAGAATTGTTAACTGACACCTTGTCTAATTTCTGGAATTCCAAGATATCCCAACTTGCTACAGCATAGTTGCAGGAAGTTCTGATCTATCTTGGATAAACTGATCCTGGTGGAGGTGGCCACACAAATTTGCCACCCCCCTGAAGTTGCTACCTGCTACAGGTGCTTATTTTTCCCTTCCCGTCCCTTTCCAATCCGGCACTGGCTCTAATACATCCTCAAGTATTAATAACAACTATGTCACAGATGACGCCTTTTAAATGGTCAGAATGTCTAGGCAGCAAGAGAGTCAAAATCCCCCCCCCCCCAAAAAAAGCATCATACGGTCAAAGAATCAGTAATTTTGAGTGGTCTTTTAACCTGATAATAATTTTTTTTTTATCTGTTGCACAATCTGCCTTTATCATTGCCGCCTGCTCTAACTTGATAATCCTACTGAATATTGGGTTCCTTCAGTTTAATGTGGAACCCAAACAACTGAAGCTGGATAATAATTAGCCTAGGTTCATTGGATGGGAAAGTGAAATAGTGAGTGTGTTAGTGAGTGAGTGAATTTAAGCAGAATTTTCACAATTACAGGAGGACCTGTTTGTGAAAACTACCAGATATTGATTTAAATAATCAGGTAAGACTTTTGCTGTGCTACTAGACTCACAGTTAACAGCAGATTGCTTTTGGAGATCATAATAAGTGATTAATAGTTTTAGAGAATAAAAAATAACACATATTAATTGGTATACAGACAGAAATTCTGTGCCTGACATGCTTCAATATTTGGGAGGTTCTGTAGTTAGCAATGTTTAACATCTGCCTTGGGTATTGTGCTAACTTGTACCACATTGACTGCTACACTAAACCATTTCACAAGTGACAACATAATATAATTATTTGTGAACTATTAGGTCACTGAAATATATGTCACAGTGTAGAATACCATGTGGAATCCAATATTGGTGATAAACGCTTTTACCTAATTTCAGGCATATAGATTGTGTTCCCATATTGTGACTTTGTAGTGATATCTTACTATTCAAGCAATGTGCATGGTAATATATATATATGTGGTGCACTTAATTCACACTTCTTACCTCTAATTTAAAACTGAAATTGCTTTACTTTATTTTAAAAAAAATTAGTGACTTGGCAGAACCAGTAATTCATTTTTGAATATTAGTATTGGTGATAAACAGGTTTCACAACTGTAAATATCACTAAAAGAAATTTTTGACATCTATCTTTTTGGAAAAGGTGCAAAAAAAATCCAGCATTATTATCTTGGTTCTTGTGGTATTAAATCTTGATTGTTACTAAAGTTAATATGATATGATATGTTTTTGTATTTGAATTGAACATAAAAATAAACCATTGATTTCCTTATTCTTATTTTTTTTTCAGTAAAAAGAGAACCAACTTTGGAAGTAGTACCCCCTTTACAACAGGAAATGAAACATGAACACACAGGTGAGTTATAACATTTCAGAAAAAATAGTTTATAAATAATTTTAAAAAAGTAAATCAAGTTAACCTATTGATGAACATGCAATAACATGAATATTTTTTCTACCTAATAAATTTACAGAAGTACATTATTTTAAATGAGTTTCACATTGTACACAAACACACCATTTTTGATTATATATTTTTTCTGTCATCTGTCTTTCGACTGGTTTGATGCAATCCTCCATTCCTTCCTTTCTTGTGCTAACCTCTTCATCTCTACATACCCCTTAAAACCCATATCCTCAATTATCTGCTTCATGTAATCTAATCTCTCTCTTCCGCTACGGTTCTTAACTTTGATTGTTCCCTCCACTAACAAATTAACCAATCCATCATGTCTCAAAATATGACCTACCAGCCTGTCTCTTATTTCTGCAAGTTTCTTCCCCAAACTTCTTTCCTCGCAAATCATTTTCAAAACTCGTTCATTTCATACCTTGTCTGTCCACTTAATTTTCAGCATTCTTCTGTAGCACCACATTTCAAATGCTTCAATTTTCTTCCTTTCTGTTATTCCTAAAGTCCATGCTTCGCTACCATAAAGTGCTGTGCTCCACACATTTCCTAAATTTTATTGCCTTAGAATGTCTGCTTGCTCTTTCTCTCTGTATATATATTAGGGATGTAAGGGAGCTACACTTCCACAAGTGCAGAACTTTCGCTTGATATCCTACATCTGCATCTGCAATTTTTTAATGTGGATGTACATCGGATATTGGAATATGTAATATTCTTTTCTCTTCATACATGATTCGACCCATCATCGCTTAACTAACAACAATATGGTTGCTTTTTTCTTATGATCTCGTAATAAAAGGAACAATGAACTGAATGGTGTTATTACCTAAGTGATGAATTTAAGAGTTGGTACTTGCATGTAAAGTAAAAACGGCCTATTCATGGTTCAGTTTATAGGACATCCTTGTAGAACTACTGAAGGAAGCGCTCAAGGCTCACCCATTCATGCTGCTAGAAGAGGTCCAATAAAATGTTCCAAGTAATCCTTTCCACTGGTAATTTCTCATGGCACACCAATGTCCTTATCCCACTATTGTAGGATGTTTCCTCCAATCGTGATCAAACACCGTAGCTTGTTGGACAGCAAAGACCCGTGTTGGTTGTCTGGGAGTCCAACAACATCCAACACGTCCTACATGTAGTCCTGAAACCCCTTTCACAGCCCTCAAGAGTCTTTTATCAGAAAATCAAATCATAGTAGCAGTGCTGCCAACTCTAAAAATATTTTATTCCAAATCTAAGTTTAGAAAATGACAAAAATATGCTAAAATTTTTGGAAAATGCTGAAAAAATGCCAGCAAAGTTAAAGAGCACATTAATGTGCTTACCAGAAAAATCTTTGCCCAAAATAAACTCTACCATTAACAGGTCTACCATGAACATCAATACCATTCAACATTTCTATCAAAATGAAATCCTATCAAAAAATAATTATACTAATAAACAATTCTACCAAATGTTATTTCTGCCTAGTAACATTTATACCATTTACGAATCCTACCGAATGAAAACTGTACCATAGACATCTCTACCTGGGTAACCTCTACCAAACTAATTATCTACCACAAATATGTCTACTACTTTTATCGTCTACCTGTTACAAACCTACCATTAACATGTCAACCATATTGTAAACCTATCAAAATAAAACTTTAAGAGAATAATTCTGTACATCAAACATCTTTACCCAAAAAAATCCTATCTTAAAGTAACTTTACCATTTTCTAACACTACCAAAAACCAACTCTAGCAGAATTTAACTATCCCAGAAAAAACAAACTTGTCTATGTCTCATGCAATGAAAGGAGCAGAAAATATCAATTAGACTGTGTCTATAAGACATATATAGGTATATGTAAATTTTATCTTGATAATGATCTGAAACAAAGCTTAAATAAATATTTTTTAGAAATAAGAATAAACAATACATTTTTTAATGTTTTATAACAACTGAATTATTTAAATTTGTTAAAAAGTTTTCTCCATTAAATCCCTTTGTGGAGATGCTTGTTTTATACTTGTAAAATATATAAAACAATCAACTAAAAATTAACAATAATCAATAACAATTCATTGTGATATTCTACTTTTTTATATATATCTGCTTAATGTCTCTCTAACAGCGAGATCTTTAGAGACGGGAAAGGATGGGGGGCAAGGAATGGAAAGGAATTCGGCCATGGACTTTTGAAGGAAGCATCCCGGCATTTGCCTGGAGTGATCTGGGAAACCATGGAAAACCCAAATCTGGATGCCCGGACGGGGATTCGAACCGCCGTCCTCCCGAAAGCGAGGCCAGAATGCTAGCCATTACACCACCTCGCTCGGTGATGTTCTACTAAATAAATGAACAGTTCTAAAATTTTATCACTTCAAGAAAATCATTGATTTTTCAGGAAAAACTGCTAAACAAATATGCTGCATGCTAATTTAAATTTTTGCATGCCAAAACACATAAAAATATGCTAAATTTAGCCATAAGCCCTACAAGCTGGAATGTTAATGAGCCACTAGAGCGATGAAGGGCAGGTGGCTGACACACAGATATGCAGTGGTATGGCTTTGTGCTTAACTGTTACTTAGTCAAGCTGCAAACTCCGCAAAGTTCATAAGACAAAGATTTTTATTATTATTATTATTATTCGTTTGTGTAGTTATATAAATAATTGAACTCACTTGTGAAATTATACCACTTTTTTATTTAAATATGAGGCAAAAAATATACCAATATGGCAGTATTATATGGAAATAGACTTTGCTTATGAAAAATTTAAAATTTGAGATAAAAAATATACTTCTTTTGCTTTTAAGTTTATTTTTAATAAACTATTAAAAACTAAATAATTATAAATTTATTTTTCCACATCCGAGGATAAGGAAATACGACTCAACACTTACCACAGGTGAAGGCAGCTGGGAATGATGAACAAAAAAAGAACAAACACAATAAACGCGCAATATTTCGGTGGTTAGCCTTATTCTTGCTAAAAGTGAGGTACCAGGTGGAGCCAGAGGTGCACATGAGGATGGCTGTCTGGTGAATGGCATGGCGGGCAGTACAGGAGAGGGGGGAAGTAAAAATACTAAATCGATAATCAATAATGCTAAAGGTATATTATCATTGAAAGTGGGAGATCAACGTAATAACTGAGTGACAATATACATATAAATCATATTTTGAAAAACTTTAACGAGGAAAAATAAAATATAAGCAATATAAATAGTAGTGATAATAAGTTCTGGGTCTGGTGGGAAGGATTTATTGAAGATGGAGGCCTGGAGGATCTCTGGTGTCCAGGATATTCTGATAGGCTAGTTCCCATCTACGCAGTTCAGAGGAGCTGGTGTTGTCAGGGAAACAGTTGTTGAAATTATTCAGACTGTGGGAACTAGCATGTTTTGCCACTGGGTGGGCTTCATTGTTAGTATACACTGTAAGCCTGTGGCCATACATTCTGAGGCATATATCCAAGCTGGAGCAATGGAAGCATGTGATATATGAGGAGTATTGCAATGCAAGTAGTTTGACCAGTGATGGGGAATGTTTCACCTGTGGTAGGACTGGGGTAAGTGGTAGTAGCTGGATGCATGCTGCAAGTTTTGCAGCGGGGAATGGTCCCTGGGGTACTTTGGGGGAATTACTGGGTTAGTACTTGTGAACCAAGATATTGTTTAGATTTGATGGTCTGATGAAACTTGTGTGGGGCAATGGGTAGGATTTTATGGAGAATGATGTGCAAGCCGGGGAAGATACGTAAGAAGTCATGCCAACGACGGAGGATTAGGTTAATTGACTCAAGACCAGTGAAGAACTGGGTGATGAAAGCGTGGCTATGGTTAGTTTTCAAGGGTTACAGCCAGGGTGTATTATGTATCACAGAGTCATGACTTCATTCAACCAATATAGATGGTGAGGTAGTTAATGATAGTTATTCAATTTACAGGAAAGACAGAGACTCAATGACCAGAACTCATGAGTATGTTGGTGGAGTCTTTATTGCTGTAAAGTGCTGTGTTACTGTAAAATAAATTATGATCATTTGGAGCAAATTTTTGTCAGAATCAGAGATCACCATGGTGACTTTATTATCAGGTGTGTTTACATTCCGCCACAGTCTCACATTGATATATACTCTGCTCATCTGGCAACTATATGCTTCATCAAAAATAAATATCCATACTGTCAACTTATGATATTTGGTGATTCTAATATTCATACAGGGTGAGTCATAGAAATCTTTCCGATTTCATAAGGTCGTTGCTCGAACGTGGGCAGGAGCAGAAAGGTAGGGATAGCATCATTAAACGCACCACGACATGCAGTTTTCAGTGTGAGCAATGGCTTGGTCAGGGCAACATTGAGCATTCGTAGTGGAAGCGTACATTCAAAACGGCTGATCCGTGATCAAAACACAGTGTGTGTTTCATGTACATTTTGCACTTGGACATCATGATCCCATTCCCACTGCACCAACAATTAGGAATTGGGTATATAATTTTAGTGAGACATCTTTGGCATCAAAAATAAAACCACGAGGCCGAATTAGGATGTCAATGTCAGCAGAAAATTTGGTTAGAAAGTGGGTTTCATTTAAACAATCCCTTCCAGCATTCTGTTTTTAAGTGCTTGGGTTATCTGATAGTAGTGTTCGAAGAATTGTCCATAGAAACCTTAAATTGCACCCATACAAGATGCAGATAGTACAAGAGCTAAGCGAATGAGACTTAGACACACGAACAAATTTGTGCCACAACATTCTGCAGAATATCCCCCGTACTGCTGTTTTGCTCTGTAGTAACAAGGCCCATTTTCACCTGGCCAGAACAGTAAATAAACAAAATTCCCTATACTGCGCTAAGAATAATCCTCAGAAACTTCATGAACGAACACTCCACATACCTCGAGTGACAGTGTGGTATGCTGTTACAGATTTTGGTATCTGGGGTCCCTACTTTTTCAAAGAGGATGGTTAAGCTGTAACAGTGACTTCTGCTCGGTGTTGTTACATGCTTGAAAATGTATTAAAACCAAAATTTGATGAATTTTTGCACGACCATAACAATGACAACTTCTGGTTCGAACAAGATGGTGCTACGGCCCATAAATCGCGGCATTCGATAGAAATTCTGAGACAGATGTTTCCTGGTGATCTTATCTCTTTGCATGGTGACATTTGGTGGATCCCCAGTTTGCCAGATTTAACCCCATGCGATTTTTTTCTCTGGGGTTACCTCAAGGAGAAGGTGTTCATACATCATCCCTGAACTATCAATGAACTATCACTAAAAAAAATCAATGTTATTCCTCTTAAAACGATTCGCAGAGTCATGGACAACTTCCGGGATAGACTCTGTCAGTGTTTGGACAATGGAGGTACACATTTACAAGATATCATTTTCAAAACAAAGTAAATTAAAACTGCATTCTTTGTTCTTTCAAATCATAAAAAATGTCATTGCATCTCGCTTTGTGTTTATTACATACTGCTTTGGAATCAGAAAGATTTCTATGACTCACCCTATAGTTGCTTACCACAAATAGAATGTGAAACATTATTGAATGAGACATTTCTTTTTTCTGGATGCCTTCAGCTTAACAACAATCACAATGATCCAGGTCGGATACTGGACTTTTGCCTTAGTGACCTGGATGTCTTGATCTAAATCTGCTATTACTGATCAGGACAGATATCACCCTGCGTTAGCTGCACAACTCAAATTTGAAGTAAATCTTGAGACAAATGATGCACCTATTTATGTCTTCAGAAGTGCTGACTTTGCTGCATTGTATAAACACTTCCTGAGTATCAATTGGATAGATCTATATGAATTGGGCAATATTGATGACAGTGTGAACTGGTTCAATGTGATAGTCTACTGGGGAATTACTCAGTTTGTCCCGTTGTATTACAAGAAAAATGCTGACTATCCATGTTGATTTTCTAAGGAACTGATATGTGAAATCAAACTGAAGAAAATCGCTCATAGAAATTATCAGAATAAAAAAAACTAACAGTAACTATAATGCCTTTAGTAAATTATGAGTTGAATGTAAAAACCTGAGAGCATCTTGCTACAAGAATTATCTGGATAAAATGGAAGAACATTTGAAATTTGACACCAGAAAATTCCGGAATTTTATTAAAAACAAATGACACTGTGGTGTTGACATGCCGGGATGCTTCCTTCAAAAGGCCATGGCCGAATTCCTTCCCATTTCTTGTCCCTCCATCCTTTCCCGTCTCTAAAGACCTCGTTGTTAAGAGACATTAAGCAGTTAAAAAAAATCTCTAAATTTGAAGTCAATTGTGACGATGTATTTTATCAACTCACACGACTGAACATTAACAAAAACACTGGACCTGACCGGATACCTAAAATTCTATTGAGAAACTGTGCTATTGGACTATCACTCACATCTTCAATAAATCTCTTGAAACAGGAAATTTTCCCTCAACATGGAAACTTTCATACATTCGTCCCATACATAAATTGGGAGATAAATCTGACATCAGCAATTATAGGCCAATATGCATGCAATCGTCACTTGCCAAGCTTTTGGAGAAGATCATCCTGCCACAGCTTACTTTTTCATTTAAAAATATCATAACATCAAAACAGCATCAATTCTTTGGTGGAAGTTCTAAGTCAACTAATCTCTACCTTTACTTTAACATCATACTCAATGCACTGAATAAAGATCAAGATGTACACTTCCTGTATACTGATTTTAGCAAGGCCTTTGACATGGTCAACCATGATATTCTGGTTACTAAATTAAGTCATTATGAAATATGATCCAAATCCTTGGACTGGCTTCACTCGTATTTATCTGACAGTTGTTTACAAGTATGTGTGAATGACCTTGTCAAATGAGTACATTGTAACCACTCGTGTATCACAAGGTTCCAACTTTAGGACCAATTTAGCATATTCATAAAAGACATTGGTGAAAAATTTAAATCTGAGTATCGACTATATCCTGATGATATTTATAACTTTAGAGCTATACACAGTGATCATGATATTGATATTCTACAATAAGACTACTCATTATGTGCTCAAACTGTGCAGGTAGTTAACTCACTAAAATACTTGGGAATGACAATTGATCATAAACTTACATTCTCTTATCATATTAATTACATAACTCTGCGTGCACTTCGTGTCCTGGGATTCATATGTAGATCTGGGAAAGAATCAAAAAATGTTAACACACTATTTCAACTTTTCTCTGCTTTTATCAAACCATTACTGGAATATGGTAGTATTGTATGGTCACCATTTATAGATCGAGAAGGTTCAATGTAAGTTCCTTTTACGCTACCTGCACGATGAAAACATTACAGATGTATATCTCTAATACTACATCAATAGCCTACATAGTCGAAGAAAATTGACAGACCTATCCTTCTTGTACAAAGTTGTCAGTGGGCTTATTGATTCACCAGAAATACTGGAGCAATTCCTACTTAATTGCTCTAGGTTAGATCTATGAAAAAGAAGACTGCTGAATGCTGTGAAACCTAACAAAAACTATATTTGTAACTATGGAATAAAAGCAATGCCACGAGGCAACATTTATATGGAAATCACCGATAAGATACACCTAACACTCACCAAAGTTGAAGGTAGGAGAACAGAAAAACACAAAACAATACACAAACACATCAAATACCATATTTCAGGTTAAACCTTTTGTCAAGTTAAAAGAAATAAGTGTCTGAGCTCGTGCAAGTGGCTGAGTTGAACACAAGACTTGCAAGAGCTCATCCACCTACTTCTTTTAACTTGACAAAGGGTTTAACCTGAAATATTGTATTTTTTGTGTTTGAGTATTGTTTTGTGTTGCTGCTGCTCTCCTTCCTTCAACTTTGGTGAGTGTTGGCTGTATTTTATCTGTCCTTTCCATATAAATACTAACGAAAAAATGTTGCTTTTGGACCATACCATAGAGTAGCAACTCTAGTTAACATACATACGAGAAATATCAACTTCTTTGGAGGATCTTACCCTGGACTAATCTCTAACATTAAAAGACTTTTATGGTATATTTATATCCTATATTTTGATGTACAATGCCAATTGGCATATAATAAAAAAATAATGATACATACTTCACCCACAATTTCTTAAATTAATTAATTATATTGTTTGTTAGTATTGAAATAAAGCTCTTAACTGACACCTTTCAAAAATTAATTTGTTAGTTTTTTTAGTCTGGAATGGAGTTGTTAAAGTTTTGCACTTTTGCTGCAGATGTTACTTACATATTAAAACATTTGAGCATCATTCAGTATTTATTCAAACCAAGATTCATGTATGTGTGAAAATATTCTCACCTGGCTTTTGGGAAGACATGGGTTCTATCCAACAGTAGTGCATCCAGATTTTAGCTTTCAATTATTTCCCTAATTCACCCCTTCTTTCACACGGCCCATATCCTACTTCATTTCAATTTCTTCTCTGCAGCTATTTCTGTGATTCTGTAGTCAATGAGCTGTAAAGGCCAAATTTAAAAAGAAAAGGTTACACAAATGACATTCATTACCTTTCTTTTATTATAGGCTGTCATTTTAAAGGAAAAAGGAAAGACTCTGAACATTCTGATAAATCTAGCTGTTGATGCTTGTTTACACACACACATATATATATATATATATATATATATATAAATATATATATATATAGGAATCAAATTAGGGTAGGGAAATGAGCCACCACTTACCTTTAGATGATGGATGTGGGGCGCGAACACACAGAAAAGACACAAACACAAATAATAAAGAAATTTTTGGGATAAAAACCCTTCGTCAACAAGAGAACATTATGGGAGGTGGGTGCAGCCGGAGATTGCCTCACAGAAAGACCGCCGGTCGAGAAAATGGTGGGGGTAAATTCAAACATCGGAAAAGTAGAGGGGCAGTGAATCAGAGCTCATACCCAAGCAAAAATAAATATCCAAACTAATTTCTGGTTGGTGGGAAGATCAAAATATAATATATATTGAAAAAATATATATATAAAATATTATACAAATAAAAAAATATATAATAATAATAATATTTATGAAGTAAACATCACCTCAGGTTAGTGGTGGTTCAATATAGGTAATGGAAAAGAGAGGAATAAAAAAAAAAAAGGTTAAACTAATAATAATGACAGGGTATTATCTTAAGTTGAGACCTATGTATTTTTTTTCCCCCCCCCCGTGTTTGTTGATCATCTTACTATAATTCAAACCTCATTTCCGACAACGAACCCTATTTGCATTCTCCTATATAAACATTTCTGGCTTTCAACATGCCTCGACTGACATCACTATATAGGCCACTTGTTGATAAATACATACATAGCTACAGATACCATGCTTTTCAGCTCGCCAAATTTCAATCACATATCCTTTTTTTAAAAGCATGTCTGTTCTTCAACATACCTCCAAATGGTCTTACAATCAAACTGCCAATATTTGGTTGTCCCCCACAAACTCACCCTGCCCTACATGCCTTTCGCTACCAACAGTCTTTGGCCCTTACTCACCTTGTTCTGCAACAATATACCATTCTGGCTAACCAACATTCTGGAAACCTCATATCCCTACACAAAATACTCATGTTATCATTCCCACAAGTCATTACAGTTTTGCAGCATATTTTACAGCAAGCAGTTAACTCCAGCAGTATGCATGCCCAGAAACATTTACAGAAGTTATCCCAATTGCTGAAGTCCCATCTTGCACTAGGGCAATTTCTTCCACACCAACCAGTGGTCTACCAATCAAAATCACAGCCTCCTCTGATTTCCTCAAAACCGTCCATTGCCCAGCTCCTCAACATACCTCAACCTCCCCCTTTAAAACCTGCACCTCGCTCTCTGCACCAAAGTCCTACTCCCAAACCTAAACTGTCAGTTATAAACCTATCCTCATCACCATTATCTGAATCCCAGCTCTCTGTACTCTCCAAAGGACTCACCTTCTCACCCACCCCCACATTTGACCATGCCAAACTAGTCCGTGACTCTCTATCGTTCTGCCGTACACTCCGCTGGCGGTATCACTTTGCCACTAATAGCAGTGAACAGGGATATCAGGACAACCTAGAACAAAGTCTAGAGAAATTCAAACCATCATCCACACTTGACCCTCCACCTCTTCCCCAGAACCATCCCCTCCAAATTTTTGAAGATTTCCTTTCCACCAGTTTGGCCTCTCCCACTTTCCTTAAATCTTTAGCAAACATCGATAATCTTAGCCCAGCTGAAACCCGTGCCAGAAAACAACTCTCCGGCAATTCAGAACTCATTATCCTTCCAGCTGACAAGGGCTCAACCACTGTAGTCATGAACAGGAATGACTATGTGGCTGAAGCTCTTCGTCAGCTATCAGACACCAAAACCTACTGCTGCCTATCGGAAGATCCAACTCCTGCTGTCAACAAAAAAATTCAAGAATATGTACAGTTTAGTGGACCTCTCCAAGGTCTCACCCCACAATCCATTTCGCTTCTCACTCTTCAAAATCCACGTACACCCACCCTTTATCTATTGCCCAAAATCCATAAACCTGGCAATCCAGGACGCCCTATCGTTGCAGCCTATGGATCGCCAACTGAGCGCATCTCTGCCTTGGTTGACCAGTACCTACAGCCCATTGTTAATCAGCTCCCTTCTCATATAAAGGACACCCAGCACTTTCTCTTCCGGCTTTCTACCTTACCCACACCT
The DNA here is from genome assembly GCA_031002005.1 of Vandiemenella viatica. NCBI lineage: Eukaryota > Metazoa > Arthropoda > Insecta > Orthoptera > Morabidae > Vandiemenella > Vandiemenella viatica. The sequence goes on from JARYHS010008074.1 coordinate 64,952,728, forward strand.
CTTCCTTCCGACTCAATACTGGTTACCATTGACGTCACGTCCTTGTATACAAACATTCCACACTGGCATGGCCTCAGGGCCATGGAACACTTTCTGGACCAGCGCCCACCCAACAGCCTTCCCATGACATCCTTCCTCATCAAATTAGTCCACCTTATCCTTAATAATAACTACTTCTCCTTCGAAGGCAACATCTATCACCAAATCTGCGGAACTGCCATGGGTACCCGCATGGCCCCCTCTTATGCTAATCTGTTCATGGGCTGGCTGGAACAGACATTTCTGTTGGAATTCCCTTTCAAACCCCTCATTTGGCTTCGTTTCATTGATGACATATTTATGATTTGGACGCATGGAGAAAATGAACTGCTAAATTTCCTGAACCATCTCAATAACTTTAGCATGCTGAAATTCACTTGGTCCTACTCCCACACCCAGGCCACATTCTTGGATGTCGATTTGTCCCTATCCAATGGCTATCTCAACTCTTCAGTTCACATCAAACCAACCAATCTTCAACAGTATCTCCATTTCGACAGTTGCCACCCATACCACACCAAACGTTCACTCCCCTACAGTCTTGGCATTCGAGGTAGTCGCATATGCTCTAACCAACAGTCTCTCATGGATTATTCAAACAGTATTTCAGAAGCATTAATATCTCACAACTACCCTCCAGCTTTGGTTAACAAACAGCTTTCACGTGCTACATCACAACTGAATCAGCCAATCAATCATCCCAGACCCGCAAAAACCAACCACAATCCAGTCTTGGTCACACAGTACTACCCAGGCCTCGAATCCATCAACAGAGTCCTCCGGCAGGGCTATGATTTCTTACAAACATGCCCTGAAATGAGATCCATTCTTCCTAAAATCCTCCCTGCCCCTCCTAGAACTTGTTTCAGCAGACCTCCTAACCTCAGCGAACTTCTAGTCCACAAACACAGTCTTCCTCTTCCTAACAGTCAACCCCAAAGCTCTTTCCCATGTAATAGACCACGCTGCAAGATGTGTGACATACACCATGCTTCCACCACTTTCATCAACCCGGTCACAGGGGAAAGCTTCCCTATCATAGGACACGCCACCTGTGAAACCACGCATGTAATATACCAGTTAACATGCAACCACTGCCTGGCTTCATATATAGGTTTGACCACAAATGCACTCTCCATAAGAATGAATGGCCACCGTCAGACGGTGTTCACACAGAACCCAAAGCACCCAGTTGCTGCCCATGCCATAACCCACGACTTGAATAATTTCAACTCTTGTTACACAGTCCGTGCTATCAGAGTTCTCCCGAATAGCAGCAGTTTCTCTGAACTCAGAAGGTGGGAACTTGCCTACCAGTACAAACTTGGCACAAGGCAACCACCTGGTCTCAACTTTTTTTTTTTTTTTTTTTTTAATTATCCTCTCCTTTCTATTACCTATATTGAACCACCACTAACCTGAGGTGATGTTTACTTCATAAATATTATTATTATTATTATATATTTTTATTTGTATAATATTTTAATTTATTTTTTTCAATATATATTATATTTTGATCTTCCCACCAACCAGAAATTAGTTTGGATATTAATTTTTGCTCGGGTATGAGCTCTGATTCACTGCCCCTCTACTTTTCCTATGTTTGAATTTTCCCCCACCATTTTGTCGACCGGCGGTCTTTCCGTGAGGCAGTCTCCGGGTGCACCCACCTCTAATAATGTTCTCTTGTTGAAGAAGGGTTTTTTCCCGAAAATTTCTTTATTATTTGTGTTTGTGTTTTTTCTGTGTGTTCGCGCCCCACATCCATCGTCTAAAGGTAAGTGGTGGCTCATTTCCCTATTCTAATTTGATTCCTTTCTGCTACTTAGCGTCTTTTTTTCATTGTTATTATATATATACTTGTTACAAGTGATAGATTATTTAAGTGGAATGAGCTTTCTTTTCTCTAAATGTTCTTGTATTGTTACAAACTCCATGACAGTAGTTATTTTGTAAGACATTTTTCCTGCTTGGGATTGAGGCCAGATATTGTTCTTAGCTATAATCATGGCTATATGCATAGCCTGATACGTGATTAAAGTTCTGCATGGATTATACTCTTAACTTGGTCACCAATCTGCTTTTATTACACTGCAAGAGATGACAGGGAAAGATTATTCATAGAAAAAAAAGTCAGTATATTCTTCAAAGTAATGGAATTTAAATACTGGTATCAGATCACATAGGGAATTGTGGAATATTAAATCAGACTTCAAGTTTAGAGAAGATTGCAGGTTATTCTTTGAACAAACATACATCGAGATAAAGCATTCACCTAAAGCACTGTTAAAATAAATTGTTAACTCCATTAGAGCAAGCTTTAAAAAACTTTTCAACAAATTAAGAATTTCCATTTAGTCACTCTATCACCTTACAAAAATTTTCTGTCCCGAAAGTTACATAATGAAAAAGTTTTAAGCATTTTCTACTTCCTTATCATGAAATGAAGTGTCACATATGGGGTTTCTTGATCAACTAGTATCAAGTTTATGCTTATATCATTTATTTACAGTACTAAAGCTCGAATTATCTCCTGCTACAGGCTCCGATTCCTGTGTTACAATTTGATACCAATGAAACAAACTAAACAAGTTGAGTAACGTTTTTCCTTTTCCCATGCCACTAGTTTATGAACAAGGCAACTGTTGAGAATAGAGAAAGAGGGAGAGAGAGTAAGCAGAGTTTGGTATCTAATACTGAAGCTGTGGTGTGGAAAAATGCCATGAATTAAAAACTTTGACAATAGGTTACATTACGACTTCCTTAGATGTCAGCATGAGCACATTCTGAGACAGTGTGTGATTAATATAAGAAGTAGCGCCATGCCTATTCATTAAAGTTACCATTAATGTTCTGCTGTGTACAGCAGGTAAGTGTACACATACATACAATTTTCTCTAGAGTTTCCTTTTGTGAATTTCTTTGTATTGTCATTGCTTTTCATTTATAATTTTATTTTCATCAGCAATTAAATATTATGATACAGAGTCCTTTCATATTTGATCAATAAATCAATTCATTGTACTAATATTATTACTAGTGTTGGCAAGGGATGCAAGTCATGGTATTATATCAAATTAGGGGTAAGATTGGCAACTCTAAACAAACAAAAAATATTTTCAAGTCGGTGATATGTATAAAAATTTTAGAAAATGCTTATACACAATGAAAATGAGGAAGGATGAAGGGCTGTGATGAACGTGATGTTACTAATGCGAATATACTCACATGAATATCCTGCATGATTAATGTTGTTAGATTTACTTTTGTTATCCTTCCTTATTATCACTTATATATTTATATTATATGTATCATAAAACATGCTATCCTTCATGCTCTCACTTTGAGTGTTCTATGAATTACAGATCAAAATCTTGACTGGAAACAGGAGCTACCAACACTAGAGGAGGAAACTGATTCTGATAGTTCCTTTGCAGTAACTGATTGGGAAGATGACAGTTTAGAAGAAAGTGCCAAATGTTTAGGTCCCTTTGAAAATTGTCATCCCATTAATTGTCCCAGTTGCAACATTATTTTAAGTACGGGAGATGATGTTGTTTATCATGATTGCATCTACAAAGGATTGAAAGATGTAACATGCCCTGTCACTCGTTATGTCTGTATGCTGTGTGGAAAAGATTATAAGAGTGACGGAAGCTTAAAGAAACATCTAAGAACTCATGTTGAAAAGAAGTATTATAAATGCAGTGTATGTGGATTTAAATTATCTAGCAGAAATGCATTCAATGGTCATGAGTATCTTCATACTGGAAAATGGCCATACAGATGTAAAATTTGTGGTAAAGGATGCTCTACTGAATATCAGTTGAAGAATCATGAAGCAAGACATACAGGACAGAAAACATTAATGTGTGCATTGTGTGGCAAAACCTTTTGGAGTACAAACAAACTCAATGACCATGAAAAACGCCATGAAGAAATTAAGAAATATCCTTGTAAAATTTGTGGCAAAAGATTTAAAACTGAGCGGTATGTGATCAGACACGTGAAGATTCACAGTCTAACTGAAAGGAAAAGGTTGAAATGCGATGAATGTAATAAAGAATTTAGTTCAACATTTCGGTTAAGAGTGCACAATGAACGAGATCATTTTAAAGACTTGAACCTCCGGAAGTTCGTTTGTAAAGTATGCAGAAAAATATTTTATACAAAAATGGCTTTTAATATCCATGAAGTAACTCATACTGGAGAAAAGTCTTTCACTTGTGATATATGCAAGAAAACTTTCTCTAGAAAATTGACTCTGGCAAGGCACATAGCAGAACACAGTGGTAATAAAAACTTTAGTTGTGAGATTTGTGGCATGAAATTCACTCAGAATAGTAGTGTAAAGCGACATTTAGATAAAATTCATAGTTAAATAAATTTGGTTGACGAAACAATAAAAAACATAATCATATTTTATCTTTGTAGTTCTTATGAAGCATCTGTGAAAAATCAGAGGAATATATTTATCAAAATTCAAACAGTTGGGTTATGGTTAAAAAGTAATTGTGTTTAAAAAGTGTAATGCATTTTCTATAAATGTTTAATTATTTTGTATGTGATGCAAATTGAAAGGCAGGTGAGTTGATTATGTTACATTTTTTATTGTGGCAAAACAAGGAATTAAAAAATAGGATTAAAGATGCATCTGGTACCAGTGGAGTCACCATACACCACCGAAACAAATAACAGCAGCAAGTGACTGCATTGAAGTAGTATTCAATTGTAGCATAACTTGTTTCAAGCTTAAACAAGTACTAGAGGATAACATTGAGTGAAACCATTTCTTTATAAGAAAAGATATTTCATTTCTTTAGTGGTATAACAAAAGATGGAAAGATATTATTGGTCTATGAATAGAACAACTTCTGCATTAGAAATAGAATTAATATTAAAATGTTATTTATTTAAAATGAAGAAGTTGGAAGGAACTTAATGAAATGTAAATTGGTAAGGCACTTAAACTATCCATTCCTTTCGTGGCTGAGGTAGTTGTGTTTACACTGTAATAATGATCTAGAGGTCTGTCCCAAAAGCATCTGACCTTCTTTCGTATCTTTCCTCCTGAAAATTTTAGCGCCATATGCTAGGTATGAATGTCAACAATAGAGCTTCACGAACACCTTAGATGCCGCAGTTGCCACTGGGATGACTTAATTCATTCACAGCGTGTGTATGTTTGTCGCATTTTGCTATTGTAAAAAATAGCTGAAAAATCAGATCAATGAATTTGCATTCAATTTTGCTTTAAACTCAAAAATAGCTATGTGGATATTATCAAAATGATGAAGACAGGATTTTGGGGTGAATATATATGAAAACACAAATAAAAGAGTGGTATAAATGGCTCGAAGTTGGATGTACTTCTGTTGATAGTAACCCACATTCTAGGAGGCCTTTGATGACAAAAAACACCAGATAATATTGAATGTGTGCATCAGTGAAGATCGTCGATTTACTGTGCAAGAACTAGAATGAGATCTTGTAATAACAAAAACTAGTATTTCGAAGATTTTAACTGAAAATTTGCAAATGGTTTGCATGTGTGTGAAATTTGTTCCGAAATTGCTAACAGTGGAGCAGAGAAACCTTGGCCTTGGAATTACTCAGGACAATTTGGAAATGGTCAAACCGAGCGGGGTGGTGTAACGGTTAGCGTTCTCGCCTCGCATTCGGGAGGACGGCGGTTCGAATCCCCGTCCGGGCATCCAGATTTGGGTTTTCCATGGTTTCCCCAAATCACTCCAGGCAAATGCCAGGATGCTTCCTTCAAAAGGCCATGGCCGAATTCCTTTCCATTCCTTGCCCCCATGCTTTCCCGTCTCTAAAGACCTCGATGTTAAAAAGAGACGTAAAGCAGTTACAAAAAAAAAAAAAAGAAATGGTCAATAATGATGAAAATCTACTTAAATAGATTATAAGTGGTGATGAATCGTGGGTTCACAGTTATGATCCCAAAACTAAACGACAGTCTTCACAGTGGAAACTGTCGTCAGATCTATGACTGAAACAAGCACGCCAAAGTCAGAGCAATGTCGATTCGTTGTTGATTTTTATTACTATTATTATGAGGGTGTTGTGCACCATGAATATGCTCGTAGAGGTCAGACAATCAACACAGATTATTAGCTTGAATTTATGAAAATATTGTGTGACACAATTAGAGAAAACAGCATCAGCTTTGGTCAAATGGTGACTGGCTTTTTAATCACAATAATGTGCCGGCGCTTGTGTCGAACCTCATTCAGCAATATTTGACAAAGCACAAAGTCATACAGCTCTGTCAGCCTCTGTAATGTAGTTCTCTGACTTTTGGCTGTTCCCAAGATTAAAAGTGCCACTCACAGGACGCCAATTTGACGACAAAGGAACACTTGAAAATAATATGATGAACAGTCTCAAGGGGATACCAAGGACTGCTTCCAAAAGTGGAAATGCCATTGGGAGGATATTCTTCAATCAAATGGGGATTATTTCGAAGGATGCCACCAGCTCAATGATGCAGAACACCAGTGGGGAAATATGAAGGAAGGCCAGATACTTTTGGGACAGACCTCATGTAAAGATGCTTTAATCAAATGATGTGTACTGTTATTCAGACTCTAGTCCTTATTGCCAAATTATATATGATAACAACATAGCTCCAGTCCTTTGTAACTGAAAATCTTATGGCACTTACAAATTTTCTTTTATTGTAATGAATTATAAAGAAACAGTGTTTTAAAAATCTTTGCTCTATTTTAACAGCAAGTTCATTGAAGAGAGTTTTGATCCTCACTAAGAGAAAGTATCCTATATCCTAACAACTAAAGTCATGTTTTATAATATTATGGCAATTGATTTCTGGAAGACATTTGATAGAACGTTAGTGGGTAAAACCATTGAAATTACTCAGCATGTGTCTTGCTCAGAGAAGGAATTTTTTCTGGACCCACATTGGAAACCAACTCCTAGAATTTCTGCATTCCCTTGCCAAGATATTTTACATTTCAAGTCTTCACCAAGCAATTCTTTGCCCACCTTAGAATCATAAACAACCTCTCTTTGAATTTATCTTCATCGCATGTTTACCAACCCAACTAGACATCCTGTCCGGATCACCCTGCAACTGTTTACAGTCCTCTGCTTTTTTGATCCTTTTATATAGCATTATGACATCTGCAAACAATCTAATTTCTGATAATAACAATCAACACAATTATTCATTAGAATAATGAGCAGAAATGGTCCCAGCACACCACCCTGTGACACTCCCATTTTTACTTCCACTTCTTTTGATACTGCATTTCCTACCCTAGCTTTCTGTTTTCTACCTTTTAAAAATTCTTCTACCCAGCAAACACTTTCCCATCCACTCCAATAGTTTTTACTTTATTTACTGCCATTTTATGGCTAACTCTGTCAAAAGCCTTTGAAAGAACTTGTGCTACACTACAATGTGGCCTCCCTTGTCCATTTTGTCTGAAATATCTTGCACATATGCCACCAATTGAGATTCACATTCCCGCTGCTACCCCATCGATCTCGTACGTAAACAGATCACACTTGCGTTCACCCACCCTCCACATAACTCATCACCTCCAGAAACCAACTGTATCCTAGCCTTAGTCACCCAGTTCTTCTCTATAAATCAAATCTTGACACTAGGGCATGACGTCCTTCACTCCTTTGCAGAAATGTGCACATTCTACCCACAGTCCCCTGTACATTTTTTAGCAGTCCACCCAATCTCAAGAACATCTTCGTCCATATATACCTTCCATCATGAAATGCGCTTCACTGTTTTCTTGTTCGTGCTTCGTACAAATCATAAATAATTAGTAATACTTCTTAATGAAGGAAGAGTAAATTTACAGACATTTCATTTAATAAAAACAATATTTTAAACCAACACCTGTTGTACAATCTAAAAGGGTTATGGTTCGTTTACTTCTTTTCCGAAAGATTGCTGGTTTGGTATTTATAATTTGATCTTGTTATTTCACCAAGCAACATCTAAGCTCAATGATGTTTCCAATTCATCTGTTATTGAAGAATGGCCAGTGAATTATAATAGGAATCCAAAGCACATTTATTGAATATTCTCCATGGAGATTTTAATCTTTATTAAATGAAATAAATAATTATATCTAGTTATTTATTTTTGTGTAAATCAGTCTCATTGCAATCAGACTCAATGAAAACACCATATGGATCTTTTCCATCAATAGATTCTGCTGCAAAATCTGCACCATGCATCCGCTCACTACAATGTATTCCAGCCCTACCACATGGGAAACCTTCCCCATCATTGGACATGCCACATGTTCGACAACACACATTATATACCAACTAATCTGCCACCATTGCACTAGTTCCTATACAGTCCTCACTACACATCAACTCTCAGTTAGAATGAATGGCCACAGAGAAACAGTCCTCATGTGCCACTTATACCTTTCAGTACCAGAACGTGCCAATAGCAATAATTCTAACAGCCTCAATGACTGATTTACTGTGAGAGCAAAGCATTTTACCAAAAATCACCGCTGCATCAGAACTTCAGAGGTAGGAACTTGTGTACCAGAATATCCTGAATACCAGACACCACCCGCGTGCTCAATCTCTGATAAATTGCAATCATTTAATCCATTACTCATTATATGTGTGTGTGTGTGTGTGGGTGGGTGCAGCATATTAGTCTTTTCCAACATATCGATAGTTCACTTCTTAACAGTTCACCCCCCCCCCCTCTTCCTGTCTTCTGCTGCTTAGTCAGCCATTGCATAAACTTCAGCGTTTGCATATCTTTCTAACCAAATGGCTCATTCTTTTCCCTATTACACGAAAAAGGTTTGAAACCGAAATATTGTGTGTTTGTATTCGTTCTGTGTGTTGTTCATCTGTCGTAGGCTTTACTTTGGTGAGTGGTGGGTTATTGTACCTATCCTTTATTATTTAAGATGTACAGAGCAAAGAGTAGGGGTAGAAAATGAACAGTGACAGTTCATGAAACTGGTATCAGGATGGTCACAGGATAGTTTATTGGGACCATTGATGTTCATTATTCTAATGAATGATTCAGCCATTTGTTTGCAATCAGCAGTTGTGCTGTTTGTAGAAGATATAGTGCTGTGTCCTAGGATTACAATGAAAAAGAAATGTTAGCAATCACAGAGGGGCATGAGTAGTTTAGCATGGCTTGATGATAAAAGCTAGTAAGAATGAACTTTTAAGTAAAAGAAAACCAGATTTTCATTTTTCTGAATATATTTATTTATCATACATAGAAATTTATTGTCAATTTTATAGTCCATTATTTATAATATACAATAACTTTAAAATAATTACAAAATACATTTATAATAATAATTACAAATATCACACTACCTTGCATTCTTAATCATATCAAAAAACATTTGGTTGTATTCCACAGTCTTTATTACACAGAACACTTACAAAGACATTAGTGTTATTATAATTAACACACTGTAGCCATGGGATTGTCAGTGTATACATGCTTTTAAAAGCTATACCAAATGTTGTTTGTCAAGTTAATCCATTAGGTACTCTTGAATTCCAATCCATTAAAAATATTTTAAAAAATAGGGCCACACAATAAATGAGTATAATAACGTTGACATGTCTTTGATACGACATTTATAACACTCAACAACAATTATACTATAACTAGCTGGTACCTACGACTTCGTTCGTGGTTATAAAGAATTTAGATTGACAGCTACTGACATCTAACAACCATAGTGCACGATGGGAGACTCAGTGCTATTACCACACTCAAATGCCACTCTTCTGCACTATGTAGTTCAGGCAGCAAAATAAATTTACGGACACACATGTCTTTGGAAGAAATACGAAAATATCCTTCATCAAACTTTTTAAACCACCATATCTCCCACACTCCCAAAGTTACCGAAATTTGGCCAATGTTGTGATTGATGGGTGACTCTGTGTTACTACCACATATAAACGCCAGTGACCTTCGCTAGATAGTTTTTGCTGAAAAGTTATACACCAAGACACATGCGTCTTTGACAGAAATATGAAATTGCCACAGGTCGACCACTTTCAACCCCAATATCTCCCACACCGCCATAGCTACCGACATCTGACAACCATAGTGCACGGCAGGAGACACGATTCTACTACCACACACAAACAACAATTGTCTATGTTATGTAGTTGTGGCAGAAAAGTGATATATGTGGAGACACATGTCTTTCGTCAAAATACTAAATATCCTTGATCGGCCCATTTCAACCACCATATCTCCCACCCTCCCACAGTTATTGAAATTCGGCCAGCATTGTGATCAAAAGGTGACTCTGTGTTACTACCAAACACAAACGCCAGTGATCTGCGATAGAAAGTTTTCGCTGAATAGTGATACACCAAGACACATGCGTCATTGGCAGAAATATGGAATTTTTGCAGGTCGACCACTTTCAACCCCCATATCTCCCACACCCCCCTACCTACCGACATCTAACAACTATAGTGCACGATAGGAGACAGGATTCTACTACCATACATAAACACCAATGGTCTATGCTATGTAGTTGTGCCAGAAAAATGACATATGCGGAGACACGTCTTTCATCGATATACGAAAATATCCTTGATCGGTCACTTTCAACCATCATCTCTCCCACAATACCACAGATACTGAAATTTGGCCAAAGTTGAGATTGAAAGGTGACTCTGTATTACTACCAAACACAAACGCCAGTGATGTGCGATAGTTAGTTATCGCTGAAAAGTGGTACACCATGACACATGCGTCTTTGGCAGAAATATGGAATTGACGCAGATCGACCAAATTCAACCCCCATATTGCCCACACCCCCATAGCTACCGACATCTAGCAACCATAGTGCATGACAGGACACTTGATTCTACTACCACACACAAAGACCAATGATCTATGCTATGTAGTAGTGGCAGAAAAGTGACATATGTGGAGACAAATGTCTTTTGTTGAAATATTAAAATATCCTTGATCAGCCAATTTCAACCACCATATCTCCCACAATATCACAGTTACTGAAATTCAGCCGATGTTGTTAGCGAAAGGTGACTATGGTACTACCACACACAAACGCCAGTGATGTGCAATAGATAGTTTTCGCTGAAAAGTGATGCATCATGACACATGCGTCTTTTGCAGAAATATGAAATTGCTGCAGGTCGACCACTTTCAATCCCTATATCTCCCACACCCCCATAACTACCGACATCTAACAACCATAGTGCATGACAGGGAACAGAATTCTACCACCACACACACATACCAATGGTCTATGTATATGTAGTTGTGGTAGAAAAGTGACATATGTGGAGGGTTCTAGGGCAAAACCGCGACGGACAAAACCGCGACGGACAAAACCGTGAATACAGAAAAACCAGGAATACATAAAACCACAAGAGTTCGTAGATTCTTAGCGTTACCCAGGGTGCACCACTAGGAGGTGATCTACGTAACACCCCATTATTTTTTTATTTAAAAAAATTACACAAAAGCATGAACATTATGGAAAATAAAAATACAATATAGATGGATTATACGAAATATACATCAATAAACCATTAATAAGTTAATATAAATTGTAACAAAATACACAAGCACACTATCTAATAATCGAAATTATGAACTATACCAGAAAGAAATTTCTGTGCATCGCTACAATAATATTCACTAACTAAATTGAAAATCGACTTGGTGACTCTCACATATGTCATTTTCTGTATTTTTCTATCTCCCCTTCCATATTGCACCAATTTAACCTCCGTCAGATTTTGCTGCTTTTTGAAAGCTTCTATGAGTTTCCAAATTGTAGGATGGCTTGATCCAAGTAATAACCAAAAAGCATTGTGCCAACCTTCGACGGAGTTGTTGGTTCTCTCTAACGAATTTTTAACATTCTGGTTTTGGTTCCAAATTTCGATTGGAAATAGTGGTTCTCGTCGTCGATTTCCTCGAAGAATACGTCCAATCCATGTATCATCAATGTAATCCAAAAGTGGAGAGAATTCCTCGTCTGCAAACTCCCTATCACTGAGTTCTTCATAAACAGAGATGACTTCTGAAACAGGAAGAAAGGCAATTGCTGCAAGTTTCTTTATCTTTGTTTGAAACGTGATGTCTTCTTTGTCATTGTACTTTTCTTGAAATCCCGGTATTTCCTGAATTTTTCGCCAAATGCACTGTTTAAAATAGAAGAAACATCCAGTAAGTTTTACTCCAGGGAAAGCTTCTGCGAAAGCGTTCATTGCAGCTTTTTCGAAATCCAGCATTATCATTTGCAGATTCGATCCAATTTGCGGCTCTATTTCTTGTAAAATTCTTATAAGTCTTCTATATGTCTCCTCCCTTTTGTTTGGAAGTAAAGCGAAAATTGATGGTAGTGAGGCATCTTCTTTAAATCCGTGAATAGTATAAAGCTGGCTGAAAATAAGTGGACAAACAGAGAACGTCCCATCGACAAAAATTGCATTTGATTCTTTCAGAGTTTCAAGGTTTTTTTTTTTTTTTCATTCCAAAAATTAATATATGATCCTCTCGTGCAAAAGAAAAATTTCACCTTTTATTTTTGTATATTCTTCAGGAATTTGAAGTTCTGTTCTTGATAATGGATTCGGTGATACTCCTCCAGATTTTTGTCTTTCTCTTCTAATTTCTCTTGCAAGTGAATCGGTGGATGGTAGTGCTCCAGAAACTTCATCGGGCATCCCTGCAAATAATGATGCAAGAACAGTTTGGGGTGCCTCTAATGTGGTTGTAGCCTTTTTCAGCATTTCAAGTCGAACCTCTTTTGCTTTTCTTTTCGCTGGTTTAGCAGAATGATTGTGTAATCCATTCGTTTCTGCAATGTTTGATTCATTTTCCAATTTAACTCTTGCTGGGCATCTTGTACTGTCATAACTGGTGCATCGCCAATATTTTGGAAGACGGTCGAGATTTACTTCTTTCCTTTCTTGCCTAAATGTATATCCTTTATAAACGAGGTGATTTCCCCCTTTGTTACTTTTTACAAACACGAGAGCCATTATTCAGGAAGATACACAATCTCTTCAGTTAACTGACCACCACAGAATGCTTGGATCTGCCATACCGGCCTTGCCTGGGAAATGCCCGAACGTCTCCAGGTTTTGACTTTGGCTGCCGAATTTTCCATTTCCATGCAGGGATTTCTCCTGCGACGGCAACAAAAGATTGTCCAGGCAAATTGCTCGCTCGACTTGAGAAGGGTCAGTTAGGCCGAACCTACCGGAGATAAGCGGGTCTTCCCACTCACTCCATTGTGAAGGCCATTGTCACTCTTCTCAGGTATACAGAAGCCCCATTAAGCTGCATTCCCACCGCGCGTCGGGTCTAATTCTTTATTAACCTCAACCAAAACAAAATTGTCAAATGCGAAGTGATGACGCTTGACAGAATAATATTTTGGTGCATAAGAGATCAATGAGTGAGGGGATAACTTGTAGATTATAAATTACATATACACAAAATGAGTTACAGTACTCCTTAATAAAGTCACCCTAGCTGCGATCCACAAATCATTTAAAGGATAATATTTTGGAGCATAAGATATCAAACAGTAAACTGCGTTAGGATAATATTTTGGAGCATAAGAGATCAAACAGTGAGGGGATAACTTGTAGATTTGTCCGTTTCACGGTTTTGTCCGTTTCGCTGATTTGTCCGTTCGCGGTTTTGTCCGTTCGCGGTTCTGTCTGCGCGGTTTTGTCCTCGCGGTTTTGACCGGACACAATGTGGAGACAAATGTCTTTCGTGTAAATACGAAAATATCCTTGATCAGCCAATTTCAACCACCATATCTCCCACAGTATCACAGTCACTGAAATTCGGCCAACATTGTTAGCGAAAGGTGACTCTATGGTACTACCACACACAAACGCCAGTGATGTGCGATAGATAGTTTTCACTGAAAAGTGATTCACCATGATACATATGAAATTGCTGCAGGTCAACCACTTTCAACCCCCATATCTCCCACACCCATATAGCTACCGACATCTAATAACCATAGTGAATGACGGGAGACATGATTCTACTACCACACACAAACACCAATGGTCTATGCTATGTAGTTGTGGCAAGAAAGTGAAGTATAAGGAGACACAAATTTTTGGTCGAAATACGAAAACGCTCTCCATTTAACCAACTTTAATCATCATATCTCCCACATCCCCACAGCTATCGGCATTCGGCCAACGTTTTGCATGGCAGGAAACTCCATGCTACTTCCACACACAAACACCAGTGATCTGTGCTAGGTAGTGGTAGCTGAAAAGTGAAATATAGGAAAACACATGTCTATATATATATAATATTATTGAAAAATTTTCTTTTAAAATAAATATACACATATATACATAGTTTAGTGGTCAAGGCCCGCAGGTGATGAGGTACTACGACAGGATCGCCAGCCATAACCACTATAACATGACATCGAGGTGCTCCAACCAGGCCTCAGCTCCCGGCGTAGCCAAATTTAGGTCTTCCACACTACTAGGAAAAGTGCACAGTGGGCTATCCTGCAAATGTGTGATACAGTTTATGAAACCTCACCATAGTCGCAGTACAAATAATCTGCCCAGCCTCAGGTGTGGAGAGTTGAAGCAGTTTTTCTCATACCACTTCTAATACGATTTAATTTACACCAAATTGACTGTGGTAAGTTGAATTCTGATAGTTGAGCAGGAATGGCTAATTTGCACTACGCCCAGTGGTGTTGATGTTGCCCATTCTGCTGTCCAGCTATCTGTAGGGCTGAGGGAGTTAGATGTTAGACTGACAGCAGTCAGGTGTTCTCAACCATAATTTGGACTAGGACCTTTTGCCTTCTCATGTGAGGTGATGGGATGTTGCTGAGCACCAGCAGCCATTGGTTAGGTGTAGGTGGAAGCATGCCCGTTATTATGTGCATCGTTTGGCGAAGCTGAAAATTCACAAATTGGGTGTGGAAGCTATTAAGCCAAATGGTAGAGGAATATTCAACTGTGAAGTAAACCAAGGCCAAGGCTGTTGTTCTTAATGTATTTGTATCAGCTACCCATGAGTTCCTGCCAGCCACTGAATTAAATTGTTCCAATTTTTAAGCTAGGCAGCTGTATTCTGAAGGTGCTTTTGTAAGTGAGGGACCTGTCAAATGTGACACCCCGGTATTTTGGGTATTTTCTTTAGTGCAACAAGAGAATATATTTACGGGCATGTTCTCATGACAAATACTAGCTTAGACTTGTGAAACAACTTTATCGATGTGTTCATCAAAATGCTTTTTATCATCAAATATTACATCAAGATCTTTTATGGAATCCACCCTTTTAAAGCTAATGCCATTTATCGAATATCTAGATGTAATTAGATATTTGGCTCAAGAAAAATTAATAAATTTATGGAGTTACGTTGCCCATATAAACAATATTGTAGTTTACGATATGGAAAACGAAACTCTTATTCATGCATTTAATATAACCAATAACACATATACTGTTAATATTACTTTTGGCTTCTGTATTGGCGGCAATGTCGTCTCTGTGTTTTGTACACCTCGCCAACCGTGTACTCTGGTTTGTTTTATCGTTGCCACGGTTACTCGTCAGCGAGCATCGTTGCTACTGCGTTAGCAGTCATTCCGACAACGACAGAACTGCACTGATAACTGTTAAGGCCACGATGTGTTTCCGCCACATCAGCCCCCCACGGAGTTGATGAGGCTATGGCTGAAGATGTTTGGGGAACTTTACCCGGTGACCGGATCTTGTGGTTCTCGGGTTGTCTGCCGTATCGTGATCTGTAGTTGTCTTTGCTTTGTTGATTGATGTACTAGATAGTACTGTCACAGCACTACGTTCGATGATAGGATAATCGTCATTGAGCAGAAAGGCAGGTTTTACTCTTTCTATGCTGACACTTACCGGTTTATCTTTGTTCAAAACAGTCAAAGTTCTATCCTGGCGATCTAACATGTGGTGTGGGCCAGTATATGGTGGCTGCAGGGCACCATGTACTGAATCATCCTGAAGATACACGTGAGTGCATGTTTCAAGGTCCTTTAAAACAAAGGTCTGGTGGCTGATGTTGGACGTAGTCTGCGCATACAATGTATTTCCGCCACAAATTTATATTTGTTTGGGACTAATTATAATTTGTTATAGGTGCACCCTGATTTCAATGAAAGACAGATTTGTTATTCCATAATGTATTTCTAGGATTCAATGCTTTTAAATATTTTTAAGTTATTGGAAAATTATTTAAAAATTACATTAATCGTAATTAAATGGATATTATTAATTTTAAAAATATGTTGAATCACAGAACAGTAAGATGTGATTCCTGTGAAACTCTTGTTGATGTTAAAATTTCATTAAAGACAAAAAAAATTATATTTAACAAATGCAACTCTATTTTATTGGGTGATTATCCACTCAGTTTACCAAATAAATATTTGAAATTTACTGACCATGGCTGAGAGAAAGAAATGCTTTTCTGAAGTTGGTCTTAATGCTGTCAACTGGTTTTCCATTGTCTAAAATAGTGAAGATTTACTATGAATAATACAATAAGGTTTCGTGCCTCTATAAAAACAGATTGGACGGAAGATAACCATGGAGATACCAACTTATTTAATTTTTTTGCTATAATGGATTCCAACAATTTTGATATTACATTCGTTGCAGATATAATATTATATATACAGATATCACTTTTAGGTCCAGACTAATGTGCATGGCTATTATATGAAGATTTCAATTCTGTTGGAGCTACACCATCTTTGAGAGATTTATTGAATAATAATATAAAATGAATGGCAGAAACAAAAATCAATCCTTGGAATTGACCAGCCAATTATATTAGGCAGAGGAAAATTAAAGATAGATTGCCTAGCATTTGCAGACGACTTAGCAATCTTAACTGGTGACATTGCAACAGCCCAAAAACAGATCGAACTCTTGAAAGAAGTAGCGGAGAAAGTGGGTCTATAGATTTCATTCGAGAAAACAGAATTTATGACCTGCAATAAAGAAACACCAAAATACATGGCGACAAAATATGGAAAAATCAAACGAGTCTCATACTTCAAATTTCTCGGTGAAACAATCCAAGATAATGGAACTAAAGCAAAAGCTAATGAAATTAGATGCCAAAAGATGGAAACAGCTTATCGCCTAACACAAAACGTCTACAGCAAACAATGCATCTCCAAGCACACAAAACTGAGACACTACAATACAGTTATTAAACCAGAATGTCTTTATGGATCAGAAACACTTATTTTGAACAGAAAAAAGATATAGAAAACATTGAGAAAAAAGAATGCAAAATTATAAGGAAAATTTTGGGCCCTCATAGGAGACCAGTACAGACTCAAAAGCAATCAGGAAAATTTACAATATGCAGACATTCACAGTGATATTAGAAAACGCCGACTAAAATTTTATGGACACATCAAAAGAATGAACCCTAACAGACTGACAAGACAAAAAGTTGAATTCTATGAAAACCGAAGTACATTAATATTGGATACTATGAAATAGGTTGGAGAAATCAAGAAAGACCTCAAATTAGCAGGAATTGTTCCAGAAGATATTGAAAACAGGGACATTATTAAACCCAAAATTCACAAGTGGCAAGTTATTCAGGAGGAAAGATTTAAGAAAAGACCAGGAACAACATGGTCAGATGAGAGGAAAGAAGCCCACAGCAAACGTATGAAGGAAATATGGGCACAAAGGAAAGTGAACAAACGCTTCTGAGTACTTTGCGTAGTCCTAATGGGCTTATCCGCAAATAATAACAATATAAAATGAAATATAAATCTACCTACATCTTTTAAGTAAGACTAGTAGAATACTACCCAACAGTGTGGCTCAAAGTGCTGAGGCACCACACACTGGATCTGTCAGATACAGCAGGGCGTTGTTGAGTCTTGGTTCACGTGTACCGGCCGTCCTGATTGTGGTTCTTGGGCAATTTTCTGCAATCATCAAGACGATTGCAGAGCAGTCCCCCAATTTTCACTTCACAAACTGCACATTACACAAACAAAAAATTCTAAAAAAAAGACTATGTTAACTAAATTAATAATGAAGTTGGTTTGATCATTTAAGTTTGCATGTAAATTAGTGAGAGATTATAAAAAGTTGTGAAGAAATCAGCTAGAAGTAGTAGCCATGTTTATCATGTGTCAAAATTTGAGATACGTAATATTAGGTAAGTCTCTATTGCATCTCTTTGAGCTAATATATTTCCAAAAACAAAAATATTTTGATTTCTTATAATAGAATTCTCTATTTCATTAAGCAAAGCATTTAAGTCTCTTTTGGCTAGATTTTTACTTTTAATCCTTAGGTCAGGAAACAGAGAATAGTTACAACCAGTTGGTTTATTCTTTTCTTTTTTTCCATACATTGAAATTCTAAGTTTTCCACTACATCATTTTGGTACATACATTTATGTGCAGTTTTTCAAACAGTAATAAAAAGTGTTAGTACTTCAACAATTGAATTGTTATTCAGGTTTATATTATCTAAGAAGTTTCCCAAAAAGTTTGTTACACTGAGAGGTCAGCAAGTTTATAATCATAAATCCATGTTATTTATTTAGTCGACGACAAATGGTTTCTTTTACTGGAAATGGCATGTGATGCATCAGTCTGAAACCTGATGGCATTTAGTGATGACCATTAAATAAGTCAGTCCATTCTTTCTGGGATTGCTTATAATCCAATCTCAGAGACCACAACTCTGTTACATCTCCAGAATGCTGAACTGATGAGTTGTTTCAGATTTGTCTTTGCATTGCTTAGTATTAAGTCCTTTGAATGAAATTTAGATGGTTCTCAGTTTGTATTCTAGTTTTTACTATTTGATAGATTAATAACTAGCTCTAACAAAGCTTGATGTAAGAGTTGTTAAAACTTATATAGTGTTGCAACCTGGTGGCAGAGTTTTGATTTGTTGCACATTCCATCTCTGCCATGGCAACAACTACTGTTGAACGTTAAATCCAAACCATGAAACATCCTGGTGTAGCTCATATGATCAAGCTGAACTTTTTAGATTTCCTAGGTGAATGCATCTGTGACCCCAAGCTTTGAAGACAACTGTGTCGGCCACTGATCATTCAGACTGTAGGCTTTTTGTAACTGCTCTACCTCTCTGATTGTATGTTAAACTCTGGATATAAGTATAAGGAACTGATTACTCGACTTTCAGCACACTGGTTTAATATACCTGGTATGTGTGATTCAAGTCAGTTTTTTGATGATTATAGTTTATATATACTTATATTTCCTGGACATTTCCACTTGTGTGTTCTAATTGCTGATTCTTAAGTAGTGTTATTGGTATTGACTGTACTGTGTTTTCCATAATGCTCTAGAAACATATTTCCTTACCATACTAATTTCTTTCTTCTAGATTGAAAGTTCCTAAGTATTCTAATATCTTCTTTCTCTGTCTGTAGCATTAAAATCACAAGTGGTCAATAGATTTCCTTCACAGTTCAGTTATGTTAATAACATTTCATTTTTGGCATGTTTGCCTATTTTGTAGTCTCTTTTTGTGAAATGGTCATTTGTACTTGTAAGCCTGTAGTTGGTGTATACTTACTTTCTGTTCCAACCAACATAATTCCATCAGTAAAATGTTCATGGTAACTGTGTCATCTCCTAGTTTACTATTATTCTCACCAAGTGAAAATGATTTCTACCTATCTTATTCAAACTTGAATACATTCTGTGTATTCAAGCATTACATTTTGTTTTTGGTGTTTCTAAAAATGTTTCCCCTTCATACAATTCCTGCAAAAGTAACCACCATGGTAGTCATTAATGGAACTATTTTATACAGGAAGGAGCCATAATAAAGTAATCTAAAAGATTTACATTTCTTTACTCATGTGTTGGCTCCTTGGAGTAGTGTAGAAAGGACAGTTAGTTTTCTGTCAGGCAGGTGTGAAGATGCAACAAAATCCTCTCAGGTGTCCTGCCAGATGGTGTTGTAGAAACACTCGACTCTGCTGTCTTCATAAGGTATCTCTTGCAGCCGTCGCAAGCTGACATTTACCGCCTCGACTGGCTTAGCGACGGACTGTCAGATGTATGGGCGTAGCCCATTCTGCCGTTCGTGACCCAGGAAAATCCTATTTCACATATCTATTTTACATAATTTGGACTGGAAAAATTACGTTTGTCTTAATTTGATTTTGATATCTAAAATATGATTTACTAAAGACTAATGGTGGGAGAATTATGTTGCAAGTATTTACAAGGGACCTATTTACAATATTGTTGGAATCTAAAACTAATGGATGGGGGTACATTTTGATAGCTTTTAGGACCTACTTATGCTAATGGTGGGTAGTTAACTTGTCATGAGGGCCAACATTACACTGATGTGGGTCCTACATTACATCTATTGGTGGGTAGGGGGATTATGGTGGATAGTGGGGTGTTAAAAATGATACTGTCTGGTGAGGGTAAGTTTTGGGCACTTTGCTGGACGCGTGATTTCTTCCTCATCGCCTATTTCAGCTATTAGGGGATGGATGGAAACTGAGCATTTTCAATAAAATATTGTGGATTTGGCTTTGATGGTTTCAGGTATTGTTTGGAAGTTTATGCTACGATCTATTTCCCTGTTGGGAAGGTACCTGGGTGCGTCCACTATTATGCGCAGCGCTTTGTTTTCCAGTGTCTGGATCTTTTTGACATGACAGTCGGCCGCCATGCTCCATACTTCGGACCCGTACAGGAACGTGGGTTGTATGATCGCACGGTACAGGAGCAACTTTGTATCCGTGGATAGTCCGTGGCCTCTTAGAAGGGGATAGAGGCCGGCTAGTTTGGCTTTAGATTTAGCTTTGGTGTCATCTATGTGTTTACCCCACGTCAGTTTTTTGTCTAGCCACAGACCCAAATATTTGACATCCCTCCACCCAGTCAATGTCTACGCCAGCTATGCTTAGTTGCTTCTCGGGTATCTTCAATCGTGTGGAGAATAAGATTGCCTGACACTTTGCTTTGTTGATTTTAATCCTCCACACGTTGCACCACTGTGTCAGTGCTTCCAGGTGGCGTTGCACTTTTTAGTAGCAAAGAGTAGGCTTCTATAGCTGGCATACACTGTTGTATCGTCAGCATAGAATGAAATGTAGCTGTCTAGTTGCTGAGGTATATCATTGACATAGACATTGTACAGGATGGGATCGAGGACGCTTCTTTGTGGGACACCTGCCTTAATCTGCTTCAGTTCACTGTTTGCCTCTTCATACTTAACAAAAAATTGTCTTCCAGTTAGATAGGAATGTAGCAGATGTAACATTTCGTCTGGGATTTTGTGGCAGTGTAATTTATATATCAGGCCTTCATGCCACACCTTGTCAAACACTGCAGCAGTACCATTTCCTGCCTGCTTTTCTTTGCAGATATGCTCCACAAGCCTGGTAACTTGGTGAACTGTGCTACGATCTTTTTTAAATCCAAATTGTTGTGCGATAATTATGTTGTTCGCTTGCAAAAACCGATTGAGCCGCCTGAGGATCAGATGTTCAAGAATCTTTGCAAGGATTGGAAGAAGAGAAATTGGCCTATAATTTTGAGGTAAGGTCCTGTCTTTGCCAGCTTAGGTATGGCAACAACCTTAGCTATTTTTCAGGCCCGAGGAAAATAGCACTGACTTAGAAAGGCGTTATAGATGGAACAAAGAAATCTAATGGCTTGCGGAGGCAGGTTCTTGACTTGGAGCGTGGATATCTTATCATACCCGCAAGCCTTTTTGACTTGAGGCGTCGAATGATAGACACCACCTCCTCATAATTTGTTTGTTGCACTGTATTCTGCGGAATTGAGTTGATGAGGCGATTTACCACTCTCAGAACGTGTTCCTTGTGTGTTTCGCCTTCATCGTCAGCTATGTCATTTGGGGTGAATTGTGGTTTAGTGAGTCAGCGAGGGCCTGAGCTTTCCCAATTGGGTCATACACCAGCCCATGCTGTCCTCGTAAAAGTCGAATAGGTTGGGATGTCTTGCTGACTGACTTCGCAAGTGCCCACAGTTTCCTGTTGTTATTGTGTACTACTGCCAATTTTCTTTCCCATTCTTGTCCTCTGTGTATTTTCAGATTCTCTCTGATTTCATCTACTAGGTGGTTGACCATCCTTCTGTCAGTTGGGTCCCGCCAACTCTGCCATCGCTTTCGAATCCGGTTTTTGAGGCATATTAGGTTTCTAATATGGTCTGGAGTTTCAATACATAAGAATGTTTGTTCAATTTTAATTGTTGTTTGCTTGGTGCATTCCTAAAGTACTGCCCCAAACGAGGCCACAGCCTCATCTATTTTTTCTGTTGAATTTAAGGTTGGTATGTTCGAAAGGTGGAGCGCGACGTCTTCCTCATAATGTTCCCAGTTGGTATGGTAACCAATCCAGTTCTTTGGCGTTTTGGGTTCTCGAAGCGTGACTGACAGAAGAATCGGATTGTGATCTGAGCTGAGATGGCATTGGGTTGAAAGCTCCCTCCTCCACCTCAACCCCTTCACAACAAATATGTCCAGGACATCTGGGAGAGTTACTGCCCTATTCGGGAAGTATGTGGGTACGTCGGGCGCCAGCACTTAAACATTTCTATTGCTATGCAGCACCCTAAGCAGCCCCCTTCCATTCCGATTGGTAGTCCTACTATGCCAGATCTGGCTCTTGGCATTCAAGTCACCACCTAGTATTGCTATTGCATTCCTATCTAGTAATGCTTGAATTTACTCATCTTTTAATACTTTAGTTGGTGGGTTGTATACTGCGGCTAGATGAAAAGGTTCCCCGTTCACCATTAGTTCCACGGCCGTGTGCTCCAGGTCACCGGTTTGTGCGTCAGGAAGGTCTCTGTGGACCAGCCTGTTTTTTATCAAAACGGCAGTCCGCCTCCCTTTGTCAGTCGGTCAGTGCGAGTCACTACATAGTTCCTCAGCCTGAACTCGTATCCCGGGTTGGAAATGCCATTGGCATTCCACGCCAGTATTTTTAGTGTCGATTTATTTATCGTCGCCATTCAGACCGATAAAGTTGAAGAAGGCTTCTGCTAGTATAAGTGCCCGTTCCTGGCTGTCCTCAGTCTTTCGGAATTTGCTAAGCGTATCTTTCATTATGCTTAGCATCTTCCTAAGATCAAACTCTCTCAGGAAGGACATAAATTCTAGCATATCCGACTTAAAACCTTTCGGCTTTTCGTCATTGTTTTGTTTGTTGGATTTGTTTGTCTGTTTGTTCTTGGATTTGTCAGTTTCGTCTTTTGTTTTGTCTGTCTGTTTACTGTTTGCTGGCTTGTCAGTCTGTTTGCTGTTTGAGGGTTTGTCAGTCTGGTTGTTTTTTTTCTTGTCTGTAGCCTTGATCCACGGGTTTGGTTTGTCAGGTAGGGAAGGGAACTGCTGTTTGTCAGAGGTACTTGGCGGGTTTTGTTTGTCAGATTTCTCTTTCTCCTGCTGTTTTTGTTGCTGGAGCCTGGCATTCCTCGCCTGCACTATTTTCTTATACTGTGGACAGCCTTCATAGCTCGCTGGGTGTCCCCCCCCCCCACACACACAGTTTGAGCACTTGGGTGGCTAATCTTTTGTTTTATTGCTTAGTTTTGTTAGGTGTTCCCCAGAGCACTTAACGCATTTTGGTAGGACCCTACAGTTTCTTTGCCCATGTCCAAATTTTTGGCAGCGATGGGCATTCAGGTGTTTTATAGACTTCTACTTTTATTCTAAGGTGCATAAAAAGTTCTAGGTCATAAATTTTCCTAGCTGTTTCAGAATTGTCCAGTGTGACCAGAAACAATGGCATGGGTACATGTATGGCCGCTTCTTTGTCGAATTTAGTCAACTGGCTGACATCTTTTACTGGAAAGTTCAAGGAAACAAGTTCGTCGTGTATCTGTGTAGGATCAAGGTCTATAGGCAGCTGCCTAAGAACGACCTTCAAGTTCTTCCGAGTGCCATCGACCTCGTAAGTGTGGAATTGTGCTTTCTTGTTTGTAAAGTGAACTATTAGGTAGTTGAAGTCAGTTTCGTTGTAAACCTGGTACCTAATACTACCAGGTTTGTAGCCTATATTGAGGCCTCCAATGAGTGACTTCAGTCTAGCGCGAGCGCTCGCGGAGTTAACTTCCTCGTACGTGCAGTGCAGTCATCGTGTTTACCTGTGAATAGCAGACTTTATCTGAGTGTGACATAATTTTAAAGTACCGTTC
This sequence comes from Vandiemenella viatica, assembly GCA_031002005.1. Classification (NCBI taxonomy): domain Eukaryota; kingdom Metazoa; phylum Arthropoda; class Insecta; order Orthoptera; family Morabidae; genus Vandiemenella; species Vandiemenella viatica. Next base: position 64,977,027 of record JARYHS010008074.1, read on the forward strand.
TAACGCCAACAAAAGAATTAGTGTCGTGTGCCGGGAAAAAACAGGGTAGGGAGGCAATCCCCAATGGAGACGGTCCGGGACACGGGCCAATCCATTCGCCAAGCTCTGGAGGCCTGCCACAACGGGGATGACAACCAGATGTGTGCAGCCCTAATACCAAATTCAACACAGACGCCCTACCAGCATGGGCTTCCACCAGACGAGAACGACCAGATGGACTTCTCAACTGGGGAAGAAAACAGCACTGCCATCCAGCTCAGCTCTCACCTGCAGCACAGGACAACAGGTACACCTCCAGCCATGGCTACTCCCCCAGTAGACGAAAGCAGAGCAAATATCTTAGATAACGGCGGGCAACCAAGTAAAAGATTACGTACAGCAGTGATGAATAACGTAGTGATAGAGGAAAGCATTTCCAATCCCCTTTACCAAGGTGAAAATAGTCGCCTCTCCTCCAGTGAACATACCTCCAGCAACCCTAACTAAAAAACATCCAAGTAAAAACAATCGGTATAATGATACAGACATAGGACCTTTTTACGTATTTGTCGAGAGCATGGAGAAAAATGTTGGCATGCTCCATCCAATGGCAGTCGGGAAGTTGCTTTTCCAACATAACCCTCAAATCAAGCAGGATGTAATAAACATCAACTCATTAGGGAAAAACAGAATAAGAATCGAAATGAAATCAGCGGCTGCAGCGAACCTACTCGTTCAACTACCCATAATGACTTCCAAAAATTTGGAAGCCTATATTCCTAATTTTCTTGTGCATAAACTTGGAATCATCAGAAATGTCGACACATCATTGAGCGAAAATGAAATTAAGGAGGAAATCCAGTCGGCCTATCCCGTGATATCAGTTAAACGCTTCACGAGGAAACGCTCGCACCAGGAAAGCGAAGAACGCGTAGCCATACCGGTGTGTTTGTTATCATTCCGCTCTCAGTGTCTACCAAGCTATGTTTACATCCTCGGCATGCGTTGTCCTGTAGAACCCTACATCTCACCAGTGATCATGTGCAAAAAATGCCTACGCTTTGGACATAAGATACAGCAATGCCGGAGCGCTGTTAGATGTAATAAGTGCGGAGGACCCCACCCCATGGAAGGCTGCTCCGACATTACCACCATCAGATGCGTTAACTGCCACGGCCCCCATTACGCCACAGATATAACATGCCCGGCATATCAACAACAAAAACAGTTAAAATATAACGCAGCTCATAACGACCCAGGTCTCCAAACAATCTCTTCTCCAAGACTCCACAGCTATGCACATATGGCTACAGCAACACCCTCCCATAAGAACGAAGAGGAATTTCCACCTATCACCCAGAGGCCTCCACATCAACCTATACCTCAACAGGAAAACGCAGCGCAAGAAATGAGGCCACAAACCCATTGGCCGCGACAAGAAAACGCAGCAGCATCCACCCCAAATCTCAATCCAATCTCACCACCTCCCGGCAAACCCATACAACCTAGAGTTGACAGACCTTCTGTTACCCCTTCCACAAATCCACAACACATCTATGCCACCCCACCTTGGCAACAAAAGCCGTATATCCCAGCACAACTACCCATCACTCCGATGATCCAAAATCCATATCCTCCTCTATATCATAATACAACCAACCATGCAAGACATGAAGGATTAGTTGAGCAACTCCTGCAGTTAATTACATATTTTATATCAGAAGCTCTCTCCGCACCCGACCGATCACTTCCAACTGGTGTCATCCGTCAGCTTCTAACAAACTTATTCGCAACAAATGGAGGAATTTAAGATACTACAGTGGAACGCCAGATCAGCGATCTCAAATAAAGAAACCCTTCAACAAGAGTTAGTCTCTCAAAAAATATCAGTAGCTGCCATCAGCGAAACCTGGTTTCGCCAAGCAACTAAGTTTCGGGGATATTCAACTCTCCAAGAAGATCGTATAGACGGCCACGGCGGTGTGGCACTACTGATGAAAACTACTCTAGATTTCCGAAAGATCGAACTAGACTTAACCAATATTCATCAGTTCCAAGCCGTCGCTGCCCAGATCGTATTGCCAGTTTACAATCTCACTGTTATTTCTATTTACCGTCCCCCACGCACGCAGGTAGATCTACAGGAATGGCACCACCTACTCAGACAACTAGAGCCTCCCTATATCCTCTGCGGTGATTTCAACGCACACAGCACATCTTGGGGATGCGTATATGAAGACCTACCGGGGCAAGCAGTTAAAGAATTATTGGACGACCACGACCTGATAATCCTCAATGACGGTTCACCCACTCTTATCCCAAGACCAGGACACCGACCTTCAGCAGTGGACCTAACTTTAATCTCTCCATCCATCTCAAGTGACTTCCAATGGAGTATCGTACCGTACACGCTCGGATCGGATCATTTGGCCATTATAATTTCCTATCTAACCCCAATAAAGCAGTCTGTAAGCTTCCCGAAAAACAAATGGGACATACATAAAGCAGACTGGTGTCGATATTCCAAAATTGTAGACTCATTGCTCCACACTTGTGTACAAAATGCCTCACTGGAGGAAAATTACAACTCTTTCATGTCCTTAATCAATCAAGCAGCAAACATATCGATCCCCAAAACCGCTCGTATGTGAGGAAACCAGCTACACCTGCTCCATGGTGGTCCCCAGAAGCTTCAAAAATGATTGCCAGGAGACGTTTAGTATTTAAAAAATACAAACAACAATCCACATGGGAGACATACACGGAATATAAAAAAATAGACGCGGAAGTTAAACGTTTCCTTAAGCAGCAGAAACGGAACAGCTGGAAAACCTACTGCTCGAAAATATCTAAGGACACGCCAACAAAGGAAATATGGAACATGATCAGAAAAATGAAGAAGAAACCATCACCTACCTCAACAATCACCTGCGATGTCGAAGACCTTGCCACACTACTTGCCCCTCCATCGGTCACCTTACCTCCTTTCGAGAGTATGATCAACCCAGAGGAAAAAGACATCGATCATAACATATTCCGAAGACCCTTCTCACTGCACGAATTAGACAGGGTATTATCCTCATGCAGCGACACCGCCCCAGGATATGATAACATACATTACGCCATGTTGCGTCATTTGTCCCCAAGAGCAAGAATTTACCTGCTACAGCTGATACAACAGCTGTGGTCAACAAACAAACTCCCAGATACATGGACTACTCAAGTAATCGTTCCAATTCTCAAACCCGGAAATGACGCCAAGGATCCATCTTCATACCGCCCAATCGTGTTGCTTTCATGCGTCTATAAAGTAGCAGAACGTCTCTGGAAACATCGCATTGAATGGTGGATGGAACGCAACAAACAATTTCCAGCATCACAATTTGGTTTCCGAAAAGCCCGTAGTACCATGGACAGCCTAGCCATACTCACGACAGATATCGAACGCGCAATAAATAACCACGGATACTTACTGGGACTGTTTCTTGATATCTCGAGTGCTTATGACAACGTACATCTACCGATCCTCATGAGGAAATTACAAAAGGTGGGCCTCCCGAAACATCTATTGCAAGGTATATACTCTTCCCTGCATCAACGCACCATCTATATTCGTAAGAAGAACAACGCTCTATTTGGACCTTTCACAATAAATCGAGGCATACCGCAGGGTTCCATACTAAGCCCACTTTTGTATACTATATACACCAGTGATCTAGAGACATTGTTGGGGTTACATATCAAGATCCTTCAGTATGCTGACGATATCTGCATCTATGTCTACTCCATGTGTTTTTGGATGATACTCCGGAGGATCTCAGAAGCAGTAACAAAAGTCACCAAATGGCTTTTGCAACAAGGCCTATCCCTATCTCCACAAAAGTCATCAGTAGTTGTGTTCACTCGTAAAAGATGCCCACTCTCGCTGGAACACATTCACTTGGGACAATACGATTTTCCTGTACGATCAACAGTAAAATTCCTTGGACTCATCTTGGATAGCAGACTTTCCTGGATCGCACATGTAAATGATATAATAGCCAGAACGAGCAGCTCCTTAAATATACTTCGCGCAGCAGCTCACACATGGTGGGGTGCAGATCCTGCGACCTGCCTACTACTCTACAGGTCATTAATTAGATCACGAATAGACTATGGAAGCATCGTGTATGGCAATGCGCCGCAACAGCACATAAGGAAACTAGATCAACTACAGTATCGCGCTCTTCGCATCTGCATAGGAGCCATGAAAAGCTCCCCCACGAACGCGTTACTCATAGAAACCAGCGAGCTTCCACTCGAACTCCGCCGTCAATACCTCGCGGACAAATACTTACTCCAAAGGCTCTCCTTCACACAACATCCTTTACTCCCGAAACTCCAACTCTTAACTAACAGCATGGGAACCTTCGGAGAAAAACGCCCTCCACGATGCCCGCTCCTGGTGTACAGTTACTTCAACCTCAGACTCACAGAGCCGCTTATAACGAAGGAACCCGCCTTACCAGTCTTCTCGAAACCTTATGAATGCTCTGTTCCAACCCTGCAAACCTATATTCTACCACCCCAACTAAATCCGAAATCTGCCTCCCTCCTTTTATCGGCGATTTGGGGGTTTTCACCCACATCTACACGGATGGTTCGAAAACAGATCACAGTGTAGGATGCGCTTACTACTGCCCAGACAACAACTACGGAGCATCCTTTTTACTCCCACCGGAGACCTCAATCTACACTGCTGAAATACTAGCCATTAAGGAAGCCATCAACTATGGGATGGAACAAAATTTTGAGAAAATTCTGATCCTAACTGACTCCAGAAGTACACTACAGCGGCTCCAGATCCCACAGTGGAACCTCAGCAGCAACAGCTACATTATGGACATCATCGAGTGCGCAATATCAAACCAAGTTCCAGATATAAGATTCATGTGGGTGAAAGGACACTCGGGTCTCATATACAATGAATTGGTAGACGCCCTCGCTAAAAGCGGAGCTACAGAAGGCACGCCTCTATTCTTGCCCCTACCTTACATAGACTTCCTCCCCAGAGTGAAACAGAAGTTGAAACAAGACCTCCAAGAATTCTGGACATCAACATCGTATCACAAAGGTAAACACTATGCTACCATACAACCAACAATCCCAAAAAAGGCTTGGTTTCAAGACTTCAGAGCAAAAAGACAATATATAACATCTATAATACGAATGAGACTAGGACACGGTACTTACCCCAGCCACTTGTATAGAATAGGCGTGGTTGACTCACCACAATGCGACGCGGACGAGGAGGAAGAAGCAGACTTAAATCACATATTTTTTGCATGCAGCAAATACCACACTCACAGCCAAAAACTGTTAAACAGCTTGTTATCACTCCAGGTGCCTCTGCCCACATCGATAACCACTCTTCTAGCGTCGAGACACGCGAAGATATACATAAAACTTATAGACTTTCTGAGAGATGGGCAGATTAACATCTGAAGAAAACAATATAAGCAAATGGACGCAATATATATATATATGTGTGCGTATATGTGTGTGTGTATAAATATATATATTTGTATGTTCATGGGTGTATGTATATATGTGTGTATGTATGTATGTGTGTAGGTACGTATATAGATGTACATATAAACTTGTCTGTAAAATGTCAATTTGAATTATGTTAAACCTCAAATCTGAATCATGTAAAATCCCTCGTGTAAATCATGTAACATGTAAAATATTATATATATGTACATTAAGTTAAGAGAAAACGTCAGAATAACTGTAACAGAAAAATTTTTTGTATGTGGGCTGGTGAAATGGTCTTACGACCAAAAACCAATAAAAAAAAAAAAAAAAAATGAGTGACTTCTTAATTTCCTCAACTGTCTTGTAGTAATCTTTTGTTTCATATACAATGATGGGAGGAATCTTTGGCTGACGTGGTTGTTGGGGGCCTTTCACTGTCTTGTGTTGACTCATTACCAGAGGTCGGAAGGTTGTTTAAGGGAGCGAACATGTTCCCTGTGGGTACATTGATGGTAACGACTTACTCAGCAGTCTCCATTGTCTGTGTACTGGGTTCATCAGAGCGCTGACGCTTGGTGGCAGGAGTCGGTGGTGGGGGCATGGCCTCGGCAGCCCTTACAGGCTCCGTGGCGGTCTGGGTGTTTGAAGAACTTAAACTAGTAATTTTATTCTAACCTATCCAACTAGCCTTTGCCTCAGCACGCGCGGGATGATCCCACGTGAAGGAGTCCCTGACGTGCACTTTCCCTAGCTAACAGGCCCTAACACTGTGGCTTTCCACGGTATATAACCTATAGCACGAACGACAGAAGTGCTAGCCTGACATCTGACAGACAAAACTTTGCTTTGAGTCCCTACTAACAACTTTGCTTTGCTTTTACGGCGTACGCTAGCAGCATACGCCTCTTCTTTCTACGACGTCTTCGCAGCATCGCTGTTGCGGGCCTGGTATGGAGCCGTCCGCCAGGGCTCTGCTATCCTCGCCGGTGCGGGCCGTAATTGATCCGGCAAGGGGATTCGTGTGAGGGTACGCGCCGAGCGAGGACGTGTGGGATCTGCGCGCGCATCTTCTACTCAACTCCACGCAGCGCCGCCAGGGCGCAGTAGCGCCGCGCCACCTACAGCTCGCCTGCGCGCTGGGCGCTGAGCCATTCGCTGCCGGGCACCGGTAGCGAACACATCGCGCCGAGCGGTGCCTCCTTACGGGGAGCGCCGGTAATCGGAGCTTGCTCCTGCGATACCGACGGCCAAAATATTACCCTCCGAGTGATAGGGTATTACCACTCCACGGCCCACTCCTGTGCGGAGTGGGACCCCCGAGTGAGCGCTATAGGGTTGTCTCCTCGCCGGATACCCAGCGGTGTTAACTAAGGCGAGAGCAACACTCCCATTAGTAATTACCAACCATGGGTGGCAAACACAAGAATCGGAAAGGGAAAACGTCGCCAAAAAGTAGTGGACGACCAGTGACAATCCGGGAAGAAGCGCAAATGACAACTGACAGCCCACGTTCCCCGAGCCTACCAAAGGACACCGGAAAAAGGAACACGGACGTGGAGAGCCCACCGCAAAGTGCAGACGAGAACCAACATGAAACGAGTGAGGAATCAGATGAGGAGTTAGAGTACTACAACGATGACGAACAAGATGAAACAGATGACCAAATGGACTCCACCGTGCATGCCTCACAGCCAAACTATAACCGAAACTTCCCACCACTTAAAAGACGGAAAAGCAAATCAGCTAGCCCGGAAGAACCCCCTAAGAGGGGCAGAAAAACAACTGGCATCCCGACACAGAACCGTTTTGCTCCTCTAGCCCAGGAGACAGCCACAGATCCAGTCAACATGGAACAATCTGAACAACAAACAGAGGAACCAGGCCCACCGCCAAAAACGAGAATTCCTCCAGTGGTGGTGGAAACACCTAAAGACTTCACACAAACTGCAAAAATTCTATAAAGTCAAATGACTGGAACCCTGCATATTGTCAACAATAATGGTGAAACCTCTAGATTCTACACAGACAACAAAAATGACTACGCACTAATAATTAAGTACTTCAAAAACCAGAACATACCACATTACAGCCATCAGATGCCAGATCAACAAGTAGTTATAAAGGGCCTAGTAACATCCATAACAGAAGAGGAAATCCATACTGAACTGACGTCAAACGGATACAAAGTGCAAAAAGTCCATCAATTCCAGAGAAGAAACCCAGAGACACGGGAACTCATCCCGATGCCCACCTTCTCAGTAACGCTCAACCCCGGAACAGACTCAGACAGGATATACAACGAGAAATCAATACTATACTCCAGAATCCGTGTAGAACGGTACAAACATAGAGATGGTCCCCCACAGTGTGTCAGATGTCAAAGACTGGGCCACACAAAAAACTTTTGTCACCTACCCAGCCGCTGTGTTAAATGCGGGGGGATGCATGACAGCAAAATCTGCAGCCTACCACCATCGGAAAAAGCGAAATGCGCCAACTGTGAAGGCGAACACCCAGCCTCATGGCGCGGGTGCCCTACCTTCCAAAAAGCACTGAAACCTCTGAAGCAACAAACCCAAAGAAACAAAAGAGAAGATACGACAGGAAATGAAAGGCCAACACAAAATGAAAGGCCACCAAAAAATGAAAGGCCAAACCAACCGGCCAGGAGACCAAACAACACAGAAACCAACAGCAAACAGCAAACAAAGAAGCATGACCCAAACAACAAAAACCAAAAGAAAACCTACGCCATTACTGCGGCAAACAAACAAGACAATCAAACCAGCGCAGGCGAGGAAGCCACGGACAAGGAGCCAGAAAACAGGAAAAAGCACAGCTGCAACTGCAACCACACAGAAAAATCAAACGAAGGCGGAAACCTGTTCAGTGGGAAATCGTTCATGGAAACCATGTTAAAAACACTGGACAAAATAAAAAATGCAAAGGATGACTCCACAAAACTGATTGCCTTAATGGAAGGCGTAATAGCGTTGCTGAAATAATGGCTAGGCAACTCAGGAACCAAAAAGACCTAAAAATAGCATTGTGGAATGCAAACAGCATTCAAAACAAGAAAATAGAACTACAGGACTTTATTCAACGAAACGAACTAGACATAGTCCTTCTGTCCGAAACACACCTAAAACCCAAGGACAATTTTAAAGTTACAGGACATACAGTATACAGGAACGACAGAATAGGACGGAATGGTGGGGGAACAGCGATAGTAATTAACAAAAAATATCCCACGAACCAATCCAGACACCACAGCTAATTGAAATGGAGGCCACAGCAATAAAAATTCACACTGTTGAGGGACATATTGTATTGATATCAACATACCTAGCTCCAAAACGGATTCTACACGAGCAAGACCTGGAAGCCCTGCTCGCAGTAGGCAGAAGGGTGCTAATATGTGGTGACTTAAACTCTAAACACCACGCATGGAACTCAAGAAGGAATAACACCAAAGGAGAACGGCTCCTGGAGATTGCAGAAAGACATAACATTCAGGTCCTGGGCCCAAAATCACCAACATATATACCAAACCACGGAAACTTCCAACCTGACGTCCTCGACGTGATCGTAATCAAGGACATTACACGGCGAATCAAACTAGAAACCATTAATGATCTAACATCAGACCACCAACCAGTCCTGATCCAAATTAGGAACTGGATACTCCCCTACATCAAAGAAAAGAGGACAAAAGAGGTGGACTGGAACCTTTTCACCAGACTAATCCACAACAAAACTAGAACCACATACAACCTGACTACAACTAACAGAATTGAGGATGCAATAAATCACTTTAACCACGTAATATTGGATGCAGACAAAAGAGCATCAACATTCACAACGCCACAAATGACTGCCGAACAACTACCACCTGATATCGAAAATCTTCGGAAACTAAAAAATACTAGCCGCAAACTGTGGCAGCGGTTCCGCGATCCCCAAGATAAACGGAGGTACAAACAACTTGGGAGAGAACTGAGAGGGCGCATGGTGGAACACAGGACAACAAAATGGGAAACCAAAATGTCAAACCTCACCCTAAACAACAGAGAAGCATGGCAGCTAGTGCGAGCACTCAAGACTCCTAGAGACCCAAATATAGCTATCACCGGGCCAACCGGACCGTGTTTCCAACCACTAGCTAAAGCGGAGGTTCTGGCAGAATATTTTGCCAGTCAACACACCGAAGTTGCATACGACTTGACCGAACCAGAGACTCGATTAGCTGACAATATAACTAATATGGCGAGAAACATCATGAATACACCATCGGAGGACGAACCGGAGCTGACAACCCCTGGCGAAATTAGAAACATTATAAAAAAAACTGGCTAATAACAAAGCCCCAGGAGCCGACAAAATATCAAATAGTCACCTCAAACACCTACCTAGGAAGGGAATAGTGCTACTCACGAGAATCTGCAACGCTTGTCTGCTACATAAGTACTTCCCAGAATATTGGAAAACAGCAAGGGTCACAGCCATACCAAAACGCGGGAAAAACCAGCGTCTCCCATCCAACTACAGACCGATCAGCCTGCTACCCTCCGCATCCAAAGTGCTGGAGCGGATAATACTAAAACGCATCAACAAGGCCCTAGATACAGACAAAACAATCCGGAAAGAGCAGTTTGGGTTTGAAAATAGAGTAGCAAGTACTAGCCAACTTATCAGATTTACCGAAGATGTATCGAAGGGGTTCAACTTAAAGAACTCAACAGCGGCTGTATTCTTAGATGTAGAAAAAGCCTACGACAAGGTATGGCATGCAAACCTCATAACCAAATTAGGAACCCAGACAACAATCCGCCACTGTTACGTCCAGCTTATTGGAAGTTTCCTGGAAAACAGGAAATTCTTTGTCGCAATAGAAGGTCAAAACTCTTCAGTCCACCCCATTCCGGCCGGTATCCCCCAAGGTTCAGTTCTGGCACCTGTCCTGTTTAAAATTAACGTCAACGATATACAACTGCCGCAATATGCCAAAATTGCACAGTTTGCAGACGACACCACCATATATGCACCGGGCAGGAGACATGACCGAAATATCAACCACCTTCAACACGGCCTCCACGAACTTGAAAAGTGGTGCCGCAGTAACAAAGTGAAAATCAACCCATCCAAGTGCGCAGCAATATATTTCACCAGAAAGAGACCAATCATAGACAAAAAACTTACCATCATGGGTCAAGAAATAGAATGGTCAACCGAAACCAAATATCTTGGAGTCACCATCGACAAAAAGCTCCTCTTCCGAAAGCACATTCTAGACAGAAGAAAACAGGGCACAGCCATACTTAAAAACCTCTTTCCAATCCTGCACAGCTCTGAACTAACCACATCAACAAAACTTAGGATCTACAAATCAGTTATCCTCCCCTTCATCTTATACGGATGCCAGGTGTGGGGAACTGCAGCAAAATACAACATAGACCAACTCCAGCGACTTCAGAATAGATACCTACGGGTATTCTAAGAGCTCCCAGATACGCACCAAATGATTTCCTCCACGAAACAGCCAACATCAACCCACTCCACATAGAAATATTCAAACAAACAGAAAAGTTCTATGACAGGATAAATAAATTTAGACATAACGACGAAAGGCTCCATACCCTGGGCACAACAATGCCAAGGCACTGGCACAAATATAAAGTGCCACTAAGTATTATATATCAGGCAGAAGGTAACTGATATGATCATAAGAAAACTGTAGGGGTTTTTCACATAAGGTCGTCCTTGACGAACCATAGCCATGTTTTCCCCTCAAAGAGAAATAAAAAGAGTCCCCAAAAATTTCCTAATCCTAAACAGAGTTACACGTAAAGTAGAGCTACCACGGTAGCGGGACTTCACAAACACGCCAAAAGGCAGAGACACAAAAAAAAAAAAAAAAAACAAAACGTAATTGATCCGTCCGCTTTGTTGAGATGCTGCTCCGTGAGCGGCCGGTCTCGGAGTGAGTGTCGACTGGCTTAGCAGCAGCAGCGTCATCTGTATGACTTACACCATTAAGTTCCTGCAGTACCAGGGAAAACCCTATGACTGCTGTCTGTTTTGCTTTTTTTGTAATGGCTTTTTGTCTGAGTCGTCAGTTGTTGGTATGTCTGATGATTTCTTGATCTCGACGTGGCATCAGGCCGGTGATCAGCTGCGTGAGCAGCGTCACCACCACCGTGAGCTGGTCGCTGGGTCCCGTACGGCAGTGACAGTGGTCGGTAGGTCGACCTCCTCGGCGGCCGGGTGACTGCCGACTGAACCCAGGAGCCTTTTTATATATATATATATATATATATATATATATATATATATATATATATATATATATATATATATATATCTGCCTCAACGGCGTGTTTGTGAAGTCCTGCTACCAAGGTAGCTCTACTTTACGTGTCTCTCTGTATAGGATGGGTTTGTTTTGGGGACTCTTTTTATTGCTCTTTGACGGGAAAACATGGCTATGGTTCGTCAAAGACGACCTTATGTGAAAAACCCCTACCGTTTTCTTATAGTCATATCAGTTCCATTCTGCCTGATATATAATGCTTAGTGGCACTTTATATTTGTGCCAGTGCCTTGGCATAGTTGTGCCAAGGGTATGGAGCCTTTCGTCTATTTCTCTGAATTGCTCTATTCGATTATAGAATTTGTCTGTCTGGTTAAATATTTCTACATAAATGGGGCTTACGTCTGCTTGCTCGTGAAGGGTGTCGGTTGGCGTGTATCTTGAGGCCCTTAGTATAACTCTCAGACATCTGTTTTGCAATATCTGGAGTTGGTTTAGGTTAGTTTGGGATGCAGTTCCCCATACTTGGCATCCGTAGAGCAAGTATGGGAGGATGATTGATTTATAAATCCTGAGTTTGGTTTGAATGGCTAGGTCCGAGCTGTGGAGTATTGGGAACAGGCTTGCTAATATTGCGGTGCCCTGTTTCCGTCTGTCTAATATGTGTTTGCGGAACAGAAGCTTTTTATCTAATATCACCCCTAGATACTTTGTTTCTTCTGACCACTCGATGTCTTGTCCCATGATTTTAAGTTTGCGGTCAATTATTGGTCGTTTCTGTGTGAAATTAATGGCTGCACATTTGTTCGGATTAATTTTGACCTTGTTGATACGGCACCATCTTTCTAATTGGTCGAGGCCGTGCTGCAGGTGGCTGATGTTGAGGTCATGCCTCCTGCTGGTTGTGTAAATGGTGGTATCATCGGCAAATTGTGCCAGTTCTACGTAGGGTGGTGTTGGAATGTCGTTGACGTTGACCTTGAATAGTATTGGTGCTAAATGTGATCCTTGGGGTATGCCGGCTGGTATGGGGTGTGTTGATGATTTTTGGCCGTCAATTGAAACATAGAACCGTCTGTTCTCCAGGTAGCTTCCGATCAACTGAACGTAGCTGTGTCCTACGGTCGTCTGTGTTCTTAGTTTGGTGATAAGATTGGCGTGCCAAACCTTGTCGTAAGCTTTTTCAATATCCAAGAATACAGCCGCCGTCGGCTTACTTAGATTGAATCCCCGGGAGACGTCTTCAGTCAATCGGAGGAGTTGGCTTGTGCTACCTACTCTGCTTTGGAAGCCAAGCTGTTCCTTGCGGATGGTTTTTTCCGCTTCTAGGGTGCTGTTTATTCGTTTGAGCACTACTCGCTCCAGCACTTTTGAAGCGGAGGGGAGTAGACTAATTGGCCTATAATGTGATGGCTCTCGCTGGGTTTTCCCGCGCTTCGGGATGGCCGTGACCTTCGCGACTTTCCACGCTTTCGGGAAGTATCTCTGTAGGAGGCAGGCGTTACAGATTCTGGTTAGGAGTACTATCCCTTTTGTTGGTAGGCTCTTGAGGTGTTGATTGGAGATTTTGTCAGCTCCTGGGGCTTTGTTTTTGGCAAGATTTTTGATTATTTTCCGGACTTCGGCTGGTGTTGTTAGTTCCGGTTCGTCCTCTGGTTGTTCGGTCATAATGGTTTGCGCAGTGCTTGTTATGTCATTGGCTGCGCGTTTTTCCGCTTCAGTCAGGTCATATTCTACCTCTTTGTGCTGGCTGGTGAAGTATTCTGCCAGCACCTCTGCCTTGGCTACCGGCTGGAATACTGGTCCTGTTGGCCCGTTGATTGCTTTATTTGGATCCCTCGGTGCTTTAACGGCTCGCAGGAGCTGCCAGGCGTTCCTATTGTTTAATGTGAGTTGCGACATCCTGGCCTCCCATTTCGCTGATTTTTGTTCTGCCATGCGTCCTCTTAATTCATTTGTGAGCTGCTTATATCTCCGTTTGTCCTGTGGGTCGCGAAAGCGCTGCCATAACTTCCTTGCGGTGTTTTTTAGATATCGAAAATTTTCGATTTCTGGCGGCAGCTCTTCCGTGTATGGTGGGTGTGCTACTATTGTGGACGCTCTCCTGTCTGCTTCCGATAGCACCCTGTTGAAGTGGCTGATTGCTGTGTCGATTCTTTCTTTTGATGTCACGTTGAATGTGGGTCTGATTCGATTATGGACTAGCCTAGTGAACTGGTTCCAGTCTACTTCCTTTGATTTCTTCTCTGTTGTGTAGGGTAGGACCCAGTTCTTTATTTGTAGCAGAACGGGTTGGTGGTCAGATGATAGGTCATTAATAGTTCTGAGTTTAATTCGGCGCGTGATGTCCTTCACGACTGCCACATCCAGGACATCAGGTCGCAGTCGTCTATTGTGAGGGATGTATGTCGGTGATTTGGGACCTATCACTTGGACGTTTCTTCTCTCTGCTAGCTCCAAGAGGAATTCCCCTCTGCTGTTGTTTCTTCTTGACTTCCAGGCGTAGTGTTTGGAATTCAAGTCTCCGCCTATTATTACTCTTCTGCCTGTTCCCAGCAGAGCGTCTAGATCTCGGTCGTGTAGGGCCCGATTGGGGGATAGGTATGCCGATATAAGCATTATATGTCCCTCTACAGAGTTGACCTTTATCATCGTGGCCTCCATGTCTGTTAGTTGGGGAGTCTGAACGTGGTCGTGGGGAAGTTTCTTGTTAATAGCTATTGCCGTTCCCCCGCCCCGTTGTCCCAGCCTGTCGTTTCGGTAGATTGCGAATCCTGTGAGTGTAAAGCGGTCCTTTGGCTTCAGATGTGTTTCAGTTAGCAGGACAATATCTAACCCATTCCGTCGGATGAAATCCTGTAGTTCTACTTTCTTATTGCCTATACTGTTTGAGTTCCATATTGCAATTTTGAAGTCCTTTGGGTCCTCAGCGTTTCTCGCCATTATTTCAATAGTGACATCACACCTTTCATTACCGCAAAGAGTTTGCTGGTGTCATTTTCGGCTTTTTGTATGTTTTCAAGTGTTTTTATCATTTTTTTCATGAAGGATTTCCCGACGAACATGTTTGCTGATTCGCGGTTCCTTTCTGATCGGGCTGCTCTTGGCGACGCGGTGCGGCTCGCGTATGGAGCCCGCGCGTTGTCGCCGGTCGATCGCTGTGGTGTGGCTTGCTGGAGCGTGTCTCCTCCTGGGCTCTCTTGGGCGCCGTGGCAGCTTTAGAGCGATACTTCGCCTTCAGCTGCTTCTTCTTTTCGCAACCAGAGAAGCAGGCTCACCCATCGAACCTCCTTTATACCTTCAGCTGGAAGGCCCGCTCGCTCTGATTGGTCAAGAGCACTGGTTTTATACGCGGCCTGCGACTGGTGCCATTTGCGCCTTCCCGCACAGATTTGCTGGCGGTCAGAGATGCTGGTGGGTCAGTTCTTATTGGCCATAAGCGCTGGTAAGTCCGCGGCGCCCGACTGGTGTCATTTGTGCCCTCTACGCCCTGTTCTGTAGATCTGATTTGAAGCAGATCTACACAAGTCATAGATGGCGTGAAATTAGAATTTTGGGATTTGCAGTCAGGAGACCACAACTACAAAACCTGGCGGCATCAAAAAAACTTGTTTTCATGTCTAATATATAGCATTTGGTCATCTTTTGAAATCTAAAGCAAGAAACCGATTTTCGATTGAATAACTCATTCACTAAATAAACGAACACTCATTTTTAGCTAATATAGACGTGGCTCTGAATTAGTATGTGTCGAGTCTGCCACCAACACAAAAAAAAACTGGTTTCTATTAAAAAATTTCGTTCCAGACTCAGCAGACAGCCTTTTGTCTGACCCTCACTCTCGAGTTCACTTTGTCCTATTTAGTCCACAAGAACCTACCCTTGTATCTGAAGGACTTCGAGGGTTGATCTCGCCGGCGCCAATTTTTGCCAGCACTCAAAGACACTTCAGACGAAAGGTTTTAACACTCAGATTAACAAAACATTTGAATACGGGTACTCACAACCTTTCACGCTAGAGCTCACATCATCAGCTGCCTTATTGTGACTGGCACAGGCTCATATTTCCGAATACAAAGCTGCTTCAGAAGAGTGTTTTATCATTCAGTTAGCGCAACAATACATACAAGTACATCGTGCGGATTTCGGAAGAACAGGTGGTGTGAAACGCAACTGGCCCTATTTTCGCAAGATGTAATGAAAGTTATTGATGCAGGTTCACAAGTTGATGATATTTTCAGAAATCTTTTGACTCTGAATCACACAACCTGTGGATTTAAAAGATTATAATAATAATTTAGCACAGTCACGACTTATCGTCTATCTGATTTGACCTTGCCTTTCGGCTATCAGTACTTCGTTCATAAAAGAAATTATTCAGGAATTATTGACACGGCCGCCTGTTTGTATGGAGGGTGGAAAAGCTCTACCCATATTTTTAACTGAACGAAATACACAAATAAGTATGTTGAGCATAAACACTATTTATCACACAAAGGTTTTTTCAGTTACACCACCGACCACCAAACCATATTTATTTAGTTTGTCATCAAGAAGAATTAATGACTACCCTGAATAATTGTTCGTGAAGATTGCAAGTCCGTATCGAGTGCAAGCGTTCTTAATATTCCACGTTTAGCACGACACTGTACTTCGTTATATTGCAGTATTCGAAATACACTAGTAACAGCAGTTCAGCGTTTATACGTAGTATAGTATTCACGCAGTATCTGGCTTATCCAACAGTACGAAACACCGGCCAGAGCTAATTACACCGACGCGGAAGAGCGTAATTTGTATCCACGATGACTGCTGCTTTTAACAACACCATTCTCACAACAGTCAAACTGGCTAATCACTTCATCTTCGAGTGACTGGCTTCAACAGGATTTACAAAAAACGGCAGCAAGCACTCATCCGTCGCGGTAGCACGAACGAAACTTCTTTTAACACAATATTACTTCACTGTTCATTGCATCCATGCATACACGCGCTCTCGCTTAACACACAACCTCCCGCCATAGATCAGCGATACTCTCGAATGTTGAGATCAATAGTTGAATTCACACCCGCTAATCGACTTTACATATAGATTACAAGGTCCGATAAGCTATCGTAATGTGACAACCCCTTCCAGTTCGATGGTTAAATGTGAAGCAACTAGTAAGTACTTTAACCAAACGACCTTCAAAATGGGCGAGGTTGGTAAGCATCTCACTTAAATTATATTCTACACATAGTGGGTGGTGGTCGGTAATAACCTAATATTTACAACAAACAAACAAAAATATACAAAGAAATTTAGAAATATACTACATTAAAACCATAAGTATCAAACCTATAATTGAAACAGGTTATAATGGTGACAGTCATGCTGAAAAATTGTATTGCAAGAACGAGACTGTCTTTTATCTTTCGTAGGCAGTTTCTTTTCGAAAAGTGATATTGTGTATTTGACACTTTACTCGATCTCCTTACAAGTGTAACGTTGGGTGAAGCCCGGTGGATACAAGGTCATTAACCTATTGGGTCATACTAAAGTAAGAGTGACAATTCTCTATAATGGCACCATTACGTAAGACAAAAAAAAACCTACTACCACCACTTCTTCACAATGACTATATACAAAAAATTTATGGCAAGGATTTGCTGGGTGATCAGGACAAAACTTTGCCCCTAAGCTCTCCAACATTTCTATTCACCTTGAGAGTCCCTCTTAAAGGGCTTTAAAGAAACAACATTATAGACACCTTTTAATCTACCATCTCTCAAGTATTCTAGTGTATAAGCATTTTCTCTTGGGCCATCTCTTATCCTATAAGGTCCCTCATAATGTATTTTGAACTTCTTTATCTCGTGATTTATTGACGAGGACTTGAAGTGGGTCTGGAGCAATACTAAGTCTCCCTGTTGGTAGTATGTCCTTTTTACTTTCCTTTCATGACTCAATTGTCTAGCTTTAGCCTTATCCATCAGTACCTTCTTGGCTTCCTCAAGACTCTTGAAAGGTTATAGTTTTCTCTTCTGGAAAATCTATATGCTTGTTGACAATCCTTGGTGCCGGCTCTTGAAACATTAGCTCCCAAGGGGTCATTCCCGTTGAGATGTGGGGAATTGTATTCATAACGTCTTCAAATTTCTCAATATAATAAGCCCAGCTTTTGTGACTTTGCTGGCAATATATTCTAAACCATTTACCAATTTCTGCCATCACTCTCTCGACAACACTCCCTTGGGTGGAGGAAAAATGATGTCTTCAATAACTCAATCCTCTCTCCTTCTAGTAATTCGGTCCATTTTCTATTTGAAAATTGTGGTCCATTGTCAGACAATACTTTTCTCGGTCTTCCCAAGGTCGGGAAATATTGCGTAAGCAGTTTACCCAACAGCACTGTCGTAGTAGCCCTTTTGACTGGGTAAAGCTTCACGTACTTTGTGAATACGTCTATAACAACAAGGATTACCGTAACCCCCCCCCCCCTCTGGAGGCCGGTAATGGTCCATATAAATCGATTGAGATTAATTCACGAGGTTAGGTCGGTATAATACTCTTCACCCTTCCCCTTCTCTGCACATTGTCAACCTTTACCTTCTGACAGATTTCGCATGTCGACAAGGTTTTAGCCACCCTTCTTTCCAAATTTTCAAAGGTAACAGTGTTCTTTCAGTATCAGTGCACATTTATTTACACTGTAGAGGCCATAACTAAGATGATGATATTTGATCCATTCGTCTACACAATTATCCGGCAGACATACCTTCCATTCTTTGTTCTCTTCCGATTTCCTGTAGAAGAGGATCCCTCTATGTATACAGTGGTGTTTCTCTAAGGACATTCGGTCACCTGTACCCTCTAGGGCTTCTATGACTGCGTTCCATGCATCATCCTTTCTCTGTTGAACAGACATCTCTTTTATCCATTTTATCACCTTACCCTCCTGGGCAACACCTTCCAGATAATTGAGGATGGCTTCTGGGGTTGTCTGATAGGTCCCGCCATCCTCTGGCATCCCAGCTGGTAACCTTCATAGGCAGACTGACTCTACATTCTCTTTTCCTGGAATGTACTTAATGTCATATTGGAATTCTTGTAATAATAACGCCCACAGGGTCAGTCTGCCTCGAGTCAATCGGCAATTCATCAAGAACGATAGAGCTCGGTGGTCCGTATTATGGCTAGAGCTTCCTTCTCCGTCACATAATACCTCATCTCATGGTTATTCATCATTCTACTGGCAAACGCTACCGTGCGGTGTTCTACTAGTCCATCCACCTCTACTTCTTGGAAGACTTCAGCCCCAATACCATAGTGGGAACTGTCGGTAACCAAGCACAGATCTAATTCCCAATTGGGATACGCAAGGATACGCTCCTGCGCTAGCACCTCCTTGATCCTCTTGAAGTCTTGTTCACATCCGCTCGTCCAATTCCAAATGATATCACAATGTAACAAAAAATACTTTTTGCTTGTTTAAGTACATTTTATTCTTGTTTTGGATTAATTGGGTCACAGCGAAACTACACTGAACATTCCTACTTTTATATAATCATTTATTTGCTTTTTATGCCCAATAATATGCAATTAATTGGTAAAAATTATATTACCTAAGAACACTACATGTGAGATTAATTAACGATTCAACTGTATGTAATCTGTTTCAGATTAACGTTATTGATTAATTACTGCGTCTTCCTGGGCTTGAAAGCAGTGAAGCATAGAATATACAATGCTAACAACTTCTGCTTAGCATACAGGTCTTATTTTGCCCGTGCGAGACCAAGACAAGAACTGGGCACTACATTTTTTGTGTGGGTGTTGCAGATCCACTCTCGAGGCCTGTTATAGAGGAGAAAACAGAAAAATGAAATTTGGTATACCTAGAATTTGGCGAGAACCAACAGATCACCTCTCCAACTGCTATTTCTGTGTTACTGACTTGTCTCATTATAAGAGATGTGAAAAAAACAATGTTTTTGCATATCCAGACTTGCCATCATCTCTTAGGCCTATTCCACACGGTGAGGAGCTTCCCATTCCTCCTCCTCCTCATCCTTTTCCACTACTGAAAGAGTGTGAAGACAGTAGTGAATCAAATACCGACATCGACCACGAAGAAGACTTCTCAGAGGATGAAGATGTTACACCTCACTACTCCACATAATATGAGTTAAATGACTTGATCAGGGATCTAGGGCTTACAAAATCCAAAGCAGAAATTCTAACACCAAGACTAAAGCAGTGTAACCTATTGCGTAAGAGACCTTGTCGAGCAGGAAAAGATATTAATGCCTCCCTTCCATATTAAGCTTGGACTCATCAAGCAATTTGTAAAGGCCATAGATACATCAGATGCAATGAAGTACCTCCAGAATGTTTTCCACAAATAATCAGAACGTAAGATAAATGGTGGAATTTTTATAGGCCCCCAAGTGAAAAAATTACTTTGTGATGACACATTCATCAGCAAGCTTCTACCAGTTCAACGAAAGGCCTGGAAGAGTTTCAGGGATGTTGTGAATGGTTTCCTAGGTACGGTATTCACAGAATGGAAAATTACAGAGATGTCGTAGAGGGTCCTTTGAAGAACTAAAAAGCAATGGGGTGCAGAATGTCTCTAAAGCTGCATGTACTCCACTCGCATCTAGATGTTTTCAAGTCTCATATGGGTGCATATTCAGAGGAACAGGACGAAAAGTTTCATCAGGACTTACAATTGTTTGAAAGAAGGTACCAGGGACAGAATAATGAGCTGGGGACTGATTAGAGAGAGTGATGTAACGTATGAGAGGAAATGTAGGAAGACAACACATTTTTAAGCACACTGTATATGACATGAGTAAAACATTTTCATGTACTTTATAACTTTTGTAATATATATTTACAGCATTTATTTTTTTTCAAATGTTGTATTTAAGAATTTCTTTTGTTTTGTTTCATTGGTATATGTAAACGAGCATTTATTGTTCTAAATAAATACATTTTCCTAAAATTAAGAAAATCTATGTCATTTCCCTAAAAACGATTTCCCATATGCAAAATTGTGTTTACATAGTGTTTTGAAACACAATGCATCAGAAACAACCAAAAAATAACTTAAACAAAATTTTGTTACATGGTGTATTCTTCCATTCCAGCATCCTTACGTGGGGGCTGTTTAGTCGCTATTTGGATATAAATTTCCGATAATACCCATATAACCCCAAAAAGCTTTTGAATCGTGTTTTATTCGTGGGTCGAGGGAATTTCCTGATGGCCTCTAACCTCGATTCATCTACTAAAATCCCCTCCGGGGTAACAACATGACCCAAAAAATTTTAAGCAGGATCGGAGAAAGACACACTTCTTTTTCTTCAAAGTCATCCCCGCATTTTGAATAGCAGTCAGGACTTCTCTCATTAACTTCCAATGTTCTTCTATTGTTTCGGTGGCAACAATTATGTCGTCGACATATACTTGCACCGTTTCTCTTATGTTTCTGCCCAAAACCTGATCTAACGCTCTGATGAAATGGGCAACCGAATTGTTTAGACCCAAGGGAAGAACCCTAAATTGGTAACATATACCTTCAAACCTGAAGGCTGTGTATTTCCTTGAGTCCTCATGGATAGGTATCTGCCAGTATGATGAAGTCAGGTCAAGAGATGACAGGTACTTCATGGAATTTTTGTAATATATCATCCACTCTTTCTGGGTGGTCCCTCTCCGTTTTCAAAATTTTGTTCAGGGCTGTAGCATCCAATACTAGCCTGATGGATTGGTCGGACTTAGTCACCACTACTAAAGGACTGGTATATTCACTTTGTGATCTTACACTTATACTCCAACTTTCCATGCGCTCTAATTCCTCTTTCACTTTATCCCATTTAGACACTGGGATGGGGTAGGGCTTTATGGAGAAAGGTTTCTCTTCCTTTACTTGGAAATGACATTAATATATATTTACTAGACCCGGCCTGTCATTGAAAATATCCATAAAATCCTCTTGGATATCGGGTGGACATATTTCAAATCCTCCTTCTATAATGTTACGTTTTCTGTCTTCCAACGAGTTTCTTCTGCCTCCGTTTACTATTACCTCATTCTCTTCAGCGTATTCACTTTCCCCTGGACTGTCTTCTATTCCAGCATAATCCACTTGGATTCCTGTGAACGATTCTCTATTCGCGTTGATGACATTCCCTATCTCCACTCTGCATTTCTTTCCTTCATTGTGGAACTCCATGTATCCCTTCCCACATTGCAAAGTTGCATCCGCTGGCACAATCCAGTCGACTCCTATGATGAAATCTACATATAGGTATGGTACAACATACATATGTATCGCTACTTCATATTCCTCCATTTTTCCTTCAATTAGTACTTGAATCGTTGCCTTTTTGCTATTTTTTACTGAAGCTGGCACTATTGTAATAGTATTGGTGGGCCAATATTCAAAATGGTTCTCCTCCGCAAGTTCCTTGTATAAAGCTTCAGAAATGCAGGAAACCTCAGCGCCTGTATCAATTACAGCCTTTATCTTCCTTCCTTAGACATCAATTTCTACTGTAGGTACTTTGAACATTCTTTGCTTTAATTGGTTGTCTTCTTCTAGAAGGTCCTCCCTTGGGTCATTTAAATAGATAGAGTGTATGTATAATTCTCTGCTGTCATCACACACCCTTCCTTCCCCCTGTTCGGATACTATCATCTCCTTCTTTGTTGACAGCCCCATTTGTATTTTCTCCACCATCTGGACTATGGCTTGTCCCTCCTTTTCTCCTGATACTAGTTTTCTTCACGGTTGGAATGCTATGTCTAGTCGTGATAACCCCTTCCACTTCAACCTCAACTGATTCATCGTCCCCTAAATTTGAGCAATATGAGCTGAGGATACCATGGACTGACTCGTCCGCAGTATCACAAATGCGTTCATACTCTCCTGTGGTGACTTCTTCTTCTTCATCCTCGCTATAATTACAGTCATTATCTTCATGGTCGACTTCTTCCGTAGGTACTACCCTTTTTGGTTCTCCGATACTTCTGATAGGAATGTCACAATAATCCGTGATCTTCACAATTCCTCGGTCCCCGAATGTGAAACATCTCTCGTCGTAGTGAGCTTCAACCTCTAAGTCTTTCTCCTCCTCTTGGTCTTCTCTCGTTACATTTTCCTTCAGGTACAGATCTTCGTTGTCTCGGAGACTTTCTTTGTCTATCCCTATTATTTTCTTCATTTTCGTCAGCTGCATCTCTTCAATTCGTATGAGGGAATGACCCGTCTTCTTACAACGTTCCCAGAGCTCTTCCACCTCTGCAAATCTGCAGGTCTTGACACCAACTATTCTCGTCACTATTGATAGGCATGGTACTATCTGCCCTTGTGCATTAAGGGTCTCCTCAGAATGTATACTAAATTCCATTCCGTTCCCTTTTTTGTGATTAGTCGTTTTCCTCGTTTTAAGAGCGGTGGCTCTGTTTCCTCTCTTCTGGACAGTTTTCGGAGTGGTCCAACATCCTGTTCTGCCCCTGGCTGGACCAAAACAGTGGCAGCTAGCAGTTTCCCGCCTTTGGCTTTCTCTTAGAGGGATTGCTAGGTGCCTTCTGACTAGTCTCCTGGTGACTTTTATGGTCATGGTTTTGTTGATCTCCTCCTCTACTTCGTCCTCTGTATTGTCCTTGACCACGTCGGAAATTGTAATTACTTCTGCCTCTCTCTCGCCTTCTATGTACTCTCCCGCCATGGTTCTGATCAGTTGGTTGATCATTCCTGGGATTATAGTACTCAGTCCTTCTCTTTTTATCCCGAAAGCCATTGTTATCTTCCCTTTTTCTTGGTTTCTTCCTATTCATTCTCTTCTCTTGCGAGTCGAACCTTACCAGCATTTCAATAGCCTCACTGACATTGTTGATGCGGTAACTCGCATCAATTGTGTCGGTTCAGGCAGTCTGGCCATAATAATTTCCACATATTCTGCCTCACTGTATGGGCGATAAAGATAACAACACTTCGCCAAACATCTGAGGAAGAAATCTTGCTGAGTCTCCTTCCCGTGAGACTAAGGTTCACCGTGCATTAATTCCGATTTGACAGCGACCTGTCTTTCTACGGACCAAAAGTGTCTGAAAAATTCGTCTTTAAAATTTTGATAGGTACCAAATTCCTTTGAAAAGCGATCGCCCCACAGACGAGCCCTCCCTCTCAGGTGTTCATGTACCATCTTTATTTTTCTCTCGTCCAAGGCAATTTGAAATGGCGGATAAGATTCGAAACTGTCCAAGAAATCCACTGGATGTAACTTTCCTGAGTCATCAGACTTCTCAATCTCCTGTTTTTCTTCTTTATGGTATCCCTGACAGCAGGACCCATTGATAATTCCTTGGTATTTGCTGATCTCTTCTTTGATTACAGCTGGCACCTGCTTCTTCACGGTTCCCTCCACTTCTCGTTTAATCATACTAGGCATTTTAATTTCTATCTCCAAAGTGTTCGCAAGTTTGATCTTTTCTATTCCTTCTGTAAGGCAATCAATTTTATCTACACAATACTGCACCCCTCTTACTTGTTCTTCACATGTCTTAAGGTTTTCTTCCATCTCTTCTAACATGTTGCCTTGGCAATCCACTCTGTCTTCTAGAGCCTTTACTCTTTGACGAGTTTGTCCAGTCTCTGCTAATGTATATTGCTTAAGTTGCTCAAGTTGTTCATTTGTTTCCTTTCCACGTGAGACACATTGTTGTTGGAATTGCTCCATCTCTTCCCTTATCGTTGAAAATCTTCCATCTAAATCCTTAGTGATGCAGTAGTGTAGGGTTTTCCCATTCTCATCTATCTCAGATCTTATTGTCTCCTGTGCTCTCCTAATCTCTTCCGAAATTTCTACCTTCATATTTTCTTGAAGGACATTTAGGTGATACCTCATATTTTCTTCATTCTTTACTTGTGAGGCTTTTATTTGACTGAAACTTTCTTAATTCTTTTCTTGTAAGGCTCTCATTTGACTAATTAGCATCATCAGCATCTCCCCAACAGGGACTTCCCTATTCTGCTCCACAGTTACCTCAACTACATACAGTCTCCTCTGTATTCATGATTAGAGGTTATGCTACACTGCTCTGATAGCAAGAGGTTACAATAGGGCCACTAACTTGCCTACCTCACGCATACACACAGAAAGTATACTAGGATTCACACAAACTAGTCCACAAAAGAATCTCTTCAACTTCCTAAACAAAACAGCAATACCGAGATAACCAATCACCATCAGAACAAAGTACCTCATCACCATTTCAACATCAAATCAAATTTCAAAATAGCATCGACAAAACAGATCGGTGAGAACTACTGCTGCTGACTGCTGTCATTTGCTTCTCTCTGGTATAGCTGAAAAAGACATACAACTTGACATAATGAATTGAATTGCTTGAAATTATCAGCGCCGGGTGTACATTGCTTCAAAGGTTACAGCTGCAGGATAGCTCCATGAATTGACAAGCTGTAAATAGCATGAATGGAAAATATACTGTTTCAAAAAAAATTTCGAGTCGGCTAAAATAGTATTAAAAGATTTTTAAAAAATTCCGACTGATCTCTAAGTAAAGGAATCAAATTTGAAAATTTTCTCCCGAGAGTAAATTGCTTTTATTGTATTACTACCGAAACTCTGGTGAGTGTCAATCAGTTATACAGAAAATTTTATTTATTCCACAGAGTTGACTGGTTTTCGCGTGCTTTTATTTTAGTCAAAAAGTAAGTAGTTTTTTTTCCGGATCACTTATTTTAATTTGCCTGTTGGATGTCTTCTTTTCTTCGTTTGCTGCTCCCGCGTTGACTTTCTGTTTCTCCCGCCACTTTGTGATCGCCTGTGTTCGTTGTAGTATTCCCTCTGGTCAAGACGCTGCATCTACCATGGAGCAAAGAAAACCTCCATGGCGTCTACTTGGTGCTGCGTCGCTGGAAATACACCGCCTTGTATCGCTGAAGCTACTTTGTTGTTGTTTCGCTGGAAATACACCGCCTTCTATCGCTGGAGATCCCTCGTTGTTGTGTCTGTGGTTGTACCGCTGACTCCCGCTTCCACCACTGACTTTTACGCGCTGTTGTTGTTCGAACCATACTACATTGTTCATTTGTTATTCACTTCCCACTCGCTTTCTTGTAATTTAGACGATTTTAACATTCAGTATATTCGCCTATTATTATTACAAGTCCTGTCACGTAGATCGGCATGTGGAATTAAAAGATTATAATAATAATTTAGCACTGTCACGACTTATCGTCTATCTGATTTGACCTTGCCTTTCGGCTATCAGTACTTCGTTCATAAAAGAAATTATTCAGGAATTATTGACACGGCCGCCTGGTTGTATGGAGGGTGGAAATGCTCTACCCATATTTTTAACTGAACGAAATACACAAATAAGAATGTTGAGCACAAACACTATTTATCGCACAAAGTTTTTTTCAGTTACACCACCGACCACCAAACCATATTTATTTAGTTTGTCATCAAGAAGAATTAATGACTACCCTGAATAATTGTTCGTGAAGATTGCACGTCTGTAGCGAGTGCAAGCGTTCTTAATATCCCACGTTTAGCACGACTCTGTACTTCGTTATACTGCAGTTTTCGAAATACATTAGTAACAGCAGTTCAGCGTTTATACGTAGTAAAGGCTACACGCAGTATCTGGCTTATCCAACAATACGAACCACCTGCCAGAGCTAATTACACCGACGCGGAAGAGCGTAATTTGTATCCACGATGACTGCTGCTTTTTAACAACACCATTCTCACAACAGTCAAACTGGCTAATCACTTCATCTTCGAGTGACTGGCTTCAACAGGCGTTACGAAAAACGACAGCCAGCACTCACCCGTCGCGGTAGCACGAACGAAACTTATGTTAACACAAGATTACTTCACTGTTCATTGCACCCATGCATACACGCGCTCTCGCTTAACACACAACCTCCCGCCATAGATCAATAGTTGAACCCACACCCATGAACCACACTATTGCATTTCTTCTACATTTGAGATACGGTGCCATGTCTGTTTTTAGGAAAAGTTCGAGTACTATTGTTTCTGATTTGGTATGTAGGATTAGGCATGCAGTTGCTCTGACCCATTTCCAAATATCTCTTACTCCAATGCAAGCCGGCCTGTGTGGAAGTGTCAGCTGCTTGGCAGTGGATGGAACGCTCAGTTCATTGAAGGTGACTTCTATTTAGCTTGGAATTAAAGGCAATAATCTTAGTAACCACTTTGTACCAGACTGAAAGAACAGACGTCGTCAGTACAGTTCAAGCGTATTACAGTTGATTAGGTATACTGGCGACGCAGGTTAGTGGCATTATACTTTGTGGAGTGTAATGGTCAAGCGCACAGTAAATAAAGGCTTGTGGGTTCGTGCTTGTTGCCTGTAGCACGTTTTTGACAAAAGGAACTATATTCTTCCTGCAAACACCACGGCCACGACCTCATCTTTCCTTCATTAATGTTATGTTCCTACTTTTATTTTGAAAATGGTGCCTCGATGTACGAAGTATCTGGTTGTTAATTCGGAATGGTGCCATAAATGGCAGCTTACACTTAACTGCAAAAATGCAAGGTAATGAAAATAAGTAATAAAAAGACCCAGTTTGCTCACGAAAACAAAGTTAACAATTCAGTTGTCGACAATGTGGATTCCCTGAATTATCTAGGCGTATCAGTACAAAGCAACATGAAATGGGGCTTGCACATAACTTCCATCGTAGGCCAAGCTAATTTAAATCTATGATTCATAGATCGTATTTTGAGAAGTTGTAATGCTCATACAAAGAAATTAGCGTACAAAACACTAGTGCGTCCACATTTGGTTTACTGTTGTGGTGTTTGGGATCCGTATCACAATGGATTGATGTTTTCATTTGAATTTACGAGTGCAATGAAATATTTCTTCCACCAACCTATTTAGGTCTCAATGACAGATGGGAAAAGATTAGAGAAGTAAGATGCCGTACTGATACTTTTATGTATTCTTTCGTTCCTCTTTCTGTTTGGGATTGGAATGCACAGAATCAGGATTGGTGCTTAGCACCGTCTGCCACCAACAATATTTGTGAATTGCAGAGTATAGATGTAGATATGGACGTAGAAAGCTAGTTACAACCCGACTACTATCAATTATCCCATTCACCACACACACACACAGCTGCATGCCCTGCTCCATTGTGGAAAAAATACGTTATTTTCACCGCTAATAATTTCAATAGTTCCACCCTTATTCCTGAGAATTTTCAGCATTATGGTGATGTAACAATACACACAAGCCCACCCACCCAACACGTCATTGTTTAAGATAAGTTACATCCTGACTCCTGGTCCGTGTTATTTCCCCTGCCAACGATATTCATTATCTCATCCTATATTCCAGAGAATTTTCGGCATGATTTTTGCATAACAGTGCTTTTCACATGAAATGTCATCAAACACAAGTAAAGACTTTGGTATAGTTTCACTAGGTCGTGGCACACTCTGATTATCGCTAAATGTCAAATACTTAATTTCTTTAAGAGGTTTCAGTATTTCACTTAGCAATTGGTATTTTTTCTGGTACTACGACTTAGAAAACACATACACATTTTCAAATCTAAGTCCATTGGGGGTGAACTTAAGATTGGTTATACCAAAGTTTGATGCCCCACAGACTATTGCCCTCATGGTCTCTGGGAACAGGGGTCCGTTCTTCTCCCGCTTGGTGTCGGCAATATCCACATTACTGACGGGTAATGTTGCACGCTGTTTGTCAAACTGGATATTGATGTGTATCGATGGTTGCTCAGGCTATATATAAGCGAGCGAACATGTAAAATCAATCATTCGATTACAATTCCTCTTGCAATGATGAAGAAGAAGAAGGGTCGTGGCTTCTTAAACAAGATAATCGACAAAATGCGATTTGAGGCACACATTCCAACATACCAGTTCTGTGGACCTGGGGCAAAACTGGAAAAGTGGTTGAAACTTGGTCAGACGGGGATCAATCCACTAAATGCTGCATGCAGAGAACATGAGATTGCATATGCACAAGGCACTGACAGACTTAATGCAGACCACATACTCCCAGAGAAGGCTTCAAACAGAATGAGGGCCAAAGATGCAAAGTTTGGTGAACGTGCATCTGCATTTCTAGTTAACGGTGCTATGCGTGCTAAGTTGGGCGCAGGCATTAAAAGTAAGAATACCTATTTTTGCTGGATTGTCGGCTGCCGGAGCTCTTGCTGGAGGAGCCTCGGCCTTCGCCAGAGCCTTCAAAGCTGCTAAAGAAACAAAAAATCAGTTGTCTGAACAGAAACGGCACAACGAAACCACGGAGGCAATTGCAATGAGGGGTAAAGGTCTTTATTTGAAACTGTACCGGAAATGGATCGGGATTAAAGAAAAAAAATATAGTCAGAGCAGCCGTTGACGGATGATGATATATATAGACATGTAAAGTGTTTGCATATACCTCATTTTCGCGGCGTCTTCATAGGCGATGCATTACCTTAAAAAATTCGTGAATGTGGAATCGTAAACTTGGACAATGCTAGAACACGCTGGGTTACATATATTAAGGACAAGAATGGTTTAGTGAAATACTCGTATTTCGACAGTTTTGGTGAATTACCTTCACCATTGGAATTGCAGCAGTACTTTATAAGTAACAGAATACTGTACAAAGTGCAACTACACCAGGAATTTGCTACACATGTATGTGGCCATTTATGTTTAAAATTCCTGCATCAAAATATATAACATTAGTGTTGCATAAACCTTAGTCGAGGTAACATGTCTGTGAAACTCTGCTGGTCCGGCAATAGTTCGGTCTTGAGATGTAATTACTTTGCGCCGTTAGATTTGTGGCAAGGCAAGGCGAGTACTTGATTTTCAAACATACGATTTGATTCCAAACATAGATGAGTCAAATAGTAAATTTCATTACTCGAAGAATAAAGTGATCGTACGATATTGACTATTTGGCAAGTAATTTGGCTCGGCTCGCCAATAACCAGAAACTAGTTATTAGAGCAAACAACAGTTCACTCAAGTGCGAGATACAAACACCTGTGGAAATAGACTTCACGAAACCAAACTCAAATGGCTCACTGTTCGGATTTTCGAAATGTATATAAAAGTCTGGATTTCAATCATCGGACTACACTGTGCACATATTCAAAGTTAACATAATACATATAGAGTGCAGCATATGTATTGGAAATTACGCCAACGATAAGCTGGGACATACACTACACAGGTTTTTTTCAAACAGTGTCGCCAGGATACAAGATTGTGGAAGAACCTGCAAACGTCATTATTCAGAAATACGAGATAAACAGTTCAGTTATTGATATGGTCGATTCTATGAAATATTTGGGAGTAACAGTACAAAGGAACATGAAATGGGACATACACATCAATTCGTTAGTAGGGAGAGCAAATTCTAGGCTGCGATTCATAGGTCGAATCTTGAAAAATTGTAATGAACAAACAAACTAGATAGCGTACAAATCTCTTGAGCGTCCACATTCGGACTATTGTTGTGCCATTTGGGATCCGTTTCATAAGGGGTTGATCGAAAGTATAGAGAAAGTACAGAGAAGAGCCGCTCGATACGTGACTGCTTGCTACAGTCCTTATGAAAGCGTTGCAGAACTGATTAGTAGACTAGGCTGGAAGTCTCTGGTAGATAGATGACGCACGTTTCGTTTAAACTTATTAGTGAACATGTGTACTTTCACTTACGAGTGTAGTGAAATACTTCTTCCACCAACCAATTTGAGTCGGAAGGACAGGGAAGATAAAATTAGAGAAATAAGGTGCCGGACTGTTTCTTATATGAATTCTTTTTTCCCTCGTACCATTAGGTATTGGAATGCACAGCAAAGAGATTAGCTTTGGTGCTGAGCACCATCTGCCACCCACAATTTTGTGAATTGCAGAGTATATATGTAGATGTATGTAGATCTATCTCCCCCTCACGGTGAAAACGCTCAACAACATTCACATTAGAGTTGTCGACGGCAATTTAATGGAATTCCGAGGAGAAACTATTACTCTTAGGCTACATATAAAGCGTGAGCGCTCGTTATAATAAGAAGCGTCAGACTCAAACAGTTGTCAGTAGTGTATCGACAGTGAAATGGTCAACACCTGCTTACGTGCACTTCCTACAGTCGTTAGGCTATACAGTAAAAATTGGATG
This sequence comes from Vandiemenella viatica, assembly GCA_031002005.1. Classification (NCBI taxonomy): domain Eukaryota; kingdom Metazoa; phylum Arthropoda; class Insecta; order Orthoptera; family Morabidae; genus Vandiemenella; species Vandiemenella viatica. Next base: position 65,008,043 of record JARYHS010008074.1, read on the forward strand.
AGGTGCTTGATATTACTTCCAGTGTGGAATTTGGCACGTCGGTGACGTGTAAACAGTTTTTGAGTCATCAATCGCATACTCCCACAACTTTTAATAATAATGATGAAATTCCGATACCTGTTCAGAACATATACACTGCCAGGCGACAGTTACTTGCATCTTGAAGGAAGATTTGTCAAATCAGATAAAGCAGGAGCTACAAATTCAATTCTCACATCCAATGCATTCACGTTCCTATTTGAGAAAATTCCGTTAGAACTTAATGGAGTTGAAATACACCGAAATAGAAATGTATCTGTCACAAGCACAATGAAGACATATTTCTGCTGGTCCTCAACAAATTGGTTGGCGCAGGTTGGGGCAACGCAATCTTGGGAATGGCTACTTCGATGTATGAATGCGTTAAGTATGCTCTTGGATTTTTGTGAAGACTTTAAAAGGATAGTAGCAAATGTAAAACAAGTTCGAGCTAGAGACGATACAAATTCATACTCACAAACCAATCAAAACCCTCAGAAAAGTAAATTTACTATCAGTAAACTCGCGTGGGTGGTGCCTCATTTGCAAGTGAGTGAAAAAGAAAAACTTGCATTGTTTAAGATTTTAGATAGTGGGAAGCCACTTCGCATTAATTTCAGAAGTTTGGATCTGTGGGAGTACCTGCTGCTTCCTATACGTAAGTCTCAAATTTGGTCTTTGAAAACATCAACGCAACTGGAGAAACCTAGGTTTGTGGTTCTGGGATTTCAAACAAACAGGAAACGGAATGCGGAATTAAATGCAGTCACCTTTTACCACTGTAATCTCGTCAGTGTCAAAGTTTCCTAAATGATGTGACCTACCCGTACGAGAACATGAATTTGGACTTTAAGAAAAACCGAAACACAGTGTTGTACGACATGTATCCAAGATTCCAACAGACTTAACCCGAACGAAACCATCCTTCACCGCTACTAAACCGAGAAGACTTTATCGCTACTGTTGCTATTGCCTTAATTGACTGTTAAATCAAAATGAGTCAGTAATTCCTATGGAGTTTTATAGCACTGAAAATTTTCCAGCCTACACCGCCGCATACTGCCTAATCCTTCACGACCGTGTTGTGGAATACGTACCGCTAACAAATGTTGCGCGTGAGCTCGCATAAAACGGCGCAGTACCATTCATCGCCACTCGTTTTCATCACGACCATCCTCCTGGACGCGAAAGGATTCAAGATGAGAGAAAGAGTGTTTATCTTCAAAGATGTTGCCGTGTGTGTTGTACAATCAGACAACATTATCGCTACACATTGCATCTCTGTAAACTCGCCAAGACGTGGAGGGAATGACCCAACAGCGAGATGGTTGACACATACAGTAATTACCATGGAATATCTTGGAATGCTACTGGTGTAACCTTCAGTAGACTATGTACTATTCTACATGCAATCAGCAATGAAGATGACGCAATTATACGTGTTAAAGGACTGGAGAAGGCTCGATGGTTCCAGAAGATTTCCAGGAAGAAAGTCTGCTACAATATAGAAGATTTAGGATGTCCACCTCTACAAGAACTTAGGAAGAATGAGTTGATAAAACTTTGTAAAGGACATTTATTTTGTAATGCTGTATGTGCTGCTGAAAATTTATATTTAATTGCCCAATGGTGCACGAAATAAAAAAAAAAAAATCAAATCAAATACAATGCGTTTATACAGTTATACATGTATTTACTAACAAAAATTTTCATTTGGATGAACACATCAGTTCTTGCACTTATCGTCCACAAGCATTATATGCGGTCCAAAAACATAATACCTACGAATATAATTCGTGATTACAGTGTTATTAACATCGGGTAATACAAGTAAATTTTTATATGCAATAAGTTCTTGTTTGAGTACCACATAGTCCAGCGATGAACTATAAGCCACATAAATATCATTAATGTACATATCAACCAGTTTTTGCACTGGGTCATATTAAAGTCTCCCAGCATTTTATTAGCTAACATGTCCACAAATTCTGTGCAATATCTTGAAACTAGGTATCCCCACCTCTTCTTGATGGCGAAGGCACCGGTCACTGCAGGCTGCGCGTTGATGAGGTTCTTCCATGTCGAATCGCCGAAGTAGACGCTGCTGGTAGGATTAGCATTTGGGGTAAAATATATAGATTTCACTCCGGCAACCGTACAGCTGGAGACGGTGAGCTCGCCAAGTGGAACGTCGGTCTGGGCGCCAGCTGTGTTGAACAAATCTAACACAACGTCCAATACTTGAGGCAGCATGTTACACTCTTCATAGTTCGTATAACTTTAGTGTGGCACCCCACTTTTTCGAGCATTACGACTGGCTAAAAACTTGTTTGGACGATAAACCTATCGTCAAGTGCGCTGAGTCACCAGCATCGAGCTGATACACCGACGAGAACAACAGTACCCTCTTAACACTGAGGCCCTCAGACCGGTTGGGTTGCCTTGTCTTGCTTGCTCGAGTGGTGGGGGGAGGGGAGGTGAGCCTGTTCAGACTTATCAATGAAAGCAGGCGTGCTGGGTAGTGAAGCTGAGCCTGTTGTAGCCTGCATTGGCAGCTGAACCGTAACATGTCATTTTGTCAGTGTGGAGTGGATGAAGCCAGGTGTGGATGGATGGATGATTGACAGGTCCGGTGTGTCTGCTTGCCTTTGTATTCGGTCCACAAAAGGTTGGCCAATGTGAGTTATGGATGGATTGAAGAGGGAGGGGGAGGGGTTCTTCACACCTAGTCACTCAAGTTGGGAGGCAGCTGAAGTGTGGGTTAGAGGAAGCAGGTGATCAAGTGGCATAATAATAGATAAGTGGTTCTTTTGTATCGGCTGACCGACCGGAGTATAGGTGGCTTCACACCTGGTCACTCAAGTGTGGAGGGGGTTGTAGCTGAAAGTCAGGTTAGTGGGATAAGGTGTTCATTCAAGTGGCCTAACAAAAGAGAAAAATAGGCAAGTGGTTATTCACTCAAATGGGGAGGGGGAGTCAGGTGAAGGTTATGTTATTGTGAGCAGATGGTCACTCAAGTGGCCTAATTAGCATAACAATGGACTTGTCAATCATCTTCATACCTGCTTGAGAGAAAACCGCCCTTTCTACACTACTCCTCAGTGTAATAATTTTTTATTTCTTTTTGCAATATTAATACAGTTGCTAATTTCTTATTCTGATACCTGAGCTTTACATCACTCCTTTACCATCTGAATAGGAACCTGTTCTCACACAGTGCATGAGACATCTTACATGGGGATTCGCTTAATCATTCTCTGTTGTCTGTGCAAAGGTTGCGCACGATGTAGAGAAGAGATGATTATTGTATATATTATCGTACTAATCTCTGCAGGATAAATATAACATTCCCAACAGAACTGTCAGGGATTGCAACAAATTACCAAGTCAAATGATGAATAATTTACTAAAAACGTTGAAGGAAAAATTAAAATTTGTAAATCGCAAAAGTAGATGGGGCAGGAATTTAACAGGCAAATTATGCAAAATAATTAGCAACATAAAATAAAAAAGGGGTAAATAGATGACTAAGGGAACTGCCACCGGAGCGTGTGCTCCATTGCAAATAAATTGAATTAAATTAAAAATGTTAGCATTGGCTAACTGCTTGTATGAATTATGTAGCAAGTAACAATGTGTAGAAATCATAAGTAAGTATATAGCGAATTTGGCATTTGTAGCCACTTTAATCTATTGCTATTAATTATGATATAGCGTATTTACCAGGCTAGCATCATCAGTACACTAAAGAATTCGGAATTTACGATAGTTTGTAATATACACACTCTACAAACAAATATTAAAACATAGAATAATCGAGGCTACATACATATAATACAGTGGATCGCAATTAGAGGTACTTGTACCCCCAGGTACCCCCATGGTAATCTGTTAGCTAAGGTAATCACTACGATAATTAAACAAAGAAACAAATACGCAAACGTTACTATCGCGAAAATATATTTTGAGGCAACCTGCATGTGCACGCATTATATTACTGTAATGCTGTGATTGTGCGATGAACGCATTTATTCAGGCCTGTAATTTCAACTGCAAGGGGTACGCGAGCTCGAGTTCTCTCTTCAGATGGGAACCACTGATATAATGTATGCACAGTTCATAGAGACTATTCTCTGTGGCCAAATATGTCCATGGCAGACAGCTGGTTTCGCGTACAGAATCTCAGGTTAAAATGGGCGTTTCAAGTAATAGCGATTTTCTTGTCTGGCTTTCCTTGATGACTATCTTTCCGTAGACGGCACAAATTATTCGCTGTGATTGCTCCTCTATTAAAACTTGCGAGGTTCTTTCGAACATGAATCCTGGCAGGTCTCGCCATTTCCGCGAGGTATCCACTTTGTTAGTCGTTAATAAAAGAAATCCTGATTGGTCTTACCAATACTTCCAGGTTCTTTTGCAATCTATAATCGATAGCACGTTCTGGACGATATGTATGGCCCCAGGATATCGTCTCACACGTTTTTTAAAGCTATCACCTCACAGATAAAATTTAATTGTATAATCCTCTCTATAAAATCAACTGCTATTTATTGAAACATCTTAATAAATTCAAATATTTACAGTTCTCGTAATACAACATAAAATCTCACATATAACAATCTGTTTCTCCTTGGCTTAAAAACAAAAAACAATACAGCCTACCAACTTCAACTATTAAAATATATTACATAAACCTTAAATTTACCCATTTTCACATACTACTATACTGTACGGCCTTGTATTAAAATAAATACATTCATATATTCCATAATTCGTAAAATTATTACTATAATTATTAATATCATTATTTAAATGTCTGATGTGGGATCTCATAAACTCAACTAGAACAATATATGAGATTTTTTTTTTTCACACTTGACAATCTATCTTATTTACTTAATAACTAGCACTAACTTTTTTTATCTGGAAAGTGAAATATTTTTTCGCAAGCTCATCCTTTTCACGATAAACAATCCCCAAAGAAGTATTCCCATGCTTAAATTACCTAAAAGTTTAATATTTTAACGACAGTCCAGCTTGTAACGTGTACCCCGAGTCATCCACATTCTGACGCTGGCGGCTATGGTAGATAAAATGCTATCAGTAGAACCACAGCCACGCACGAGATATACAGGACACGGAAGATCGTTGGCGGCAATGTTGTTCTTGTGATTAAATCTTAGATCAGTCTTAATGTGGTAATGCGTAACAGATAGCTCGCACGCGCTGTTGCGAGAAAGAAGTTTCCTAGTTATTAAAACTCCACTGCAGTTCTCTTTTTTAATTGTTTTGTTTAAAGGCCATTGACCTAGATGATAACGAGCCCTCACGATAACAAGGCAGCGTCTCGTGGCCAGACACGCTGTTGACGAGATCATGGTATCCTCACAACGAAGCTGGCTCAATAACAAGACGTTTCACAGATAGTACTCGTAGCAACAGTCCTACTTAGTTTATTTGACGAAACTTGTTTTGTATATTTTCAGAGGATTTCGGTTCCACATAAAACTACCAGTGGTCTAAAATATTTGTTGTGTCTAGTTCAGGCAGGTAAGCCATGTCGAAGTATTTGTTGTTTGTCGTCTTTTTACCAGGTTTTCTTTCGTTGACGGGAGTTCCTACCAAAGAAGTCGAGTGGAACTACTAGTTTTGGATTCTGTTGTTCTGCTTTTTTTTTTTTTTTTTTTTTTTTTTCCTGTCGTCAGTCTTTAGACTGGTTTGTTGCAATCCTCCATCCCTTCCTATCCTGTGCTAACCTTTTCGTTTCTACATACCCCTTACAACCCACGTCCTCATATATCTGCTTCATATATTCTAATCTCTGTCTTCCTCTACAGTTCTTACCTTCGACTGTTCCCTTCACTAACAAATTAACCAATCCAGCATGTCTCAAAATATGACCTGAAAGCCTGTTTCTTCTTCCTGTAAGCTTCTTCCATAAACTTCTTTTCTCACCCATCATTTCCAAAACTCGTTCATTTCTTACTTTGTCTGTCCACCTAATTTTTAGCATTCTTCTGTAGCACCACATTTCAAATGCTTCAAGTTTCTTTCTTTCCGGCATTTCTAAAGTCCATGCTTCGCTACCGTAAAGTGCTGTGCTCCACTCATAGAGTTTTAAAAAGTTCTTTCTAATTCCTAGATCAATATTTGAAACTAAAAGGTTTCTCTTTTTCATGAAGGCTCTTTTAGCTAGTGCTATTCTGCTTTTAACATCCTTCCTGCTTCGGCCATCGGTTGTAATTTTTCTTCCCAAGTAACAGAACTCACTCACTTCTCCTATTGCATCCGATCCTATTTTTATATTTAATCTACTACTATTGGTATCATTTCTACTACATTTCATCACTTTTGTCTTACTTTGATTTATATTCAGTCCAAAATCTTCCTTCAGTATTTTGTTCATGCCATTCAGTAACTTCTCAATATCCTCAGCCCTCTCTGCTAACAAGACAATGTCATCAGCAAATCGTAGCATACTGATTTTTTTCTCCCTGAAATCTTATGCCGCATGGAAATTTTTCTTTGACTTTCTTCATTGCTTCTTCTACATACAAGTTGAATATTAACGGGGATAGACTACAACCTTGTCTCACCCCATTTTTAACCGATGCATGTCTCTCGTGATTCTCTACTTTTATTATAGCCACCTGATTCTTATATAGTTTATAGAGTATTCTTCTATCTCGATACTTTAGACCTGACTTCTTTAAAATTTGAACATCTTGTCCCACCTAACATTATCAAAAGCTTTTTCTAAATCAACAAATGCCATAAAAGTATCTTTGTTTTTCTTGATCCGCCCTTCAAGTATTAATCTTAAAGGCAGAATTGCTTCCCTTGTACCGCGATCTTTCCTAAACCCAAACTGATCTTCACCTACTATCTCTTCTACTACCCTTTCCATCCCTCTGTATATTATTCTGGTTAGTAATTTTGAAGCATGTGATGTTAGACTAATGGTGCGATAATTCTCAAATTTGTCGGCTTGTGCTTTCTTTGGAAGTGTGAAGATGATATTTTTGTTAAAATCAGTTGGAATTTCTCCTGTTTCATAACTTTTTGATATCAGCTTGAATAATCTTTCGATTCCTTCCTCTCCTAGAGATTTAAGAAGTTCTGCAGGGATCTCATCAATACCAACTGCCTTATTTGCTTTCAAGTCATTCAGAGCTTTATTAAATTCTGTTCTCAAAACAGGATCTCCTAAGTCATCAATGTCGACATCGCCTTCCTTTTCCAATACAATATTGTTCAAGTCGTCCCCATCATACAGTTTCTCAATGTATTCCTTCCATCGGTTAGCTCTATCTTCTGAGCTTAAAAGAGGTTTCCCATCGGCAGCTTTAATGTTCATACCTCTTTTCTTCATTTCTCCAAAATTCTGTTTGATCTTTCTATATGCAACATCTACTTTTCCTACGACCATTTCCTTTTCTACTTCTTCACACTTTTCTTGTAGCCATTTTTCTTTTGCTTTTTTGCATTTCCTATTTACTATTTCTGCCGCTATCTTGTCACAAAACCTGATTCTTTGTTTCAGATTAGTGTTGGATAGACCAAAATGTGCTTTGAGTAAATATTTTGTGTACTGAACTAGAGCACCTATTCGAATTAGGTATCTGAAGTGTCTCTTGTTGCGGCGACCATTCGCCTGGTGCACACTTCCGTTATTTCACGTTGCGGCGACACTGCGTGCAAGCCACATCGGATGCACACGTAGCATGCAGCACTCAACAGTAGACGGTCGGTCACTGACAACTGGAAGTTTATAGTAGGATGCGAGTCATTTTTGAACATTTTTCTTTCAAATTGCTTAGAAGCCATTGATGGCAAGGATGTATGAATTAAAAAACTAAGTATAGGCATATTTTTTAATTATAAGAATTAATTTTCATTTATGTTGCTAGCTATTGTGGACTCACCTTACAAGCACATTGACGTTGGAGCTTTCCGGAATCGAATCGGACAAAAACATATTCCATAGAACTTCTTTTATAAGTAAGCTCGGAAACGAGACCGAGCGTGGTGGTGTAACGGTTAGCGTTCTGGCCTCGCATACGGGAAGACGGTGGTTAGAATCCCCGTCTGGGCATCCAGATTTGGGTTTTCCATGGTTTCCCCAAATCACTCGAGGTGAATACTTCCTTCAAAAGTCCATGGTCGAATTCCAAAAAAAAAAAAAAAAAAAAAAAAAAAAAAAAAAAAAAAAAAAAAAAAAAAAAAAAAAAAAAAAAATCGTTTATAGATTGTTAAGAACCCGGAAAAATGTCGAAAGTGCATTTGTCTTACTCTCGAATAAATGGAAAATTATTCACGAAGCAATTAAATGTACAAATTGGGATTTATCCATCCTATTGATAAAAACTTGTTGCTCTCTTCAAAATTTTGTAACAACTACAGGGGTAGATAAAAAATTCAAGATGCAATGAGTATAGAAGGTTTTGTCAATATCGATAAGGACACCTAGAGACCGGCAAGTGGAACTATTAAGCAGTCTATCTAAGTAACAAACATGTTAACAGAATATTTTGTTTCCGATATTGATAGCGTATCTTTGGACAGGAAATTAAGAATTTTTGCATATTCAACAGCAATTTAAAAACATTTTATATTGATCTTATATAAAATCTAGATTGTAAAACATTTTATTTAAAACTTTATAATAAAAACCGAAAATTTTATTTACACATTTCATTTTCGGCTTTTGTCATCCTTTTCCTCAAATCCCTCATTGAATAAGCTACATACGCTGGTCCATTCTCATCTGTTGGGTAATTGAGTAGTGATAGTTCTCTGATGTGATATCGTAAATTTCTGGGTAATTCTCAATTTCACCAATAAAATGCACAATGTAAACATTTTCTAAGTGTAGTATGGGACCCACATATTGGGTATCAAATAGAGGAGTTTGGAGGGGGGGGGGATGGTGCAAGATTTGACTCTGAAATCACCAAAGAATATAATTAGTAACCGATATGATAAAAGAGTTGGACTGGGATTCATTAGAAGGTAGGAGAAAGGTGAAGAAAGCCATGGAAGTGTACAAGGTGTATATTGGGGATGAGACGTGGGAAGATATTGGTGTAAGAATTAAAAGTAATGCATGGAAGGGAAAAGTTGACAATGACCACATGCTGGCATTCGATTTCAGGTACAATGGTGTGGGAAGATTTTCTTTCGTAGGTCAGAAATTGCAATATGTTGCTGAGAGACATGGTTAATAATTTACCAAAAACGTTGAAAGAATTTAACGCTGAAATTTGTAGAGGCCAAGAGTAGGTGAGTACAGGAAAGGGATAAAAATGGGTGTGTAGAGAAATTGCCACCGGATCGTGCGCTCTATTGCAATTAAATTAAAACGTCCACCATGCCTGCCGCACTTGCGTTTTCTGCCGGACGTTTGCACCGCTCCATTGGAAGCAATGTACTGGAGGCCGGAGTTGCGTGTGCGGCGCCTCTGCGGCGTGGTGGGCAAGAACTTGGAAAAGCGACGCAGCGTGGACGTAGGTCTCCGCAGCCTTGCCGCTGGTGTGTGTGCACAGCCGTATCTGTTTCTGTGTACTCCGCGCCTCAACTGCGGCGGCGTTGTGTGAAATAACGGACGTGTGCACCGGTCCTCGTAAACCGTTTGTAGGTCGATATAAGGTTCCTCTTATTGACGCAAGGGATATTCTAACACAAGAACTGCGATCTAATATCCTAGACACCCATTAACTCGTCTGCGATTTTGATTGTTAACTTCTCCAACTCTCCTTTGGGTGCATGTGTTTTTTGACGATTACAGTGGAAATTTGTGGTTTTATATATTGTAACGAAAAAGGAGGGGGGGGGTCGTTACTTCAAGTTTTAAATGTTATAAGTGGTTCTTGAGTTTCATTAGAAATTAATATTTAAATAGCAACGATCTTGATTGCTGTTGATAAACACATATAATGCTTGATTTATTAGTTTCATATGGCTTGTACATAGCCGGATACATTTAACGCATTATGGATATTTGCAAGAAAAAGCACTATCTGGCTTTACAATCTGCCTGAAGATAGCTAACATAAACGAAATGGTAAATATCTCATTCTATAAAATTAAATGCATGATAACATTGTGGCCACAAGCCAACAGTAAAATGTTACATGTATAATGGATAAAATCCCTTAGGCGCCTTTTAAATTAAAAATGTGAACAAGAGCAAGACTCAACTGACTTTACAATGAGCTTTAAAGTTCAAGAGGTTGTTTGCCAGCTAGCTTTTACAATGGATTGAGCAGAGACCCTGACTTAGGGTCGTTTACGGATTCTTCAAAGTCTTTCCAAACCATGAAACGATGATGGGCGATGGAACACTTTACCATAGTCAGCAACGACAGTGGCGGTGTGTGATGGAGGTCAGCAATTGCACACCCAGTGCAAGGACAGCATCAAACGACCAGCCTGTGGTCAAAGCCAGAACCCTCCAGCATAGCGCCACTTTGCGCTGTCACGTCTAGACACGGCGACTGTCCACCACAGAATGCCCGAAGATGGCGGCTTCTCCTCTTCCCGAAAACTCATTCCAGAAGTTTCGTTACATGAAAAAATGAAACCATGAAATAACATCGGCAGACCCCGTATCTGATACAGCATTGGATGTCTAACTTGTTTCCAAAACAACGTGAGGCTTAAAGTCAAGCCCATTTGCTCTCTCCTTTCCCGCTCGCCTGTCGTCTCATGTGCCATTCAGGTATCCATCCGCCGGTCATTGCTCTGACCTTGGGGGTGAGCCGTTTCTGGGTAGGTAACGGTCGGCAGCCCCCACGCCGTCGCAAGAATTTACCGTTGCAGCTTCAAAATCCTTTCTGCCCCTTCAAGTAGCAACCTCTTTATTCAGATGAATTTAAAGAAAGCATGGCAGCCTGGGATATCCATTTAAAGGATCGGATAATTAAATCACCAAATACACCTAAAAAATTAATATAGTCTGAATATAAAAATAATTAAATACAAATTTACATGTCTTGTAGAACGCCACAATCTGCGTGCTACAATATAGACTATCTCTGTGCTACAATTAATTTTTCATGTTATTTTGTTTATTTAAAACGACCAGCAATACATACATGCTGTACAGATTTTTGTTCTCTATTTAATCACAGAGCATGGAGGGAGAGTGGTAACGCTGTGGCCTCGCATTCGGGAGGACGCGGTATCGAATACCTGTCCGTCAATCCAGATTTGAGTTTTCCATGGTCAGGGGCGTAGCTACTATGGGGCTAGGCGGTGCAGTGCACCGGGGCCCCTACGCTCAGGGGGCCCCCAAGCGCAGTTCAGAGGCCCACAAGCCTTCGTGGCAAACTGGCGACCTCTTTTTTTATAGCTCTACAGGAAGCCCCTCACTAAGGGCCCTCTCACTGCTCAGGGTGGCCCCAACCACTGCTCAGGGGGCCCCATCCTCAGTTCAGGGGGCCCTTACCAACGACACAAAGCAAAAAAAAAAAGTCGCCCCTCTGGCCTGAGGGCCCAAAATATTTTTTTTGCACCGGGGCCTTTGTTGACCTAGCTACGCCACTGTCCATGGTATCCCCAAACCGCTCCAGGCGAGAATCGGGATGTTTACTTCAAACAGGCATTCCCTTTCCCTGGTCAAATCCTTCTCCGCCCCTAATGACCTCGACTTCGACGAGGCTTAAAGCCATAGGCAAAATAAAACAGAATCTACTTAGTTGCAGGACTATTAAAAGGGCATCATTGGAGGAAAATGCAGTAGGGTTTTTCTGTATCTAAGTAATTTTACAATTAGACATTGAACATAATGACATTTACAAAATGAACAAAGCACAAAATACAAATTCAAAATGTGCAAGGACGATCATTCGGCGTCGTGCTTGTTTTCACTTAGAATGTCCTCAGAAAGACGATATGTCTTGAGCCACATTTGACTGTTGATTTCCTACATTTTCTGTAAAATTGTGCTCCTGAAACAATATTTAGATTACTTAGGAAAGTTTGTGTCGATTTCATGATCTAGGTTTTAGTGGTTGGGAGACCAGTTTCTCTGCAGTGTTGTGCGCTAGGCACGAGCCAGGGTTCTGTTATAATCATTGTAAGGAATTTATTTTGGTAGTATTGTATGGTTTGAAGGAGCAGCATTACACCATACGGGGAAGGCATAGGAATTGGAAGGATGGATTAATTTATAGAGTAAAAATTCACTTTCAAATCTAAGGTATCTTTTCTTGTAGGTAATTTGAAAACACGACTGAAAGCTTTAGATAGCTCATGACATGGTATTTTCACAATACGATTTTTTTAAAAAAATTCTTGGTTTACAATATAATTTTTAAATCATTACAGAAACAAAAATTATCCTGAATTCTTATCTTGCTACAATATCGACTTCCACAGCCACGCATTGAAAACATATGTGGCCCGTCGACGAAGGAAGGAGGCATGATGTTATCGTGGCCGATGTCGCGATGACCAAATAGCCGGTAATTATCCTTAACAGACGAAGCCAGTCTGGTTTTACATCCTCCTGTGATGAATTGCAGCAAGTTATAAAGTTTTTCCCCTCGCGGAATTGTAGTGACATAATGACATTACTGTATCTTCTCTCTCAAAATTCTTTTTTTTTTTTAAATCGACTCAAACTCACGCAGCCATTCTTCTTTTAATTATTATTTATTTAAACGGCACAATTTCATCTAAATAGTTTGCGGAGAGAATTTTCTCTTTTTTTTTCCTCCTCTTGAATCTGTGGTAGCCCGCCACAAGTTGGACCCAATAGTCCTCTATATTTGCATTATTTTGAGAAAAAATATAGTATAATAGTGTTTCCCATTAGCCATATTAAGGCGTCTCTTTTATGTGTAGACCAGATGTCATGTCCAATTTAAGTAGAAGTTCAGGAGTTATTCTTGTCGAGGTGTTATCTAATATATGTGCTGCAGTACGCCTTATCCAGCTCCAAGTGTCGGTGGCAGGTAATCCTGTGGGGTAGAGTGTCTGCCATTTGACAGTGGTTACATCTATCCGTTTCTAGGAGATGGATTCGATTTAGTTTGGTGTTAGTGGCTATTGTCTCATTGACTACTTGTACGAGAGTGAATGTACGGATGTCTGTAACACTGGGTTGTGGATATTGCGCAAAAATGTTTCCATATAATATTTGGATACTTCGTTTCCTGTCTGTTCCGAGGGGTGTTATCCTTCATAATATTGTATATTATTTTGATTGTTAAAGGCCGGTTATTTTTGTGATGGAGCTTCAGGTAGCAGAGTTCCAGGTAGAAAAGTTGTAGTATTTCAGCTGGTTTGGTATTCCGACGATGCTGATGGGTGGTGTCATGCTATGCGGCTTGTATAGGTTGATCAGATGCATTCCTGCTTTTTGCCTGCAGCATATTTTTAACGAAGAGAGCTTTACTCTTCTTATAAATATTAACAAGGCCAAGTCTCCCTCTTTGTTTAGCTAGAGTCAGTGTTTCTACTTTAATCTTAAAGATTTCTCGGCAATACTACGATATACGAGGCACTAAAATATTAAGGATTTGATGGCTGATTCTGATAGATCTCGACGAGACAAATCGGAAATGAAGAATACATTTTTTTGGTATCTCGCTTAGTTTCCGAGATATCACATCTTAATGAAAGGGTAATATTCACTTCACTACTACTTATTATGTAAGAAATCTGTATTGTAACCTGTTAAAAATTAACGCAGATATATACCAGAGATCATTGTTTCATTAAAAAAAAAAAAAAGGATTTCGTGTAGATCTTCCGTGTACAAACTCAGAAATGACACAAAAAACATTCAGTAGTAAATTATGCTCAGCGCTGCCTTATTGTACCATAGATTACTGTAACACATACGATGCTAATAATATACGTCATTGCGCATGTCTGCCAACCTATTGGAAATTGAAGAAAAAAAAACGAGTTTTTAGTTTGACGTATTTTTACCATAATTAGCAAAGAATCAAACTTCAGGTCGCCGTTAATAACATTAAGACGCTTATCTATAAATACAAATTTATAGTGCCTTTTTATCTAGAAGTAACTACTTCAGTTATCGACTGTCACCATAACAACATTCTTGTCAATATAGTGAAACTCGTAGCGTTTGTTTGCGGTGTTTCTTATTCTGAAATGCGTGAAAAACATCCACTGCTACAACCACTATTAGACAATTTCAATATTTACACCTCGTTTAGCAAATTAATTGCAAGTGAGGTAAATGGCCTACCAATGTTAGTTGAAATGACAAAAAAAAAGTTGGGATGGGTATGGAGATGCGCAACAAAAATGACAAAAAAGTGGTGCAGCAATACCATAAATCCATACCAATATACTTTCTTCGGTGGATGTTGTTGTAGAATTTAGGGAGACTGTTTCAATAATTATTAGTTTCACCATAGACATGAAAATTAATGATGTATTTGAGAATCTAAAATATTGGCGTTATTCAAATAATTGAAAAGATATCAGTTGGGGTACAGTTGTTGACTATTATAGTTCTTGTCGGGAAGTAACTGAAATCATATCTTCCCATACCGACACTGTACTGGGCGGTGAAAGTAAGACGGTCCAGATAGACGAGACATTTCTGACAAAAAGAAAATACAATCGCGGCCGTCTAACGGAACAAATGACAGTCACTGTGTTAGGATTATACTGCAAAGAAACCAAGTCTGGCCTTTTATTCAAAGTTAATTCGAAAAGTAAAAAGGAGTTGAGGTGATATGTGAACCGGTACATTCACCATGATACGTCAAAGAAATGCACAGACAGTGCAAAACAATACATTGGTATTGTGAAAATGTTCTCTACCAAAACTGTAGCCTACATTTGAAAACAAACCATAGTATAGGACAATTTGTTAACCAAACAGACAAAACGAACACCATAAACGATTTAGAAATTCTGAATAAATTACTAAAAAAGTGTCAAATGTCGACGATCTGCAAAACTTCTCCACCACTACATGACACTGTACTGGTATCGACAAAATGTATTGAATAAGTATAACAACAAAGGTTCTAAAATCATGCAAATTTTTTCCTAAATATTAAATGAGTGTTCCCAGGCTTCACGGATGGCGATATAAAAGAAAGCTTATCATTAAAAGAAATTGACCCACCTACATTGATCTCGGAAATTGAATTCCTGCTTCAGCCGCCAAAAATATCACGTTTGGATGAAGGTTTGGAACAAAATTACAGTGAAATCATAGACACATTAATATCAGGAGCTCTATCTGACAATGATGAACTTCCAAATGACTTCTTTTAAAATTTTACAATTTTATTTCTGCACACGTAAAAAATGATTAAAATCTATAATTTATTTTGTCAAACATTAATTAATTGATCTAAGAAAAACAAATATTACACATTTACGTATGTATGGAACGCAGTAAGTGATACCTCCTCGTGGTGCGTTCTGGGTGTAGAAAATGTTTACATTTTCTGCAGCGAAATCATCTACTTAGTTATGAACTAAAAATGATTTTTTGTGGATTTTCTGATATATGCAATGTTCTCACAAAGAAATTATGAAGTTGCAGTTATCGTAGCATACCCCAAAGCGATATCTCGGAAATTAGTTGTGCCCTTTGCGACATTTTCCTTCCGGTCCAGGTTGCATTTCCATCTAACAGCAACCGCCTAACGCACGGAACACACAAGTGAATAGGTGATATTTTCCTTCTGGTCCAAGCTGCATTTCAACCTAACCTCAACCACCTTACACACGAACCTCAAAGATGTGAAAAAACAACATTTTTTCCTTCTGTTCCAGGCCGCATTCCATCCTCACCTCAAACGCCTTATACACGAACCTCACAGATGTGAATAGACATTTTTCTCCTAGTCCAGGCTGCATTCCAACCTAACCTCAACTGCCTGAGGCACGAACCTCACAGATGCGAATAAACGTCATTTTCCTCCTGATCCAGGCTGCATTCCAACCTAACCTCAACTGCCTGACGCACGAACCTCACAGATGTGAATAGACATTTTCCTCCTGGTCCAGGCTACATTCCAACCTAACCTCAACCGCCTTATGGACGAACCTCACAGATGTGAATAAACGACATTTTTCTTCTGGTCCAGGCTGCATTCCAACCTAACCTCAACAGCGTTATGCACGAACCTCACAGATGTGAATAGACATTTTCTTTCTGGTCCATGCTGGCTGCATTCCAACCTAACCTCAACTGCCTGACGCACGAACCTCACAAATGTGAATAGGAATTTTCCTTCTGATCCAGGCCACATTCCAACCTAACCTCAACCGCCTTACGCACGAACTTCACAAATGTGAATAGACGACATTTTCTTTCTGGTCCACGCCATATTCCAACCTAACCACAACCGCCTTACGCACGGGCCTCACAGATGTAACAGGAAGAATTTGTCAGTGCTTGAGCGACCTTTTCTTACTCGTCCATTTTGTATGTAATAACTAGAAGATGGATGATCATGATATATTTCCTTGAGAAATAGTAAATACATCATTTTTTTATTTTTTATGTTAATGTTTCACTCCGTCCTAACAACTCGGAGCCATTTATTACAATATTAATTATTTTCGTTCTAACAAGTTTTCAGCCATGCCAGATGTGTAAAATTAATAATATCCTAGGTAGCATAGCTATATGGGTTTGTACACGGAAGATATACACGAAATCCTTTTCTTATGGAACAGTGATCGCTAGTATATATCTGCGTTAATTTTAAACAGGTAACAATACATATTTCTTAGATAATAATCTCTAGTGAGGTGTATATTTTCGTTTTTTAAACATCTGATATCTCGGAAACTAAGCGAGGTACCAAAAAAACTTATTCTTCCTTTTCGATTTGTCAGGTCGAGATCTATCAGAATCAACCATCAAATCCGTAAGATTTCAGTGCCTCGGATATCGTAGAATCCCCGATTTCTCCTCTGTGTATAAAATATCCGACCGCAGACATAATGCTGCGTGCCAAGTACCATAGCTTCCCAAGGACAAATGTGTTGATTAGTTACACTCTCTGTACCATATTAAGATTCTTCACTGAGTGTTGTTGAAGGCAAGCTCTAATTTTGCCTAATAGGTTCCTCCAATTTGCTGTCGCACTTTTGTAGGCATTTTTGAAATTTAATTCCCAGGAAGTTGATTTCCGAGTTTTCTTCCAGCCATGAGGGTTTATTAGACTTCAAACCGACTCCAGTATCCATGATTTTTTGATTTTTTTCGTATTTAATACTGCCCCAGAGCATTGACTGTAACTATCGATGGTTTGTTTTGCGAATTCAATATCTATTGTATCTTTTGTAAACACTACGACATCATCAGCATAGGACCGACATATCACTTTTCCAATTCCTGTTTTAAGCCCTGTTAATGTTTTTGTTAATTTTATCAATAGTGGCTCAAGGGAAATTGCAAATAAGATCATAGATAGAGGACATCCTTGTCTTACTGATCGCCTAATTCGTATAAGTCCGCTAATCATTGACGATTATTTTTGTTGTCGCCTTGTTTAGTAAATTAGTTTGATATCTCTTCCCCAAATCCCATCTTTATCATCTTTTGTTTCAGAAAGTTATGGTTAACTCTATCAAAGGCTCGATCGAGATCAAGTGAGAGGATAGCACCCTCTGAGTTACTAGTGTTCATATAGCCTATGACGTCACGATATTATGAGAGTAGTTGGATAATTGATCTGTTATATCCAACAGCAGCCTGGTGGGTTTTTATCACCTTATGTATTTTATCTTTTATTCTGTGTGCTAACACCCTAGCGAATATTTTATAATCACTGTTCAGTAAAGTTATATAGGTCTAAGCTCTTCATTATTATTAGCAGTCACATTTTTGGGGACTAATACTGTTAGGCCGGCCACAAATTCATCAGGAAAAGATTTTTGTTCCATACTTTTATTGTAAATTTGTATGAGTTTATCTTTCAACTGTATCCAGAAGGTTGCGTAGAATTCAATTACTATGCCATCTGGTGCCGGAAATTTGTTTTTGGGGCTTCTTTGGTTTGCTGCATAAGCTTCTTCCTCGTCAATTAACCTGTTAAGGTCTATTTGGTCTTCATCGTACAATTGCTGTTCTATAGAAGCTAATATTCTGTCTGGGTCTATGGTACTATCTACTTTTTCAAACAGATGCTTATAATACTTGTAAACTTGTTTTATTGCATCTTGGGTTTTGTGGACTTCTCCTTCTTCTGTACTCAGTTCTGTAATTAAATGTCTCCTCGCTCTGCGCTTTTCTTGCACTAGATGATAAATTGAAGCATCTTCAGAGGATAAAGTATCATGTACTCTGCTTCTGATTTTGATTCCTTCGAGTTCTATCCTCTTTATTGATTTTATTTTTGCATTGATTTTCTTGATCTCGAGGAGATCTCTACCTTCAACTTTTTATATAAATCTCGTAAACAAAGATAGTAAAATTCTTCTTTTTGAAGCTGCCACTTTTTTAATTCGGTGCTATAGGTCTTCAGCATCCGTTGTATCTTGGGTTTCGCCAATTTTATCCACCACTCTATAGTTGACGGAAATCTCCGTGTTTGGATACAGCATTGTTGCCATGTATCTCAAAAGTTCTGTTGTAGTTCTTGATGTTCTAGAATTGATGTATTTAGTTTCCAGTATCCTCTCCCCGTGCATATATTTTGCCTAGCTAGGTTTATTTTGCACTGGTAGGCAGCATGATCTGAGAATTCGACCGGCCACCGTTCTGTTGTTTGTAGTTCACTGTTCAGTTCGTGACTGATGTATATACGGTCTAATCTTGATGCAGTTTTCCCAGTGATGTATGTGAAACCTGCAGTATCTCCGTTTATTACTTCCCATGTGTCTAGTAATTTTAAATTGTAGATTATATATTCCAATTCGATGCTCTTGTTGAAGTTGGGCGTCTGATCTTTCTGATGTAAAACGCAGTTGAAGTCTCCTCCTAAAATAGTTTGTCGGGTGTTCGTTCCCATGTGTAAAGTTAAACTGTTTTTTAATGGCATTCGGCTACTGGGCCATACAGCCAGCTCAATGTGATTTGTTGCTATCAAGTATTGACACAAGGACACTACAACACGGACAAGACATTCATAGACACAACACTAAACACCCATGCCCTCGGCCGGACTCGAACCGGCGACCTTCGGTACGCGGAGCTAGCACTCCAGCCCCTACGCTACCTAGGTCGGCTTAAACTGTTTTTGAAATATTTAAACTCTTAATACAATTACATTACACATTAAGTTTTTAACTTGAGATGAATGTTATGTTAAATGAAATCTCTTGACGTGAAAAATTAAAACAAATAAAAAATTAACTTAACCTTACAGCAGTGAGGACACTCGAAATCATCTTCACACAACCTGAAGCAGTCTTCGTGGTACCATTTGGCGCAT
This sequence comes from Vandiemenella viatica, assembly GCA_031002005.1. Lineage (NCBI taxonomy): Eukaryota > Metazoa > Arthropoda > Insecta > Orthoptera > Morabidae > Vandiemenella > Vandiemenella viatica. The sequence continues at coordinate 65,027,452 of JARYHS010008074.1, forward strand.
TTTCACATGTCGGCCATCCTCTCTTCCTCACAGCCACGGCATTTCCATCCATTTTTTGTCTGAGTAGCACCGCTATTAATTTCAGGAGCAGTTTTCTTCGTTAAATTTGTGTTTTTCACGTCTTCCTTTTTTATTGAAAAATTCCTTTGTCACTGGGGTTCCACTGTAATTGATGGCTTTCTTTCTTATTGCTGGCTTATTGGCGTTGACTGTTTTTACAGGCGTCGGCATCAGCTTGTGAAATGAAATTCTTTTCAGCTGAGACAGGGGCATATCATCTTCATCCTCCGAATCAGACTACCCATAAACCATTCTCTGAGATGATGTCGAAGTTGATGGTATGATCAAGTTAAAACGGCTGTATCTCTTCTTGGTAGGCAGTATCAGGTATCAGCTGCACTGGGGCTGGAAATCTGTCAATAAGGATGGAGCGGAGGCAGTTTCACAGATAGCTTCGTTATGTAGTGGATACAAACCAGTTGTTTTAAATAGTGTTGCCACCTTACGAAAACAAAAGTCGCTAGACCGGGTCTCTAAACTCACTAGATTGCGGGATATTTAGAGATAAAAGATTCGCTAGAAATCGCTAAATAAAATAAAGGAAAGTTGTAAGGTAAGTAATATAAAAATATCTTAATAATTAGTATTTTCATTCAATTAAACATAACATTCTATTAAAAATCATCATCAAATTTCTTCAATCGGTATTTCTTCTTCATCGTCTTGGTGTATCGTTGGAGTTGCAGAACTTCCAGATGAGGAAGAATGAGATGAATCGTCAGTCTTAGTAATTAGCATCTTTGCCAATTGCAGCAATCACATCAGCCGGAAGGTCGTCACTGCAGGAGGTTTTTCACAATTTTTAACCGATTCCTTATAAAAAGAATTAGCTATTTACAGCTTTCTTGTTTGTCAAATTGATCTTAAGAATGTTCATTGTACTGAAAATCCTTTCTACTGCGGCATTCGAGAGAGAATGTGATAGGATATGGCTAAATAACTCCAGAAAGGTATTTATTCCTGCAGCATCCTTGTACTGGGTAAGCCGTATTCCGTTTTCGATATATTATGTACGCTATTATTTATACGAGTCATGACAGAGGCATTACCTACCGCAATTCCAATAAAGTTTTTCGAAACTCTGCAAGGCTGAATATCACTAAAAATCGCCAAATATTTTTTTTAGCGATAACATATTTAAAAATATCGCTTTCTAGCTTCAAAATTCACTAAATCTAGCGACAAAATCGCTAAGGTGGCAACATTGGTTTTAAAGCCACTTATAATACCCAGAAAACTACATGGCAAACGTAAGACACAATAAAAAAAAAAAGAGGTATCCATGTTTTACTCCAGTTTTTTCTTATCTTTTGTCTGTTTAAAGGAAGTTTCACTGTTTTAATTAAATAGTGTTTTAAAATCATAATGTGAACATTAAGGCGTTGTTTGTTTTTATGTATTTTCACTGCAGTATTAAATTCATTATCTTGGTAATTACTATAGCGCCATACAGCAGGCAACTGTGGAATATCACTGGAAGTACTACGGTTAAAATATTTTCTCTAACAATACAGATACTCACTGTTCTTCGTTGGTAAGTTATAAAATCGAAACCATAACTCGTTTTCTGTTACGGAAAATGTACAAACGTTTTGCACGTGCGATAAATCTATGTTAGAATATTAAGTTCGATAACAGACAGAATATCAGATTCGTATGATAGCCTCTGAAGATCCAATCTATGTTAAGCTATAGGTCTATTACCTATCCCCCTTCCTTGGATTTATACCTAAATGAATTAATGTCCAAACTCTGTCAGTCGGCGGCCGAACTATGTTAAGGGTCTCCAGCAAACAATAACATACGCATATTTACTTTTTTTTTTTTTTTTTTTTTTTTTTTTTTTTTTTTTTTTTTTCAGGAAACTCTCTTATGCTAAAACAGCTAACTACATCGTGACTCACGCATGAGATGGTGGGAGTAATTAGCAAAATTATTGAATGTTCGAAATACCGATGTCCACTGTGTCGGATGGGCACGAGCAATTCGGCAACACTTGGGTGGGTACACACTAGGCGAACGCATGCGACCGCACGCTATCAAACGCATACGTTCACTCGGTGTGTAGGCCCTACGTGAAGACGAAGGCGAATGAACGCTTCCTACCGCATTCGTTTGCCTGCGCTCCGTTTCGCTCGGGAGGCGGTACATCAAAGCAAAATGCGGACCACACGTTCTCAGCTTAGTTGAAATGTATACGTCGAGACGAACGCTTTTGTTGTTTTGTAGGGTACATGGAGCCGTCTATCTAGGATTCTTTAAAATTAATAGCGTTATATCAATAAGAAACAGAAAAAAGAACGGGGTTGAGAATGTGCTGAGGAACGAATATTTGCTTAAGACTGCTCTGGAGGGCACTGTAAACGGAGAGAAGAGAAGAGGTCGGCGAAGGATGAAAATTATGGATGATATAATGATAAACGGGAGATATATAAACTAAAAGAATGGCGGAACAGAGGGTGGCGTGGAGCAGGGCCCGCTCTAGCGGTATTGCCGCCCCGGACAAATAGACAAATTGCCGCCCCTTAAGATTATGAAGAATTATATATTTTTATAAAAAAATTAATTAATTTTTAATCGAATAAAATATTTAATTTTAAATTTTAATAAAACCATATATTCATAAATAAACTTATTGAATTTTGATCTAGCGGCACAAAATAGAGAAATTAATTATGAAATATCTGTACATAGCCACAAATTAACCATATTTTTTACATTTTTAAATGCTATTACAGATGGATATTATCACACAAACAATCTAATTGCCATTATTTTGAAAATAAAACTAGATTACATCAAATACGCTAAAATCACAAAAAACTTTTTTTCTTACTTTTAGGTTGCGAATTTTTTATTACATCTTAAAATTTACTTTATCAGCAATTTCATACTCAATTGCCAAAGTGGCTAAATCATTACATTATCAATTTCTTGGTTTTCGTAAATGCTTAGCAAGGCGTCGTATACATCTCCCAACTGAAATTTTAAAGGGTTTAATGCCTCTATCCTCTCTATCCTACTCTCCCATCTAGTGTCACTCCATGTTTTCAAAGTTTATTCGTGCATAATATTTTGCGCTAAAACGTCGATCTGAGTCATTGGAAGCAAATTTGTAATTATGCAATAGTTTAGGTGGACCTTGACTTACTAAAAAGCTTCTTACAGTGTCTCATAAAATTCTTGGCCACAAAGTTTTAGAAAGCCTTCTGTGAGTCTCACGTTAGTGTCAGTTCCAGTTGGTTTAGAAACTTCGTTCATTTGTTTGCTATTATTCTCTGACCATTCTGTACTTCTTTTGTATCCCGACCTGATATTGGATTCTAAGATTTGTTTTGGTAAACCCTGAATACAATATATTTTTTAAACGCGCCAGAATGATTCTGCCTTTCCCAACCTTCTTTATTTGTACTCGTAATCAAATAGTTTTCTTTGAGCGTCAGACATTTTGGAAGAGGCACGCACTTAAGTCAAACAATGAACACTATAAAATAATATAAAAAGTAAATATTTATCCTTGTTCTAAATAAGCTAAAACCATAACTAAGATAGATTATTCTCAGTCGATATAAAAAAATATTTATGCACAACACAAAATATTTTCCATACGATGTGAACATAAAGAAAGTCTACTGTTACTACACAGTCAAAGCTTATTCGGGGAGGATACTATCCGTAAATTTGCTGCAAATACAGAAACCGTGTATACAGAATGGCAATTTCTATAGGCTTAAACGGAATACGTTCCAAGTTCACAAACAAACAAAAATAAAAATGATGTGGAATGATTGTCACGCAATGCACATATTAAACCAACTGACAAAGTTATTCATATTCACTAAAATAGTTAATGAATTTCTTTTTGTTGAGACGATTTGCAAATGCAGCAATTAGAGTATCTGTAAATCTCATTCGTATATATAATAAGCATCATGGGTTATTATAGATTAGCAGTTAACATTTGAAATTGAATATGCTAATGGTATGTGAAGTAACTAATCGGTAATCAGTAGATGATAATATTATTTATTTATTAATGATTGTAAGTACTGTCCCACACCCACTAAACTACAGTATTTTCACAAGCGATCAAAGCTAGCGTATGTAATTTAACCCAACCATAACACTTACAATGCCTGTATCTAATTTGTACAATAAATCTGTGAGGCTCGGATTACGACAAGAAATTATTATGCAAATTATTCCACTTCGATTTCCAATAACTAAGATCCATATTGATTTGATTCATCAATTTAATAAAATAAATACTCAGCACCTCCCACCATGCACTATCGATTCCATGTATTAGAACCTAGCTGCAATTGCGAAAAACACTCTTTTTCACCGCGTCTAGTAACTTGTGGGCAGTATAACGTCGGAATCAGTGCAGGTAGCCGAGGGCAGGTGTAACAGCCCCACCTACCGCGCTTCTGTTGTGCGCTTTTGACGTTGTGCGCTTTTGTCGTTGTGCTCTTTTGTCGTTGTGCGCTTATGTCGTATATCCAACTAAATAACAGTTTAATCATAGATGTAATTACCTTTAGAATTTATGAAATCCTGAAGTAAATTTTATGAACTTCCACTTATCACTAATAACGTAATAGTAAGACTAATGCTGTTGTGTTATGAAACCACTTTTATAATTGGCAATAATAAGCAAGTTGAGACAACAAAAGTCGAAACAGCGTTCTACTCGCGTGCTAAGGCCCAATTCACACAGAAGAGACGTGGCGCGGACTACGGGCTGAGACATGGCGCGGACGCGGCGCATTTTGAAGTTGCTCCTCTGGCGCAATTCACACCGAGGTGGCTGGGCAACGGCGCGCCCCTTTGAGGTCCGCGCCCCGTCTCTTCGAAGTCTCTAGGGGCGCACCCAAATAGCTAAGAACTGTAAGTTTTTAACGAAAGAAAAAATCTGTATGTGGATTTTTTTATTAATTGGGTATTTAACACATTAAAATCATTAATATTTTTCTCACACTTACAGCCGAAATGGCGCCCCTAAATTTTAGCGCCCCAGGCAAATGCCCGGTTTGCCCCTCCCTAGAGCGGGCCCTACGTGGAGGGCTGTCACTGTGCGTGGACCTGCTGTATAGCAGAGAAGCCTTGATGAATAGAGTTATATAGAAAACACCAGTGTTCATGGAACCCTACTCATAATGATTATAAAAAAAAATTAAAAAAAACATAATACCTGGAACGGCATTAGTGAATTATGAAATGGGGCTCAAAAGACACTAATAAGAAAATGAAAATTCATTTAAAACAGACTCTGTAGCTGACGTCATATTTAAATCGACATGGTTTGCTTTAAGACATGTTATTTTTTTATGGATAAATTTGCACCAAGGGATAGAGAAAATACTGACGTTTTGAAATCTTCGTACCAATCTGCTGCAATAACGTAACAAAGTAGGTTGACTTCATTCTGCAGATACTTTGAAAAAGTCCATACCCAATTTCAGCTGTAAGATCATCTATAAAGTCTGTCCCTCTGTACAAATTTCTACTTTCGAACAAAGAAGTCATGCACCACCACCCTCTTGATCTCCTACGTCTTCGTATTTTATTAATTTTATTTTCTAATTTATTTGCTCCGGTGGCAGTTTTGCTACACACCCATTTTCCCCCTTTCCTATATCCACCTGCTTTTCCCTCTACAAATTTCAACTTTAAATTGTTTCTATGTTTTTGGTAAATTATTCATCGACTCTCCAGAAAACTTAATCCAATCCCTGATCCCCTTACCTGCGAAAGAAAATATTCCCATACCCTTGTACCTAAATCGAGTACCAGATTGTGGTTTTCCCATTCATACATTTTTTTAAATTCTTTAACACTAATATCTTTCCACGCCTCATCACCAATAGAAGACTTCTACATTTCTATGAGTCTCTTCACCCTCCTCCAGCTCTTTAATGATATCGGTTACTGATTTTACCTCATAAACCAGCGAACACGAAAGAATGACAAACAACGCATTCCTTCGTTGTAATGTGGACAGCAAGCTAATTCTTAAAAACGCCACATAGATTCGGCCGCATCCATTTGGCCGCATGCGTTTGCTTTCGTTCGCCTAGTGTGACCTTTACGGTCAGTGTTTCAGAACTATAGGCCTCAATTGGGCGGAATTACACTATCCCAGTTCATTCTCACTAACTCAGAATGAAGACTAAGTTGAGCATATGGTAAATATTGGCGGTAACTACATTGGTTTGGAGAGTTTGATGATTACTTTATGGCTCATTTGCAGTTTTCCTGCAACTACAAAGCTGACTATGTTTATAAATGAAACTTAAAGTTTTTTTTCTTTTCCAAATTGGCAAGCAAGAAAGCGAAAAGTTACTGGATTAATATAGTCTTTGCACTGAAAAGATGATAGACTTAACAATTGTACGTACTGGGTGTTCCTAAAATTACCAGTAAATTTGAAAAATCAATAAAAACTAAACGGGCAGCGATAGAAATAAACCGTTTGTTGCAATGTGCTTGGGACAGCAGTAAATTTTCAGGCAGACAAACTTTCGAAATTAGTTACAATTTTCAACAACAGATGGCGCTGCAGGCGATTTGAAAGATATAGAAGTAAATGCAGTCTGTGAGTTCGCCATTTTGTAAGTCGTCTTTCTGCTGTAAGCGTTTGCTGTTCACAGATTGCAAGCTTGCTGTGAAAAAATGGTGGAAAATATCGTACTTTAGATTTTTCCAGACTGCAGCGCCATTTGTTGTTGAAAATTGTAACTAATTTCGAAAGTGTGTCTGCCTGAAAATTTACTGTTGGCCCAAGCATATTGCAAGAAACGGTGTATTTCTATCGCTGCCCATTTAGTTTTTATTGATTTTTCAAATATACCGGTCATTTTTGAAACACCCGGTAGTTATATACTGATTAAATTCCTTTCTTCAGACACCAAGTTCACTGAACAGGTGCTCTTACTCCCGCATAGTCACTGTTAACTAAACACTTCCTCGTACTATTTGCCAGGTCTGTTATTTCCTGATAGATGTCCTGCGTGATTGTCAGTTTCCTCGAGTCAGCCGGATACTGCTTCTTCGTTAGGCTCGTGCGATCGTAATGACCTGGTGACACGGTTTTTACTGGCTGCGCAATCCGCCCCCATCGTAGCCTCCTTAATCTAACCTGGTAATCCTACTGGTTATAGGAGACTTACAGTTTAACGTGTAATCCGAATCAAGGAAGCTTTGTCCTCATCACACAGCAAGCTGTGCTAGAGGTGAAGGTCAGGTTAAGGGCCTATTAATATCCCCATAGAGACATGGAATCGGACCGGGAACCTTTCAATCTCGAGACGGACGCCTTTAGCAGACTGTTTTTCCTTATTCTTCCTTATCAACCAGGTATAATGTTGAGAGACCCTTACAAATCAGTTGAAATAAAAACTTCACTACAGCTCACTGCTTTCAAAATTCTCGGTCTTAATATCCTTAAATACTGCTTAGTACTCGTATCTAGTGTCAGTCATTGCTTTAATATTTTTATGTTTCTTCGTAATGGAGAGCAAAAGCATGTTTTCCATTCGTAATAATCTAAAACATCTGACATTAACGGAGAATATAGTAGGAGAGATCGCAGTCTACGATTCAAAATCGCCAGATTATCTACTAAAGTATTGGATTAAAACCCAAACCTCTCGGCATTTCGTCTGGAGAGAGGACATACGACATTTTTAATGATGATTCTTCCGTCGAGTAAGGACGATAATCCCGGCAACCCTGTAGCTGTCTTTCGGAAGCTTAGGACTGAATTGACGGGCACAATGCTAACAACGCACGACGCTGAACCTACACGCCGTGGGATTAGGGTTGTAACTAGCGTTGCCAGGTGTCCCGATTTGCGGCGGGACGTCCCGATTTTCGGGGGTCTGGGGACGTGTCCCGATTTACTCGTGATCGGGACGCCAAATGTCCCGATTTTTGGAGTAAGTGATAATAAGCTATCACTCAACGCAAAACATGAAATCGCGTGTTACACGTCGAGACGCATCGCTCCCAACCAGCAACACCATTCCAACTTATGGTGTAACAGACCCAACTACCCTTGAGCGTGGTAATAGCTCACTGAACAGATTCCTGGAGCACTAGAGTCGGTGATAGATCCCCAAGCTGTAATTCTTTCCTCGGTTAGGGGTGAGTACGCTCCTTCTTTCCGTTATTGTCGTGCATGAATCCAAATATCTTGTCCAGTATATGGTCTCTCCCCACAGCGCTTGTGCTGGCCCGTTCTCTCTTGCCGCAAATGTGAATCGTTGAAGCTCTCCTGCTTGCTGGAGACGCGATCGCACTTATAATCGTTCATCGTTTGTCCGTTCACTGGTTGTGTTCACGTGAGTTTCGTATATCGTAAAGTTTTAATCAGTCAAGGCAGGAGATATAAACGTCCTGTGGGTAAGTGTTAGAGCTATTTATACAATAAATTACTCTACGTATAACTAGTCTGTTCATGTGATTCTAAGATTTCATCTCTCTCCATGGAATTTAAGGTTAAGTTTAATATTTGGGTAGAAAGTTTATTCAATCTGGTTTAGTAATATGTATATCCGCACGTTCTTATACGAGATTAAATAAATTTTAAGAATTTTCGACGAAGGGATATTGGTTTTACTGCTCTTAATCTACTGGATAGAAGACAGAATGGAATAAAGGGTGAATCTATTTGTACGGTATGCAATTTGATATGTACTTACGTATGTTGATGTCGGAAAGATAATTTTATTGTTTTCAAAATTTCATCAAAATGAGCTATTCGAACACCAATTCAGGAGAATAAAACGATGCCGCTGCGAGGACGAAACAACAACAAATAATGTTTTCTTTTCTTGATGTTTGAATAAAAAGCTATTCCTTTATCAAAGAATAATAAATATAAAGCATATTGTACATTGTGCCAAAAAAAGTTTAACATATCTCATGGTGGCAAAAATGATATATAACAAACACCATAAATGTAACAAACATTTTTAAAAAAAGAAACAACATTCCTGAAAATATTTTTAAAATAATGGGCACCCAATAAGAAAGCTGCCGAACTCATAAAGACTACTACTCGGTCAATAACAACTTGTCATTCAGTTCTCTTGGTTGTGACTCAAAGCTCGATCATACTTTGCATAACGATTCTAAAATTGCTGAAAAATTGTCAGTTGGTAGAACAAAGGCTAATGGGATTGAACATAATGTTTCAAGTTCGGCATCTACTCAAGAAGCGATCGAAGCTCTTCAAAAGGAAACATTTTACAGTGTGCTACAGACGCCTCCAATCACGGCGGAACAATTTTTTTTTCTACTGATGGTAAAATTTTACAGTCATCAGCTACATATTTAAAAACTTGCGTATTTGATTTTTATGAAGACGCGACTGAAACTGTATCAGTCAAGGATAAAAATTGAGTGACACAACTAAAGGAGAATAATGCTGATACTAAAAATCGTGCGGACAACACAAATTTGAACTTTGGCTGCCGCAATTCAGTTTTACAGTCAATGGGCGATGATAATGACAAAATTATATCAGTGGGATGTCCCGCACACATTTTACATAAGCGATGTAAAATATGTTATAAGTTTGGATAAATCTGACTAGGAAAATTTTATCCTAAAGCTGCATAGTCATTTCTCATACTATGCAATATGTGCTCTAGCTTTAAAAGACTTTTACTGTGTGAGACGCTTGAATCTGAATTTCCTACAGCCCTAAGACATGTCATTTCTACCCGCTGTTGAAAGTGTCTCGAAATCATTCGACGTCCTAAAAGATTACTTTATATCTGTAATATAGGAGAAAACGAATGTTCCACTGCGCCCTGGATATTCTTTAATTATAAAGGAACAGAACCTTACCTGACTTTGTTCCAAAATCCACATGAACGGTCCCTACAAGATTCTGTATCGAGTCTCGAAAACTAAACATTTCTGTGTTTCGGAAGTTAAGATAAACGGCCAGACTCACTAAAAAATTTAAGCACAGGATTGAAGATGTATTTATAAGTCTTCAATGCGGCAATTTTTCAAATACTTTGCCGAATTAAATAATTTCGAAAATTAAAAAGATTGTAGTGGTTAGTACAGAAGTGGTTTAAATTACATAGACTAAGTACGAATTCAGTGAAAGTAAATTCGACTTTTTCAAGCCACTTTATTTGCAAGGTGACTTTCTCACTTTCGCGTCAAACTAAAAATTGACTTGTTTTTAGAAATGGGTGAACTTTATGAGAAAACATGTAACGTTAAAGAAACAGTGAAGACAGCACCGCAGAACAAAGACTTAGGGACCGTACACAAACTACGTGGCTCGGTCAAAGCGGGGGGGGATGGGTTGGCTGGAAGGCTACGCTGGGCTACGTGGGGGGGGGGGGGGGGTTCCGAGCCAGACCACGTAGCTTTCCTTTCATAACATTTTTCACAGTTAATATCAGGAACAGAACTCACAACAGCATGTGAATATTTATTTCCCTCAGTTAATTATCTCCGTATATAATTTGCAATAGTCTGACAAGAGAAAACCGTACAAAATGTCTTCTGGAATCAAAAGGGAAAAAAGCTACGTGCTACGTGTGTGTATGGGGGGGGGGGGGGGGTAGCGGGTTTCACAGGAGGCCAAAATGGAGCTACGTGGTTTGTGCACGCTCCCTTAACGCTGCCACAGAAATGACACAATATATTTAAAAATCAAGATATTGTCCGTCTGCCAAAAAATATTTTATTTTATGGCTTCAATACGGATTCCAAACGCGGCAGCTGAAAGGATATTTTCCCAGGCTAATTAATTACAATAATTTGTTCTGTGAGACGAAACCGATTATCACTCGAGCATGTCACAGCAGAGGAACGAGTTAAAACTGACTTCATTTTGTTTTTAGCGAATTTTATAACAATACCTAACGCATTAAAAAATAACAAAATAAAATTTTAATAAAAAATAAATACCTCATACTTATTACAGCATAAATAAATTATTAAAATTCAACTTCAAAATATACTTTTTCCCGTAATATTTCGCTACTTGTCCTAGATAACAAACCTTACTATTATGAGAATGTTTAGAAAATAGATTCATAAGTTCCTATCACATGATAGACAGTTCCCATAGAAAATAACCCTACCCAATCTAAATTATAAAAATAAACGTGAATTAAAATTTTTTTATGGCCGTCCCGATTTGTAACCCTGAATCCCGATTTTTTTGACCTTCCGTCCCGATTTTTAGCAAACCGGACCTGGCAACACTAGTTGTAACGGAGGTCATCTCAGCGGATGTTTAGTGCTTAACTTCCGTAGATGCGGATGTTTTGTGGAAGCGGATTCGGAGGTGAAAAAATAAATTTATAATTGTTTAGATTTTAATATTTTATCGAAAAATTAACTTAAAATCAAAATAAGTATATTTTTATGCCAAATTATAAAAAAAAAAATCCTCAGTCTATTTTCATATAATACTGCCATACTGATTTATTTTTTGTCTCATCTTTCAACAACAAAAAACGTGGGATGATTTCACAAGTCACAATCTGTGTTATATGAACTTTGCGGAGTTCATGGCTCAACTAATTCAAGCACAAGGCCAAGCCACTGCATATCTTCTTGCACGCCTTTTCTCCGCTCTAGCGGCGCATTCACACTCCGCCTTTTAGCACCTACGATGATCCGATTTACGATAAAGAACTCTCGATGGGCCGTGAAAGGGATTACAGTACTGTATGAAGGACGTGTTTGATGATTTTTGACTCCCAGACAGCCAACACGGGTCGTTGCCGTCCAACAAGCTATGGCGTTGGATTATGCTTTTAATTCTTTACGCCTTGTCGACGTCGTGGTAATTAGAGGCGAGAAAGGACTGGAGTCAAGGAACGGGAAGGAATTTGGCCATTGTCTTTTGAAGGAACCATCCCGGAATTCGCCTGGAGTGATTTGTGGAAACTATGGAAAAGCCAAATCTGGATGGCCAGACTCGGATTCGAACCCACGTCCGCCCGAATGCGAGGCCAGAACGTTATCAGTTCACTCAACAACGCTCAATCGTTGGATCATGATTGGAGGAAACATCCTGCGAGTGTGTGACGAGGACACTGGTGTGCGGCGAGAAAGTACGAGTGGAAAGGACTGCATGGGACACTTTGTTGGGCCCCTTGTAGTAGTCTGAATGGGTGAGCGAATCTTACGTTAGTTCCACGCGGATGTCCAAAAGTTGGACCGTGAATAGGCCGCTTTACATTCAGTACAAACTTGTAAATTCGTCGCTTAGGTAATAACACAGTTCAGTTCATTGTTACTTTTATTGCAAGATCGTCAGAAAAAAATAGCCATGTCGTTGTTAGCTATGCGACGATGGGCAGAATCTCGTATAAAGAGAAAAGAATAATATATATTGCAACGTAAACAAAACATCCGCTATACATCCGCATTAAAAATTGCGGAAGCGGACGTAGGATTTAACGCGAAAGTTGCGGATGTGGAGCTCCGTTACATCCCTAAGTGGTATCGTGCCCACAAAACCATCCTGATCTGGGTTTTATATGGTTTTCCCGGATCGCTCCAGGCGAATGATGGGATGGTTCCTCACAATAGCCCATGGGTGCTAGCTGCCATATCCCGTATATCCCTTCCAAACCATTACCCTTTCTGATAGGTGCAATGCACCCTCCGCCACACACTTTTAGTGAATCGTGGAGTAATAGTAATGATAAAACATCAACACTTAACGAAAACTTGCACATTGGGCAAGGCGACGTGAAACCACTCAGCAGCAAGGGGCAAAGCTCCCATAGTTATGAATTTTGTCATCAAGGATGACAAAATTCATAACTATTTGTCCGACGATGAATACAACTAGGATGCGATACGATGCGAATAATACGTGTACCTCGCTAAGAGAGCGATCTTCAAGGCAAAGCGAGTGATGCGAGAAAAACTAAACGAATCACCTGTCTTATCTGCCTGTTCTATCTTTTCCAGCTCAACCATCAACCTCTTCAGTAACTCACACTATCAAGCTGCCGGCCATTAGACTGGAACCATTCTCTGGTGATGTCGAGACGTGGTCAAGGTTCTGGGAACAATTTCAATCATCAATAGACACGAACCCGTCTCTGCAGTCAACAAACATGTCTTCCTGCGTGGATACTTGGATGGAGAGCCTAAGAACTTGGTGGAAGGAATTCCAGTAAGTAACTGCAGAGGCCTATGAGGAGACAAAGAGAATTCTTGTTTCACGTTATGGGAACAAAAATCGAATCATACAAGCCCATCTTGACTACTTAGAAGGGTTGAAGCTTATATTAATTGCATCACCTGAATCATTGAATCTGACATATATCGAATGTAATCGTAGGATTCAAGCGTTGCGGGCCTTGGGCGAAAAGGTTGATGACTACGGGCTCCAAAGATTTTACGGGCCTTCCCTGTGGATATTGTTAGACGCTGGATCATCCACTCCAGAAGACGGGGGATTCCCGAATGCCACATCACTAAACTGATGGAATTTTTAAATGAATAGGTGGAGGCAGCTATGACGACAAAGAAGATAAGAGGGGATCACGACTTAGGAATGCTTTCATCCACAGCTGCTGCCCTTCAAGTAGCCACGAAGCAGGAAAGGAGAGGAACAAGGCCCAAGAAAGTACTGCCAGTTTGTGTCTTTTGTGAATCTCAAGGACACTGGGCGCAAGATTGCAGAAAATTCTGTGACGTTAATGAACGATTAGAGAAACTGAAGTCTGTATACAGATGTTTCTTGTGTCTCAATCGAGGACACGTGATGATGGTCTGCAGCAAAAGGAACAAAGTTGCTTGTGCCAAGTGCAAGAAGCCACATCACGTCTCAATCTGCAGTGACAGTCAGCAGGTAACAGTGGGAAAGATCGACGTCGAATCACCACAGTTCACGTATCTTCAGACTGCTTCTGTTCATATAACCGTCCCAACAGGACTTTGTGCGCGTACCCGCTGTATATTTGACGCCGGAAGTCAGTCGACTTTCGTCATTATGAAACTGGTGGAGCAGCTCAAGTTAGATGTGATTGATCACAAAGAACTATCTGTTACTGGGTTTGAGTCAACGCAGGCAGTGACAAGAAGTCGCAGAATTGTCCGCTTCAGCATCGGGGAGATGTGGACTAATGCGACAGTAAATATTACAGGATTCGAAAGCGAAAATAAGTATTCATCACATCCAGCAGCTCCACAAGACGTCCAGTCTCTCACCCTTCAAGCAACCACGTGGATATTTATTGCGCCACGTGCGGCTTGGTGGGGAGGATTGTGGGAACGAATGGCTGGTTGCACCAAACGCTGTCCGCAAAATTTGCCTGAACGCTCCACAATGGACAGAGAGGGATTGCATACGGTACTGACCAACATTGAAGCCGCACTTAACTGCAAACCCCTGACACAAGACGAAGTAGCTGGAGACGTAGTTACTCCGTCTCATTTCCTATTTGGAGGGTCACTCACATCATTGTCCTCTGGACCAGAAATCGCAACACGCGCGCCTATAATGCAATTTAGATTGCAGCAGCAGTTGGAAGATCACTTTTGGAAATGGTGGAATGTGGAGTACCTGTTGCTCTTTAAACGTTTCCACAAAATAGGAAATCACAGAAAGAAAATCAGCAGAATTAAAGGTAGGAGATATTGTCCTTCTTCAGGAAGATGTACGTCCATGTCACATGTGGAAATGGGCAAGAATTCATCAGTTTAACACTGAAAGAGATGGCTTCATACGAACTGTTGTCCTATCTACGACAGAAAGAAAACTTATCACCAGGCCTGTCCAGCTGATGATCCCTCTGGAGATTTACCAGGGTGGGGAGGATGTCGGAGATTAAGAGCAATATTATCTTTGAACTAGCAGTTACGATTATCTGTGGATTCTGTTTATAGTTACTTTCGTTGTTACTCTTAGGCTGTGGTTACACTGCAAGCGAATTCGCGCGAACAATCCTTCGCGCGAAATAGCGCGATTTCGCGCGAAATCGCTATTATAAACAAACACATACAAACAAAGGCAGGCGGTTACAGTAAAAGCGAATTGGTAGAGCGAATCGCTTGTTGTCGCTAGAAGTTCAAACGGGTTTGTTTTTTTCGCGCGAATGGAGCGATTCCATTGTAGGCTGAGGCAAGTGCTGTAGATTCCGTATAGGTGAAAAAGGTTTTATTTCGCGTGAATCCATCCTTTGGTTATTTCAGTTGTTTTACGTATTATTATGGATTGTGAAAAAATTATATGTTTGGTGTTTGAAAGAAGAATATTGTGGGATCAGAATCATAAAGGATATCATAACCGTGATAAATCAAGGAAGTTATGGGAAGAAATAGCAGCTGAATTAAATGTTGGCAATAAGTTAACGATTTTTATGTAAACTTATTTTTAATGTTACATGCAGTACATTGTCTAAATGCATAGTAAAGTATTAATACAACTCACATTAAATATTATACTGTTGTGGTATGGCACCAACATCACTATTAAAATACACTTTAAGAGTTTCTCGTACATCATATACCATATTGGTAGACCTATTAGTCACCCCTTTTGGAATTACTTTTCCTCTGAAAATTTGACAGTTTTTCAGATGGTGCAATACATTCTCTGAAGTAACACTGCCTTGTTATTTCTTCCTCTATTGCATTCAATATATATGAGTATGTGTCATAAGTCATACGATAATATTCATAAAACTTTAGTGACTGGTTCTTTAATTCATCGAAAAGTTTGAAATATTCACTCAAATGGTGATTCAAGAATATTTAATTAACCCAGAATTGCCTCTTCCTCTTTTCAGATGCAAAGAGTTTCAAAAATGGATTTTCAGCAAAATAAAATTCTTCTTCAGTATCCATATTCTTGAATTTTCGCCAGTCGAGTCAATTTTACTTAGCTTCTAAAAACCGCTTTGAATCGCGTGACCACTTCTTCCGGCGACTACGTTCGCGCGAATGCGCTTGCAGTGTAACCACAGCCTTAGAGTTTAATAAAGAGTTAAAGCACTTTTGTAAAGCACGTCTGTTTATAGTATTTAATACGCTACAAATGTGTCATAACTCATAAAATTATATCGGGGGTTGCCCATATGTGCTGTATAGGGATAACTCCCAAAAATGTATTTTAATTTCTTTAAAAAATGGAGTGTGAGTTAACAATGCAAACAAAAATCGCAAACAATACAAAAGAGCTGCACGTTTCGCGCAATAACACATACATCTACGGTTACTATGTGGCTTGTTAAAACGGTTGGGAATAGAGGAGGGAAAGGAATTAGTGCAAGGAACCGGAAGGAATCCGGCCATGTCCTGCCGAAGGCATTGGGCAGGAGCGATTTCGGGAAAGCATGAGCCGGAAATCTGGATGGTTGGAAGGGCATTTGAAACCATGTCGTCCTGAATGCGAGGCCCGAGCGTTAGCACTAACCCATCGGATTCGGTTAGGGGATGGAAGCGAAAAATTTTATCAATCCATTTATCATTCTAGTGACAGGACCTCAATTATTTTAGTTTAAACATTAACTATAAATCATTAAAACACATTGACGTGTAAGAATTTAAATAAACTAGGTTTGGTGATTGATAATGCTGTTTCTGTAGTATAACTGTCAAGTTACACTGAATGAATGTTTACATCATATTTCCAATTAAGACAATTTAGTCAATAATATATTCATACACTGTAATGAAAAACTAGTTCGTTATCTACTCCTGCACCGAGTAACAGCTGACACCAATCACCTGTAGACTAATTTTTTCTTTCTGCATCACAAGCAAATGTGTCAGTCAGGTAACGTTCTCCTCTCCAAGGCACCAAGGCACATCTTTCGTGTCTCCCATGTAACTCTTACTACAGTTGTGGATAAATCGATAAATCCGAAAATTCATCTTCACAAAATGATGTTCAACGTCTATATGAAGATTCCAGAAATTCTGTTTCTTACCGTTTGTGTCCCAAGTCGACTACATACATGCATAATACTGGAGTTTCCGTGCCTCCATCAGATCTGATGATTTTAAGCACACCGCA
Organism: Vandiemenella viatica; assembly: GCA_031002005.1. Classification (NCBI taxonomy): domain Eukaryota; kingdom Metazoa; phylum Arthropoda; class Insecta; order Orthoptera; family Morabidae; genus Vandiemenella; species Vandiemenella viatica. The sequence goes on from JARYHS010008074.1 coordinate 65,044,538, forward strand.
GTTCGCGAATTTTACTTCTAATATGTTTGAATATGTTTATTATTCGTTCGTCAGTTTTCTTTTATTAGGATAATGTTGAATTTTACATATATATTGACATGGCTGCGATTGTAAAGAGAAGTTGTCTATTCTGTACGGATTTTTTTTTTTTTTTTTTTTTTGCTGACTACAGTCTTTCGACTGGTTTGATGCAATCCTCCATCCTTTCATATCCTGTGCTAACCCCTTCATTTCTACATACCCCTTACGGCCCACGTCCTCAATTATCTGCTTCATATATTCTAATCTCTTCCTTCCTCTACAGTTCTCACCTTCGACTGTTCCCTCCACTATCAAATTAACCAATCCAGCATGTCTCAAAATATCATCTACCAGCCTGTCTCTTCTTTCCGTAACCTTCTTCCACAAACTTCTTTTCTCACCCATCATTTCCAAAACTCGTTCACTATGTCTGTCCACTTAATTTTCAGCATTCTTCTGTAGAGCACATTTCAAATGCTTCAATTTACTTTATTTCCGGTATTCCTAAAGTCCATGTTATATAGCGTGAATATTTCATTTACGGCCTTGGTATATAAATTTAGAAAAAAAAAAAAAAACACGATTAAAACTTCTAATATTGAAGTAGGCCTTAAACAACACTACAAACAACACAATTTATACAGATATAAAACACATAGTCTCCTATATTGTTTTACTTAGTTATGAAATTTTCTATAGAGTTGGCCCTATTTTTTATTAAACCTCTCACTTTTATGTCGTTAAAAGATAATCATATATATTATTTCTATAAGGTATTTTTTTGTCACAAGCCTGTATCTTCTTTCATACTTAACCGAAATCAATGAATGAGGTGTCATTTTAAAGCTTATGGTCTCCACTTTGGTCACATCATATTTTAAGAAATGAAGTTTTCGGAATTCGACCCTTAAAGGGCAAAAATGTCAATCTTTCTAAAATGCTGTTTTCTGTGTTAAGAGTCATTTGTCTCCCTGGATATCTAACCAAAATCGATAAATGAAGTAGGATTATAAGGAGTAATGTCTCAGCTTTGTGACATCATATTTTAAGAAAGAATGGTTTTGGAATTCAACCATTAAAGGGAAAAAGTATAAATTTTTCTATAATGCATTTTTGTGTCACGAGCCATTTATCTCCCTTGATTTCTAACCGATATAGATAAATGAGATATCATATTAAAGACTAAGGTCTCCGCCGTGGTAACATTATATTCTAAGAAAGGAATTTTTCGTTTTTCTACCCTTAAAGGGCAAAAATGTCAACTTTCTAAAATTCGTTTTTTATGTCTTGAGCTATTTATCTCCCTGGATATCTAACCAAAATCCATAAATGAAGTAGGATTATGAGGAGTAATGTTTCAGCTTTGTGACATCATATTTTAAGAAAGAATGTTTTTGGAATTCAACCATTAAAGGGAAAAGTATAAATTTTTCTATAATGCATTTTTGTGTCACGAGTAGTGATGTGCCGGATCGTTAAAAATGTATATCCGCGGATATGGATACAGATACGGATCATTAGTGTCTAGATCCGCGAATACGGATACGGATACGGATCTCAACTTGGACCACAGTGAACAAGTCGTCTACTACGATCTATTATCGACAAACGTCCAGCTTACGCGACTGTGGATCTCAGTTCAAGAATTAGTGAGCCCTTGTAGGATACCACAAGAAAATTGAGCTTGCAGAACTCATGTATATCCGACGTTATTCCTCATAAATTGTATGATAAGATGCAAGTTCCTGCTGATAGTGGGGAAACTCCCAACGCCAGCACACACACCGTACTTGAGATTTTGTCTTTTTTTGAAAAATGAATTATCAACAAAAATATATTGTTCCAAATAGCAATGTATTTAGTTCACGTTTCAGAGGTAAATTTTTCAGTGACTTTTTCATCAAAGATATAAAACAGAAATTTCTTACAGCTTCAGAAACAGAAGTAAATCACACAACAAGTACAATTAACACAGAAAAACCAAACGCTGTATGAAAAGTACACTGCAACAATTTAGAAGACTCTATGGCCAAAATTTTAGATATTGACGATAATGATGAGGAAGCTGAAAACCAATTATCATGTACGAATGCTAATTTGCTGGCAGAATGTGCTAATGAAAAAAGAATATCAAGAGATCAAGATCCGTTGAAGTATTTTCAGAATAATAACAACAAATTGGGAGGTCTATGACACATGGCTCTCACATTTTATCATCACCTGCAACAAGCGTTCCAAGTGGACAGTTTTTCAGTGCAGCAGGAATTATTTATGATCCCCATCGTGATAGACTTTTGGATGACAAAGCTGCCAAGTTACTCTTTTAGAAGTACAATTTATCAAACTTAATTTTAAATATAACTTTTTTTAAGTTTCTGTAAAAGTGATTATTTTACCTCATGTAAACACTTAAGCGGTACCTTAATAATAATTTCAGTTAGCAAATCACAAAGATTAGAGGTCTGATCTCACTATAAAGATAATTAAAATAATACCTTAAAACACTATAGTGGTAAGTTACCAGTTACCTTTGGTAAACTAGTAAAATAAATCTTTACAAAAGATCCGTTAAAGATCCGCTAAAAAATTAACGGATACGGATACGGATACAGATCTTTTTTTCCTCTCGGATATCCGCGGATACGGATACGAATACGGATATCCGGCACATCACTAGTCACGAGCCATTTATCTCCCTTGATATATAACCGATATAGATAAATGAGGTATCATAGTAAAGATTAAGGTCTCCGCCATAGTCACATTATATTTTAAGAAAGAATTTTTCGTTATTCGACCCTTAAAGGGCATAAATATCAGTATTTCTAAAATGCGTTTTTTGTGTCTCAAGTCATTTACCTCCTTTGACAATTAAACAAAATTGATAAACGAGGTATAATTTAAAAGATTAAGGTCTTCGTAATGTATTCGGTTCCGTTACCACATTTTAAGAAATAAATTTTTAAAAATTCTAACCTTGGAGGGCAAAAGTATTAATATTTTTACAACGCATTTTTCTGTCATGAGCAATTTATTTCCCTTGATACCTAATCGAAATCAATAAATGACGTATCGATTTAAATATTAAATTATCCACTATCGTCACATCATATTTTAAGAAAAAACTTTCTCCAAATTACATCCTTAAGGGGCAAAAATAACATCATTTCTCAAAAAAAAAAATTTTTACCTTGCTTGAGAACTAACCGAAATCGATAAATGAGGTATCATTTTAAAGACCAAGGTGGCTGCTTTGGTCACACCATATTTTATAAAAGATTTTTTTTGTAATTCGACCCTTAAAGGGCAAAAGTATCAATATTAGTTATAGAACGTGTTGATTTTTTAAATTTTTGTTTTTATTATATGCCATTTATCTTCTTCGATACCTAGCTGAAATCGATAAATGACATATCGTTTTAAAAATTAAGGCCTCCAGCTAGGTAAAATCATAAATTAAGAAAAAAATATTCCGAATTTGGTGCTAAAAGTGGTAGCGCGTATGAAACTATTCAGAGCCAAGTCCCCAGATTTCAGCAGCGGATATCACAGAGAAGTCAATAAACTTTTTTTTTCAATAAGTAGTTTTTCGTATATATTTTTTTCTTTTATGGAAACACTGTCGTTTTGCTATACAATTCCAATGTAATCAGTTTATTCGCTCAGCAACAAATGTCATGGCATAGCATAACCGCTAGGAAGTACACTAAATTCGAGATGTAGTAGACCTTCAATTGCCAGCGCTTTAACTAAATTAAAAAGAAAACATTACGTACGCAATAGTAATGCGGTTATTTTTTAAATGCCTGATATCTTTTTAATCTACCGAACAGTTAACCTTCTAACGTGTTGAGATTCCTTCTGTTTTTCATCGCAAACTCGTCATCAAACCATTTAATGTTTTCTTGACTAGCATTGCCGTTTGTTCACATCCTTTTCAGTACTTGCTCGTTACAAAACATTTACTCCCATTTCATGTATCTGCAAGCATTTTACTCTATTTGCCGTCTGTGTGGCCGACCCCTCTACAGTCGACCATACAGACGGTAGAACATGGATTTTAAGCCACATTGCTAAGCCGGTCGTTGTTAGGGCGCTAATGACCTCGCCGTCGACGCGCCCTTAAACCATAACAACAACAACAAAACAAATGCAACCGTGTCAAACGGGGATTTACAATAATTTTCTAACCACGTCAAGACTGTTAATAACTGTTATATGATTCTTACACATATCGAAAAATGAAGTAATACCTGTATGAACATGTTCGAGCACTATTTTCCTGAAAATAAGAAAATGTATCACGAAAACCATATTCGTGGTAATTCGCTAATTGTATTTTCAGAAGTATTGATTTCTTTCACCTCTTCAACTAGTTTCGGTGAAAAGATACAACGTATGATGAAACCTTGAGGCAGATTGATTAGACAATTTACTATCAAATTTTCTGATAATTACAATCGAGGCAAAGCGGATGCTCAATAGGACAGTCCTTAGTAACAACGTATAAATATGAAAGACCTACAGCGAACGCTGTACATTTCCAAAGCTCTGATTTCGACAGAACTGTTGGCATCTGCTGCACTTTTTGAGTCGAGTTGCGTCTGCAGCAAGCATCAACTTAATTTATAGAGTGCTCCAGAGCCGGATTCTTAAAATAGCATGTTATGAGCTGAGGATACAGTGCAAGGAGGTCGCATGGTAAGGATATATTGCTGTGCTGAATTATGAGTTTGTCAACTGGTAGGAATACACTGCACAGGTAAATGTTTGCAGTGTTTATTATACCTGTCTCTGCTTTCAGTACGACGCTTTAGCACGTCGCCTTTGCAGCCATTGTGATGAAATTTTACAGGAATCTTTATTTTATAGACAACGAGATAGTTCAGCAGTCAAATACTAAAAAAATAAGATATTGTCGCATATTTATGTTGTACTTTATGTTGTCTTAGCTCGTATTTTCTACTTATTTATTTCGTAGTTCTGGGTAAGATATCCGTTTAATTATTTAATGTAATTTCTTCTGAAGTTTTCTAGCTTCGCCAATAACCAATGAACTTATATGCTTTGATTCCTTTTTATTTATAATGTCATAACATCTTTAATCATCCGAAGTTATACAGGTTCTTTTCCGCAAGCAACTTTAAATTCAAAACGAACACGACAAGTTCTCACCAAGTTCGCCGATCCTGAGCTATCTTTCATCTGTTTTTTTAAACGTACCCTTAACTACCAATTTTCTCTAAGAGTAATGATTATAGTTATTCATCTCTGTTATACCACAATATCCCCACCCAAAAAATATGATACAATATTAAAAAAACTTCCCGTACCGGATCGATAGTGGTATCGTTGGGTAGATATCCAAAAATATAGTCGATATTGTTTTGGGACATTTTTAATTAGTTGTGTATTTTGTGAGAGATGAGCTTCTGAAGGCAATGCGTCCGTAAGCCTCAATTTTCCAACCATAAAACTGAAAAAAAAACAGGTTGATGACACTCAATAAGGATTTTCAACGAAAATAGTCGTGGATAAAAAACAAAGATAAGTTTATTTTTCAGATATCAGCATTATTCTATTGTATCATCTGTGATGATTTTTTTTAGAAAAATGTGTTTCAGGGCTACTTATCGCGACACAGATCAGTTAAAAAAAAACGCACTAAAACATTTTTTTTTCGTCGTAACTCCTTACACACGTAAGAAAGGGAAGGGAGATTTAAATTTCCACATATCACATCATTTATGCTATCGAGATAATTCACATGTTCAGTTAGAGTGTTTTGGGGATTTTTAATTAGTTTTATATTTCTGGAGACATAAGGCTTTTGATCTTGATTGATAGATGACGCAATTATTGATTACTTTTTTTTACCAATCATCCACATAATTCTTGAGAAATTTGGTTCAGTATAATGCAGGTATTATCGCTGTCTTATGAATTGGGTACTGCTGTATTTTCGTTAGAAAGCTTGAGCAGGAAGTCAACATTACCATAGTACAAAAGCTGCAGAATGCTGTGGTATGGATGCCACATACGCACTTTTCGATCTTTCAAATTTGGTGTTCTTATTATTTTTTCACATTTGTTTGGGTAAAGTATAAGTTGGACGTCTTTTCTTTGTGAAAATTGTATGCTGGCTTCTTTACAGCAAGTCAGACATACTTAGGATTCCATAGCCAAAATGGCAAAAAACTGAGCCCATCGTATTTTGTCTTGTCCGTTCGTACGTAACATCTATGATTAAATGTCACAAAAATATGTGTTATATTAATTGCAAAACGGATGCACAAACAATTTTTTTTTAAATATTTTAGTTTAACCCTCTCCCACCCAAACAAGTAGTAAATCTTTTACCACTTATAATATGGATAGTGGTATCTCCTCGTAATTTTTCACCTAATATGATTGAAAAATTCAAGCTCTTGGCACTTCCACTAAAATTTTTCAGGTAATAACACGTTGGCAGTATTTTGAGAATTTCATATATTTCTGTTACCATCGAATAGTCTTAAAACCACTTCCTAACTTTTTTGCATTTTTTTGTAAAAAAATTCACAGGAAGATGTGTTTTATTGAACGCAAAACAGATCCTTAGAGAAATACCCGAAAATAAGATTTGGGTATCTCCCCAAGCAGAAGGTCAAATTATATATATATAATTTTTTAGTGTGATATTATTTAACAGGCATCCAGAAAAGCAATCAATGTTGTTTTCAGACATTTTTATTGAGTAGTGTACTTCGCAAAATGTAAGGAGTTCCGACATTCATGGCAGCTTGTTCCTGTTACAACAATTGCGCCATAATAGTACACTTCCTCAAACCTGCTAGTCGCGTTCAGTGATTCCAGTTAGTGGTGTATTTTTTAACGAGCAACAGTTTTAATACGGTCGGCGGCTGCATTTTACCATAACTTGAGGCAGCTTCAGTTTTCTGTTACTCTAAAAATCAAAACAAAAATAGTTAGTGTTTTTTTTTTAAATTGCTTTACGTCTCTTAACAGCGAGGTCTTTAGAGACGGGAAAGGATGGGGGGACACGGAATGGGAAAGAATTCGACCATTGCCTTTTTGAATGAAGCATCCCGGCATTCTCCTGGGGTGATTTGGGGAAACCATGGAAAACCCAAATTTGGATGCCCGGACAGGGATTCGAACCGCCGTCCTTCCGAATGCGAGGCCAGAACGCTAACCGTTCCACCACCACTCTCGGACACAAAATTAGAAAGGGTTTCCATTTAACTACTAAAATAAATCAAATCAAATTTGTTTATAATAGTCTGAGACTATATGAAGAGGAGGGCAGAGAGTAGAGTTGAATGGAAGACTGCCGCAAACCAATCCCAGGACTGACTACCGTAGAAGAACTCTGAGACCATATATATTATATTTGTATATATTATATTTCTTTTCAAAGAAGCCCACCGTTCTATATTCAAATTGAAATAAAAGTTGTCAGAAGATACTATCGCGTGATTGGAAATTTTTCTATCAGTTGCTTTTATGTTAAAAAATAGAATTATTTTGCTGTATGTTACGTAAACGCTCCCAAAAAATGTTCCATGGATGTATTAACATTAATTCCGATTCCTCTATATATATCCCTCGAATAGTTCAAACGGTTCCACAACCCTTCAATTTGTTCTTAACTGGAAAACTAATGTGGCTTTCTTTAGCGCTAACAAACAAAGTAAGACTTTTATATTCCAATATCTCGCAATCAGTGACCATTTGCTCAACTACTCCACTCAAATCTATTTCTCTGGTAGCAAAACTAATTTAATCCTGAAATTAGCTTAGAGAATCGCCTATCAATACTTATTATGGTCCTACACAACACATTAACAGTCGCTGTTCTTTGAAGAAAAAGCTCAGAAGCTACCGACTGGGCATGCAGACAATACAATGGGCCCTCACTAAATTTTTCTGAAAGACGACACAAAATAAACATTGGGTCAACATTCACTTACTCCTCATCAAATGTCGATCTGATTTCAGCTACCAAGCAAAACAATATTTCACTCCAGGAAAGTAATTTCGCAACTCCTCTATTCTTGGGAGCGAAACATATGCACCCGCTGCGATGTAACGCCCTGCTCTCTGACTACTACGATTATTTATAGACTTCCCCCACTTTCTGAATATGGAGCAGTACGGATGACGCACCCACAAAGTGCCGTTCTTCCACTAAGCGTAGATGGCTCAACTTTTACTTCCGGCGATCCACGTAAACATTGCGCCAAAAAATGACCCAAAATCCAAGCCCTAAATAAACTCTCATAACAGTACAAGCAATTGTTTTCTACGATGAAGCGTATGAGGTAAGGAGTTCTAAAATATCCACCGGAGACCCTATCACATGCAGTGTATTGCGACGCCTCTATTACTAAACTAAGTGAAGTGGGCAGAGTTTAAACATTGCCTCTTATTGCACTGTGGGAATGGAAAGTACCTCAGCAGCCACTGTATTCCCGGGACCTTTCTCCACAGGAAAAGTATAACTGGACGTGTGTGCTACCGAGACTTTCTGCAACGTTGAGCTATCGCCTAATATTTTTTTGGTTGATTTACAACCAAACAAGCCTGCTTTTGGGATCCCCGTAAGTGAAACATGTTGATCATGAGTTAACATAAGCCTCCAGTTTGCCATATGTCATTGATATCACCAAGTCAGTTTTATTCTCACTTACAAATAAGAAATTAGAAAAAATGGAACACTGCCGATTGAAATAATGGAGACTGGTATAACTGCCATCTATCTTTTCTTCTTCTTTTTTTCGCTTAATGTTTTACGCCTCGCGATATCCAGAAGGAGACGAGGGACACGAGACCGGGTAACCGGAAGAAACGTGGCATGATATTTTGGAGGAATGATTTCAAGAAACCAAAGAAATTTGAACTCGCGTTATGCCAATGGAAAGGCTCGAGCGTTACCACTTACCCATCAAGTTCAGTAAGAGCCAAAACTGTGAGTAGCTGATATCAATGGATTTTTTTTCAGTGATATGATATCCTGGAAGTAATCCAATGTGTTGCCGACGTGATAAGCTCGAGGTCAGAGCAGTAGGTCAGTAATTTTCCTGCGAACTATAAAAAATATTATACAGTTCAGTTCTCATCTGCCCTGGGTCAAAGGGGGGACATAAACGAGTTTCTAGTGTGTATCTCTGTTTTCATACGTTCCTATCGTCAGTTAAATATCATCTCATACATTTCATTAAATTTTATAAATGAAGAGTTTTAATCACAATGTCTCCCTTGCTGCTTTAATTGAACGAGATCATAAAAACCCACCTCATTCTGGTGTTGAGAAAGGTTCTCAGCTTAATCATCTGTACTGTGTAGACCTACGCTGTGTGATCATCTTTATTGGAGATCTGTGTTGACTTTCTTTGCTTCTGTATTTAAACTACCAAAAAAAAAATGATATTCCTATTGATTTGAAGTCCCTAATGCTACAGGCAATCAAAGTATACATGTAAGCATGAGCATGTCACCTTAATTCTCCAATTTTATGTGCCCATGTCATTGCTTTAAGGCCCATTCACACTAGTGGTCAGCTCAGCTCAGGTATAAAATCGCTATATACGTAATGCAATGGGAGCATTCGCACTACGCGGTCCGCTCAGGTCAGGGCAAGGCAGGTCAAACTGAAGATCAACATCGGTCAAGACCTGAGCTGAGCTGACCGCTTGTGTGAATGTGCGACGGTCAGGTCAGGTCAGATCAAAACGGGCTACGAACGTCTGAAAACTATGCTCGTGAGCAATTAAAAAAAATGTTTTATCATTATGCTACTTCCGATTATTAGAAATTTGGCAAAATTTTAATATAAATTCAAATATTATTACTTGTTTTCGTATTGCTAATATGCAGATTCTGCTTCCGAATTAAAAAATGTTGTGAATTTTTTTTTTTTTATCAAAAGGGTTCCTCTCGTTCATCCTGAGATTCACTTTCTACATGACATGAAATTTTATTCTTCCGTAAACAATTGTGCAAAATACATGTTGTTAAAATTATGTTATTAATTAATATTGGAGCAAAGGTTTCTAAATTAAATTCGTAATGTTTAAGTTAAAATATCAAAAACATTTCCCACCACTCGTCTCGCACGGCATAGCCAGTAGATAAAATTTTTATCTCTTGATCTGTTCGCGTTTTCAAACTCTGGATCCAACCTGTACCGTAATCTTTTTGAACTGTTCTCTTCATCCAAAATCAGTGCGATTTGAATTAACGTTAGCGTAGAGAGTGGCATCGTTTGCTGTGATCAACTCGTATGAAATGAGCCTCGTCTACGACTTGATCTGACCTGACCTGACCTGACCGCCAGTGTGAGCTGAGCTGAGCCGAGCTGACCTGACCGCTAGTGTGAACGGGCCTGCAGGGAAAAAAATCTTTCACCGCAGTAAAAAATGAAATTAAAAATTTATTGGAAATCATCCCAGCCAAAACTTTGTAACAAGAGTGTAAAGACGGTCGCAAGTTGTCATAAAACGCGCAGCCATAGTATGCATCTTCTCCATACGTTCATCGCTATTATCTGCACCTCCTCCTTTTTTTATGCCGTATTACTTCCTGAAATTTTGTAAAAAGTGAAGATGTCCATGCGTGTGTCTGGAGGTCTCTTCGTTTTTAGCAGTAGGAAGGAAGCGGGGTTTACTGCAGCAAGCACCGACCAATTTGTCTATTGACAATAGTAGCGTTTTATGTCTAAATGCGTAATGGTCGAAGGAATGAAATGTACAACAAGTCAAAGATTAGAATGTATGAAGCGGATTGGTGATGTAGGATGTAATGAGTATTGTAATGTATTGTTCGATTCACGCTGTTGCCTCGTTGGTGCGACACAGAGACGTCAAGGGCAAATGCTCCAGTACCTTTTCCCAGAGTCTATTGCGGAAATTTCAGTTTGTTGAGATACATACCGGGTATGATCAGGCCGAGTTGAGTAGGCACAGTTTCTCTCCCCACCAAATGGCGGGATATAATAGGCAGCACTCAACAGACAGGGTTTGTTTGGTCTTGGTTCCGCCCCGAGAATCCTAGTATGAAGCCGGCTTATTGCTGCGGCTGGCCATGGTTGTGACGCTCTGACGCTCTCTCCGAAGTTTTCCCTACGCTTCACTAAGATATTACCCGTAGTCTGTATTGAAATTGAAACCCTTGGCAGGACTTCACAGAGCACGTCGGGCCTTTGTCCAACTGCCCCCGTGGGACAGCTTCATGCTGGGATCCTTGGCCTACAACGAAGGCCAAACGTGCATGGTCACGGGCAGCTAGCTCTTAAATCTCTGGGCGCGGACAGCGGACCGAGCCACGCACTATAAAACAGACATACGAACTCTCCAATTTTCTCTGCGGCTATTTGTCATTCACGCTGGCTGGAAGTATCATGATTACATTTCTGAGACACCACACTTGCGTCCACCACTCAGTCCTATTTATACGATTCAGAGATATGGATACAGACTAACATCTAACAGAAAATATTTAAGTCATCTTTTCAGAAATGTGTGTAAAACAAATATATATACGCCTACTCCTTCTGAATTTAAAACAGACGAATTCGAAAGCGAACTGACTCACGACGAGCAACTTTCACCACATATCGAAGAAAAACCACAACTGGATGTTTACAATAATAATAACAATGAAAGAGATCCTCCGAACAACAACTGACAGCATACAGCACTCAAGAACCATACACACGAAACAACACACTAAAATTTGACATTCAGAGTAAACCACAACCGAAGTAAAATCAAAAGTGACAGCAATAGACAGTAAAATCAGGAAAAGAGTAAAATAATAAATGTTGTAAAGAAATTATATTTTTTTAACAGAATTAGTAATAACAACATGAGGGTAGAAATTTTTTAAAATCTAAAAATATACTCTGTAAGGAATATGTAAATATACAGTAGGTAAATAATTAATATGATGTAAATGCGAATATATTGTAAAAAGAGTTATAAATTGATTAAAAATAATAAATATATATAAACACCTTTGGCTGAAAGGAGCTATTGGTCTCAGACAGCCGCTCCTGAAACCAGGGCTGGTATAGTCCAGTGTTTTTCAACTTTTTTAACACGCGACACCTTTAAAAGTACAAAAATTTTGGCGATCCTCCGGCCTGTAATAAAATTGTCAGTGATTTAAAAAACAACGTGTTTAATTTTCTTTCTATTCGGACTATACCAACTGATGGAGAGATCAAATGATGTGCTGCAAGGTAGTCACGGGCAGTGATATGTTGCTTGCCGCGGTGGCGGCGCGGGAGGCGAGAACGTGGGATCAGCGGCCACATAAGAATTTGGTTTCGTTCACTGCAGTCGGTTGTCAGAGTACGCCACCGAGTATGGACGCCGCTTCGCTGCCAGTGACCACAAATGGAGAAGTTTCTGAAAATATCTGCGCAGCATTCCACGTCTGCTAAAAGTGACAGTGGCGGAAGCAAATCAATACCGAAAAATATAGACTTTAAGATGACAATTACCTGTAACATATTTTGCACATGAATAATAAAACCTCACTGTGTAATCTTCTCCAGTTAGACAATGATCTGGTTAATTGGTCTCAAAAATACAAGTACGAAACTACAATTTATTAAAAAAATAAACAGGCACGGTCTTCTCGCTGAAGATGTATTTTTATTGCACTGTAAGGCCTACAACCCTTGGGGTTTACCTTTACCTGGCTTGCGACCGCGACCCACCAAGCAGACTTGGCTACCCCTAGGGGGTTGCGACCCACAGGTTGAAAAACACTGATATAGACTGTTACTTTTCTGTAACTATGATTTCTGTCGCAGTGACTTGAGAGTTACAGTTAATATAACTGTTACACACGGCGAAACAATAGTACCAATATTTTCCGCTAGATGGCAACTCGTGGGAAATAACTGTAATACTAAAATGTGACGATTCACTTTCACTATCAATTACGTGTGAAGAGGTATGCCTCACCAGATGGCAACGCACAGGAAATCACTGTGACATTGCAATATATCAGGGAGGAGTTACATTTACAATTCCATGCATCTGTTCAAACGGCCGAATGCGAGGCTTTAATTTCCTATAACTTAAATTTATTGGACAGTTAACTCGAAATAAAGTGAAAGTAACTTTATTGCTATATTTTTCCTTCACAACTTGCTGAGGTACTATGATTTTTTCTATATTACTAAAAACAAAATATTTTCTGTATTCGATTTTTTATTGAATGGGGTTTCAATGGAATTTTCGCAGTTCAAATGTTTTACTTGTGGTGAAGTAATAAAATGTAGTGTCATTCGGACAAATCCCCGCAGGGGCCTGGTACGCAAGTGCCAGGTACGGGTTTGGCGAACCCGCGGTGCCCGAGCTGGAAACTTGTGAGCGCCGCAAGTTTCCCACACCGTAAACTCCTACCATGCTTCAACGACCACCGTAGGGCGTGGCGGTGGAACGTTGTGTGCCTAGGAGAACGGGGATCTTGGCTTCATCGCCCGGATCGCGAGGACGGTAGAAACCTCTATAAAAAACCCCTCAACCTCAAGGTCAGCCACGTGCCGAGGAGGTGCATGTGTGAGAGGTAGATCACACGCTAACGTGCAACCTCAGGGGCACCTGCGCACCCCTGTTGTAATAAGCATTCCTGTTTAAAATTGTTTTACTCGTGGGACCAACATTCCTCCTCACAAGCAAAACAAAAACCCCTGCGGCCCGGGTGTGTCGCAGGCTAATAAAAATACACCCAGTTCTAACAAGCGGGCGAGGGTTGACAGCCCTCCCCAGAAAATGGATGCAGTTACAGGAAGGACGTTGTAATAGACAATGCCTTCATTATAATGTCACGGAAGGAGGGATCCTTCGAGAAGGTGTCCCCCTTTTATATTCAAAAAGGTTTGGAGGGTCTTGCTGGACCCTTAAATCAGTCAAGAAGCTGAGGAACGGGACCCTGCTTTTGGAGACATCTACCCATAAGCAGGCTGTCCTTCTCCTTAAGTCCGAGAAGCTCGGGGAGTTCGCAGTAAAGTGCGAACTCCACAAAACACTTAACTCGAGTAAAGGCGTGGTCACGTGCCGCGACCTTATCGATATTGAGCCCGAGGAACTCCTTAAGGAATGGTCAATCGAACATGTGGTCGAGGTTAGGCAGATAAAACGAAGGGTTAGCGGCAATCTTGAAAAGACTGCCACCTTCGTTCTGACGTTCGACACTCCAGCGTTGCCCAAAGCCATCAAGGCCGGCTATTTAAATCTTAATATCCGTCCGTATGTCCCGGACCCTATGCGCTGTTTTAAGTGCCAACGGTTCGGGCATACGACAATGACGTGTAAGGGCAACCCCACCTGTGGGAAATGTGGAAAGGCTGCACACGAGCCAGGCAGTAGTTGTACCCTCCCACAGGTGTGTGTCAACTGCTCCGGGACTCATCCAGCCTGGAGCAGGGAGTGCCGAGTGTACCTTGAAGAAAAGAAGGTACAGGAGTTGAAGACTAAGGAAAGAATATCCTTTGGCGAGGCGAAGAAACGGTTCAAGGCGCTGGCGCCACCGGTCTTCGCCACTAGTTTCGCCAAAACATTATCAACTCCCGTCAGGAAGGAGAGCGTTGCTACGCAGACGGCCGTTGTAGACACGGGCACGAGCACGACATGCTCGTGCCAGTGTAAATGTGGTGCGCAGCCCACAAAGGTCCTAACACCAAGGACCGCGGTCGTCGGTAGTAGCGCTTCTGCTAACTCGACCAATACAGCAGCAGGGTCATCAAGTCCACCAGCGAAAGCACGGCCATCCGCTCCAGTAGCTGCAGCCGTGGGTGCCTCTGCAACAGCAGAAGCAGCACCCATGGCAAAAGCTGCATCGTCAGCTGTATCGACAGCCTTAGTAGCAGCATTAACGCCATCTGACGGAAGCGGATGGCAAACTGTGCAGAAGGTTCGGGGTCCGAAGTTTAAACACACGGACCCCACTGTGTTCTTGAAGTCCCCTTCTACTTCCCCACCCAGTTCCCCAACTGGCAGGGAGAAGAAGGGGGGAAGGCCTCGACGGAAGAAAGATTCCAAGACGCCGAGGCCTCAGAACAAAAGTCGTCTTCGGACCCCGAAGATGAAATTATGCTGGTGGACGTAGACCCTGGTCCCGTTCCTCAGCAGACAACCAGACCCTGACCCACCCGACCCGGGGCGGGTGGTTTTAAATAGGTAGAATGGCTCCCATACTTCAGTGGAACGTAACGGCTTTCAAGCTCACAAAGAGGAAGTCCAACTCTTAGCACGGTCTAATCCATTGTGTCCTCTGTCTCCAAGAGACACATTTTAGACCACAACATCAGCCAGTGCTAAGAGGTTATGACATATTCCGGAAGGACGATACCGAGGGTGATCGAGCGAAGGGCGGAGTGGCCGTGTTTGTTCGGAACACGGTCTACTCCGAACCCATTGCTCTCACCTCTGATCTACAAGCAGTAGCGGTGAAAATACACGGTCCAAGATCCAACTGACCGTAATGCTCTGTCTATCTGCCACCCAGTGTGTCAGTCGGCTACGACGACCTGGTTGGCATTATACGACAACTCACTCGGCCCTTTCTCCTTTTGGGAGATTTCAACGCCCACAGTGCGTTGTGGGGTTCCACCACCGATTGCCCCAGGGGCCGAGTGGTTGGTAGATTGATAGAGCAGGAGGAAATTTGTATCCTGAATACAGGGCAAATGACTCATTTCACCACTGCTACCGGTACGTCTTCTGCCATTGACCTTTCCTTGTGTTCCCCCTCATCGCGGACTCCGTGCAGTGGGAGGTGGATCGCGACCTACATGGTAGCGACCACTTCCCAATTTGGATGCACGTTGAGTGTGAACGTGGAGGAGGAAATAACCGACGTAAATGGAACGTCAGTTGTGCAGATTGGCAGCTCTACTGCCGTGCTGTACAACTGCAACCCTGTGGCAGTATACAGGAGAAGGTGAATCACTTCACAGAAGTGATTCACCGTGCAGCTGACGTTTCCATGCCGAAGAGCTCCGGAACGCTGCGAAGGACGCCCGTCCCCTGGTGGAACGATGAATGTCGTTCCGCCATCCAGGGTCGCAGACGGGCGTTGCGTCGCTTTAGGTTGTGCCCCACATCTGACAACCTAGCAGCGTTCCGTATTGCCAGAGCTAAGGCGCGTCGAGTTATTAAGGAGAGCAAGAAGAGGTCATGGCAGAACTTTGTGAGCAATATAAATCGTTCCACGCCTTCGTCGAAAGTATGGGAGTCCATTCGCCGTATATCTGGAAGGTACTCCCGCCCACCAGTATCTGGGTTACTGGATCACGGACGGATAATTACTGACGAACGAAGCATAGCGCAGCTGATGGCGGAGAACTTCGCCGCCATCACTTCGTCCGCTAACTTTGACCCTCGGTTTCAGCGACGTAGAGTCGCTGCCGAGAGGCGCCCGCTGTGCTTCGATTCGTCGAATTCAGAGGCCTACAACTGCCCATTACATCTTGGGAGCTGGAGTGCGTTGAACAGCGCAAATGACACTGCTCCAGGGCCTGATTTGATCCAGTACCAGATGCTGAGGCATCTCAGTAAGGATGCTAAAAAGTACCTTCTAGATATTTTTAAACATTTGGACCGGAGGACACTTCCCCGACTCGTGGAAAGAAGCAACATTAATTCCCATTTTAAAACCTGGCAAGGACAAATTGTTGCCAGGTAGTTATCGTAGTATTGCCTTGACTAGCTGCGTGGGGAAGACACTGGAGAGGATGGTGAATCGCCGCCTCGTCTGGTGTCTTGAATCCCGTAATCTCCTGAGCCGCTTTCAGTGTGGATTCAGGAAGTTCCGTTCCACCTTGGACAACCTGATCCTCCTGGAGGCGGCAATACAGGATGCGTTCATCCGCAGCCAACACCTCGTGGGTGTTTTTTTATCTTGAAAAGGCTTACGATACTACCTGGCGGCATGTTATTTTAAAACAGTTACATGAATGGGGTTTTAGGGGTAACCTTCCCCGTTTTTTAAAATCATTTTTTCTGGTCGTTGCTTCCGGTACCGAGTCGGTAGTGAAGTGTCTGATCTTTTTATTCAGGAAAACGGTGTCCCTCAGGGGTCAGTTTTAAGCGTGACCTTTTTGCCATCGCTATTAAAGCATACAGCCATTATAAGGAGTCCCCTACGGTACTCCTTATATGTGGACGACTTTTTAATTTTTATTGCATCATCCAGCCTGAGAAGCGCTGAGCGGCAGTTGCAACTCACGCTGAACAGGCTGGATGAATGGTCAGTGCACACCGGTTTTCGTTTCTCCGCTGAGAAAACCCGGTGTGTACTTTTTACTCGTAGCAGAAGCCTTTTACCAGAGCCTCACCTTACCCTGAGGAACACCGTTTAAGTTTTGATACTGTTAGATTTCTGGGCCTCATTTTTGACACAAGGCTTAACTGGCTTGCGCATCTAAAGATGTGAGAGCCAGGGCCTTGAAAACTCTTAATCTTTTAAAATGTCTGTGTGGCAGGTCGTGGGGCGCTGACCGCTCCTGCCTGCTGCAATTTTATAGAGCCTTTGTACGGTCGTTTGGAGTACGGTTGCATAGTATACGGTTCGGCACGGGACAGTTATCTACGGATACTGGATAGTGTCCACCATGCAGGAATCCGGCTCGCCACGGGTGCTTACGCACCAGCCCATACCCAGCATCTGTGCTGAGTCTGGCGAGCCGCCGCTTTCCATCCGGCGGCATCTCCTCATGGTGCGACACTATGTACATATTGCCACAACTCCTGGTAGTCCCGTGCACGACGTAGTACTGAAACCGAGCAACGAACGGCTTTATGCTAATCGCTGTAGAGCGACCAAACCTTTCAGCCACCGTACAAAGGCTATTTTAGAAGAATACGGATATCAACTGCCCGCTTTTATCACCAGGGATGGAGTAAATTCCTCCCTGGCTT